>JAWQEG010000230.1:1412029-2054294 GCA_033782935.1 Petrolisthes cinctipes
GCTCGAAATCGATATTTTAGGTGCCCAAAAGTCGATATGTGCATGCATCTTCAGTACCCGTTTATATCTCAAATTCATGCTCAAGATACCCGAAAATTCGATATTTTGGGGTCCCATAAGCGATCTGTACATACCTACTCCGTGTTAGAGTATTTTCAAAATACAGGCCCAAAACATGCTGAAATCGATATTTTAGGTGCACAAAGTTAATATGTGCATGCATCATCTGTACCCATTTATATGTCAAATTCAGGCTCAAAACACCCGAAAATTCGGTATTTTTGGGTCCTAGAAGCGATCTGTACATGCCTACTCCGTGTTAGAGTATTTTCAAGATACTAACCCAAAACATGCTCAAAATCGATATTTTAGGTGCCCAAAAGTCGATATGTGCATGCATTTTCTGTACCCGTTTATATCTCAAATTTAGGCTCAAAACACCCGAAAATTCGATATTTTGGGGTCCCAGAAGCGATCTGTACATGCCTACTCAGTGCTAAAATATTTTCAATATATAGGCCCAAAACATACTAAAAATCGATATTTTAGGTGCCCAAAGTCGATATCTCAAATTCAGGCCCAAAACACCAGAAAATTCGATATTTTGGGGTCCCAGAAGCGATCTGTACAGGCCTACTCTGTGTTAGAGTATTTTCAAAATACAGGCCCAAGACATGCTGAAAATTGATATTATAGGTGCCCAAAGTCAATATGTGCATGCATCTTCTGTACCCGTTTATATCTCAAATTCAGGCTCAAAACACCCAAATTTTCAATATTTTCTGGTCCCAGAAGCGATCTGTACATGCCTACTCAGTGCTAGAATATTTTCAAAACATAGGCCCAAAACATGCTAAAAATCGATATTTTAGGTGCCCAAAGTCGATATCTCAAATTCAGGCCCAAAACACCCGAAAATTCGATATTTTGGGGTCCCAGAAGCGATCTGTACATGCCTACTCAGTGGTAGAATGTTTTCAAAATATAGGCTCAAAACATGCTAAAAATCGATATTTTAAGTCTCCAAAGTCGATATGTGCATGCATCTTCAGTACCCGTTTATATCTCAAATTTAGGCTTAAAAAAACCAAAAATTCGATATTTTGAGTTCCCAGAAGCTTTCTGAACATACCTACTCCGTGTTAGAGTATTTTCAAAATACAGGCCCAAAACATGCCGAAAATCGATATTTTAGGTGCCCAAAGTCTATATCTCAAAATCAGGCCCAAAACACCCGAAAATTCTGTATTTTTGGGTCCTTGAAGCGATCTGTACATGCCTACTCCTAGTTAGAATGTTTTCAAGATACAGACCCAAAACATGCTTAAAATCGATATTTTAGGTGCCCAAAAGTCGATATGTGCATGCATCTTCTGTACCCGTTTATACCTCAAATTCAGGCTCCAAACACCCGAAAATTCGGAATTTTTGGGTCCTAGAAGCAATCTGTACATGCCTACTCCGTGTTAGAGTATTTTCAAAATACAGGACCAGAACATGCTGAAAATCGATATTTTAGGTGCCCAAAAGTCAATATGTGCATCCATCTTCTGTACCCGTTTATATCTCAAATTCAGGCTCCAAACACCCGAAAATTCGATATTTTGGGGTCCCAGTAGCGATCTGTACATGCCTACTCAGTGCTACAATATTTTCAAATTATAGGCCCAAAACATGCTAAAAATCGATATTTTAGGTGCCCAAAGTCGATATCTCAAATTCAGGCCCAAAACACCCGAAAATTCGGTATTTTTGGGTCCTAGAAGCGATCTGTACATGCCTACTCCTAGTTAGAATGTTTTCAAGATACAGACCCAAAGTATGCTCGAAATCGATATTTTAGGTGCCCAAAAGTCGATATGTGCATGCATCTTCAGTACCCGTTTATATCTCAAATTCATGCTCAAGACACCCGAAAATTCGATATTTTGGGGTCTTATAAGCGATCTGTACATACCTACTCCGTGTTAGAGTATTTTCAAAATACAGGCCCAAAACATGCTGAAAATCGATATTTTAGGTGCACAAAGTTAATATGTGCATGCATCATCTGTACCCATTTATATGTCAAATTCAGGCTCAAAACACCCGAAAATTCGGTATTTTTGGGTCCTAGAAGCGATCTGTACATGCCTACTCCGTGTTAGAGTATTTTCAAGATACTAACCCAAAACATGCTCAAAATCGATATTTTAGGTGCCCAAAAGTCGATATGTGCATGCATTTTCTGTACCGGTTTATATCTCAAATTTAGGCTCAAAACACCCGAAAATTCGATATTTTGGGGTCCCAGAAGCGATCTGTACATGCCTACTCAGTGCTAAAATATTTTCAAAATATAGGCCCAAAACATACTAAAAATCGATATTTTAGGTGCCCAAAGTCGATATCTCAAATTCAGGCCCAAAACACCAGAAAATTCGATATTTTGGGGTCCCAGAAGCGATCTGTACAGGCCTACTCCTAGTTAGAATGTTTTCAAGATACAGACCCAAAGTATGCTCGAAATCGATATTTTAGGTGCCCAAAAGTCGATATGTGCATGCATCTTCAGTACCCGTTTATATCTCAAATTCAGGCTAAAGACACCCGAAAATTCGATATTTTGGGGTCCCATAAGCGATCTATACATACCTACTCCGTGTTAGAGTATTTTCAAAATACAGGCCCAAAACATGCTGAAAATCGATATTTTAGGTGCACAAAGTCAATATGTGCATGCATCATCTGTACCCGTTTATATCTCAAATTCAAGCTCAAAACACCCGAAAATTCAGTATTTTTGGATCCTAGAAGCGATCTGTACATGCCTACTCCGTGTTAGAGTATTTTCAAGATACTAACCCAAAACATGCTCAAAATCGATATTTTAGGTGCCCAAAAGTCGATATGTGCATGCATCTTCTGTACCCTTTTATATCTCAAATTTAGGCTCAAAACACCCGAAAATTCGATATTTTGGGGTCCCAGAAGCGATCTGTACATGCCTACTCAGTCCTAAAATATTTTCAAAATATAGGCCCAAAACATGCTAAAAATCGATATTTTAGGTGCCCAAAATCGATATCTCAAATTCAGGCCCAAAACACCCGAAAATTCGATATTTTGGGGTCCCAGAAGCAATCTGTACATGCCTACTCTGTGTTAGAGTATTTTCAAAATACAGGCCCAAAACATGCTAAAAATCGATATTATAGGTGCCCAAAGTCAATATGTGCATCCATCTTCTGTACCCGTTTATATCTCAAATTCAGGCTCAAAACACCCAAAAATTCGATATTTTCGGGTCCCAGAAGGTATCTGTACATGCCTACTCAGTGCTAGAATATTTTCAAAACATAGGCCCAAAACATGCTAATAATCGATATTTTAGGTGCCCAAAGTCGATATCTCAAAATCAGGCTCAAAACACCCGAAAATTCGATATTTTGGGGTCCCTGAAGCGATCTGTACATGCCTACTCTGTGTTAGAGTATTTTCAAAATACAGGCCCAAAACATGCTGAAAATCGATATTATAGGTGCCCAAAGTCAATATGTGCATGCATCTTCTGTACCCGTTTATAGCTCAAATTCAGGCACAAAAAACCCGAAAATTCGATATTTTCGGGTCCCAGAAGCGATCTGTACATGCCTACTCAGTGCTAGAATATTTTCAAAACATAGGCCCAAAACATGCTAAAAATCGATATTTTAGGAGACCAAAGTCGATATCTCAAATTCAGGCCCAAAACACCCGAAAATTCGATATTTTGGGGTCCCAGAAGCGATCTGTACATGCCTACTCAGTGCTAGAATGTTTTCAAAATATAGGCTCAAAACATGCTAAAAATCGATATTTTAAGTCTCCAAATTCGATATGTGCATGCATCTTCTGTACCCGTTTATATCTCAAATTCAGGCTTAAAACACCCGAAAATTCGGTATTTTTGGGTCCTAGAAGCGATCTGTACATGCCTACTCCTAGTTAGAATGTTTTCAAGATACAAACCCAAAGTATGCTCGAAATCGATATTTTAGGTGCCCAAAAGTCGATATGTGCATGCATCTTCAGTACCCGTTTATATCTCAAATTTAGGCTCAAAACACCCGAAAATTCGATATTTTGAGTTCCCAGAAGCGTTCTGTACATGACTACTCCGTGTTAGAGTATTTTCAAAATACAGGCCCAAAACATGCTGAAAATCGATATTTTAGGTGCCCAAAGTCTATATCTCAAATTCAGGTCCAAAACACCCGAAAATTCGGTATTTTTGGGTCCTTGAAGCGATCTGTACATGCCTACTCCTAGTTAGAATGTTTTCAAGATACAGACCCAAAACATGCTTAAAATCGATATTTTAGGTGCCCAAAAGTCGATATGTGCATTCATCTTCTGTACCCGTTTATACCTCAAATTCAGGCTCCAAACACCCGAAAATTCGGAATTTTTGGGTCCTAGAAGCGATCTGTACATGCCTACTCCATGTTAGAGTATTTTCAAAATACAGGACCAAAACATGCTGAAAATCGTTATTTAAGGTGCCCAAAGTCTATATCTCAAATTCAGGCCCAAAACACCCGAAAATTCGGTATTTTTGGGTCCTAGAAGCGAACTGTACATGCCTACTCCTAGTTAGAATGTTTTCAAGATACAGACCCAAAACATGCTTAAAATTGATATTTTAGGTGCCCAAAAGTCGATATGTGCATGCATCTTCTGTACCCGTTTATATCTCAAATTCAGGCTCCAAACACCCGAATATTCGGTATTTTTGGGTCCTAGAAGCAATCTGTATATGCCTACTCAGTGCTAAAATATTTTCAAAATATAGGCCCAAAACATGCTGAAAATCGATATTTTAGGTGCCTAAAGTCAATATGAGCATGCATCTTCTGCACCCGTTTATATCCCAAATTCAGGCTTAAAACACCCGAAAATTCGGTATTTTCGGGTCCTAGAAGCGATCTGTACATGCCTACTCTGTGTTAGAGTATTATCAAAATACTGGCCCAAAACATGCTAAAAATCGATATTATAGGTGCCCAAAGTCAATATGTGCATGCATCTTCTGTACCCGTTTATATCTCAAATTCAGGCTCAAAACACCCGAAAATTCGGTATTTTTGGGTCCTAGAAGCGATCTGTACATGCCTACTCTGTGTTAGAGTATTTTCAAAATACTGGCCCAAAACATGCTAAAAATCAATATTATAGGTGCCCAAAGTCAATATGTGCATGCATCTTCTGTACCCGTTTATATCTCAAATTCAGGCTCAAAACACCCAAAAATTCGATATTTTCGGGTCCCAGAAGCGATCTGTACATGCCTACTCAGTGCTAGAATATTTTCAAAACATAGGCCCAAAACATGCTAAAAATCGATATTTTAGGTGACCAAAGTCGATATCTCAAATTCAGGCCCAAAACACCCGAAAATTCGATATTTTGGGGTCCCAGAAGCGATCTGTACATGCCTACTCAGTGCTAGAATGTTTTTTTAAAATATAGGCTCAAAACATGCTAAAAATCGATATTTTAAGTCTCCAAAGTCGATATGTGCATGCATCTTCTGTACCCGTTTATATCTCAAATTCAGGCTTAAAACACCCGAAAATTCGGTATTTTTGGGTCCTAGAAACGATCTGTACATGCCTACTCCTAGTTAGAATGTTTTCAAGAAACATACCCAAAACATGCTCAAAATCGATATTTTAGGTGCCCAAAAGTCGATATGTGCATGCATCAACAGTACCCGTTTATATCTCAAATTTAGGCTCAAAACACCCGAAAATTCTATATTTTGAGTTCCCAGAAGCGTTCTGTACATGCCTTCTCCGTGTTAGAGTATTTTCAAAATACAGGCCCTAAACATGCTGAAAATCGATATTTTAGGTCCCAAAGTCTATATCTCAAATTCAGGACCAAAACACCCGAAAATTCGGTATTTTTGGGTCCTTGAAGCGATCTGTACATGCCTACTCCTAGTTAGAATGTTTTCAAGATACAGACCCAAAACATGCTTAAAATCGATATTTTAGGTGTCCAAAAGTCGATATGTGCATTCATCTTCTGTACCCGTTTATATCTCAAATTTAGGCTCAAAACACCCGAAAATTCGATATTTTGGGGACCCAGAAGCGATCTGTACATGCCTACTCAGTGCTAAAATATTTTCAATATATAGGCCCAAAACATACTAAAAATCGATATTTTAGGTGCCCAAAGTCGATATCTCAAATTCAGGCCCAAAACACCAGAAAATTCGATATTTTGGGGTCCCAGAAGCGATCTGTACAGGCCTACTCTGTGTTAGAGTATTTTCAAAATACAGGCCCAAGACATGCTGAAAATTGATATTATAGGTGCCCAAAGTCAATATGTGCATGCATCTTCTGTACCCGTTTATATCTCAAATTCAGGCTCAAAACACCCAAATTTTCAATATTTTCAGGTCCCAGAAGCGATCTGTACATGCCTACTCAGTGCTAGAATATTTTCAATACATAGGCCCAAAACATGCTAAAAATCGATATTTTAGGTGCCCAAAGTCGATATCTCAAATTCAGGCCCAAAACACCCGAAAATTCGATATTTTGGGGTCCCAGAAGCGATCTGTACATGCCTACTCAGTGGTAGAATGTTTTCAAAATATAGGCTCAAAACATGCTAAAAATCGATATTTTAAGTCTCCAAAGTCGATATGTGCATGCATCTTCAGTACCCGTTTATATCTCAAATTTAGGCTTAAAAAAACAAAAAATTCGATATTTTGAGTTCCCAGAAGCGTTCTGAACATACCTACTCCGTGTTAGAGTATTTTCAAAATACAGGCCCAAAACATGCCGAAAATCGATATTTTAGGTGCCCAAAGTCTATATCTCAAAATCAGGACCAAAACACCCGAAAATTCTGTATTTTTGGGTCCTTGAAGCGATCTGTACATGCCTACTCCTAGTTAGAATGTTTTCAAGATACAGACCCAAAACATGCTTAAAATCGATATTTTAGGTGCCCAAAAGTCGATATGTGCATGCATCTTCTGTACCCGTTTATACCTCAAATTCAGGCTCCAAACACCCGAAAATTCGGAATTTTTGGGTCCTAGAAGCAATCTGTACATGCCTACTCCGTGTTAGAGTATTTTCAAAATACAGGACCAGAACATGCTGAAAATCGATATTTTAGGTGCCCAAAGTCAATATGTGCATCCATCTTCTGTACCCGTTTATATCTCAAATTCAGGCTCCAAACACCCGAAAATTCGATATTTTGGGGTCCCAGTAGCGATCTGTACATGCCTACTCAGTGCTACAATATTTTCAAATTATAGGCCCAAAACATGCTAAAAATCGATATTTTAGGTGCCCAAAGTCGATATCTCAAATTCAGGCCCAAAACACCCGAAAATTCGGTATTTTTGGGTCCTAGAAGCGATCTGTACATGCCTACTCCTAGTTAGAATGTTTTCAAGATACAGACCCAAAGTATGCTCGAAATCGATATTTTAGGTGCCCAAAAGTCGATATGTGCATGCATCTTCAGTACCCGTTTATATCTCAAATTCATGCTCAAGACACCCGAAAATTCGATATTTTGGGGTCTTATAAGCGATCTGTACATACCTACTCCGTGTTAGAGTATTTTCAAAATACAGGCCCAAAACATGCTGAAAATCGATATTTTAGGTGCACAAAGTTAATATGTGCATGCATCATCTGTACCCATTTATATGTCAAATTCAGGCTCAAAACACCCGAAAATTCGGTATTTTTGGGTCCTAGAAGCGATCTGTACATGCCTACTCCGTGTTAGAGTATTTTCAAGATACTAACCCAAAACATGCTCAAAATCGATATTTTAGGTGCCCAAAAGTCGATATGTGCATGCATTTTCTGTACCGGTTTATATCTCAAATTTAGGCTCAAAACACCCGAAAATTCGATATTTTTGGGTCCCAGAAGCGATCTGTACATGCCTACTCAGTGCTAAAATATTTTCAAAATATAGGCCCAAAACATACTAAAAATCGATATTTTAGGTGCCCAAAGTCGATATCTCAAATTCAGGCCCAAAACACCAGAAAATTCGATATTTTGGGGTCCCAGAAGCGATCTGTACAGGCCTACTCCTAGTTAGAATGTTTTCAAGATACAGACCCAAAGTATGCTCGAAATCGATATTTTAGGTGCCCAAAAGTCGATATGTGCATGCATCTTCAGTACCCGTTTATATCTCAAATTCAGGCTAAAGACACCCGAAAATTCGATATTTTGGGGTCCCATAAGCGATCTATACATACCTACTCCGTGTTAGAGTATTTTCAAAATACAGGCCCAAAACATGCTGAAAATCGATATTTTAGGTGCACAAAGTCAATATGTGCATGCATCATCTGTACCCGTTTATATCTCAAATTCAAGCTCAAAACACCCGAAAATTCAGTATTTTTGGGTCCTAGAAGCGATCTGTACATGCCTACTCCGTGTTAGAGTATTTTCAAGATACTAACCCAAAACATGCTCAAAATCGATATTTTAGGTGCCCAAAAGTCGATATGTGCATGCATCTTCTGTACCCTTTTATATCTCAAATTTAGGCTCAAAACACCCGAAAATTCGATATTTTGGGGTCCCAGAAGCAATCTGTACATGCCTACTCAGTCCTAAAATATTTTCAAAATATAGGCCCAAAACATGCTAAAAATCGATATTTTAGGTGCCCAAAATCGATATCTCAAATTCAGGCCAAAAACACCCGAAAATTAGATATTTTGGGGTCCCAGAAGCAATCTGTACATGCCTACTCTGTGTTAGAGTATTTTCAAAATACAGGCCCAAAACATGCTAAAAATCGATATTATAGGTGCCCAAAGTCAATATGTGCATCCATCTTCTGTACCCGTTTATATCTCAAATTCAGGCTCAAAACACCCAAAAATTCGATATTTTCGGGTCCCAGAAGGTATCTGTACATGCCTACTCAGTGCTAGAATATTTTCAAAACATAGGCCCAAAACATGCTAAAAATCGATATTTTAGGTGCCCAAAGTCGATATCTCAAAATCAGGCTCAAAACACCCGAAAATTCGATATTTTGGGGTCCCTGAAGCGATCTGTACATGCCTACTCTGTGTTAGAGTATTTTCAAAATACAGGCCCAAAACATGCTGAAAATCGATATTATAGGTGCCCAAAGTCAATATGTGCATGCATCTTCTGTACCCGTTTATAGCTCAAATTCAGGCACAAAAAACCCGAAAATTCGATATTTTCGGGTCCCAGAAGCGATCTGTACATGCCTACTCAGTGCTAGAATATTTTCAAAACATAGGCCCAAAACATGCTAAAAATCGATATTTTAGGAGACCAAAGTCGATATCTCAAATTCAGGCCCAAAACACCCGAAAATTCGATATTTTGGGGTCCCAGAAGCGATCTGTACATGCCTACTCAGTGCTAGAATGTTTTCAAAATATAGGCTCAAAACATGCTAAAAATCGATATTTTAAGTCTCCAAATTCGATATGTGCATGCATCTTCTGTACCCGTTTATATCTCAAATTCAGGCTTAAAACACCCGAAAATTCGGTATTTTTGGGTCCTAGAAGCGATCTGTACATGCCTACTCCTAGTTAGAATGTTTTCAAGATACAGACCCAAAGTATGCTCGAAATCGATATTTTAGGTGCCCAAAAGTCGATATGTGCATGCATCTTCAGTACCCGTTTATATCTCAAATTTAGGCTCAAAACACCCGAAAATTCGATATTTTGAGTTCCCAGAAGCGTTCTGTACATGACTACTCCGTGTTAGAGTATTTTCAAAATACAGGCCCAAAACATGCTGAAAATCGATATTTTAGGTGCCCAAAGTCTATATCTCAAATTCAGGCCCAAAACACCCGAAAATTCGGTATTTTTGGGTCCTTGAAGCGATCTGTACATGCCTACTCCTAGTTAGAATGTTTTCAAGATACAGACCCAAAACATGCTTAAAATCGATATTTTAGGTGCCCAAAAGTCGATATGTGCATTCATCTTCTGTACCCGTTTATACCTCAAATTCAGGCTCCAAACACCCGAAAATTCGGAATTTTTGGGTCCTAGAAGCGATCTGTACATGCCTACTCCATGTTAGAGTATTTTCAAAATACAGGACCAAAACATGCTGAAAATCGTTATTTAAGGTGCCCAAAGTCTATATCTCAAATTCAGGCCCAAAACACCCGAAAATTCGGTATTTTTGGGTCCTAGAAGCGAACTGTACATGCCTACTCCTAGTTAGAATGTTTTCAAGATACAGACCCAAAACATGCTTAAAATTGATATTTTAGGTGCCCAAAAGTCGATATGTGCATGCATCTTCTGTACCCGTTTATATCTCAAATTCAGGCTCCAAACACCCGAATATTCGGTATTTTTGGGTCCTAGAAGCAATCTGTATATGCCTACTCAGTGCTAAAATATTTTCAAAATATAGGCCCAAAACATGCTGAAAATCGATATTTTAGGTGCCTAAAGTCAATATGAGCATGCATCTTCTGCACCCGTTTATATCTCAAATTCAGGCCCAAAACACCCGAAAATTCGGTATTTTTGGGTCCTAGAAGCGAACTGTACATGCCTACTCCTAGTTAGAATGTTTTCAAGATACTAACCCAAAACATGCTCAAAATCGATATTTTAGGTGCCCAAAAGTCGATATGTGCATGCATCTTCTGTACCCTTTTATATCTCAAATTTAGGCTCAAAACACCCGAAAATTCGATATTTTGGGGTCCCAGAAGCGATCTGTACATGCCTACTCAGTCCTAAAATATTTTCAAAATATAGGCCCAAAACATGCTAAAAATCGATATTTTAGGTGCCCAAAATCGATATCTCAAATTCAGGCCCAAGACACCCGAAAATTCGATATTTTGGGGTCCCAGAAGCAATCTGTACATGCCTACTCTGTGTTAGAGTATTTTCAAAATACAGGCCCAAAACATGCTAAAAATCGATATTATAGGTGCCCAAAGTCAATATGTGCATCCATCTTCTGTACCCGTTTATATCTCAAATTCAGGCTCAAAACACCCAAAAATTCGATATTTTCGGGTCCCAGAAGGTATCTGTACATGCCTACTCAGTGCTAGAATATTTTCAAAACATAGGCCCAAAACATGCTAAAAATCGATATTTTAGGTGCCCAAAGTCGATATCTCAAAATCAGGCTCAAAACACCCGAAAATTCGATATTTTGGGGTCCCTGAAGCGATCTGTACATGCCTACTCTGTGTTAGAGTATTTTCAAAATACAGGCCCAAAACATGCTGAAAATCGATATTATAGGTGCCCAAAGTCAATATGTGCATGCATCTTCTGTACCCGTTTATAGCTCAAATTCAGGCACAAAAAACCCGAAAATTCGATATTTTCGGGTCCCAGAAGCGATCTGTACATGCCTACTCAGTGCTAGAATATTTTCAAAACATAGGCCCAAAACATGCTAAAAATCGATATTTTAGGAGACCAAAGTCGATATCTCAAATTCAGGCCCAAAACACCCGAAAATTCGATATTTTGGGGTCCCAGAAGCGATCTGTACATGCCTACTCAGTGCTAGAATGTTTTCAAAATATAGGCTCAAAACATGCTAAAAATCGATATTTTAAGTCTCCAAATTCGATATGTGCATGCATCTTCTGTACCCGTTTATATCTCAAATTCAGGCTTAAAACACCCGAAAATTCGGTATTTTTGGGTCCTAGAAGCGATCTGTACATGCCTACTCCTAGTTAGAATGTTTTCAAGATACAGACCCAAAGTATGCTCGAAATCGATATTTTAGGTGCCCAAAAGTCGATATGTGCATGCATCTTCAGTACCCGTTTATATCTCAAATTTAGGCTCAAAACACCCGAAAATTCGATATTTTGAGTTCCCAGAAGCGTTCTGTACATGACTACTCCGTGTTAGAGTATTTTCAAAATACAGGCCCAAAACATGCTGAAAATCGATATTTTAGGTGCCCAAAGTCTATATCTCAAATTCAGGCCCAAAACACCCGAAAATTCGGTATTTTTGGGTCCTTGAAGCGATCTGTACATGCCTACTCCTAGTTAGAATGTTTTCAAGATACAGACCCAAAACATGCTTAAAATCGATATTTTAGGTGCCCAAAAGTCGATATGTGCATTCATCTTCTGTACCCGTTTATACCTCAAATTCAGGCTCCAAACACCCGAAAATTCGGAATTTTTGGGTCCTAGAAGCGATCTGTACATGCCTACTCCATGTTAGAGTATTTTCAAAATACAGGACCAAAACATGCTGAAAATCGTTATTTAAGGTGCCCAAAGTCTATATCTCAAATTCAGGCCCAAAACACCCGAAAATTCGGTATTTTTGGGTCCTAGAAGCGAACTGTACATGCCTACTCCTAGTTAGAATGTTTTCAAGATACAGACCCAAAACATGCTTAAAATTGATATTTTAGGTGCCCAAAAGTCGATATGTGCATGCATCTTCTGTACCCGTTTATATCTCAAATTCAGGCTCCAAACACCCGAATATTCGGTATTTTTGGGTCCTAGAAGCAATCTGTATATGCCTACTCAGTGCTAAAATATTTTCAAAATATAGGCCCAAAACATGCTGAAAATCGATATTTTAGGTGCCTAAAGTCAATATGAGCATGCATCTTCTGCACCCGTTTATATCCCAAATTCAGGCTTAAAACACCCGAAAATTCGGTATTTTCGGGTCCTAGAAGCGATCTGTACATGCCTACTCCTAGCTAGAATGTTTTCAAGATACAGACCCAAAACATGCTCAAAATCGATATTTTAGGTGCCCAAAAGTCGATATGTGCATGCATCTTCAGTACCCGTTTATATCTCAAATTCAGGCTCAAAACACCCGAAAATTCGATATTTTGAGTTCCCAGAAGCGTTCGGTACATGCCTACTCCGTGTTAGAGTATTTTCACAATACATGCCCAAAACATGCTGAAAATCGATATTTAAGGTGCCCAAAGTCGATATCTCAAATTCATGCCCAAAACACCCGAAAATTCGGTATTTTTGGGTCCTAGAAGCGATCTGTACATGCCTACTCCTAGTTAGAATGTTTTCAAGATACAGACCCAAAACATGCTTTAAATCGATATTTTAGGTGCCCAAAAGTCGATATGTGCACGCATCTTCTGTACCCGTTTATACCTCAAATTCAGGCTCCAAACACCCGAAAATTCGATATTTTGGGGTCCCAGAAGCGATCTGTACATGCCTACTCAGTGCTAAAATATTTTCAAAATATAGGCCCAAAACATGCTAAAAATCGATATTCTAGGTGCCCAAACTCGATATCTCAAATTCAGGCCCAAAACACCCGAAAATTCGATATTTTGGGGTCCCAGAAGCAATCTGTACATGCCTACTCTGTGTAAGAGTATTTTTAAAATACAGGCCCAAAACATACTGAAAATCGATCTTTTAGGTGCCCAAAAGTCGATATGACCATGCATCTTCTGTACCCGTTTATATCTCAAATTCAAGCTCAAAACACCCGAAAATTCGATATTTTGGGGTCCCAGAAGCGATCTGTACTTGCATTCTCCGTGTTAGAGTATTTTCAACATACAGGCCCAAAACATGCTGAAAATCGATATTTTAGGTGCCCAAAAGTCAATATGTGCATGCATCTTCAGTAACCGTTTATATCTCAAATTCAGGCTCAAAACACCAGAAAATTCGATATTTTGGGGTCCCAGAAGCGATCTGTACATGCCTATTTCGTGTTATAGTATTTTCAAAATACAGGCCCAAAACATGCTGAAAATCGATATTTTAGGTGCCCTAAAAGTCGATATGTGCATGCATCCTGCTGTACCCGTTTATATCCCAAATTCAACCTCAAAACACCCGAAAATTCGATATTTTGGGGTCCGAGAAGCGATCTATACATGCCTACTCAGATAAAGGCCCAAAACATGCTGAAAATTGATATTTTAGGTGCCCAAAGTTAATATGTGTATGCATCTTCTGCACCCGTTTATATATCAAATTCAGGCTTAAAACACGCGAAAATTCGGTATTTTTGGGTCCTAGAAGCGATCTGTACATGCCTACTCCTAGCTATAATATTTTCAAGATACAGACCCAAAACATGCTTAAAATCGATATTTTAGGTTCCCAAAAGTCGATATGTGCATGCATCTTCTGTACCCGTTTATATCTCAAATTCAGGCTCCAAACACCCGAAAATTCGGTATTTTTGGGTCCTAGAAGCGATCTGTATATGCCTACTCAGTGCTAAAATATTTTCAAAATATAGGCCCAAAAGATGCTGAAAATCGATATTTTAGGTGCCTAAAGTCAATATGTGCATGCATCTTCTGCACCCGTTTATATCCCAAATTCAACCTCAAAACACTCGAAAATTCGATATTTTTGGGTCCAAGAAGCGATCTGTACATGCCTACTCAGTGCTAGAATGTTTTCAAAATATAGGCTAAAACATGCTAAAAATCGATATTTTAAGTGTCCAAAGTCGATATGTGCATGCATCTTCTGTATACGTTTATATCTCAAATTCAGGCTTAAAACACCCGAAAATTCGGTATTTTTGGGTCCTAGAAGCGATCTGTACATGCCTACTCCTATCTAGAATGTTTTAAAGATACAGACCCAAAACATGCTCAAAATCGATATTTTAGGAGCCCAAAAGTCAATATGTGCATGCATCTTCTGAACCCGTTTATATCTCAAATTCAGGCACCAAACATCCGAAAATTCGATATTTTGCGGTCCCATAAGCGATCTGTACATGCCTACTCAGTGCTAGAATATTTTCAAAATATAGGCACAAAACATGCTAAAAATCGATATTTTAGGTGCCCAAAGTCGAGATCTCAAATTCAGGCCGAAAACACCCGAAAATTCGGTATTTTGGGGTCCCAGAAGCGATCTGTACATGCCTACTCCGTGTTAGAGTATTTTCAAAATACAGGCCCAAAACATGCTGAAAATCGATATTTTAGGTGCCCAAAGTCAATATGTGCATGCATCTTCAGTACCCGTGACTCAGTGCTAAAATATTTTCAAAATACAGGCCCAAAACATACTGAAAATCGATCTTTTAGGTGCCCAAAAGTCGATATGTGCATGCATCTTCTGTACCCGTTTATATCTCAAATTCAGGCTCCAAACACCCGAAAATTCGATATTTTGGGGTAAAAAAAACGATCTGTACATGCCTACTCAGATACAGGACCAAAACATGCTGAAAATCGATATTTTAGGTGCCCAAAGTCAATATGTGTATGCATCTTCTGCACCCGTTTATATCCCAAATTCAACCTCAAAACACCCGAAAATTCGATATTTTTGGGTCCCAGAAGCGATCTGTACATGCCTACTCAGTGCTAGAATGTTTTCAAAATATATGCTCAAAACATGCTAAAAATCGATATTTTAAGTCAACAAAGTCGATATGTGCATGCATCTTCTGTACCCGTTTATATCTCAAATTCAGGCTCAAAACACCCGAAAATTCGATATTTTTGGGTCCTAGAAGCGATCTGTACATGCCTACTCCTAGTTAGAATGTTTTCAAGATACAGACCCAAAACATGCTCAAAATCGATAATTTAGGTGCCCAAAAGTCGATATGTGCATGCATCTTCAGTACCCGTTTATATCTCAAATTTAGGCTCAAAACACCCGAAAATTCGATATTTTGAGTTCCCTGAAGCGTTCTGTACATGCCTACTCCGTTATAGAGTATTTTCAAAATACAGGCCCAAAACATGCTGAAAATCGTTATTTAAGGTGCCCAAAGTCTATATCTCAAATTCAGGCCCAAAACACCCGAAAATTCGATATTTTTGGGTCCAAGAAGCGATCTGTACATGCCTACTCAGTGCTAGAATGTTTTCAAAATATAGGCTAAAACATGCTAAAAATCGATATTTTAAGTGTCCAAAGTCGATATGTGCATGCATCTTCTGTACACGTTTATATCTCAAATTCAGGCTTAAAACACCCGAAAATTCGGTATTTTTGGGTCCTAGAAGCGATCTGTACATGCCTACTCCTATCTAGAATGTTTTCAAGATACAGACCCAAAACATGCTCAAAATCGATATTTTAGGTGCCCAAAAGTCGATATGTGCATGCATCTTCTGAACCCGTTTATATCCCAAATTCAACCTCAAAACACTCGAAAATTCGATATTTTTGGGTCCAAGAAGCGATCTGTACATGCCTACTCAGTGCTAGAATGTTTTCAAAATATAGGCTAAAACATGCTAAAAATCGATATTTTAGGTGCCCAAAGTCTATATCTCAAATTCAGGCCCAAAACACCCGAAAATTCGGTATTTTGGGGTCCCAGAAGCGATCTGTACATGCCTACTCCGTGTTAGAGTATTTTCAAAATACAGGCCCAAAACATGCTGAAAATCGATATTTTAGGTGCCCAAAGTCAATATGTGCATGCATCTTCAGTACCCGTTTATATCTCAAATTTAGGCTCCAAACACCCGAAAATTCGGTATTTTTGGGTCCTAGAAGCGATCTGTATATGCCTACTCAGTGCTAAAATATTTTCAAAATATAGGCCCAAAACATGCTGAAAATCGATATTTTAGGTGCCTAAAGTCAATATGTGCATGCATCTTCTGCACCCGTTTATATCCGAAATTCAACCTCAAAACACTCGGAAATTCGATATTTTTGGGTCCAAGAAGCGATCTGTACATGCCTACTCAGTGCTAGAATGTTTTCAAAATATAGGCTAAAACATGCTAAAAATCGATATTTTAAGTGTCCAATGTCGATATGTGCATGCATCTTCTGTACACGTTTATATCTCAAATTCAGGCTTAAAACACCCGAAAATTCGGTATTTTTGGGTCCTAGAAGCGATCTGTACATGCCTACTCCTATCTAGAATGTTTTCAAGATACAGACCCAAAACATGCACAAAATCGATATTTTAGGTGCCCAAAAGTCGATATGTGCATGCATCTTCTGAACCCGTTTATATCTCAAATTCAGGCACCAAACATCCGAAAATTCGATATTTTGCGGTCCCAAAAGCGATCTGTACATGCCTACTCAGTGCTAGAATATTTTCAAAATATAGGCCCAAAACATGCTAAAAATCGATATTTTAGGTGCCCAAAGTCGAGATCTCAAATTCAGGCCCAAAACACCCGAAAATTCGGTATTTTGGGGTCCCAGAAGCGATCTGTACATGCCTACTCCGTGTTAGAGTATTTTCAAAATACAGGCCCAAAACATGCTGAAAATCGATATTTTAGGTTCCCAAAGTCAATATGTGCATGCATCTTCTGTACCCGTTTATATCTCAAATTTAGGCTCAAAACACCCGAAAATTCGATATTTTGGGGTCCCAGAAGCGATCTGTACATGCATACTCAGTGCTAAAATATTTTCATAATATAGGCCCAAAACATCCTAAAAATCGATATTTTAGGTGCCCAAAGTCGATATCTCAAATTCAGGCCCAAAACACCCGAAAATTCGATATTTTTGGGTCCCAGAAGCGATCTGTACATGCCTACTCAGTGCTAGAATATTTTCAAAACATAGGCCAAAAACATGCTAAAAATCGATATTTTAGGTGCCCAAAGTCGTATCTCAAATTCAGTCCCAAAACACCCGAAAATTCGGTATTTTTGGGTCCTAGAAGCGATCTGTACATGCCTACTCCTAGTTAGAATGTTTTCAAGATACAGACCCAAAACATGCTTAAAATCGATATTTTAGGTGCCCAAAAGTCGATATGTGCATGCATCTTCTGTACCCGTTTATACCTCAAATTCAGGCTCCAAACACCCGAAAATTCGGTATTTTTGGGTGCTAGAAGCGATCTGTACATGCCTACTCCGTGTTAGAGTATTTTTTAAAATACGGGGCCAAAACATGATTAAAAATCGATAATTTAGGTGCCCAAAGTCAATATGTGCATGCATCTTCTGTACCCGTTTATATCTCAAATTCAGGCTCAAAACACCCAAAAATTTGATATTTTGGGGTCCCAGAAGCGATCTGTATATGCCTACTTAGTGCTAAAATATTTTCAAAGTATAGCCCCAAAACATGCCAAAAATCGATATTTTAGGTGCCCAAAGTCGATATCTCAAATTCAGGCCTAAAACACCCGAAAATTCGATATTTTGGGGTCCCAGAAGCGATCTGTACATGCCTATTCTGTGTTAGAGTATTTTCAAAATACAGGCCCAAAACATGCTGAAAATCGATATTATAGTTGCCCAAAGTCAATATGTTCATGCATCTTCTGTACCCGTTTATATCTCAAATTCAGGCTCAAAACACCCGAAAATTTGATATTTTGGGGTCCCATAAGCGATCTGTACATGCCTACTCAGTGCTAGAAAATTTTTAAAATACAGGACCACAACATGCTGAAAATCGATATTTTAGGTGCCCAAAGTCAATATGTGCATGCATCTTCTGTACCCGTTTATATCTCAAATTCAGGCTCAAAACACCCGAAAATTCGATATTTTGGGGTCCCAGAAAAGATCTGTACATGCCTACTCAGATACAGGACCAAAACATGTTGAAAATTGATATTTTTGTTGCCCAAAGTCAATATGTGTATGCATCTTCTGCACCCGTTTATATCCCTAATTCAACCTCAAAAAATCCGAAAATTCGTTATTTTGGGGTCCCAGAAGCGATCTGTACATGCCTACTCAGTGCTAGAATGTTTTCAAAATATAGGCTCAAAACATGCTGAAAATTGATATTTTTGTTTTCCAAAGTCGATACGTGCATGCATCTTCTGTACACGTTTATATCTCAAATTCAGGCTCAAAACACCCGAAAATTCGGTATTTTTGGGTCCTAGAAGCGATCTCTACATGCCTACTCCTAGCTATAATGTTTTCAAGATACAGACCCAAAACATGCTTGAAATCGATATTTTAGGTGCCCAAAAGTCGATATGTGCATGCATCTTCTGTACCCGTTTATATCTCAAATTCAGGCTCCAAACACCCAAAAATTCGATATTTTGTTGTCTCAGAAGCGATCTGTACATGCCTAGTCAGTGCTAGAATATTTTCAAAATATAGGCCCAAAACATGCTAAAAATCGATATTTTAGCTGCCCAAAGTCGATATCTCATATTCAGGCCCAAAACACCCGAAAATTCGGTATTTTTGGGTCCTAGAAGTGATCTGTTCATGCCTACTCCTAGTTAGAATGTTTTCAAGATACAGACCCAAAACATGCTCAAAATCGATATTTTAGGTGCCCAAAAGTCGATATGTGCATGCATCTTCAGTACCCATTTATATCTCAAATTCAGGCTCAAAATACCCGAAAATTCGATATTTAGGGGTCCCAGAAGCGATCTGTACATGCCTACTCCGTGTTAGAGTATTTTCAAAATACAGGACCAAAACATGCTGAAAATTGATATTTTTGTTGCCTAAAGTCGATATCTCAAATTCAGGCCCAAAACACCCGAAAATTCGATATTTTAAGGTCCCAGAAGCAATCTGTACATGCCTACTCCTAGTTAGAATGTTTTCCAGAAACAGACCCAAAACATCCTCAAAATCGATATTTTAGGAGCTCAAAAGTCGATATGTGTATGCATCTTCTGCACCCGTTTATATCCCAAATTCAACCTCAAAACACTCAAAAATTCGATATTTTTGTGTCAAAGAAGCGATCTGTACATGCCTACTCAGTGCTAGAATGTTTTCAAGATACAGACCCAAAACATGTTAAAAATCGATATTTTAAGTGTCCAAAGTCGATATGTGCATGCATCTTCTGTACACGTTTCTATCTCAAATTAAGGCTCAAAACACCCGAAAATTCGGTATTTTTGGGTCCTAGAAGCGATCTGTACATGCCTACTCCTAGTTAGAATATTTTCAAGATACAGACCCAAAACATGCTCAAAATCGATATTTTAGGTGCCCAAAAGTCGATATGTGCATGCATCTTCAGTACCCGTTTATATCTCAAATTCAGGCTCAAAACACCCGATAATTCGATATTTGGGGGTCCCAGAAGCGATCTGTACATGCCTACTCCTAGTTAGAATGTTTTCAAAATACAGGACCAAAACATGCTGAAAATCGATATTTTTGTTGCCAAAAGTCAATATGTGTATGCATCTTCTGCACCCGTTTATATCCCAAATTCAACCTCAAAACATCCGAAAATCGATATTTTTGGATCCCAGAAGCGATCTGTACATGCCTACTCAGTGCTAGAATTTTTTCAAAATATAGGCTTAAAATATGCTAAAAATCGATATTTTAAGTGTCCACAGTCGATACGTGCATTTATCTTCTGTACACGTTTATATCTCAAATTCAGGCTCAAAACACCCGAAAATTCGGTATTTTTGGGTCCTAGAAGCGATCTGTACATGCCTACTCCTAGCTATAATGTTTTCAAGATACAGACCCAAAACATGCTTGAAATCGATATTTTAGGTGCCCAAAACTCGATATGTGCATGCATCTTCTGTATCCGTTTATATCGCAAATTCAGACTCCAAACACCCAAAAATTCGATATTTTGGGGTCTCAGAAGCGATATGTACATGCCTACTCAGTGCTAGAATATTTTCAAAATATAAGCCCAAAACATGCTAAAAATCGATATTTTAGGTGCCCAAAGTCGATATCTCAAATTCAGGCCCAAAACACCCGAAAACTCGGTATTTTTGGGTCCTAGAAGCGAACTGTACATGCCTTCTCCTAGTAAGAATGTTTTCAAGATACAGACCCAAAACATGCTTAAAATCGATATTTTAGGTGCCCAAAAGTCGATATGTGCATGCATCTTCTGTACCCGTTTATATCTCAAATTCAGGCTCAAAACACCCGAAAATTCGGTATTTTTGGGTCCAAGAAGCGATCTGTACATGCCTACTCAGTGCTAGAATCTTTTCAAAATATAGGCTTAAAACATGCTAAAAATCGATATTTTAAGTGTCCAAAGTCGGTACGTGAATGCATCTTCTGTACACGTTTATATCTCAAATTCAGGCTCAAAACACCCGAAAAATCGGTATTTTTGGGTCCTAGAAGCGATATCTACATGCCTACTCCTAGCTATAATGTTTTCAAGATACAGACCTAAAACATGCTTGAAATCGATATTTTAGGTGCCTAAAAGTCGATATGTGCATGCATTTTCTGTACCCGTTTATATCTCAAAATTCAGGTTCAAAACACCCAAAAATTCGATATTTTGGGGTCTCAGAAGCGACCTGTACAGGCCTACTCAGTACTAGAATATTTTCAAAATATAGGCCCAAAACATGCTAAAAATCGATATTTTAGGTGCCCTAAGTCGATATCTCAAATTCAGGCCCAAAACACCAGAAAATTCGGTATTTTTGGGTCCTAGAAGCGATCTATACATGCCTACTCCTAGTTAGAATGTTATCAAGATACAGACCCAAAACATGCTCAAAATCGATATTTTAGGTGCCCAAAAGTCGATATGTGCATGCATCTTCTGTACCCGTTTATATCTCAAATTTAGGCTCAAAACACCCGAAAATTCGTTGTTATTGGGTCCTAGATGCAATCTGTACATGCCTACTCCTAGTTAGAATGTTTT
This sequence comes from Petrolisthes cinctipes, assembly GCA_033782935.1. NCBI lineage: Eukaryota > Metazoa > Arthropoda > Malacostraca > Decapoda > Porcellanidae > Petrolisthes > Petrolisthes cinctipes. The sequence goes on from JAWQEG010000230.1 coordinate 1,433,645, forward strand.
CAAGATACAGACCAAAAACATGCTGAAAATCGATATTTTAGGTGCCAAAAAGTTGATATGTGCATGCATCTTCAGTACCCGTTTATATCTCAAATTCAGGCTCAAAACACCCGAAAATTCGATATTTGGGGGTCCCAGAAGCGATCTGTACATGCCTACTCGTAGTTAGAATGTTTTCAAAATACAGGACCAAAACATGATGAAAATCGAAATTTTGTGTTGCCCAAAGTCAATATGTGTATGCATCTTCTGCACCCGTTTTTATCCCAAATTCAACCTCAAAACATCCGAAAATTCGATATTTTTGGATCCCAGAAGCGATCTGTACATGCCTACTCAGTGCTAGAATGTTTTCAAAATATAGGCTTAAAACATGCTAAAAATCGATATTTTTAGTGTCCAAAGTCGATACGTGCATGCATCTTCTGTACACGTTTATATCTCAAATTCAGGCTCAAAACACCCGAAAATTCGGTATTTTTGGGTCCTAGAAGCGATCTCTACATGCCTACTCCTAGCTATAATGTTTTCAAGATACAGACCCAAAACATGCTTGAAATCGATATTTTAGGTGCCCAAAAGTCGATATGTGCATGCATCTTCTGTACCCGTTTATATCTCAAATTCAGGCTCCAAACACCCAAAAATTCGATATTTTGTTGTCTCAGAAGCGATCTGTACATGCCTACTCAGTGCTAGAATATTTTCAAAATATAGGCCCAAAACATGCTAAAAATCGATATTTTAGGTGCCCAAAGTCGATATCTCATATTCAGGCCCAAAACACCCGAAAACTCGGTATTTTTGGGTCCTAGAAGCGATCTGTACATGCCTTCTCCTAGTACGAATGTTTTCAAGATACAGACCCAAAACATGCTTAAAATCGATATTTTAGGTGCCCAAAAGTCGATATGTGCATGCATCTTCTGTACCCGTTTATATCTCAAAATTCAGGTTCAAAACACCCAAAAATTCGATATTTTGGGGTCTCAGAAGCGATCTGTACATGCCTACTCCGTGTTAGAGTATTTTCAAAATACAGGACCAAAACATGCTGAAAATTGATATTTTTGTTGCCTAAAGTCGATATCTCAAATTCAGGCCCAAAACACCCGAAAATTCGATATTTTAAGGTCCCAGAAGCAATCTGTACATGCCTACTCCTAGTTAGAATGTTTTCAAGAAACAGACCCAAAACATCCTCAAAATCGATATTTTAGGAGCCCAAAATCGATATGTGTATGCATCTTCTGCACCCGTTTATATCCCAAATTCAACCTCAAAACACTCAAAAATTCGATATTTTTGGGTCAAAGAAGCGATCTGTACATGCCTACTCAGTGCTAGAATGTTTTCAAGATACAGACCCAAAACATGTTAAAAATCGATATTTTAAGTGTCCAAAGTCGATATGTGCATGCATCTTCTGTACACGTTTCTATCTCAAATTAAGGCTCAAAACACCCGAAAATTCGGTATTTTTGGGTCCTAGAAGCGATCTGTACATGCCTACTCCTAGTTAGAATATTTTCAAGATACAGACCCAAAACATGCTCAAAATCGATATTTTAGGTGCCCAAAAGTCGATATGTGCATGCATCTTCAGTACCCGTTTATATCTCAAATTCAGGCTCAAAACACCCGAAAATTCGATATTTGGGGGTCCCAGAAGCGATCTGTACATGCCTACTCCTAGTTAGAATGTTTTAAAAATACAGGACCAAAACATGCTGAAAATCGATATTTTTGTTGCCCAAAGTCAATATGTGTATGCATCTTCTGCACCCGTTTATATCCCAAATTCAACCTCAAAACATCCGAAAATCGATATTTTTGGATCCCAGAAGCGATCTGTACATGCCTACTCAGTGCTAGAATTTTTTCAAAATATAGGCTTAAAATATGCTAAAAATCGATATTTTAAGTGTCCACAGTCGATACGTGCATTTATCTTCTGTACACGTTTATATCTCAAATTAAGGCTCAAAACACCCGAAAATTCGGTATTTTTGGGTCCTAGAAGCGATCTGTACATGCCTACTCCTAGCTATAATGTTTTCAAGATACAGACCCAAAACATGCTTGAAATCGATATTTTAGGTGCCCAAAAGTCGATATGTGCATGCATCTTCTGTATCCGTTTATATCGCAAATTCAGACTCCAAACACCCAAAAATTCGATATTTTGGGGTCTCCGAAGCGATATGTACTTGCCTACTCAGTGCTAGAATATTTTCAAAATATAAGCCCAAAACATGCTAAAAATCGATATTTTAGGTGCCCAAAGTCGATATCTCAAATTCAGGCCCAAAACACCCGAAAACTCGGTATTTTTGGGTCCTAGAAGCGATCTGTATATGCCTTCTCCTAGTAAGAATGTTTTCAAGATACAGACCCAAAACATGCTTAAAATCGATATTTTAGGTGCCCAAAAGTCGATATGTGCATGCATCTTCTGTACCCGTTTATATCTCAAATTCAGGCTCAAAACACCCGAAAATTCGGTATTTTTGGGTCCAAGAAGCGATCTGTACATGCCTACTCAGTGCTAGAATCTTTTCAAAATATAGGCTTAAAACATGCTAAAAATCGATATTTTAAGTGTCCAAAGTCGGTACGTGAATGCATCTTCTGTACACGTTTATATCTCAAATTCAGGCTCAAAACACCCGAAAATTCGGTATTTTTGGGTCCTAGAAGCGATATCTACATGCCTACTCCTAGCTATAATGTTTTCAAGATACAGACCTAAAACATGCTTGAAATCGATATTTTAGGTGCCTAAAAGTCGATATGTGCATGCATTTTCTGTACCCGTTTATATCTCAAAATTCAGGCTCAAAAACCCAAAAATTCAATATTTTGGGGTCCCAGAAGCGATCTGTACATGCCTACTCCTAGTTAGAATGTTTTCAAAATACAGGACCAAAACATGCTCAAAATCGATATTTTTGTTGCCCAAAGTCAATATGTGTAAGCATCTTCTGCACCCGTTTATATCCCAAATTCAACCTCAAAACATCCGAAAATTCGATATTTTTTTATCCCAGAAGCGATCTGTACATGCCTACTCAGTGCTGGAATGTTTTCAAAATATAGGCTTAAAATATGCTAAAAATCGATATTTTAAGTGTCCACAGTCGATACGTGCATTTATCTTCTGTACACGTTTATATCTCAAATTCAGGCTCAAAACCCCCGAAAATTCGGTATTTTTGGGTCCTAGAAGCGATCTGTACATGCCTACTCCTAGCTATAATGTTTTCAAGATACAGACCCAAAACATGCTTGAAATCGATATTTTAGGTGCCCAAAAGTCGATATGTGCATGCATCTTCTGTATCCGTTTATATCGCAAATTCAGACTCCAAACACCCAAAAATTCGATATTTTGGGGTCTCAGAAGCGATATGTACATGCCTACTCAGTGCTAGAATATTTTCAAAATATAAGCCCAAAACATGCTAAAAATCGATATTTTAGGTGCCCAAAGTCGATATCTCAAATTCAGGCCCAAAACACCCGAAAACTCGGTATTTTTGGGTCCTAGAAGCGATCTGTACATGCCTTCTCCTAGTACGAATGTTTTCAAGATACAGACCCAAAACATGCTTAAAATCGATATTTTAGGTGCCCAAAAGTCGATATGTGCATGCATCTTCTGTACCCGTTTATATCTCAAATTCAGGCTCAAAACACCCGAAAATTCGGTATTTTTGGGTCCAAGAAGCGATCTGTACATGCCTACTCAGTGCTAGAATCTTTTCAAAATATAGGCTTAAAACATGCTAAAAATCGATATTTTAAGTGTCCAAAGTCGGTACTTGAATGCATCTTCTGTACACGTTTATATCTCAAATTCAGGCTCAAAACACCCGAAAAATCGGTATTTTTGGGTCCTAGAAGCGATATCTACATGCCTACTCCTAGCTATAATGTTTTCAAGATACAGACCTAAAACATGCTTGAAATCGATATTTTAGGTGCCTAAAAGTCGATATGTGCATGCATTTTCTGTACCCGTTTATATCTCAAAATTCAGGTTCAAAACACCCAAAAATTCGATATTTTGGGGTCTCAGAAGCGATCTGTACAGGCCTACTCAGTACTAGAATATTTTCAAAATATAGGCCCAAAACATGCTAAAAATCGATATTTTAGGTGCCCTAAGTCGATATCTCAAATTCAGGCCCAAAACACCAGAAAATTCGGTATTTTTGGGTCCTAGAAGCGATCTATACATGCCTACTCCTAGTTAGAATGTTATCAAGATACAGACCCAAAACATGCTCAAAATCGATATTTTAGGTGCCCAAAAGTCGATATGTGCATGCATCTTCTGTACCCGTTTATATCTCAAATTTAGGCTCAAAACACCCGAAAATTCGGTGTTATTGGGTCCTAGATGCAATCTGTACATGCCTACTCCTAGTTAGAATGTTTTCAAGATACAGACCAAAAACATGCTGAAAATCGATATTTTAGGTGCCAAAAAGTTGATATGTGCATGCATCTTCAGTACCCGTTTATATCTCAAATTCAGGCTCAAAACACCCGAAAATTCGATTTTTGGGGGTCCCAGAAGCGATCTGTACATGCCTACTCCTAGTTAGAATGTTTTCAAAATACAGGACCAAAACATGATGAAAATCGAAATTTTGTGTTGCCCAAAGTCAATATGTGTATGCATCTTCTGCACCCGTTTTTATCCCAAATTCAACCTCAAAACATCCGAAAATTCGATATTTTTGGATCCCAGAAGCGATCTGTACATGCCTACTCAGTGCTAGAATGTTTTCAAAATATAGGCTTAAAACATGCTAAAAATCGATATTTTTAGTGTCCAAAGTCGATACGTGCATGCATCTTCTGTACACGTTTATATCTCAAATTCAGGCTCAAAACACCCGAAAATTCGGTATTTTTGGGTCCTAGAAGCGATCTCTACATGCCTACTCCTAGCTATAATGTTTTCAAGATACAGATCCAAAACATGCTTGAAATCGATATTTTAGGTGCCCAAAAGTCGATATGTGCATGCATCTTCTGTATCCGTTTATATCTCAAATTCAGGCTCCAAACACCCGAAAATTCGATATTTTGGGGTCTCAGAAGCGATATGTACAGTCTGTTACAGTTCCGACTGGGCCACCCAGTATCGAGAAATCGTAGATGTGGCTGCAGTGTGTGTGTGCTCGAAAATTATACGGATCGTCAACACTCTCCCTCTGTAGTGAACATGACTCTGCCTTAAAGTTCATTCCATAGATGGCGCTGTGTAGTTGTGGAAGGAATGTGGACTGCAAGGTTGAAGTTTCGGGAAACATCTATGCTCGTGCCAATGAGTCATGAGCTCTCAGGCAGAGTGGTTGAGGAATGCTATTATGGAAATTTAACAACTACATTACACAATGAGTAGGTGAAGCTAAGGTAAAGTTGTTCGTAGCCTGAACAGTGAATATTTTTTCTAGGTGGATTTCATGTTTAGCATGCAACATTGCCTTGTTTTCTTGTTTTTCTACCAACTCGAGCAGATCGAGCAGATAGGTTGTTTGCTTTGGCCATCATATTTTGGTAAGCATTATTTGATGTTCACCTCTGATTTTGTATTTTATTTGTAAGTCACGTTACAATGTATTACATGCATAGTAAAATTCCTTCATTACTAAATACTCCTTCTCACTCTCTCTCTCTTTCTCTCTCACGTTAAAGTGTACTGTAATCTCTCTCTCTCTCTCTCTCTCTCTCTCTCTCTCTCTCTCTCTCTCTCTCTCTCTCTCTCTCTCTCTCTCTCTCTCTCTCTCTCTCTCTCTCTCTCTCTCTCTCTCTCTCTCTCTCTCTCTCAATGAACACTATCTTATCTTATCCAGTCTATTTAGATATGAAATCGTATGGAGATTTAGGACCAATTCCACAGTTGTTCGTTGTAGTTTGTTAGCGCCCAAACGAAAGAATCTAAACTGTGTAAATTACTTTTGACTGATTTATTGGATTAATCTGATGAGTAAAGTTTACAGATATTGTAATAATACTAGTACTTGATAGTTTTGGTGAATAGGTATACTCAGCTTTTGGGAAATAACGAAGGCTTACGAGTGTGTTTGGGGAGGAATCTGACAAACAAAATGACTATGTGGGACCGGCCCTGACTCTTGACATTCTACGTTAAACAAATAAGTGTCGAAATATGTGATATTTTTGCCAATGATAGATTCTTCTTCGCCTCCTTCTAACTTCTTCACTTTTCTTATCCTGTTCTTTCTTCACCTTTCCCTCATCTCCACCTCTTCTCCCTTTCTCCTTTAGACCCCGTAGGGGGGTATTGCCGGTAGTGATAGAGGGCAATACTTTAAGGGTTTTGGCGCCCCTTCGGTCCCAGCCAATCTCTTTCAGTTATTCAACTGTCTCTTTTCTTTCTATTTCCTTCCTGCTTGCTGTCCCACCTCTTCTATCACCTTCTTCTGGCGCTATATGATCTCGATGTTTGCAGCGCCAAAAATCAATCAATCAATCAATCAATTTGCCAATGATAATCAACTGGCATGATTGTTATATTAACTGGGTTATGTTTGTTTAGAAGCCACACCTGAATGGGGAAGAGGGATCACTCCTAGCGACCAAACGTGTGTTTAACCTCCTAATAGATTACCCCAATTTTTGCTAATTAACCTTTTGTAGTGAAAAATAGTGTATGCATAACAGTAGGTGTTTTACCAAATTTGCACATCGTTCACATAATGATGGATTTATTCCAGAGATAACGGTGTGTGGCTGTGGAGAAGAGAAGGGCGAAGTTTCGGAAAGTAGGTGGGCAAGGTGAAGTTCACTGGAAGGCACCGGTTTGAGCAGACGGATACGTAGGGTCATTACTTTAGCTAGGAATGTAGTTTGCCAGTCAGTATTTGATGAGCGTTTCCGAGTAACGACTCCTTATAATGATAAAATCCTAAAGATTTTTATTACTTTGTTTATTGTATCACCCGTTACCATAAATCCTACGAATTATGAAATTACTCCGAAATTATCCCTCTCGCATATTCTGTGTATCTTTTTCTCGAGTCATCAAGTAATGAATGGATACGTTAGCTACACAAATTAAAGAAGAATGTGTCTAATTGACATTACCGATATCATGCTGTATGTGTAATAATCCTAAAGAAAATTAGCACCTAGTAAAAGTCAGACAGAAACACGTGATTAACACAAGATTTACTTGCATTATAAAGAAATATGAAATATTTGCGTCCGTGCCCGAGATCACATCTTAAAACACGCTGCACACTCAGAGGGTCCCCTATTCGGAGGCATATTTTTCAAGTCTGACCTGGTCAATGCAATCCGTTCAGTTAGGTTAGATTAACTATGGTTGGGTTGAAATGCAGTCATGTAGGTAAAATGAGCTGGGAAAGACCATGAGACTATTTAAAAAAATTTCCTATGGTTACTTTTATTCCTAAATGTTAGGAGCAATTTTCCTTCATTTCGTCCCAGCACTTCTTGCTCTCCAGCCAAATTCGAGAAATATGCTAACCAGCTGTAAAATCGGCGTTTGAACCCTCGTTGGCCGGGAGAAAAAGATAAAACTGGTTATTCTCTACTTTCGTCATCTTTACAGGTTCATAATTTCAATAGACAGGAACACTCTATAAATGTAAGTAGGCAAAGTAGGAGTTATACAACATTTATTTAAAACAAAATATTTTTTTATTTACATTGACAATTAATATCCAGTCCAGCCACCTTCCTTCTCTATGACGGCACGCAGTCTATCGGGCACAGAGGCCACAATGCGTCGAATTTGTTAGGTTTGTTGCGGAACATCTCCCACTGAGCCTGGGTATGAGCCATTAGTGCCTCGGGTCTCCGCTCCACCATCTCTGGCTCCCAGCAGTTGATCATATTAGCCCACAACGTTCTCTATGGGGTTCCAACGAATTTCACCTTGCCCACCTAGGCTACTTTCTGAGACTTCGCCCTTCTCTTCTCCACAGCCACACACCGTTATCTCTGGAATAAATCCATCATTATGTGAACGGTGTGCAAATTTGGTAGATCACCTACTACTATGCACACATTAATGTATCTATTAACAAAACTTGGGGTAATCTATTAGTAGGTTAAACACACGTTTGGTCATTAGGAGTGATCCCTCTTCCCCGTTCAAATGTGGGTTCAAAACAAACATAACCCAGTTAACAATCAATGCGAGTTGATTATCACTGGCAAAACGATCGCTTATTTCGACACTACTAATTTGTTTATTAACGTAGAATGTCAGGGAGCCAGGACTGATTCCACAGTCTTTTTGTCAGAGTCCTCCCCAAACACACTTGTAAGGCTTCGTTATTCCCAAAAGCTGATTATTCCTATTCACCAAAAACTATCAATTGACCATTTTGTATTATTACAATAGCTGTATACTTTACTCATCAGATGCTTCCAATAAATCAGACACAAGTCATTTACACAGTTTAGTTTCTTTCGTTGGGTGCTAACAAATCACAACGAACAACTGTGGAATTGGTCCTCACTCTCTGTTCGATGTCATTAGAATAGAGATAGGATAAGATAGATGATGAATATTTCAGAGAGAGAGAGAGAGAGAGAGAGAGAGAGAGAGAGAGAGAGAGAGAGAGAGAGAGAGAGAGAGAGAGAGAGAGAGAGAGAGAGAGAGATGAGACGAGAGAGACGAGAGAGAGAGAGCGAGAGAGAGAGAGAGAGAGCGAGAGAGAGAGAGAGAGAGAGAGAGAGAGAGAGAGAGAGAGAATTACAATTGACTTTAAAATTTTTATTACGAGAGAGAGAAAGTATTTAGCAATGCAGGAATTTTACTATGCATGTAATACATTGTAACCTGACTTACAAATATAATACGAAATCAAAAGTGATCTCAAATTATGCTTACCAAAATATGATGGACAAAGAAACAACCTATCTGCCCGATCCTAGTTGTAGAAAAACAAGATAACAATCGTGGCAACGAGACGTGAGCTCTGTCAGAACGGCTGAGCAATGTTGCATGCCAAACATGATAACCATTAAGAAGAAATATTCACTGTTCAGGCTACGAACAACTTTACCTTAGCTTCACCTACTCATTGTGTAATATAGGTTCTAAATTTCCATATCAGCATTCCTCAACCACTCTGCCTGAGAGCTCATGACTCATTGGCACGAGCATAGCTGTTTCCCGAAACTGCAACCTTGCAGTCCACATTCCTTTCACAACTACAAAGCGCCATCTATGGAATGAACTTTGAGGCAGAATCATGTTCACTACAGAGGGAGAGTGTTGACGATCCATATAATTTTCGAGCACACACACACACACACACTGCTGCCACATCTACGATTTCTCGATACTGGGTGGCCCAGTCGGAACTGTAACAGACTGTACAGTCGGCGGCAAAAGTCCTGTCGCCTCACTTGCTTCACCGAGGCACGCGATGTTCATAGACTCGGTATTATTAGGTGCAGATAACATGCATATTTCTCGAGTCCATGAACACTGCCTGTCTCGGTGAAGCAGGTGAGGCGACAGGACTTCTGCCGCCGACTGTACATGCCTACTCAGTGCTAGAATATTTTCAAAATATAAGCCCAAAACATGCTAAAAATCGATATTTTAGGTGCCCAAAGTCGATATCTCAAATTCAGGCCCAAAACACCCGAAAACTCGGTATTTTTGGGTCCTATAAGCGATCTGTACATGCCTACTCCTAGTTAGAATGTTTTCAAGATACAGACCCAAAACATGCTGAAAATCGATATTTTAGGTGCCCAAAAGTCGATATGTGCATGCATCTTCTGTACCTGTTTATATCCCAAATTCAACCTTAAAACATCCGAAAATTCGATATTTTTGGGTCCCAGAAGCGATCTGTACATGCCTACTCAGTGCTAGAATGATTTCAAAATATAGGCTCAAAACATGCTAAAAATCGATATTTTAAGTGTCCAAAGTCGATATGTGCATGCATCTTCTGTACACGTTTATATCCCAAATTCAGGCTCAAAAGACCCGAAAATTATGTATTTTGGGGCCCTAGAAGCGATCTGTACATGCCTACTCCTAGTTAGAATGATTTCAAGATACAGACCCAAAACATGCTCAAAATCGATATTTTAGGTGCCCAAAAGCCGATATGTGCATGCATCTTCTGTACCCGTTTATATCTCAAATTCAGGCTCAAAACACCCGAAAATTCGATATTTAGGGGTCTCAGAAGCGATCTGTACATGCCTACACAGTGCTAAAATATTTTCAAAATATAAGCCGAAAACATGCTAAAATCGATATTTTAGGTGCCCAAAGTCGATATCTCAAATTCAGGCCCAAAACACCCGAAAATTCTATATTTTAGGGTCCCAGAAACGATCTGTTCATGCCTACTCCGTGTTAGAGTATTTTCAAAATACAGGCCCAAAGCATACTGAAAATCGATCTTTTAGGTGCCCAAAAGTCGGTATGTGCATGCATCTTCTGTACCCGTTTATATCTCAAATTCAGGCTCCAAACACCAGAAAATTCGGTATTTTGGGGTCCTAGAAGCGACCTGAACATGTCTACTCCTAGTTAGAATGTTTTCAAGATACAGACCTAAAACATCCTCAAAATCGATATTTTAGGTGCCCAAAAGTCGATATGTGCATGCATCTTCAGTACCCGTTTATATCTCAAATTCAGGCTCCAAACACCCGAAAATTCGATATTTTGGGGTCAAAAATACGATCTGTACATGCCTACTTAGATACAGGCCCAAAACATGCTGAAAATCAATATTTTAGGTGCCAAAAGTTAATATGTGTATGTATCTTCTGCACCCGTATATATCCAAAATTCAACCTCAAAACACTCGAAAATTCGATATTTTTGGGTCCAAGAAGCGATCTGTACATGCCTACTCAGTGCTAGAATTTTTTCAAAATATAGGCCCAAAACATGCTAAAAATCGATATTTTAGGTGCCCAAAGTCAATATGTGTATGGATCTTCTGAACCCTTTTATATCCCAAATTCAACCTCAAAACACTCGAAAATTCGGTATTTTTGGGTCCTAGATGCGATCTGTACATGCCTACTCGTGGTTAGAATATTTTCAAGATACAGACCCAAATAAGCTCAAAATCGATATTTTAGGTGCCCAAAAGTCGATATCTGCATGCATCTTTTGTACACGTTTATATCTCAAATTCAGGCTTAAAACGCCCGAAAATTCGGTATTTTTCGGTCCTAGAAGCGATCTCTACATGCCTACTCCTAGCTATAATGTTTTCAAGATACAGACCCAAAACATGCTTGAAATCGATATTTTAGGTGCCCAAAAGTCGATATGTGCATGCATTTTCAGTACCCGTTTATATATCAAATTCAGGCTCAAATCACCCGAAAATTCGAAATTTGGGGGTCCCAGAAGCGATCTGTACATGCCTACTCCGTGTTAGAGTATTTTCAAAATACAGGACCAAAACATGCTGAAAATCGATATTTTTGTGGCCCAAAGTCAATATGTGTATGCATTTTCTGCACCAGTTAATATCCCAAATTCAACCTCAAAAAATTCCGAAAATTGGATATTTTTGGGTCCAAGAAGCGATCTGTACATGCCTACTCAGTGCTAGAATATTTTCAAAATATTGGCCCAAATTATGCTAAAAATCGATATTTTAGGTGCCCAAAGTCGATATCTCAAATTCAGGCCCAAAACACCCAAATTCGATATTTTAAGGTCCCAGAAGCGATCTGTACATGCCTACTCCTAGTTAGAATGTTTTTAAGATACAGACCCAAAACATGCTCAAAATCGATATTTTAGGTGCCCAAAAGTCGATATGTGTATGCATCTTCTGTACCCGTTTATATCTCAAATTCAGGCTCCAAACACCCGAAAATTCGATATTTTGGGGTAAAAAAAACGTTCTGTACATGCCTACTTAGATACAGGCCCAAAACATGCTGAAAATCGATATTTTAGGTGCCCAAAGTCAATATGTGTATGGATCTTCTGCACCCGTTTATATCCCAAATTCAACCTCAAAACACTCGAAAATTCGATATTTTTGGGTCCAAGAAGCGATCTGTACATGCCTACTCAGTGCTAGAACGTTTTCAAAATATATGCCCAAAACATGCTAAAAATCGATATTTTAAGTGTCCAAAGTCGATATGTGCATGCATCTTCTGTACACGTTTATATCTCAAATTAAGGCTTAAAACACCCGAAAATTCGGTATTTTTGGGTCCTAGAAGCGATCTGTACATGCCTACTCCTAGCTAGAATGTTTTCAAGATACAGACCCAAAACATGCTTGAAATCGATATTTCAGGTGCCCAAAAGTCGATATGTGCATCCATCTTCTGTACCCGTTTATATCTTAAATTCAGGCTCCAAACACCCAAAAATTCGATATTTTGGGGTCCAAGAAGCGATCTGTACATGCCTACTCAGTGTTAGAATATTTTCAAAATATAGGCCCAAAACATGCTGAAAGTCGATATTTTAGGTGCCCAAAGTCGATATCTCAAATTCAGGCCCAAAACACCCGTAAATTCGGTATTTTTGGGTCCTAGAAGCGATCTGTACATGCCTACTCCTGGTTAGAATGTTTTCAAGATACAGACCCAAAACATGCTCAAAATCGATATTTTAGGTGCCCAAAAGTCGATATCTGCATGCATCTTCTGTACCCGTTTATATCTCAAATTCAGGCTCCAAACACCCGAAAATTCGGTATTTTTGGGTCCTAGAAGCGATCTGTACATGCCTACTCCTAGTTAGAATGTTTTCAAGATACAGACCCAAAACATGCTCAAAATCGATATTTTAGGTGCCCAAAAGTCGATATGTGCATGCATCTTTTGTACACGTTTATATCTCAAATTCAGGCTTAAAACACCCGAAAATTCGGTATTTTTGGGTCCTAGAAGCGATCTCTACATGCCTACTCCTAGCTATAATGTTTTCAAGATACAGACCCAAAACATGATTGAAATCGATATTTTAGGTGCCCAAAAGTCGATATGTGCATGCATCTTCTGTACCCGTTTATATCTAAAATTCAGGCTCCAAACACCCAAAAATTCGATATTTTGGGGTCCCAGAATCGATCTGTACATGCCTACTCAGTGCTAGAATATTTTCAAAATATAGGCTCAAAACATGCAAAAAATCGATATTTTAGGTGCCCAAAGTCTATAAATTTAAATTCAGGCCCAAAAAACCCGAAAATTCGGTATTTTTGGGTCCTAGAAGCGATCTGTACATGCCTACCCGTGGTTAGAATATTTTCAAGTTACAGACCCAAAACATGCTCAAAATCGATATTTTAGGTGCCCAAAAGACGATATCTGCATGCATCTTCTGTACCCGTTTATATCTCAGATTCAGGCTCCAAACACCCGAAAATTCGGTATTTTTGGGTCCTAGAAGCAATCTGTACATGCCTACTCTTAGTTAGAATGTTTTCAAGATACAGACCCAAAACATGCTCAAAATCGATATTTTAGGTGCCCAAAAGTCGATATGTGCATGCATCTTCAGTACCCGTTTATATATCAAATTCAGGCTCAAAACACCCGAAAATTCGAAATTTGGGGGTCCCAGAAGCGATCTGTACATGCCTACTCCGTGTTAGAGTATTTTCGAAATACAGGACCAAAACATGCTGAAAATCGATATTTTTGTTGCCCAAAGTCAATATGTGTATGCATTTTCTGCACCCGTTTATATCCCAAATTCAACCTCAAAAAATTCCGAAAATTCGATATTTTTGGGTCCAAGAAGCGATCTGTACATGCCTACTCAGTGCTAGAATATTTTCAAAATATTGGCCAAAAACATGCTAAAAATAGATATTTTAGGTGCCTAAAGTCGATATCTCTAATTCAGGCCGAAAACACCCAAAAATTCGATATTTTGGGTCCCAGAAGCGATGTGTACATGCCTACTCCTAGTTAGAATGTTTTCAAGATACTGAGAGAAAACATGCTCAAAATCGATATTTTAGGTGCCCAAAAGTCGATATGTGCATGCATCTTCTGTACCTGTTTATATCTCAAATTCAGGCTCAAAACACCCGAAAATTCGATATTTTGGGATCCCAGAAGCGATCTGTACATGCCTACTCAGTGCTAGAATATTTTCAAAATATAAGCCCAAATTATGCTAAAAATCGATATTTTAGGTGCCCAAAGTCGATATCTCAAATTCAGGCCCAAAACACCCAAAATTCGATATTTTAAGGTCCCAGAAGCGATCTGTACATGCCTACTCCTAGTTAGAATGTTTTTAAGATACAGACCCAAAACATGCTCAAAATCGATATTTTAGGTGCCCAAAAGTCGATATGTGCATGCATCTTCTGTACCCGTTTATATCTCAAATTCAGGCTCCAAACACCCGAAAATTCGATATTTTGGGGTCAAAAAAACGTTCTGTACATGCCTACTTAGATACAGGCCCAAAACATGCTAAAAATCGATATTTTAGGTTCCCAAAGTCAATATGTGTATGCATCTTCTGCACCCGTTTATATCCCAAATTCAACCTCAAAACCACTCGAAAATTCGATATTTTTGGGTCCAAGAAGCGATCTGTACATGCCTACTCAGTGCTAGAATGTTTTCAAAATATAGGCTTAAAACATGCTAAAAATCGATATTTTAAGTGTCCAAAGTCGATATGTGCATGCATCTTCTGTACACGTTTTTATCTCAAATTCAGGCTCAAAACACCCGAAAATTCGGTATTTTTGGGTCCTAGAAGCGATCTGTACATGCCTACTCCTTGCTAGAATGTTTTCAAGATACAGACCCAAAACATGCTTAAAATCGATATATTAGGTGCCCAAAAGTCGATATGTGCATGCATCTTCCTTACCCGTTTATATCTCAAATTCAGGCTCAAAACACCCGAAAATTCGATATTTTGGGGTCCCAGAAGCGATCTGTACATGCCTACTCAGTGCTAGAATATTTTCAAAATATAGGCCCAAAACATGCTAAAAATAGATATTTTAGGTGCCCAAAGTCGATATCTCTAATTCAGGCCCAAAACACACAAAATTCGATATTTTGGGGTCCCAGAAGCGATCTGTTCATGCCTACTCCGTGTTAGAGTATATTCAAAATACAGGCCCAAAACATGCTGAAAATCGATATTTTAGGTGCCCAAAGTCAATACGTGTAAGGATCTTCTGCACCCGTTTATATCCCAAATTCAACATCAAAGCACCCGAAAATTCGATATTTTTGGGTCCCAGAGGCGATCTGTACATGCCTACTCAGTGCTAGAATGTTTTCAAAATATAGGCTCAAAACATGCTAAAAATCGATATTTTAAGTGTCCTAAGTCGATATGTGCATGTATCTTCTGTACCCGTTTATATCTCAAATTCAAGTTAAAATCACCCAAAAATTTAGTATTTTTGGGTCCTAGAAGCGATCTGTACATGCCTACTCCTAGTTAGAATGTTTTCAAGATACAGACCCAAAACATGCTCAAAATCGATATTTTAGGTTCCCAAAAGTCAATATGTGCATGCATCTTCAGTACCCGTTTATATCTCAAATTCAGGCTCAAAACACCCGAAAATTTGATATTTTGGGGTCCCAGAAGCGATCTGTACATGCCTACTCCGTGTTAGAGTATTTTCAAAATACAGGCCCAAAACATGCTGAAAATCGATATTTTAGGTGCCAAAAGTCAATATGTGCATGCATCTTCTGTACCTGTTTATATCTCAAATTCAGGCTTAAAACACCCGAAAATTCGATATTTTGGGATCCCAGAAGCGATCTGTACATGCCTACTCAGTGCTAGAATATTTTCAAAATATATGCAAAAAACATGCTAAAAATCGATATTTTAGGTGCCCAAAGTCTATATCTCAAATTCAGGCCCAAAACAACCGAAAATTCGAAAATTCGATATATTGGGGTCCAAGAAGCGATCTGTACATGCCTACTCCGTGTTAGGGTATTTTCAAGATACAGGCCCAAAACATACTGAAAATCGATCTTTTAGGTGCCCAAAAGTCGATATGTGCATGCATCTTCTGTACCCGTTTATATCTCAAATTCTGGCTCCAAACACCCGAAATTTCGATATTTTGGGGTCCCAGAAGCGATTTGTACATGCCTACTCAGATACAGGCCCAAAACATGCTAAAAATCGATATTTTAGGTGCCAAAAGTCGATATCTCAAATTCAGGCTCCAAACACCCGAAAATTCGATATTTTGGGGTCCCAGAAGCGATCTGTACATGCCTACTCAGATACAGGCCCAAAACAAGCAGAAGATCGATATTTTAGGTGCCCAAAGTCAATATGTGCATGCATCTTCTGTACCCGTTTATATCTCAAATTCAGGCTTAAAACACCCGAAAATTCGGTATTTTGGGATCCCAGAAGCGATCTGTACATGCCTACTTAGTGCTAGAATATTTTCAAAATATAGGCCCAAAACATGCTAAAAATCGATATTTTAGGTGCCCAAAGTCGATATCTTAAATTCAGGCTCTAAACACCCGAAAATTCGATATTTTGGGATCCCAGAAGCGATCTGCACGTGCCTACTCAGATACTGGCCCAAAACATGCTAAAAATCGATATTTTAGGTGCCCAAAGTCAATACGTGTATGGATCTTCTGCACCCGTTTATATCCCAAATTCAACCTCAAAGCACCCGAAAATTCGAAATTTTTGGGTCCCAGAGGCGATCTGTACATGCCTTCTCAGTGCTAGAATGTATTCAAAATATAGGCTCAAAACATGCTAAAAATCGATATTTTAAGTGTCCAAAGTCGATATGTGCATGCATCTTATTTACCCGTTTATATCTCAAATTCAAGCTAAAATCACCCGAAAATTCGGTTTTTTTGGGTCCTAGAAGCGATCTGTACATGCCTACTCCTAGTTAGAATTTTTTCAAAATACAGGCCCAAAACATACTGAAAATCGATCTTTTAGGTTCCCAAAAGTCGATATGTGAATGTATCTTCTGTACCCGTTTATATCTCAAATTCAGGCTCCAAACACCCGAAAATTCGATATATTTTTGGGTCCCAGAAGCGATTTGTACATGCCTACTCAGATACAGGCCCAAAACATGCTGAAAATCGATATTTTAGGTGCCCAAAGTCAATACGTTAATGGATCTTCAGCACCCGTTTATATCCCAGATTCAACCTCAAAGTACCCGAAAATTCGATATTTTTGGGTCCCAGAGGCGATCTGTACATGCCTACTCAGTGCTAGAATGTTTTCAAAATATAGGCTCAAAACATGCTAAAAATCGATATTTTAAGTGTCCAAAGTCGATATGTGCATGCATCTTATTTACCCGTTTATATCTCAAATTCAAGCTAAAATCACCCGAAAATTCGGTATTTTTAGGTCCTAGAAGCGATCTGTACATGCCTACTCCTAGTTAGAATGTTTTCAAGATACAGACCTAAAACATGCTCAAAATCGATATTTTAGGTGCCCAAAAGTCGATATGGTCATGCATCTTCAGTACCCATTTATATCTCAAATTCAGGCTTAAAACACCCGAAAATTCGTTATTTTGGGGTCCCAGAAGCGATCTGTACATGCCTACTCCGTGTTAGAGTATTTTCAAAATACAGGCCCAAAACATGCTGATAATCGATATTTTAGGTGCTTAAAGTCAATATGTGGATGCATCTTCTGTACCCGTTTATATCTCAAATTCATGCTTAAAACACCCGAAAATTCGATATTTTGGGATCCCAGAAGCGATCTGTACATGCCTACTTAGTGCTAGAATATTTTCAAAATATAGGCTCAAAACATGCTAAAAATCGATATTTTAGGTGCCCAAAGTCGATATCTCAAATTCAGGCTCCAAACACCCGAAAATTCGATATTTTGGGGTCCCAGAAGCGATTTGCACGTGCCTACTCAGATACAGGCCCAAAACATGCTGAAAATCGATATTTTAGGTGCCCAAACTCAATACGTGTATGAATCTTCTGCACCCGTTTATATCCCAAATTCAACCTCAAAGCACCCGAAAATTCGAAATTTTTGGGTCCCAGAGGCGATCTGTACATGCCTAGTCAGTGCTAGAATGTTTTAAATATATAGGCTCAAAACATGCTAAAAATCGATATTTTAAGTGTCCAAAGTCGATATGTGCATGCATCTTCTGTACCCGTTTATATCTCAAATTCAAGTTAAAATCACCCTAAAATTTGGTATTTTTGGGTCCTAGAAGCGATCTGTACATGCATACTCCGTGTTAGAGTATTTTCAAAATACAGGCCCAAAACATAATGAAAATCGATCTTTTAGGTGACCAAAAGTCGATATGTGAATGTATCTTCTGTACCCGTTTATATCTCAGATTCAGGCTCCAAACACCCGAGAATTCGATATTTTGGGGTCCCAGAAGCGATTTGTACATGCCTACTCAGATACAGGACCAAAACATGCTGAAAATCGATATTTTAGGTGCCCAAAGTCAATATGTGTATTGATCTTCTGCACCCGTTTATATCCCAAATTCAACCTCAAAGCACCTGAAAATTCGATATTTTTGGGTCCCAGAGGCGATCTGTACATGCCTACTCAGTGCTAGAATATTTTCAAAATATAGGCTCAAAACATGCTAAAAATCGATATTTTAAGTGTCCAAAGTCGATATGTGCATGCATCTTATGTACCCGTTTATATCTCAAATTCAAGCTAAAATCACCCGAAAATTCGGTATTTTTGGGTCCTAGAAGCGATCTGTACATGCCTACTCCTAGTTAGAATGTTTTCAAGATACAGACCCAAAACATGCTCAAAATCGATATTTTAGGTGCCCAAAAGTCGATATGTGCATGCATCTTCTGTACCCGTTTATATCTCAAATTCAGGCTCCAAACACCCGAAAATTCGATATTTTGGGGTCCCAGAAGCGATTTGTACATGCCTACTCAGATACAGGCCCAAAACATGCTGAAAATCGATATTTTAGGTGCCCAAAGTCAATATGTGTATGGATCTTCCGCACCCGTTTATATCCCAAATTCAAACTCAAAGCACCTGAAAATTCGATATTTTTGGGTCCCAGAGGCGATCTGTACATGCCTACTCAGTGCTAGAATGTTTTCAAAATATAGGCTCAAAACATGCAAAAAATCGATATTTTAAGTGTCCAAAGTCGATATGTGCATGCATCTTCTGTACCCGTTTATATCTCAAATTCAAGTTAAAATCACTCAAAAATTTGGTATTTTTGGGTCCTAGAAGCGATCTGTACATGCCTACTCCTAGTTAGAATGTTTTCAAGATACAGACCCAAAACATGCTCAAAATCGATATTTTAGGTGCCCAAAAGTCGATATGTGCATGCATCTTCAGTACCCATTTATATCTCAAATTCAGGCTTAAAACACCCGAAAATTCGTTATTTTGGGGTCCCAGAAGCGATCTGTACATGCCTACTCCGTGTTAGAGTATTTTCAAAATACAGGCCCAAAACATGCTGATAATCGATATTTTAGGTGCCCAAAGTCAATATGTGCATGCATCTTCTGTACCCGTTTATATCTCAAATTCAGGCTTAAAACACCCGAAAATTCGATATTTTGGGATCCCAGAAGCGATCTGTACATGCCTACTCAGTGCTAGAATATTTTCAAAATATATGCAAAAAACATGCTAAAAATCGATATTTTAGGAGCCCAAAGTCTATATCTCAAATTCAGGCCCAAAACACCCGAAAATTCGAAAATTCGATATATTGGGGTCCAAGAAGCGATCAGTACATGCCTACTCCGTGTTAGAGTATTTTCAAAATACAGGCCCAAAACATACTGAAAATCGATCTTTTAGGTGCCCAAAAGTCGATATGTGAATGCATCTTCTGTACCCGTTTATATCTCAAATTCAGGCTCCAAACACCCGAAAATTCGATATTTTGGGGTCCCAGAAGCGATTTGTACATGCCTACTCAGATACAGGCCCAAAACATGCTGAAAATTGATATTCTAGGTGCCCAAAGTCAATATGTGTATGGATCTTCTGCACCCGTTTATATCCCAAATTCATCCTCAAAACACCCGAAAATTCGATATTTTTGGTCCCAGAAGCGATTTGCACATGTTTACTTCGTGTTAGAGTATTTTCAAAATACAGGCCAAAACATGCTAAAAATATATATTTTAGGGGCCCAAAGTCAATATGTGCATGGATCTTCTGTACCCGTTTATATCTCGAATTCAGGCTCAAAACACCCGAAAATTAAATATTTTGGGGTCCCAGAAGCGATCTGTACATGCCTACTCCGTGTTAGAGCATTTTCAAAATACAGGCCCAAAACATGCTGAAAATCGATATTTTAGGTGCCCAAAGTCAAAATGTGCATGTATCTTCTGTACCCGTTTATATCTCAAATTCAGGCTCAAAACACCCGAAAATTCGATAATTTGGGGTCCCAGAAGCGATCTGTTTTTGCCTACTCAGTGCTAGAATATTGTCAAAGTATAGGCCCAAAACATGCTAAAAATCGATATTTTATGTGCCAAAAGTCGATATCTCAAATTCAGGCTCCAAACACCCGAAAATTCGATATTTTGGGGTCCCAGAAGCGATCTGTACATGCCTACTCAGATACAGGCCCAAAACATGCTGAAAATCGATATTTTAGGTGCCCAAAGTCAATATGTGCATGCATCTTCTGTACCCGTTTATATCTCAAATTCAGGCTTAAAACACCCGAAAATTCGATATTTTGGGATCCCAGAAGCGATCTGTACATGCCTAATTAGTTCTAGAATATTTTCAAAATATAGGCTCAAAACATGCTAAAAATCGATATTTTAAGTGTCCAAAGTCGATATGTGCATGCATCTTCTGTACCCGTTTATATCTCAAATTCAAGTTAAAATCACCCTAAAATTTGGTATTTTTGGGTCCTAGAAGCGATCTGTACATGCCTACTCCGTGTTAGAGTATTTTCAGAATACAGGCCCAAAACATACTGAAAATCGATCTTTTAGGTGCCCAAAAGTCGATATGTGAATGCATCTTCTGTACCCGTTTATATCTCAAATTCAGGCTTAAAACACCTAAAAATTCGATATTTCGGGGTCCCAGAAGAGATTTGTACATTTCTACTCAGATACATGCCCAAAACATGCTGAAAATCGATATTTTAGGTGCCCAAAGTCAATATGTGAATGGATCTTCTGCACCCGTTTATATCCCAAATTCAACCTCAAAGCACCCGAAAATTCGATATTTTTGGGTCCCAGAGGCGATCTGTACATGCCTACTCAGTGCTAGAATGTTTTCAAAATATAGGCTTAAAACATGCTAATAATCGATATTTTAAGTATCAAGAGTCGATATGTGCATGCATCTTCTGTATCCGTTTATATCTCAAATTCAAGCTAAAATCACCCGAAAATTCGGTATTTTTGGGTCCTAGAAGCGATCTGTACATGCCTACTCCTAGTTAGAATGTTTTCAAGATACAGACCCAAAACATGCTCAAAATCGACATTTTAGGTGCCCAAAAGTAGATATGTGCATGCATCTTCTGTACCCGTTTATATCTCAAATTCAGGCTCCAAACACCCGAAAGTTCGGTATTTTGGGGTCCCAGAAGCGATTTGTACATGCCTAGTCAGATACAGGCCCAAAACATGCTGAAAATCGATATTTTTTGTGCCCAAAGTCAATATGTGTATGGATCTTCTGCACCCGTTTATATTACAAATTCAACCTCAAAGCACCCGAAAATTCGGTATTTTTGGGTCCCAGAGGCGATCTGTACATGCCTACTCAGTGCCAGAATGTTTTCAAAATATAGGCTTAAAACATGCTAAAAATAGATATTTTAAGTGTCCAAAGTCGATATGAGCATGCATCTTCTGTACCCGTTTATATCCCAAATTCAACCTCAAAACACCCGAAAATTCGATATTTTTGGTCCCAGTAGCGATCTGCACATGTTTACTCCGTGTTAGAGTATTTTCAAAATACAGGCCCAAAACATGCTGAAAATATATATTTTAGGTGCCCAAAGTCAATATGTGCATGGATCTTCTGTACCTGTTTATATCTCGAATTCAGGCTCAAAACACCCGAAAATTAAATATTTTGGGGTCCCAGAAGCGATCTGTACATGCCTACTCCGTGTTAGAGTATTTTCAAAATACAGACCCAAAACATGCTGAAAATCGATATTTTAGGTGCCCAAAGTCAATATGTGAATGTATCTTCTGTACCCGTTTATATCTCAAATTCAGGCTCAAAACACCCGAAAATTCGATAATTTGGGGTCCCAGAAGCGATTTGTTTTTGCCTACTCAGTGCTAGAATATTGTCAAAATATAGGCCCAAAACATGCTAAAATCGATATTTTAGGTGCCCAAAGTCGATATCTCAAATTCAGGCTCCAAACACCCGAAAACTCGATATTTTGGGGTCCCAGAAGCGATCTGTACATGCCTACTCAGATACAGGCCTAAAACATGCTGAAAATCGATATTTTAGGTGCCCAAAGTCGATATCTCAAATTAAGGCTCCAAACACCTGAAAATTCGATATTTTGGGATCCCAGAAGCGATCTGCACGTGCCTATTCAGATACAGGCCCAAAACATGCTGAAAATCGATATTTTAGGTGCCCAAAGACAGTACGTGTATGGATATTCTGCACCCGTTTATATCCCAAATTCAACCTCAAAGCACCCGAAAATTCGATATTTTTGAGTCCCAGAGGCAATCTGTACATGCCTACTCAGTGCTAGAATGTTTTCAAAATATATATGCTCAAAACATGCTAAAAATCGATATTTTAAGTGTCCAAAGTCAATATGTGCATGCATCTTCTGTACCCGTTTATATCTCAAATTCAAGTTAAAATCACCCTAAAATTTGGTATTTTTGGGTCCTAGGTGCGATCTGTACATGCCTACTCCGTGTTGGAGTATTTTCAAAATACAGGCCCAAAACATACTGAAAATCGATCTTTTAGGTTCCCAAAAGTCGATATGTGCATGCATCTTCTGTACCCGTTTATATCTCAAATTCCAGCTAAAATCACCCGAAAATTCGGTTTTTTGGGGTCCTAGAAGCGATCTGTACATGCCTACTCAGATACAGGCCCAAAACATGCTGAAAATCGATATTTTAGGTGCCCAAAGTCAATATGTGTATGGATCTTCCGCACCCGTTTATATCCCAAATTCAAACTCAAAGCACCCGAAAATTCGATATTTTTGGGTCCCAGAGGCGATCTGTACATGCCTACTCAGTGCTAGAATGTTTTCAAAATATAGGCTCAAAACATGCAAAAAATCGATATTTTAAGTGTCCAAAGTCGATATGTGCATGCATCTTCTGTACCCGTTTATATCTCAAATTCAAGTTAAAATCACTCAAAAATTTGGTATTTTTGGGTCCTAGAAGCGATCTGTACATGCCTACTCCTAGTTAGAATGTTTTCAAGATACAGATCCAAAACATGCTCAAAATCGATATTTTAGGTGCCCAAAAGTCGATATGTGCATGCATCTTCAGTACCCATTTATATCTCATATTCAGGCTTAAAACACCTGAAAATTCGTTTTTTTGGGGTCCCAGAAGCGATCTGTACATGCCTACTCCGTTTTAGAGTATTTTCAAAATACAGGCCCAAAACATGCTGATAATCGATATTTTAGGTGCCCAAAGTCAATATGTGCATGCATCTTCTGTACCCGTTTATATCTCAAATTCAGGCTTAAAACACCCGAAAATTCGATATTTTGGGATCCCAGAAGCGATCTGTACATGCCTACTCAGTGCTAGAATATTTTCAAAATATATGCAAAAAACATGCTAAAAATCGATATTTTAGGAGCCCAAAGTCTATATCTCAAATTCAGGCCCAAAACACCCGAAAATTCGAAAATTCGATATATTGGGGTCCAAGAAGCGATCTGTACATGCCTACTCCGTGTTAGAGTATTTTCAAAATACAGGCCCAAAACATACTGAAAATCGATCTTTTAGGTGCCCAAAAGTCGATATGTGAATGCATCTTCTGTACCCGTTTATATCTCAAATTCAGGCTCCAAACACCCGAAAATTCGATATTTTGGGGTCCCAGAAGCGATTTGTACATGCCTACTCAGATACAGGCCCAAAACATGCTGAAAATTGTTATTCTAGGTGCCCAAAGTCAATATGTGTATGGATCTTCTGCACCCGTTTATATCCCAAATTCATCCTCAAAACACCCGAAAATTCGATATTTTTGGTCCCAGAAGCGATCTGCACATGTTTACTTCGTGTTAGAGTATTTTCAAAATACAGGCCAAAACATGCTAAAAATATATATTTTAGGGGCCCAAAGTCAATATGTGCATGGATCTTCTGTACCCGTTTATATCTCGAATTCAGGCTCAAAACACCCGAAAATTAAATATTTTGGGGTCCCAGAAGCGATCTGTACATGCCTACTCCGTGTTAGAGCATTTTCAAAATACAGGCCCAAAACATGCTGAAAATCGATATTTTAGGTGCCCAAAGTCAAAATGTGCATGTATCTTCTGTACCCGTTTATATCTCAAATTCAGGCTCAAAACACCCGAAAATTCGATAATTTGGGGTCCCAGAAGCGATCTGTTTTTGCCTACTCAGTGCTAGAATATTGTCAAAATATAGGCCCAAAACATGCTAAAAATCGATATTTTATGTGCCAAAAGTCGATATCTCAAATTCAGGCTCCAAACACCCGAAAATTCGATATTTTGGGGTCCCAGAAGCGATCTGTACATGCCTACTCAGATACAGGCCCAAAACATGCTGAAAATCGATATTTTAGGTGCCCAAAGTCAATATGTGCATGCATCTTCTGTACCCGTTTATATCTCAAATTCAGGCTTAAAACACCCGAAAATTCGATATTTTGGGATCCCAGAAGCGATCTGTACATGCCTAATTAGTTCTAGAATATTTTCAAAATATAGGCTCAAAACATGCTAAAAATCGATATTTTAAGTGTCCAAAGTCGATATGTGCATGCATCTTCTGTACCCGTTTATATCTCAAATTCAAGTTAAAATCACCCTAAAATTTGGTATTTTTGGGTCCTAGAAGCGATCTGTACATGCCTACTCCGTGTTAGAGTATTTTCAGAATACAGGCCCAAAACATACTGAAAATCGATCTTTTAGGTGCCCAAAAGTCGATATGTGAATGCATCTTCTGTACCCGTTTATATCTCAAATTCAGGCTTAAAACACCCAAAAATTCGATATTTCGGGGTCCCAGAAGCGATTTGTACATTTCTACTCAGATACATGCCCAAAACATGCTGAAAATCGATATTTTAGGTGCCCAAAGTCAATATGTGAATGGATCTTCTGCACCCGTTTATATCCCAAATTCAACCTCAAAGCACCCGAAAATTCGATATTTTCGGGTCCCAGAGGCGATCTGTACATGCCTACTCAGTGCTAGAATGTTTTCAAAATATAGGCTTAAAACATGCTAATAATCGATATTTTAAGTATCAAGAGTCGATATGTGCATGCATCTTCTGTATCCGTTTATATCCCAAATTCAAGCTAAAATCACCCGAAAATTCGGTATTTTTGGGTCCGAGAAGCGATCTGTACATGCCTACTCCTAGTTAGAATGTTTTCAAGATACAGACCCAAAACATGCTCAAAATCGACTTTTTAGGTGCCCAAAAGTAGATATGTGCATGCATCTTCTGTACCCGTTTATATCTCAAATTCAGGCTCCAAACACCCGAAAGTTCGGTATTTTGGGGTCCCAGAAGCGATTTGTACATGCCTAGTCAGATACAGGCCCAAAACATGCTGAAAATCGATATTTTTTGTGCCCAAAGTCAATATGTGTATGGATCTTCTGCACCCGTTTATATTACAAATTCAACCTCAAAGCACCCGAAAATTCGATATTTTTGGGTCCCAGAGGCGATCTGTACATGCCTACTCAGTGCCAGAATGTTTTCAAAATATAGGCTTAAAACATGCTAAAAATAGATATTTTAAGTGTCCAAAGTCGATATGAGCATGCATCTTCTGTACCCGTTTATATCCCAAATTCAACCTCAAAACACCCGAAAATTCGATATTTTTGGTCCCATAAGCGATCTGCACATGTTTACTCCGTGTTAGAGTATTTTCAAAATATAGGCCCAAAACATGCTGAAAATATATATTTTAGGTGCCCAAAGTCAATATGTGCATGGATCTTCTGTACCTGTTTATATCTCGAATTCAGGCTCAAAACACCCGAAAATTAAATATTTTGGGGTCCCAGAAGCGATCTGTACATGCCTACTCCGTGTTAGAGTATTTTCAAAATACAGGCCCAAAACATGCTGAAAATCGATATTTTAGGTGCCCAAAGTCAATATGTGAATGTATCTTCTGTACCCGTTTATATCTCAAATTCAGGCTCAAAACACCCGAAAATTCGATAATTTGGGGTCCCAGAAGCGATTTGTTTTTGCCTACTCAGTGCTAGAATATTGTCAAAATATAGGCCCAAAACATGCTAAAATCGATATTTTAGGTGCCCAAAGTCGATATCTCAAATTCAGGCTCCAAACACCCGAAAACTCGATATTTTGGGGTCCCAGAAGCGATCTGTACATACCTACTCAGATACAGGCCCAAAACATGCTGAATATCGATATTTTAGGTGCCCAAAGTCGATATCTCAAATTCAGGCTCCAAACACCTGAAAATTCGATATTTTGGGATCCCAGAAGCGATCTGCACGTGCCTATTCAGATACAGGTCCAAAACATGCTGAAAATCGATATTTTAGGTGCCCAAAGACAGTACGTGTATGGATATTCTGCACCCGTTTATATCCCAAATTCAACCTCAAAGCACCCGAAAATTCGATATTTTTGAGTCCCAGAGGCAATCTGTACATGCCTACTCAGTGCTAGAATGTTTTCAAAATATATATGCTCAAAACATGCTAAAAATCGATATTTTAAGTGTCCAAAGTCAATATGTGCATGCATCTTCTGTACCCGTTTATATCTCAAATTCAAGTTAAAATCACCCTAAAATTTGGTATTTTTGGGTCCTAGGTGCGATCTGTACATGCCTACTCCGTGTTAGAGTATTTTCAAAATACAGGCCCAAAACATACTGAAAATCGATCTTTTAGGTTCCCAAAATTCGATATGTGCATGCATCTTCTGTACCCGTTTATATCTCAAATTCCAGCTAAAATCACCCGAAAATTCGGTTTTTTGGGGTCCTAGAAGCGATCTGTACATGCCTACTCCTAGTTAGAATGTTTTCAAGATACAGACCCAAAACATGCTCAAAATCGATATTTTAGGTGCCCAAAAGTCGATGTGTGTATGCATCTTCAGTACCCGTTTATATCTCAAATTCAGGTTCAAAACACTCGAAAATTCGATATTTTGGGGTCCCAGAAGCGATTTGTACATGCCTACTCAGATACAGGCCCAAAACATGCTGAAAATCGATATTTTAGTTGCCCAAAGTCAATATGTGTATTGATCTTCTGCACCCGTTTATATCCCAAATTCAACCTCAAAGCACCCGAAAATTCGATATTTTTGGGTCCCAGAGGCGATCTGTACATGCCTACTCAGTGCTAGAATATTTTCAAAATATAGGCTCAAAACATGCTAAAAATCGATATTTTAAGTGTCCAAAGTCGATATGTGCATGCATCTTATGTACCCGTTTATATCTCAAATTCAAGCTAAAAACACCCGAAAATTCGGTATTTTTGGGTCCTAGAAGCGATCTGTACATGCCTACTCCTAGTTAGAATGTTTTCAAGATACAGATCCAAAACATGCTCAAAATCGATATTTTAGGTGCCCAAAAGTCGATATGTACATGCATCTTCTGTACCCGTTTATATCTCAAATTCAGGCTCCAAACACCCGAAAATTCGATATTTTGGGGTCCCAGAAGCGATTTGTACATGCCTACTCAGATACAGGCCCAAAACATGCTGAAAATCGATATTTTAGGTGCCCAAAGTCAATATGTGTATGGATCTTCCGCTCCCGTTTATATCCCAAATTCAAACTCAAAGCACCCGAAAATTCGATATTTTTGGGTCCCAGAGGCGATCTGTACATGCCTACTCAGTGCTAGAATGTTTTCAAAATATAGGCTCAAAACATGCTAAAAATAGATATTATAAGAGTCCAAAGTCGATATGTGCATGCATCTTCTGTATCCGTTTATATCTCAAATTCCAGCTAAAATCACCCGAAAATTCGGTATTTTTGGGTCCTACAAGCGATCTGTACATGCCTACTCATAGTTAGAATGTTTTCAAGATACAGACCCAAAACATGCTCAAAATCGATATTTTAGGTGCCCAAAAGTCGATGTGTGTATGCATCTTCAGTACCCGTTTATATCTCAAATTCAGGTTCAAAACACTCGAAAATTCGATATTTTGGGGTCCCAGAAGCGATCTGTACATGCCTACACCGCGTTAGAGTATTTTCAAAATACAGGCCCAAAACATGCTGAAAATCGATATTTTAGGTGCCCAAAGTCAATATGTGAATGTATCTTCTGTACCCGTTTATATCTCAAATTCAGGCTCAAAACACCCGAAAATTCGATAATTTGGGGTCCCAGAAGCGATTTGTTTTTGCCTACTCAGTGCTAGAATATTGTCAAAATATAGGCCCAAAACATGCTAAAATCGATATTTTAGGTGCCCAAAGTCGATATCTCAAATTCAGGCTCCAAACACCCGAAAACTCGATATTTTGGGGTCCCAGAAGCGATCTGTACATACCTACTCAGATACAGGCCCAAAACATGCTGAATATCGATATTTTAGGTGCCCAAAGTCGATATCTCAAATTCAGGCTCCAAACACCTGAAAATTCGATATTTTGGGATCCCAGAAGCGATCTGCACGTGCCTATTCAGATACAGGTCCAAAACATGCTGAAAATCGATATTTTAGGTGCCCAAAGACAGTACGTGTATGGATATTCTGCACCCGTTTCTATCCCAAATTCAACCTCAAAGCACCCGAAAATTCGATATTTTTGAGTCCCAGAGGCAATCTGTACATGCCTACTCAGTGCTAGAATGTTTTCAAAATATATATGCTCAAAACATGCTAAAAATCGATATTTTAAGTGTCCAAAGTCAATATGTGCATGCATCTTCTGTACCCGTTTATATCTCAAATTCAAGTTAAAATCACCCTAAAATTTGGTATTTTTGGGTCCTAGGTGCGATCTGTACATGCCTACTCCGTGTTAGAGTATTTTCAAAATACAGGCCCAAAACATACTGAAAATCGATCTTTTAGGTTCCCAAAATTCGATATGTGCATGCATCTTCTGTACCCGTTTATATCTCAAATTCCAGCTAAAATCACCCGAAAATTCGGTTTTTTGGGGTCCTAGAAGCGATCTGTACATGCCTACTCCTAGTTAGAATGTTTTCAAGATACAGACCCAAAACATGCTCAAAATCGATATTTTAGGTGCCCAAAAGTCGATGTGTGTATGCATCTTCAGTACCCGTTTATATCTCAAATTCAGGTTCAAAACACTCGAAAATTCGATATTTTGGGGTCCCAGAAGCGATTTGTACATGCCTACTCAGATACAGGCCCAAAACATGCTGAAAATCGATATTTTAGTTGCCCAAAGTCAATATGTGTATTGATCTTCTGCACCCGTTTATATCCCAAATTCAACCTCAAAGCACCCGAAAATTCGATATTTTTGGGTCCCAGAGGCGATCTGTACATGCCTACTCAGTGCTAGAATATTTTCAAAATATAGGCTCAAAACATGCTAAAAATCGATATTTTAAGTGTCCAAAGTCGATATGTGCATGCATCTTATGTACCCGTTTATATCTCAAATTCAAGCTAAAAACACCCGAAAATTCGGTATTTTTGGGTCCTAGAAGCGATCTGTACATGCCTACTCCTAGTTAGAATGTTTTCAAGATACAGATCCAAAACATGCTCAAAATCGATATTTTAGGTGCCCAAAAGTCGATATGTACATGCATCTTCTGTACCCGTTTATATCTCAAATTCAGGCTCCAAACACCCGAAAATTCGATATTTTGGGGTCCCAGAAGCGATTTGTACATGCCTACTCAGATACAGGCCCAAAACATGCTGAAAATCGATATTTTAGGTGCCCAAAGTCAATATGTGTATGGATCTTCCGCTCCCGTTTATATCCCAAATTCAAACTCAAAGCACCCGAAAATTCGATATTTTTGGGTCCCAGAGGCGATCTGTACATGCCTACTCAGTGCTAGAATGTTTTCAAAATATAGGCTCAAAACATGCTAAAAATAGATATTATAAGAGTCCAAAGTCGATATGTGCATGCATCTTCTGTATCCGTTTATATCTCAAATTCCAGCTAAAATCACCCGAAAATTCGGTATTTTTGGGTCCTACAAGCGATCTGTACATGCCTACTCATAGTTAGAATGTTTTCAAGATACAGACCCAAAACATGCTCAAAATCGATATTTTAGGTGCCCAAAAGTCGATGTGTGTATGCATCTTCAGTACCCGTTTATATCTCAAATTCAGGTTCAAAACACTCGAAAATTCGATATTTTGGGGTCCCAGAAGCGATCTGTACATGCCTACACCGCGTTAGAGTATTTTCAAAATATAGGCCCAAAACATGCTGAAAATCGATATTTTAGGTGCCCAAAGTCAATATGTGCATGCATCTTCTGTACCCGTTTATATCTTAAATTCAGGCTTAAAACACCCGAAAACTCGATATTTTGGGATCCCAGAAGCGATCTGTATATGACTACTCAGTGCAAGAATATTTTCAAAATATAGGCCCAAAACATGCTAACAATCGATATTTTAGGTGCCCAAGGTCTATATCTCAAATTCAGGCCCAAAACACCCGAAAACTCGAAAATTCGATATTTTGGGGTCCAAGAAGCGATCTGTACATGCGTACTCCGTGTTAGAGTATTTTCAAAATACAGGCCCAAAACATACTGAAAATCGATCTTTTAGGTGCCCAAAAGTCGATATGTGAATGCATCTTCTGTACCCGTTTATATCTCAAATTCAGGCTCAAAACACCCGATATTTCGATATTTTGGGGTCCCAGAAGCGATTTGTACATGCCTACTCAGATACAGGCCCAAAACATGCTGAAAATCGATATTTTAGGTGCCCAAAGTCAATATGTGAATGGATCTTCTGCACCCGTTTATATCCCAAATTCAACGTCAAAGCACCCGAAAATTCGATATTTTTGGGTCCCAGAGGCGATCTGTACATGCCTACTCAGTGCTAGAATGTTTTCAAAATATAGGCTCAAAACATGCTAAAAATAGATATTATATGTGTCCAAAGTCGATATGTGCATGCATCTTCTGTATCCGTTTATATCTCAAATTCAAGCTAAAATCACCCGAAAATTCGGTATTTTTGGGTCCTAGAAGCGATCTGTACATGCCTACTCCTAGTTAGAATGTTTTCAAGATACAGACCCAAAACATGCTCAAAATCGACATTTTAGGTGCCCAAAAGTAGATATGTGCATGCATCTTCTGTACCCGTTTATATCTCAAATTCAGGCTCCAAACACCCGAAAGTTCGGTATTTTGGGGTCCCAGATGCGATTTGTACATGCCTAGTCAGATACAGGCCCAAAACATGCTGAAAATCGATATTTTTTGTGCCCAAAGTCAATATGTGTATGGATCTTCTGCACCCGTTTATATTACAAATTCAACCTCAAAGCACCCGAAAATTCGATATTTTTGGGTCCCAGAGGCGATCTGTACATGCCTACTCAGTGCCAGAATGTTTTCAAAGTATAGGCTTAAAACATGCTAAAAATAGATATTTTAAGTGTCCAAAGTCGATATGAGCATTCATCTTCTGTACCCGTTTATATTCCAAATTCAACCTCAAAACACCCGAAAATTCGATATTTTTGGTCCCAGAAGCGATCTGCACATGTTTACTCCGTGTTAGAGTATTTTCAAAATACAGGCCCAAAACATGCTGAAAATATATATTTTAGGTGCCCAAAGTCAATATGTGCATGGATCTTCTGTACCTGTTTATATCTCGAATTCAGGCTCAAAACACCCGAAATTTAAATATTTTGGGGTCCCAGAAGCGATCTGTACATGCCTACTCCGTGTTAGAGTATTTTCAAAATACAGGCCCAAAACATGCTGAAAATCGATATTTTAGGTGCCAAAAGTCAATATGTGAATGTATCTTCTGTACCCGTTTATATCTCAAATTCAGGCTCAAAACACCCGAAAATTCGATAATTTGGGGTCCCAGAAGCGATTTGTTTTTGCCTACTCAGTGCTAGAATATTGTCAAAATATAGGCCCAAAACATGCTAAAATCGATATTTTAGGTGCCCAAAGTCGATATCTCAAATTCAGGCTCCAAACACCCGAAAACTCGATATTTTGGGGTCCCAGAAGCGATCTGTACATGCCTACTCAGATACAGGCCCAAAACATGCTGAAAATCGATATTTTATTTGCCCAAAGTCGATATCTCAAATTCAGGCTCCAAACATCTGAAAATTCGATATTTTGGGATCCCAGAAGCGATCTGCACGTGCCTATTCAGATACAGGCCCAAAACATGCTGAAAATCGATATTTTAGGTGCCCAAAGACAGTACGTGTATGGATATTCTGCACCCGTTTATATCCCAAATTCAACCTCAAAGCACCCGAAAATTCGAT
Source organism: Petrolisthes cinctipes (assembly GCA_033782935.1). Taxonomy (NCBI): domain Eukaryota; kingdom Metazoa; phylum Arthropoda; class Malacostraca; order Decapoda; family Porcellanidae; genus Petrolisthes; species Petrolisthes cinctipes. The sequence continues at coordinate 1,466,391 of JAWQEG010000230.1, forward strand.
ATTTTTGAGTCCCAGAGGCAAGCTGTACATGCCTACTCAGTGCTAGAATGTTTTCAAAATATATATGCTCAAAACATGCTAAAAATAGATATTATAAGTGTCCAAAGTCGATATGTGCATGCATCTTCTGTATCCGTTTATATCTCAAATTCAAGCTAAAATCATCCGAAAATTCGGTATTTTTGGGTCCTACAAGCGATCTGTACATGCCTACTCATAGTTAGAATGTTTTCAAGATACAGACCCAAAACATGCTCAAAATCGATATTTTAGGTGCCCAAAAGTCGATGTGTGTATGCATCTTCAGTACCCGTTTATATCTCAAATTAAGGTTCAAAACACTCGAAAATTCGTTATTTTGGGGTCCCAGAAGCGATCTGTACATGCCTACACCGCGTTAGAGTATTTTCAAAATATAGGCCCAAAACATGCTAAAAATCGATATTTTAGGTGCCCAAAGTCAATATGTCCATGCATCTTCTGTACCCGTTTATATCTTAAATTCAAGCTTAAAACACCCGAAAACTCGATATTTTGGGATCCCAGAAGCGATCTGTACATGACTACTCAGTGCAAGAATATTTTCAAAATATAGGCCCAAAACATGCTAACAATCGATATTTTAGGTGCCCAAGGTCTATATCTCAAATTCAGGCCCAAAACACCCGAAAACTCGAAAATTCGATATTTTGGGATCCAAGAAGCGATCTGTACATGCCTACTCCGTGTTAGAGTATTTTCAAAATACAGGCCCAAAACATACTGAAAATCGATCTTTTAGGTGCCCAAAAGTCGATATGTGAATGCATCTTCTGTACCCGTTTATATCTCAAATTCAGGCTCAAAACACCCGATATTTCGATATTTTGGGGTCCCAGAAGCGATTTGTACATGCCTACTCAGATACAGGCCCAAAACATGCTGAAAATCAAAATTTTAGGTGCCCAAAGTCAATATGTGTATGGATCTTCTGCACCCGTTTATATCCCAAATTCAACGTCAAAGCACCCGAAAATTCGATATTTTTGGGTCCCAGAGGCGATCTGTACATGCCTACTCAGTGCTAGAATGTTTTCAAAATATAGGCTCAAAACATGCTAAAAATAGATATTATAAGTGTCCAAAGTCGATATGTGCATGCATCTTCTGTATCCGTTTATATCTCAAATTCAAGCTAAAATCACCCGAAAATTCGGTATTTTTGGGTCCTACAAGCGATCTGTACATGCCTACTCCTAGTTAGAATGTTTTCAAGATACAGACCCAAAACATGCTCAAAATCGATATTTTAGGTGCCCAAAAGTCGATATGTGCATGCATCTTCTGTACCCGTTTATATCTCAAATTCAGGCTCCAAACACCCGAAAATTCGATATTTTGGGGTCCCAGAAGCGATTTGTACATGCCTACTCAGATACAGGCCCAAAACATGCTGAAAATCGATATTTTAGTTGCCCAAAGTCAATATGTGTATGGATCTTCCGCACCCGTTTATATCCCAAATTCAAACTCAAAGCACCCGAAAATTCGATATTTTTGGGTCCCAGAAGCGATCTGTACATGCCTACTCAGTGCTAGAATGTTTTCAAAATATAGGCTTAAAACATGCTTAAAATCGATATTTTAAGTGTCCAAAGTCGATATGAGCATGCATCTTCTGTACCCGTTTATATCCCAAATTCAACCTCAAAACACCCGAAAATTCGATATTTTTGGTCCCAGAAGCGAACTGCACATGTTTACTCCGTGTTAGAGTATTTTCAAAATACAGGCCCAAAACATGCTGAAAATATATATTTTAGGTGCCCAAAGTCAATATGTGCATGGATCTACTGTACCTGTTTATATCTCGAATTCAGGCTCAAAACACCCGAAAATTAAATATTTTGGGGTCCCAGAAGCGATCTGTACATGCCTACTCCGTGTTAGAGTATTTTCAAAATACAGGCCCAAAACATGCTGAAAATCGATATCTTAGGTGCCCAAAGTCAATATGTGCATGCATCTTCTGTACCCGTTTATATCTCAAATTCAGGCTCAAAACACCCGAAAATTCGATAATTTGGGGTCCCAGAAGCGATCTGTTTTTGCCTACTTAGTGCTAGAATATTGTCAAAATATAGGCCCAAAACATGCTAAAAATCGATATTTTAGGTGCCAAAAGTCGATATCTCAAATTCAGGCTCCAAACACCCGAAAATTCGATATTTTGGAGTCCCAGAAGCGATCTGTACATGCCTACTCAGTGCTAGAATATTGTCAAAATATAGGCCCAAAACATGCTAAAAATCGATATTTTAGGTGCCCAAAGTCGATATCTCAAATTCAGGCTCCAAACACACAAAAATTCGATATATTGGGGTCCCAGAAGCGATCTGTACATGCCTACTCAGATACAGGCCCAAAACAAGCTGAAAATCGATATTTTAGGTGCCCAAAGTCAATATGTGCATGCATCTTCTGTACCCGTTTATATCTCAAATTCAGGCTTAAAACACCCGATAATTCGATATTTTGGGATCCCAGAAGCGATCTGTACATGCCTACTTAGTGCTAGAATATTTTCAAAATATATGCCCAAAACATGCTAAAAATCGATATTTTAGGTGCCCAAAGTCGATATCTCAAATTCAGGCTCCAAACACCCGAAAATTCGATATTTTGGGATCCCAGAAGCGATCTGCACGTGCCTATTCAGATACAGGCCCAAAACATGCTGAAAATCGATATTTTAGGTGCCCAAAGACAATACGTGTATGGATCTTCTGCACCCGTTTATATCCCAAATTGAACTTCAAAGCACCCGAAAATTCGATATTTTTAGGTCCCAAAGGCGATGTGTACATGCCTACTCAGTGCTAGAATGTTTTCAAAATATGGGCTCAAAACATGCTAAAAATCGATATTTTAAGTGTCCAAAGTCAATATGTGCATGCATCTTCTGTACCCGTTTATATCTTAAATTCAGGTTCAAAACACCCGAAAATTCGATATATTGGGGTCCCAGAAGCGATCTGTAAATGCCTACTCCGTGTTAGAGTATTTTTAAAATACAGGCCCAAAACATGCTAAAAATCGATATTTTAGGTGCCCAAAGTCTATATCTCAAATTCAGGCTCCAAACACACAAAAATTCGATATATTGGGGTCCCAGAAGCGATCTGCACATGCCTACTCGGATACAGGCCCAAAACAAGCTGAAAATCGATATTTTAGGTGCCCAAAGTCAATATGTGCATGCATCTTCTGTACCCGTTTATATCTCAAATTCAGGCTTAAAACACCCGATAATTCGATATTTTGGGATCCCAGAAGCGATCTGTACATGCCTACTTAGTGCTAGAATATTTTCAAAATATATGCCCAAAACATGCTAAAAATCGATATTTTAGGTGCCCAAAGTCGATATCTCAAATTCAGGCTCCAAACACCCGAAAATTCGATATTTTGGGATCCCAGAAGCGATCTGCACGTGCCTATTCAGATACAGGCCCAAAACATGCTGAAAATCGATATTTTAGGTGCCCAAAGACAATACGTGTATGGATCTTCTGCACCCGTTTATATCCCAAATTGAACTTCAAAGCACCCGAAAATTCGATATTTTTAGGTCCCAAAGGCGATGTGTACATGCCTACTCAGTGCTAGAATGTTTTCAAAATATGGGCTCAAAACATGCTAAAAATCGATATTTTAAGTGTCCAAAGTCAATATGTGCATGCATCTTCTGTACCCGTTTATATCTCAAATTCAGGTTCAAAACACCCGAAAATTCGATATTTTGGGGTCCGAGAAGCGATCTGTAAATGCCTACTCCGTGTTAGAGTATTTTTAAAATACAGGCCCAAAACATGCTAAAAATCGATATTTTAGGTGCCCAAAGTCTATATCTCAAATTCAGGCAAAAAACACCCGAAAATTCGAAAATTCGATATTTTGGGGTCAAAGAAGCGATCTGTACATGCCTACTCCGTATTAGAGTATTTTCATAATACAGGCCCAAAACATACTGAAAATCGATCTTTTAAGTGCCCAAAAGTCGATATGTGCATGCATCTTCTGTACCCGTTTATATCTCAAATTCCAGCTAAAATCACCTGAAAATTCGATATTTTGGGGTTCCAGAAGCGATTTGTACATGCCTACTCAGATACAGGCCTAAAACATGCTGAAAATCGACATTTTAGGTGACCAAAGTCAATATGTGTATGGATCTTCGGCACCCGTTTATATCCCAAATTCAACCTCAAAGCACTAGAAAATTCGATATTTTTGGGTCCCAGAGGCGATCTGTACATGCCTACTCAGTGCTAGAATTTTTTCAAAATATAGGCTCAAAACATGCTAAAAATCGATATTTTAAGTGTCCAAAGTCGATATGAGCATGCATCTTCTGTACCCGTTTATATCCCAAATTCAAGCTAAAATCACCCGAAAATTCGGTATTTTTGGGTCCGAGAAGCGATCTGTACATGCCTACTCCTAGTTAGAATGTTTTCAAGATACAGACCCAAAACATGCTCAAAATCGACTTTTTAGGTGCCCAAAAGTAGATATGTGCATGCATCTTCTGTACCCGTTTATATCTCAAATTCAGGCTCCAAACACCCGAAAGTTCGGTATTTTGGGGTCCCAGAAGCGATTTGTACATGCCTAGTCAGATACAGGCCCAAAACATGCTGAAAATCGATATTTTTTGTGCCCAAAGTCAATATGTGTATGGATCTTCTGCACCCGTTTATATTACAAATTCAACCTCAAAGCACCCGAAAATTCGATATTTTTGGGTCCCAGAGGCGATCTGTACATGCCTACTCAGTGCCAGAATGTTTTCAAAATATAGGCTTAAAACATGCTAAAAATAGATATTTTAAGTGTCCAAAGTCGATATGAGCATGCATCTTCTGTACCCGTTTATATCCCAAATTCAACCTCAAAACACCCGAAAATTCGATATTTTTGGTCCCATAAGCGATCTGCACATGTTTACTCCGTGTTAGAGTATTTTCAAAATATAGGCCCAAAACATGCTGAAAATATATATTTTAGGTGCCCAAAGTCAATATGTGCATGGATCTTCTGTACCTGTTTATATCTCGAATTCAGGCTCAAAACACCCGAAAATTAAATATTTTGGGGTCCCAGAAGCGATCTGTACATGCCTACTCCGTGTTAGAGTATTTTCAAAATACAGGCCCAAAACATGCTGAAAATCGATATTTTAGGTGCCCAAAGTCAATATGTGAATGTATCTTCTGTACCCGTTTATATCTCAAATTCAGGCTCAAAACACCCGAAAATTCGATAATTTGGGGTCCCAGAAGCGATTTGTTTTTGCCTACTCAGTGCTAGAATATTGTCAAAATATAGGCCCAAAACATGCTAAAATCGATATTTTAGGTGCCCAAAGTCGATATCTCAAATTCAGGCTCCAAACACCCGAAAACTCGATATTTTGGGGTCCCAGAAGCGATCTGTACATACCTACTCAGATACAGGCCCAAAACATGCTGAATATCGATATTTTAGGTGCCCAAAGTCGATATCTCAAATTCAGGCTCCAAACACCTGAAAATTCGATATTTTGGGATCCCAGAAGCGATCTGCACGTGCCTATTCAGATACAGGTCCAAAACATGCTGAAAATCGATATTTTAGGTGCCCAAAGACAGTACGTGTATGGATATTCTGCACCCGTTTATATCCCAAATTCAACCTCAAAGCACCCGAAAATTCGATATTTTTGAGTCCCAGAGGCAATCTGTACATGCCTACTCAGTGCTAGAATGTTTTCAAAATATATATGCTCAAAACATGCTAAAAATCGATATTTTAAGTGTCCAAAGTCAATATGTGCATGCATCTTCTGTACCCGTTTATATCTCAAATTCAAGTTAAAATCACCCTAAAATTTGGTATTTTTGGGTCCTAGGTGCGATCTGTACATGCCTACTCCGTGTTAGAGTATTTTCAAAATACAGGCCCAAAACATACTGAAAATCGATCTTTTAGGTTCCCAAAATTCGATATGTGCATGCATCTTCTGTACCCGTTTATATCTCAAATTCCAGCTAAAATCACCCGAAAATTCGGTTTTTTGGGGTCCTAGAAGCGATCTGTACATGCCTACTCCTAGTTAGAATGTTTTCAAGATACAGACCCAAAACATGCTCAAAATCGATATTTTAGGTGCCCAAAAGTCGATGTGTGTATGCATCTTCAGTACCCGTTTATATCTCAAATTCAGGTTCAAAACACTCGAAAATTCGATATTTTGGGGTCCCAGAAGCGATTTGTACATGCCTACTCAGATACAGGCCCAAAACATGCTGAAAATCGATATTTTAGTTGCCCAAAGTCAATATGTGTATTGATCTTCTGCACCCGTTTATATCCCAAATTCAACCTCAAAGCACCCGAAAATTCGATATTTTTGGGTCCCAGAGGCGATCTGTACATGCCTACTCAGTGCTAGAATATTTTCAAAATATAGGCTCAAAACATGCTAAAAATCGATATTTTAAGTGTCCAAAGTCGATATGTGCATGCATCTTATGTACCCGTTTATATCTCAAATTCAAGCTAAAAACACCCGAAAATTCGGTATTTTTGGGTCCTAGAAGCGATCTGTACATGCCTACTCCTAGTTAGAATGTTTTCAAGATACAGATCCAAAACATGCTCAAAATCGATATTTTAGGTGCCCAAAAGTCGATATGTACATGCATCTTCTGTACCCGTTTATATCTCAAATTCAGGCTCCAAACACCCGAAAATTCGATATTTTGGGGTCCCAGAAGCGATTTGTACATGCCTACTCAGATACAGGCCCAAAACATGCTGAAAATCGATATTTTAGGTGCCCAAAGTCAATATGTGTATGGATCTTCCGCTCCCGTTTATATCCCAAATTCAAACTCAAAGCACCCGAAAATTCGATATTTTTGGGTCCCAGAGGCGATCTGTACATGCCTACTCAGTGCTAGAATGTTTTCAAAATATAGGCTCAAAACATGCTAAAAATAGATATTATAAGAGTCCAAAGTCGATATGTGCATGCATCTTCTGTATCCGTTTATATCTCAAATTCCAGCTAAAATCACCCGAAAATTCGGTATTTTTGGGTCCTACAAGCGATCTGTACATGCCTACTCATAGTTAGAATGTTTTCAAGATACAGACCCAAAACATGCTCAAAATCGATATTTTAGGTGCCCAAAAGTCGATGTGTGTATGCATCTTCAGTACCCGTTTATATCTCAAATTCAGGTTCAAAACACTCGAAAATTCGATATTTTGGGGTCCCAGAAGCGATCTGTACATGCCTACACCGCGTTAGAGTATTTTCAAAATACAGGCCCAAAACATGCTGAAAATCGATATTTTAGGTGCCCAAAGTCAATATGTGAATGTATCTTCTGTACCCGTTTATATCTCAAATTCAGGCTCAAAACACCCGAAAATTCGATAATTTGGGGTCCCAGAAGCGATTTGTTTTTGCCTACTCAGTGCTAGAATATTGTCAAAATATAGGCCCAAAACATGCTAAAATCGATATTTTAGGTGCCCAAAGTCGATATCTCAAATTCAGGCTCCAAACACCCGAAAACTCGATATTTTGGGGTCCCAGAAGCGATCTGTACATACCTACTCAGATACAGGCCCAAAACATGCTGAATATCGATATTTTAGGTGCCCAAAGTCGATATCTCAAATTCAGGCTCCAAACACCTGAAAATTCGATATTTTGGGATCCCAGAAGCGATCTGCACGTGCCTATTCAGATACAGGTCCAAAACATGCTGAAAATCGATATTTTAGGTGCCCAAAGACAGTACGTGTATGGATATTCTGCACCCGTTTCTATCCCAAATTCAACCTCAAAGCACCCGAAAATTCGATATTTTTGAGTCCCAGAGGCAATCTGTACATGCCTACTCAGTGCTAGAATGTTTTCAAAATATATATGCTCAAAACATGCTAAAAATCGATATTTTAAGTGTCCAAAGTCAATATGTGCATGCATCTTCTGTACCCGTTTATATCTCAAATTCAAGTTAAAATCACCCTAAAATTTGGTATTTTTGGGTCCTAGGTGCGATCTGTACATGCCTACTCCGTGTTAGAGTATTTTCAAAATACAGGCCCAAAACATACTGAAAATCGATCTTTTAGGTTCCCAAAATTCGATATGTGCATGCATCTTCTGTACCCGTTTATATCTCAAATTCCAGCTAAAATCACCCGAAAATTCGGTTTTTTGGGGTCCTAGAAGCGATCTGTACATGCCTACTCCTAGTTAGAATGTTTTCAAGATACAGACCCAAAACATGCTCAAAATCGATATTTTAGGTGCCCAAAAGTCGATGTGTGTATGCATCTTCAGTACCCGTTTATATCTCAAATTCAGGTTCAAAACACTCGAAAATTCGATATTTTGGGGTCCCAGAAGCGATTTGTACATGCCTACTCAGATACAGGCCCAAAACATGCTGAAAATCGATATTTTAGTTGCCCAAAGTCAATATGTGTATTGATCTTCTGCACCCGTTTATATCCCAAATTCAACCTCAAAGCACCCGAAAATTCGATATTTTTGGGTCCCAGAGGCGATCTGTACATGCCTACTCAGTGCTAGAATATTTTCAAAATATAGGCTCAAAACATGCTAAAAATCGATATTTTAAGTGTCCAAAGTCGATATGTGCATGCATCTTATGTACCCGTTTATATCTCAAATTCAAGCTAAAAACACCCGAAAATTCGGTATTTTTGGGTCCTAGAAGCGATCTGTACATGCCTACTCCTAGTTAGAATGTTTTCAAGATACAGATCCAAAACATGCTCAAAATCGATATTTTAGGTGCCCAAAAGTCGATATGTACATGCATCTTCTGTACCCGTTTATATCTCAAATTCAGGCTCCAAACACCCGAAAATTCGATATTTTGGGGTCCCAGAAGCGATTTGTACATGCCTACTCAGATACAGGCCCAAAACATGCTGAAAATCGATATTTTAGGTGCCCAAAGTCAATATGTGTATGGATCTTCCGCTCCCGTTTATATCCCAAATTCAAACTCAAAGCACCCGAAAATTCGATATTTTTGGGTCCCAGAGGCGATCTGTACATGCCTACTCAGTGCTAGAATGTTTTCAAAATATAGGCTCAAAACATGCTAAAAATAGATATTATAAGAGTCCAAAGTCGATATGTGCATGCATCTTCTGTATCCGTTTATATCTCAAATTCCAGCTAAAATCACCCGAAAATTCGGTATTTTTGGGTCCTACAAGCGATCTGTACATGCCTACTCATAGTTAGAATGTTTTCAAGATACAGACCCAAAACATGCTCAAAATCGATATTTTAGGTGCCCAAAAGTCGATGTGTGTATGCATCTTCAGTACCCGTTTATATCTCAAATTCAGGTTCAAAACACTCGAAAATTCGATATTTTGGGGTCCCAGAAGCGATCTGTACATGCCTACACCGCGTTAGAGTATTTTCAAAATATAGGCCCAAAACATGCTGAAAATCGATATTTTAGGTGCCCAAAGTCAATATGTGCATGCATCTTCTGTACCCGTTTATATCTTAAATTCAGGCTTAAAACACCCGAAAACTCGATATTTTGGGATCCCAGAAGCGATCTGTATATGACTACTCAGTGCAAGAATATTTTCAAAATATAGGCCCAAAACATGCTAACAATCGATATTTTAGGTGCCCAAGGTCTATATCTCAAATTCAGGCCCAAAACACCCGAAAACTCGAAAATTCGATATTTTGGGGTCCAAGAAGCGATCTGTACATGCGTACTCCGTGTTAGAGTATTTTCAAAATACAGGCCCAAAACATACTGAAAATCGATCTTTTAGGTGCCCAAAAGTCGATATGTGAATGCATCTTCTGTACCCGTTTATATCTCAAATTCAGGCTCAAAACACCCGATATTTCGATATTTTGGGGTCCCAGAAGCGATTTGTACATGCCTACTCAGATACAGGCCCAAAACATGCTGAAAATCGATATTTTAGGTGCCCAAAGTCAATATGTGAATGGATCTTCTGCACCCGTTTATATCCCAAATTCAACGTCAAAGCACCCGAAAATTCGATATTTTTGGGTCCCAGAGGCGATCTGTACATGCCTACTCAGTGCTAGAATGTTTTCAAAATATAGGCTCAAAACATGCTAAAAATAGATATTATATGTGTCCAAAGTCGATATGTGCATGCATCTTCTGTATCCGTTTATATCTCAAATTCAAGCTAAAATCACCCGAAAATTCGGTATTTTTGGGTCCTAGAAGCGATCTGTACATGCCTACTCCTAGTTAGAATGTTTTCAAGATACAGACCCAAAACATGCTCAAAATCGACATTTTAGGTGCCCAAAAGTAGATATGTGCATGCATCTTCTGTACCCGTTTATATCTCAAATTCAGGCTCCAAACACCCGAAAGTTCGGTATTTTGGGGTCCCAGATGCGATTTGTACATGCCTAGTCAGATACAGGCCCAAAACATGCTGAAAATCGATATTTTTTGTGCCCAAAGTCAATATGTGTATGGATCTTCTGCACCCGTTTATATTACAAATTCAACCTCAAAGCACCCGAAAATTCGATATTTTTGGGTCCCAGAGGCGATCTGTACATGCCTACTCAGTGCCAGAATGTTTTCAAAGTATAGGCTTAAAACATGCTAAAAATAGATATTTTAAGTGTCCAAAGTCGATATGAGCATTCATCTTCTGTACCCGTTTATATTCCAAATTCAACCTCAAAACACCCGAAAATTCGATATTTTTGGTCCCAGAAGCGATCTGCACATGTTTACTCCGTGTTAGAGTATTTTCAAAATACAGGCCCAAAACATGCTGAAAATATATATTTTAGGTGCCCAAAGTCAATATGTGCATGGATCTTCTGTACCTGTTTATATCTCGAATTCAGGCTCAAAACACCCGAAATTTAAATATTTTGGGGTCCCAGAAGCGATCTGTACATGCCTACTCCGTGTTAGAGTATTTTCAAAATACAGGCCCAAAACATGCTGAAAATCGATATTTTAGGTGCCAAAAGTCAATATGTGAATGTATCTTCTGTACCCGTTTATATCTCAAATTCAGGCTCAAAACACCCGAAAATTCGATAATTTGGGGTCCCAGAAGCGATTTGTTTTTGCCTACTCAGTGCTAGAATATTGTCAAAATATAGGCCCAAAACATGCTAAAATCGATATTTTAGGTGCCCAAAGTCGATATCTCAAATTCAGGCTCCAAACACCCGAAAACTCGATATTTTGGGGTCCCAGAAGCGATCTGTACATGCCTACTCAGATACAGGCCCAAAACATGCTGAAAATCGATATTTTATTTGCCCAAAGTCGATATCTCAAATTCAGGCTCCAAACATCTGAAAATTCGATATTTTGGGATCCCAGAAGCGATCTGCACGTGCCTATTCAGATACAGGCCCAAAACATGCTGAAAATCGATATTTTAGGTGCCCAAAGACAGTACGTGTATGGATATTCTGCACCCGTTTATATCCCAAATTCAACCTCAAAGCACCCGAAAATTCGATATTTTTGAGTCCCAGAGGCAAGCTGTACATGCCTACTCAGTGCTAGAATGTTTTCAAAATATATATGCTCAAAACATGCTAAAAATAGATATTATAAGTGTCCAAAGTCGATATGTGCATGCATCTTCTGTATCCGTTTATATCTCAAATTCAAGCTAAAATCATCCGAAAATTCGGTATTTTTGGGTCCTACAAGCGATCTGTACATGCCTACTCATAGTTAGAATGTTTTCAAGATACAGACCCAAAACATGCTCAAAATCGATATTTTAGGTGCCCAAAAGTCGATGTGTGTATGCATCTTCAGTACCCGTTTATATCTCAAATTAAGGTTCAAAACACTCGAAAATTCGTTATTTTGGGGTCCCAGAAGCGATCTGTACATGCCTACACCGCGTTAGAGTATTTTCAAAATATAGGCCCAAAACATGCTAAAAATCGATATTTTAGGTGCCCAAAGTCAATATGTCCATGCATCTTCTGTACCCGTTTATATCTTAAATTCAAGCTTAAAACACCCGAAAACTCGATATTTTGGGATCCCAGAAGCGATCTGTACATGACTACTCAGTGCAAGAATATTTTCAAAATATAGGCCCAAAACATGCTAACAATCGATATTTTAGGTGCCCAAGGTCTATATCTCAAATTCAGGCCCAAAACACCCGAAAACTCGAAAATTCGATATTTTGGGATCCAAGAAGCGATCTGTACATGCCTACTCCGTGTTAGAGTATTTTCAAAATACAGGCCCAAAACATACTGAAAATCGATCTTTTAGGTGCCCAAAAGTCGATATGTGAATGCATCTTCTGTACCCGTTTATATCTCAAATTCAGGCTCAAAACACCCGATATTTCGATATTTTGGGGTCCCAGAAGCGATTTGTACATGCCTACTCAGATACAGGCCCAAAACATGCTGAAAATCAAAATTTTAGGTGCCCAAAGTCAATATGTGTATGGATCTTCTGCACCCGTTTATATCCCAAATTCAACGTCAAAGCACCCGAAAATTCGATATTTTTGGGTCCCAGAGGCGATCTGTACATGCCTACTCAGTGCTAGAATGTTTTCAAAATATAGGCTCAAAACATGCTAAAAATAGATATTATAAGTGTCCAAAGTCGATATGTGCATGCATCTTCTGTATCCGTTTATATCTCAAATTCAAGCTAAAATCACCCGAAAATTCGGTATTTTTGGGTCCTACAAGCGATCTGTACATGCCTACTCCTAGTTAGAATGTTTTCAAGATACAGACCCAAAACATGCTCAAAATCGATATTTTAGGTGCCCAAAAGTCGATATGTGCATGCATCTTCTGTACCCGTTTATATCTCAAATTCAGGCTCCAAACACCCGAAAATTCGATATTTTGGGGTCCCAGAAGCGATTTGTACATGCCTACTCAGATACAGGCCCAAAACATGCTGAAAATCGATATTTTAGTTGCCCAAAGTCAATATGTGTATGGATCTTCCGCACCCGTTTATATCCCAAATTCAAACTCAAAGCACCCGAAAATTCGATATTTTTGGGTCCCAGAAGCGATCTGTACATGCCTACTCAGTGCTAGAATGTTTTCAAAATATAGGCTTAAAACATGCTTAAAATCGATATTTTAAGTGTCCAAAGTCGATATGAGCATGCATCTTCTGTACCCGTTTATATCCCAAATTCAACCTCAAAACACCCGAAAATTCGATATTTTTGGTCCCAGAAGCGAACTGCACATGTTTACTCCGTGTTAGAGTATTTTCAAAATACAGGCCCAAAACATGCTGAAAATATATATTTTAGGTGCCCAAAGTCAATATGTGCATGGATCTACTGTACCTGTTTATATCTCGAATTCAGGCTCAAAACACCCGAAAATTAAATATTTTGGGGTCCCAGAAGCGATCTGTACATGCCTACTCCGTGTTAGAGTATTTTCAAAATACAGGCCCAAAACATGCTGAAAATCGATATCTTAGGTGCCCAAAGTCAATATGTGCATGCATCTTCTGTACCCGTTTATATCTCAAATTCAGGCTCAAAACACCCGAAAATTCGATAATTTGGGGTCCCAGAAGCGATCTGTTTTTGCCTACTTAGTGCTAGAATATTGTCAAAATATAGGCCCAAAACATGCTAAAAATCGATATTTTAGGTGCCAAAAGTCGATATCTCAAATTCAGGCTCCAAACACCCGAAAATTCGATATTTTGGAGTCCCAGAAGCGATCTGTACATGCCTACTCAGTGCTAGAATATTGTCAAAATATAGGCCCAAAACATGCTAAAAATCGATATTTTAGGTGCCCAAAGTCGATATCTCAAATTCAGGCTCCAAACACACAAAAATTCGATATATTGGGGTCCCAGAAGCGATCTGTACATGCCTACTCAGATACAGGCCCAAAACAAGCTGAAAATCGATATTTTAGGTGCCCAAAGTCAATATGTGCATGCATCTTCTGTACCCGTTTATATCTCAAATTCAGGCTTAAAACACCCGATAATTCGATATTTTGGGATCCCAGAAGCGATCTGTACATGCCTACTTAGTGCTAGAATATTTTCAAAATATATGCCCAAAACATGCTAAAAATCGATATTTTAGGTGCCCAAAGTCGATATCTCAAATTCAGGCTCCAAACACCCGAAAATTCGATATTTTGGGATCCCAGAAGCGATCTGCACGTGCCTATTCAGATACAGGCCCAAAACATGCTGAAAATCGATATTTTAGGTGCCCAAAGACAATACGTGTATGGATCTTCTGCACCCGTTTATATCCCAAATTGAACTTCAAAGCACCCGAAAATTCGATATTTTTAGGTCCCAAAGGCGATGTGTACATGCCTACTCAGTGCTAGAATGTTTTCAAAATATGGGCTCAAAACATGCTAAAAATCGATATTTTAAGTGTCCAAAGTCAATATGTGCATGCATCTTCTGTACCCGTTTATATCTTAAATTCAGGTTCAAAACACCCGAAAATTCGATATATTGGGGTCCCAGAAGCGATCTGTAAATGCCTACTCCGTGTTAGAGTATTTTTAAAATACAGGCCCAAAACATGCTAAAAATCGATATTTTAGGTGCCCAAAGTCTATATCTCAAATTCAGGCTCCAAACACACAAAAATTCGATATATTGGGGTCCCAGAAGCGATCTGCACATGCCTACTCGGATACAGGCCCAAAACAAGCTGAAAATCGATATTTTAGGTGCCCAAAGTCAATATGTGCATGCATCTTCTGTACCCGTTTATATCTCAAATTCAGGCTTAAAACACCCGATAATTCGATATTTTGGGATCCCAGAAGCGATCTGTACATGCCTACTTAGTGCTAGAATATTTTCAAAATATATGCCCAAAACATGCTAAAAATCGATATTTTAGGTGCCCAAAGTCGATATCTCAAATTCAGGCTCCAAACACCCGAAAATTCGATATTTTGGGATCCCAGAAGCGATCTGCACGTGCCTATTCAGATACAGGCCCAAAACATGCTGAAAATCGATATTTTAGGTGCCCAAAGACAATACGTGTATGGATCTTCTGCACCCGTTTATATCCCAAATTGAACTTCAAAGCACCCGAAAATTCGATATTTTTAGGTCCCAAAGGCGATGTGTACATGCCTACTCAGTGCTAGAATGTTTTCAAAATATGGGCTCAAAACATGCTAAAAATCGATATTTTAAGTGTCCAAAGTCAATATGTGCATGCATCTTCTGTACCCGTTTATATCTCAAATTCAGGTTCAAAACACCCGAAAATTCGATATTTTGGGGTCCGAGAAGCGATCTGTAAATGCCTACTCCGTGTTAGAGTATTTTTAAAATACAGGCCCAAAACATGCTAAAAATCGATATTTTAGGTGCCCAAAGTCTATATCTCAAATTCAGGCAAAAAACACCCGAAAATTCGAAAATTCGATATTTTGGGGTCAAAGAAGCGATCTGTACATGCCTACTCCGTATTAGAGTATTTTCATAATACAGGCCCAAAACATACTGAAAATCGATCTTTTAAGTGCCCAAAAGTCGATATGTGCATGCATCTTCTGTACCCGTTTATATCTCAAATTCCAGCTAAAATCACCTGAAAATTCGATATTTTGGGGTTCCAGAAGCGATTTGTACATGCCTACTCAGATACAGGCCTAAAACATGCTGAAAATCGACATTTTAGGTGACCAAAGTCAATATGTGTATGGATCTTCGGCACCCGTTTATATCCCAAATTCAACCTCAAAGCACTAGAAAATTCGATATTTTTGGGTCCCAGAGGCGATCTGTACATGCCTACTCAGTGCTAGAATTTTTTCAAAATATAGGCTCAAAACATGCTAAAAATCGATATTTTAAGTGTCCAAAGTCGATATGAGCATGCATCTTCTGTACCCGTTTATATCTCAAATTCAGGCTTAAAACACCCGAAAATTCGGTTTTTTGGGGTCCCAGAAGCGATCTGCACATGCCTACTCCGTGTTAGAGTATTTTCAAAATACAGGCCAAAAACATGCTGACAATCGATATTTTAGGTGCCCAAAGTCAATATGTGCATGCATCTTCTGTATCCGTTTATATCTCAAATTCAGGCCCAAAACACCCGAAAATTCGAAAAATTCGATATTTTCGGGTTCAAAAAGCAATCTGTACATGCCTACTCCTGGTTAGAGTATTTTCAAAAAACAGGCCCAAAACATACTGAAAATCGATCTTTTAGGTTCCCAAAAGTCGATATGTGCATGCATCTTCTGTACCCGTTTATATCTCAAATTCCAGCTAAAATCACCCGAAAATTCGGTATTTTGGGGTCCTAGAAGCGATCTGTACATGCCTACTCCTAGTTAGAATGTTTTCAAGATACAGACCCAAAACATGCTCAAAATCGATATTTTAGGTGCCTAAAAGTCGATGTGTGCATGCATCTTCAGTACCCGTTTATATCTCAAATTCAGGTTCAAAACACTCGAAAATTCGATATTTTGGGGTCCCAGAAGCGATCTGTACATGCCTACTCCGTGTTAGAGTATTTTCAAAATACAGGCACAAAACATGCTGAAAATCGATATTTCACGTGCCCAAAGTCAATATGTTCATGAATCTTCTGTACCCGTTTATATCTCAAATTCAGGCTTAAAACACCCGAAAATTCGATATTTTGGGATCCCAGAAGCGATCTGTACATGACTACTCAGTGCAAGAATATTTTCAAAATATAGGCCCAAAACATGCTAAAAATCGATATTTTAGGTGCCCAAAGTCTATATCTCAAATTCAGGCCCAAAACACCCGAAAATTCGAAAATTCGATATTTTGGGGTCCAAGAAGCGATCTGTACATGCCTACTCCGTGTTAGAGTATTTGCAAAATACAGGCCCAAAACATACTGAAAATCGATCATTTAAGTGCCCAAAAGTCGATATGTGAATGCATCTTCTGTACCCGTTTATATCTCAAATTCAGGCTCAAAACACCCGAAAATTCGATATTTTGGGGTCCCAGAAGCGATTTGTACATGCCTACTCAGATACAGGCCCAAAACATGCTGAAAATCGATATTTTAGGTGCCCAAAGTCAATATGTGTATGGATCTTCTGCACCCGTTTATATCCCAAATTCAACCTCAAAGCACCCGAAAATTCGATATTTTTGGGTCCCAGAGGCGATCTGTACATGCCTACTCAGTGCTAGAATGTTTTCAAAATATAGGCTCAAAACATGCTAAAAATAGATATTATAAGTGTCCAAAGTCGATATGTGCATGCATCTTTTGTATCCGTTTATATCTCAAATTCAAGCTAAAATCACCCGAAAATTCGGTATTTTTGGGTCCTACAAGCGATATGTACATGCCTACTCCTAGTTAGAATGTTTTCAAGATACAGACCCAAAACATGCTCAAAATCGATATTTTAGGAGCCCAAAAGTCGATATGTGCATGCATCTTCTGTACCCTTTTATATCTCAAATTCAGGCTCCAAACACCCGAAAATTCGATATTTTGGGGTCCCAGAAGCGATTTGTAGATGCCTACTCAGATACAGGCCCAAAACATGCTGAAAATCGATATTTTAGGTGCCCAAAGTCAAAATGTGTATGGATCTTATGCACCCGTTTATATCCCAAATTCAACCTCAAAGCACCCGAAAATTCGATATTTTTGAGTCCTATAGGCTATCTGTACATGCCTACTCAGTGCTAGAATGTTTTCAAAATATAGGCTCAAAACATGCTAAAAATCGATATTTTAAGTGTCCAAAGTCGATATGTTCATGCATCTTCTGTACCCGTTTATATCTCAAATTCAAGCTAAAATCACCCGAAAATTCGGTATTTTTGGGTCCTAGAAGCGATCTGTACATGCCTACTCAGTGCTAGAATGTTTTCAAAATATAGGCTCAAAACATGCTTAAAATCGATATTTTAGGTGCACAAAGTCAATATGTGCATGCATCTTCAGTACCCGTTTATATCTCAAATTCAGGCTTAAAAAAACCGAAAATTCGATGTTTTGAGATCCCAGAAGCGATCTGTACATGCCTACTCAGTGCTAGAATATTTTCAAAATATAGGCCCAAAACATGCTAAAAATCGATATTTTAGGTGCCCAAAGTCTATATCTCAAATTCAGGCCCAAAACACCCGAAAATTCGAAATTTTTGGGTCCAAGAAGCGATCTGTACATGCCTACTCCGTGTTAGAGTATTTTCAAAATACAGGCCTAAAACATACTGAAAATCGATCTTGTAGGTGCCAAAAAGTCGATTTGTGCATGCATCTTCTGTACCCGTTTATATCTCAAATTCAGGTTCAAAACACCCGAAAATTCGATATTTTGGGGTCCCAGAAGCAATCTGTACATGCCTACTCCGTGTTAAAGTATTTTTAAAGTACAGGCCCAAAACATGCTAAAAATCGATATTTTAGGTGCCCAAAGTCTATATCTCAAATTCAGGCAAAAAACACCCGAAAATTCGAAAATTCGATATTTTGGGGTCAAAGAAGCGATCTGTACATGCCTACTCCGTGTTAGAGTATTTTCAAAATACAGGCCCAAAACATACTGAAAATCGATATTTTAAGTGCCCAAAATTCGATATGTGCATGCATCTTCAGTACCCGTTTATATCTCAAATTCAGGCTCCAAACACCCGAAAATTCGATATTTTGGGGTCCTAGAATAGATTTGTACTTGCCTACTCAGATACAGGCCCAAAACATGCTGAAAATCGATATTTTAGGTGCCCAAAGTCAATATGTGTATGGATCTACTGCACCCGTTTATATCCCAAATTCAAACTCAAAGCACCCGAAAATTCGATATTTTTGGGTCCCAGAGGCGATCTGTACATGCCTACTCAGTGTTAGAATGTTTTCAAAATATAGGCTCAAAACATGCTTAAAATCGATATTTTAGGTGCACAAAGTCAATATGTGCATGCATCTTCAGTACCCGTTTATATCTCAAATTCAGACTTAAAAAACCCGAAAATTCGATATTTTGGGATCCCAGAAGCGATCTGTACATGCCTACTCAGTGCTAGAATATTTTCAAAATATAGGCCCAAAACATGCTAAAAATCGATATTTTAGGTGCCCAAAGTCTATATCTCAAATTTAGGCCCAAAACACCCGAAAATTCGAAATTTTTGGGTCCAAGAAGCGATCTGTACATGCCTACTCCGTATTAGAGTATTTTCAAAATACAGGCCCAAAACATACTGAAAATCGATCTTTTAGGTGCCAAAAAGTCGATATGTGCATTCATCTTCTGTGCCCGTTTATATCTCAAATTCAAACTAAAATCACCCGAAAACTCGGTATTTTGGGGTCCTAGAAGCGATCTGTACATGCCTACTCCTAGTTAGAATGTTTTCAAGATACAGACCCAAAACATTCTCAAAATCAATAGTTTAGGTGCCCAAAAGTCGATGTGTGCATTCATCTTCAGTACCCGTTTATATCTCAAATTCAGGTTCAAAACACCCGAAAATTCGAAATTTTGGGGTCCCAGAAGCGATCTGTACATGCCTACTCCGTGTTAGAGTATTTTTAAAATACAGGCCCAAAACATGCTAAAAATCGATATTTTAGGTGACAAAGTCTATATCTCAAACTCAGGCAAAAAACACCCGAAAATTCGAAAATTCGATATTTTGGGGTCAAAGAAGCGATCTGTACATGCCTACTCCGTGTTAGAGTATTTTCAAATTACAGGCCCAAAACATACTGAAAATCGATCTTTTAAGTGCCCAAAAGTCGATATGTGCATGCATCTTCTGTACCCGTTTATATCTCAAATTCAGGCTCCAAACACCCGAAATTTCGATATTTTGGGGTCCCAGAAGCGATTTGTACATGCCTACTCAGATACAGGCCCAAAACATGCTGAAAATCGATATTTTAGGTGACCAAAGTCAATATGTGTATGGATCTTCTGCACCCGTTTATATCCCAAATTCAACCTCAAAGCACTAGAAAATTCGATATTTTTGGGTCCCAGAGGCGATCTGTACATGCCTACTCAGTGCTAGAATGTTTTCAAAATATAGGCTCAAAACATGCTAAAAATCAATATTTTAAGTGTCCAGAGTCGATATGAGCATGCATCTTCTGTACCCGTTTATATCCCAAATTCAACCTCAAAACACCCGAAAATTCCATATTTTCGGTCCCAGAAGCGATCTCCACATGCCTACTCCGTGTTAGAGTATTTTTCAAAATACAGACCCAAAACATGCTGAAAACCGATATTTTAGGTGCCCAAAGTCAATATGTGCATGCATCTTCTGTACCTGTTTATATCTCAAATTCAATCTCAAAACACCCGAAAATTCGATAATTTGGGGTCCCAGAAGCGATCTGTACATGCCTACTCAGTGCTAGAATATTGTCAAAATATAGACCCAAAACATGCAAAAAATCGATATTTTAGGTGCCCAAAGTCGATATCTAAAATTAAGGCCCAAAACGCCCGAAAATTCGATATTTTTGGGTCCCAGAAGCGATCTGTACATGTCTACTCCGTGTTAGAGTATTTTCAAAATATAGGCCTAGAGCATACTGAAAATCGATCTTTTAGTTGCACAAAAGTCAATATGTGTATGGATCTTCTGCACCCATTTATATCCCAAATTCAACCTCAAAGCACAAGAATATTCGATATTTTTGGGTCCCAGAGGCGATCTGTACATGCCTACTCAGTGCTAGAATGTTTTCAAAATATAGGCTCAAAACATGCTAAAAATCGATATTTTAAGTGTCCAAAGTCGATATGAGCATGCATCTTCTGTACCCGTTTATATCCCAAATTCAACTTCAAAACACCCGAAAATTCGATATTTTCGGTCCCAGAAGCGATATGCACATGCTTACTCCGTGTTAGAGTATTTTCAAAATACAGGCCCAAAACATTCTGAAAATATATATTTTAGGTGCCCAAAGTCAATATGTGCATGGATCTTATGTACCCGTTTATATCTCGAATTCAGGCTCAAAACACCCGAAAATTCAATATTTTGGGGTCCCAGAAGCGATCTGTACATGCCTACTCCGTGTTAGAGTATTTTCAAAATACTGACCCAAAACATGCTGAAAGCCGATATTTTAGGTGCCCAAAGTCAATATGTGCATGGATCTTCGGTACCCGTCTATATCTCAAATTCAGGCTCAAAACACCCGAAAATTTAATATTTTGGGGTCTCAGAAGCGATCTGTACATGCCTACTCTGTGTTAGAGTATTTTCAAAATAAAGGCCCAAAACATGCTGAAAATCGATATTTTAGGTGCCCAAAGTCAATATGTGCATGCATCTTCTGTACCCGTTTATATCTCAAATTCAAACTAAAATCACCGGAAAACTCGGTATTTTGGGGTCCTAGAAGCGATCTGTACATGCCTACTCCTAGTTAGAATGTTTTCAAGATACAGACCCAAAACATTCTCAAAATCGATAGTTTAGGTGCCCAAAAGTCGATGTGTGCATTCATCTTCAGTACCCGTTTATATCTCAAATTCAGGTTCAAAACACCTGAAAATTCGATATTTTGGGGTCCCAGAAGCGATCTGTACATGCCTACTCCGTGTTAGAGTATTTTTAAAATACAGGCCCAAAACATGCTAAAAATCGATATTTTAGGTGCCCAAAGTCAATATCTCAAATTCAGGCAAAAAACACCCGAAAATTCGAAAATTCGATATATTGGGGTCAAAGAAGCGATCTGTACATGCCTACTCCGTGTTAGAGTATTTTCAAAATACAGGACCAAAACATACTGAAAATCGATCTTTTAAGTGCCCAAAAGGCGATATGTGCATGCATCTTCTGTACCCGTTTATATCTCAAATTCAGGCTCCAAACACCCGAAAATTCGATATTTTTGGGTCCCAGAAGCGATTTGTACATGCCTAGTCAGATACAGGCCCAAAACATGCTGAAAATCGATATTTTAGGTGCCCAAAGTCAATATGTGTATGGATCTTCTGCACCCGTTGATTTCCCAAATTCAACCTCAAAGCACTAGAAAATTCGATATTTTTGGGTCCCAGAGGCGATCTGTACATGCCTACTCAGTGCTAGAATGTTTTCAATATATAGGCTCAAAACATGCTAAAAATCGATATTTTAAGTGTCCAGAGTCGATATGAGCATGCATCTTCTGTACCCGTTTATATCCCAAATTCAACCTCAAAACACCCGAAAATTCAATATTTTCGGTCCCAGAAGCGATCTCCACATGCCTACTCCGTGTTAGAGTATTTTCAAAATACAGACCCAAAACATGCTGAAAACCGATATTTTAGGTGCCCAAAGTCAATATGTGCATGCATCTTCTGTACCCGTTTATATCTCAAATTCAGGCTCAAAACACCCGAAAATTCGATAATTTGGGGTCCCAGAAGCGATCTGTACATGCCTACTCAGTGCTAGAATATTGTCAAAATATAGACCCAAAACATGCAAAAAATCGATATTTTAGGTGCCCAAAGTCGATATCTAAAATTAAGGCCCAAAACGCCCGAAAATTCGATATTTTTTAGTCCCAGAAGCGATCTGTACATGTCTACTCCGTGTTAGAGTATTTTCAAAATATAGGCCTAGAGCATACTGAAAATCGATCTTTTAGTTGCACAAAAGTCAATGGATCTTCTGCAACCGTTTATATCCCAAATTCAACCTCAAAGCACTAGAATATTCGATATTTTTGGGTCCCAGAGGCGATCTGTACATGCCTACTCAGTGCTAGAATGTTTTCAAAATATAGGCTCAAAACATGCTAAAAATCAATATTTTAAGTGTCCAAAGTCGATATGTGCATGGATCTTCTGTACCCGTTTATATCTCAAATTCAGGCTCAAAACACCCGAAAATACGGTATTTTTGGGTCCTAGAAGCGATCTGTACATGCCTACTCCGTGTTATAGTATTTTCAAAATACAGGCCCAAAACATTCTGAAAATATATATTTTAGGTGCCCAAAGTCAATATGTGCATGGATCTTATGTACCCGTTTATATCTCGAATTCAGGCTCAAAACACCCGAAAATTCAATATTTTGCGGTCCCAGAAGCGATCTGTACATGCCTACTCCGTGTTAGAGTATTTTCTAAATACAGACCCAAAACATGCTGAAAACCGATATTTTAGGTGCCCAAAGTCAATATGTGCATGCATCTTCTGTACCCGTTTATATCTCAAATTCAGGCTCAAAACACCCAAAAATTCGAAATTTTTGGGTCCCAGAAGCGATCTGTACATGCCTACTCAGTGTTGGAATGTTTTCAAAATATAGGCTCAAAACATGCTAAAAATCAATATTTTAAGTGTCCAAAGTCGATATGTGCATGCATCTTCTGTACCCGTTAATATCTCAAATTCAGGCTCAAAACACCCGAAAATACGGTATTTTTGGGTCCTAGAAGCGATCTGTACATGCCTACTCCGTGTTAGAGTATTTTCAAAATACAGGCCCAAAACATGCTGAAAATCGATATTTTAGGTGCCCAAAGTCAATATGTGCAAGGATCTTCTGTACCCGTTTATATCTCAAATTCAGGCTCAAAACACCCGAAAATTCAATATTTTGAGGTCCCAGGAGCGATCTGTACATGCCTACGTCGTGTTAGAGTGTTTTTAAAATACAGGCCCAAAACATGCTGAAAATCGATATTTTAGGTGCCCAAAGTCAATATGTGCATGGATCTTCTGTACCCGTTTATATCTCAAATTCAGGCTCAAAACACCCGAAAATTTAATATTTTGGGGTCCCAGAAGCGATCTGTACATGCCTACTCTGTGTTAGAGTATTTTCAAAATAAAGGCCCAAAACATGCTGAAAATCGATATTTTAGGTGACCAAAGTCAATATGTGCATGCATCTTCTGTACCCGTTTATATCTCAAATTCAGGCTCAAAACACCCGAAAATTCGATAATTTGGGGTCCCAGAAGCGATCTGTACATGCCTACTATGACAAAGGCTCAAAACATGCTGAAAATCGATATTTTAGGTACACAAAGTCAATATGTGCATGCATCTTCTGTACACGTTTATATCTCAAATTCAGGCTCAAAACACCCGAAAATTCGATATTTTTGGGTCCCACAAGCGATCTGTACATGCCTACTCAGTGGTAGAATGATTTCAAAATATAGGCTCAAAACATGCTAAAAATCGATATTTTAAGTGTCCAAAGTCGATATGTGCATGGATCTTCTGTACCCGTTTATATCTCAAATTCAGGCTCAAAACACCCGAAAATACGGTATTTTTGGGTCCTAGAAGCGATCTGTACATGCCTACTCCGTGTTATAGTATTTTCAAAATACAGGCCCAAAACATGGTGAAAATCGATATTTTAGGTGCCCAAAGTCAATATGTGCATGGATCTTCTCTACCCGTTTATATCTCAAATTCATGCCCAAAAAACCCGAAAATTCGATATTTTGGGGTCCCAGAAGCGATCTGTACATGCCTACTCCGCGTTAGAGTATTTTCAAAACAAAGGCCCAAAACATGCTGAAAATCGATATTTTAGGTGCCCAAAGTCAATCTGTGCATGCATTTTCTGTACCCGTTTATATCTCAAATTCAGGCTCAAAATACCCGAAAATTCGATAATTTGGGGTCCCAGAAGCGATCTGTACATGCCTCCTATGATACAGGCCCAAAACATGCTCAAAATCGATATTTTAGGTGCCCAAAGTCAATATGTGCATGCATCTTCTGAACCCGTTTATATCTCAAATTCAGGCTCAAAACACCCAAAAATTCGATATTTTTGGGTCCCAGAAGCGATCTGTAAATGCCTACTCAGATACAGGCCCAAAACATGCTGAAAATCGATATTTTAGGTGCCCAAAGTCAATATGAGTATGCATCTTCTGCACCCGTTTATATTCCAAATTCAACCTCAAAGCACCCGAAAATTCAATATTTTTGGGTCCCAGAGGCGATATGTACATGCCTACTCATTGCTAGAATGTTTTCAAAATATAGGCTCAAAACATGCTAAAAATCGATATTTTAAGTGTCCAAAGTCGATATGAGCATGCATCTTCTGTACCCGTTTATATCTCAAATTCAGGCTCAAAACACCCAAAAATTCGGTATTTTTGGGTCCTAGAAGCGATATGTACATGCCTACTCCTACTTAGAATGTTTTCAAGATACAGAACCAAAACATGCTCAAAATCGATATTTTAGGTGCCCAAAAGTCGATATGTGCATGCATCTTCAATACCCGTTTATATCTCATTTTCATGCTCAAAACACCCGAAAATTCGATATTTTGGGGTCCCAGAAGCGATGTGTACATGCCTAGTCCATGTTAGAGTATTTTCAAAATACAAGCCCAAAACATACTAAAAATCGGTATTTTAGGTGCCCAAAGACAATATGTGCATGGATCTTCTGTACCCGTTTATATCTCAAATTCTGGCTCAAAACACCCGAAAATTCAATATTTTGGGGTCCCAGAAGCGTTCTGTACATGCCTACGTCGTGTTAGAGTATTTTCAAAATATAGGCCCAAAACATGCTGAAAATCGATATATTAGGTGCCCAAAGTCAATATGTGCATGCATCTTCTGTACCTGTTTATATCTCAAATTCAGGCTCGAAACACCCGAAAATTCAATAATTTGGGGTCCCAGAAGCGATCTGTACATGCCTACTATGATACAGGCCAAAAACATGCTGAAAATCGATATTTTAGGTGCCCAAAGTCAATATGTGCATGCATCTTCTGTACCCGTTTATATCTCAAATTCTGGCTCAAAACACCCGAAAATTTATTATTTTGGGGTCCCAGAAGCGATCTGTACATGCCTACTCTGTGTTAGAGTATTTTCAAAATAAAGGCCCAAAACATGCTGAAAATCGATATTTTAGGTGCCCAAAGTCAATATGTGCATGCAACTTCTGTACCCGTTTATATCTCAAATTCAGGCTCGAAACACTCGAAAATTCGATAATTTGGGGTCCCAGAAGCGATCTGTACATGCCTACTATGACAAAAGCCCAAAACATGCTGAAAATCGATATTTTAGGTACACAAAGTCAATATGTGCATGCATCTTCTGTTCCCGTTTATATCTCAAATTCAGGCTCAAAACACCCGAAAATTCGATATTTTTGGGCCCCAGAAGCGATCTGTACATGCCTACTCAGTGCTGGAATGTTTTCAAAATATAGGTTCAAAACATGCTAAAAATCGATATTTTAAGTGTCCAAAGTCGATATGTGCATGCATCTTCTGTACCCGTTTATATCTCAAATCCAGGCTCAAAACACCCGAAAATACGGTATTTTTGGGTCCTAGAAGCGATCTATACATGCCTACTCCGTGTTAGAGTGTTTTCAAAATACAGGCCCAAAACATATTGAAAATCGATCTTTTAGGTGCCCAAAAGTCGATATGTGCATGCATCTTCTGTACCCGTTTATATCTCAAATTCAGGCACAAAACACCCGAAAATTCGATATTTTGGGGTCCCAGAAGCGATCTGTACATGCCTACTCAGACACAGGACCAAAACGTGCTGAAAATCGATTTTTTAGGTGCCCAAAAGTCAATATGTGTATGCATCTTCTGCACCCGTTTATATCCCTAATTCAACCACAAAACACCCGAAAGTTCGATATTTTTGGTCCCAGAAGCGATCTGCACATGCCTACTCCGTGTTAGAGTATTTTCAAAATACAGGCCCAAAACATGCTGAAAATCGAGATTTTTAGGTGCCCAAAGTCAATATGTGCAAGGATCTTCTGTACCCGTTTATATCTCAACTTCAGGCTCAAAACACCCGAAAATTCAATATTTTGGGGTCCCAGAAGCGATCTGTACATGCCTACGTCGTGTTAGAGTGTTTTCAAAATACAGGCCCAAAACATGCTGAAAATCGATATTTTAGGTGCCCAAAGTCAATATGTGCATGGATCTTCTGTACCCGTTTATATCTCAAATTCAGGCTCAAAACACCCGAAAATTTAATATTTTGGGGTCCCAGAAGCGATCTGTACATGCCTACTCTGTGTTAGAGTATTTTCAATAAAAAGGCCCAAAACATGCTGAAAATCGATATTTTAGGTGCCCAAAGTCAATATGTGCATGCATCTTCTGTACCCGTTTATATCTCAAATTCAGGCTCGAAACACCCGAAAATTCGATAATTTGGGGTCCCAGAAGCGATCTGTACATACCTACTATGACAAAGGCCCAAAACATGCTGAAAATCGATATTTTAGGTACCCAAAGTCAATATGTGCATGCATCTTCTGTACCCGTTTATATCTCAAATTCAGGCTCAAAACACCCGAAAATTCGATATTTTTGGGTCCCAGAAGCGATCTGTACATGCCTACTCAGTGGTAGAATGTTTTCAAAATATAGGCTCAAAACATGCTAAAAATCGATATTTTAAGTGTCCAAAGTCGATATGTGCATGCATCTTCTGTACCCGTTTATATCTCAAATTCAGGCTCAAAACACCCGAAAATACGGTATTTTTGGGTCCTAGAAGCGATCTGTACATGCCTACTCCGTGTTATAGTATTTTCAAAATACAGGCCCAAAACATGGTGCAAATCGATATTTTAGGTGCCCAAAGTCAATATGTGCATGGATCTTCTGTACCCGTTTATATCTCAAATTCATGCCCAAAACACCCGAAAATTCGATATTTTGGGGTCCCAGAAGCGATCTGTACATGCCTACTATGATACAGGCCCAAAACATGCTCAAAATCGATATTTTAGGTGCCCAAAGTCAATATGTGCATGCATCTTCTGTACCCGTTTATATCTCAAATTCAGGCTCAAAACACCCGAAAATTCGATATTTTGGGGTCCCAGAAGCGATCTGTACATGCCTACTCAGATACAGGCCCAAAACATGCTGAAAATCGATATTTTAGGTGCCCAAAGTCAATATGAGTATGCATCTTCTGCACCCGTTTATATTCCAAATTCAACCTCAAAGCACACGAAAATTCAATATTTTTGGGTCCCAGAGGCGATATGTACATGCCTACTCATTGTTAGAATGTTTTCAAAATATAGGCTCAAAACATGCTAAAAATCGATATTTTAAGTGTCCAAAGTCGATATGAGCATGCATCTTCTGTACCCGTTTATATCTCAAATTCAGGCTCAAAACACCCAAAAATTCGGTATTTTTTGGTCCTAGAAGCGATATGTACATGCCTACTCCTACTTATAATGTTTTCAAGATACAGAACCAAAACATGCTCAAAATCGATATTTTAGGTGCCCAAAAGTCGATATGTGCATGCATCTTCAATACCCGTTTATATCTCATTTTCAGGCTCAAAACACCCGAAAATTCGATATTTTGGGGTCCAAGAAGCAATGTGTACATGCCTAGTCCATGTTAGAGTATTTTCAAAATAAAGGCCCAAAACATGCTGAAAATCGATATATTAGGTGCCCAAAGTCAATATGTGCATGCATCTTCTGTACCTGTTTATATCTCAAATTCAGGCTCGAAACACCCGAAAATTCCATAATTTGGGGTCCCAGAAGCGATCTGTCCATGCCTACTCAGTGCTAGAATGTTTTCAAAATATAAGCTCAAAACATGCTAAAAATCGATATTTTAAGTGTCCAAAGTCGATATGTGCATGCATCTTCTGTACCCGTTTATATCCCAAATTCAGGCTCAAAACCCCCGAAAATACGGTTTTTTTGGGTCCTTAAAGTGATCTGTACATGCCTACTCCGTGTTAGAGTATTTTCAAATTACAGGCCTAAAACATGCTGAAAATCGATATTTTAGGTGCCCAAAGTCAATATGTGCATGGATCTTCTGTACCCGTTATATATCTCAAATTCAGGCCCAAAACACCCGAAAATTCGATATATGGGGTCCCAGAAGCGATCTGTACATGCCTACTCCGTGTTAAAGTATTTTCAAAATAAAGGCCCAAAACATTCTGAAAATCGATATTTTAGGTGCCCAAAGGCAATATGTGCATGCATCTTCTGTACCCGTTTATATCTCAAATTCAGGCTCAAAACACCCGAAAATTCGATAATTTGGGGTCCCAGAAGCGATCTGTACATGCCGACTATGATACAGGCCCAAAACATGCTGAAAATCGATATTTTAGGTGCTCAAAGTCAATATGTGCATGCATCTTCTCTACCCGTTTATATCTCAAATTCAGGCTCAAAACACCCGAAAATTCGATAATTTGGGGTCCCAGAAGCGATCTGGACATGCATACTATGATACAGGCCCAAAACATGCTGAAATCCGATATTTTAGGTGCCCAAAGTCAATATGTGTATGCATCTTCTGCACCCGTTTATATCCCAAATTCGACCTCAAAGCACCCGAAAATTCGATATTTTTGGGTCCCAGAGGCGATCTGTACATGCCTACTCAGTGCTAGAATGTTTTCAAAAAATAGGCTCAAAACATGCTAAAAATCGATATTTTAAGTGTCCAAAGTCGATATGATCATGCATCTTCTGTACCCGTTTATATCTCAAATTCAGGCTCAAAACACCCGAAAATTCGGTATTTTTGGGTCTTAGAAGCGATCTGTACATGCCTACTTCTACTTAGAATGTTTTCAAGATACAGACCCAAAACATGCTCAAAATCGATCTTTTAGTTGACCAAAAATCGATATGTGCATGCATCTTCTGTACCCGTTTATATCTCAAATTCAGGCTCCAAATACCCGAAAATTCGATATTTTGGGGTCCCAGAAGCGATCTGTACATGCCTACTCAGATACAGGCCCAAAACATGCTGAAAATCGATATTTTATGTGCCCAAAGTCAATATGTGTTTGCATCTTCTGCACCCGTTTATATCCCAAATTCAATCTCAAAACACCCGAATATTCGATATTTTTGGTCCAAGAAGCGATCTGCACATGCCTACTCCGTGTTAGAGTATTTTCAAAGTACAGGCCTAAAACATGCTGAAAATCGATATTTTAGGTGCCCAAAGTCAATATGTTCATGGATCTTCTGTACCCGTTTATATCTCAAAATCAGGCTCAAAACACCCAAAAATTCAATATTTTGGGGTCCCACAAGCAATCTGTACATGCCTACTCCGTGTTAGAGTATTTTCAAAATACAGGCTTTAAACATGCTGAAAATCGATATTTTAAGTGCCAAAAGTCAATATGTGCATGAATCCTCTGTACCCGTTTATATCTCAAATTCAGGCTCAAAACACCCGAAAATTCAATATTTTGGGGTCCCAGAAGCGATCTGTACATGCCTACTCCGTGTTAGAGTATTTTCAAAATACAGGCCCAAAACATGCTGAAAATCGATATTTTAGGTGCCCAAAGTCAATATGTGCATGCATCTTCTGTACCCGTTTATATCTCAAATTCAGGCTCAAAACACCCGAAAATTTAATATTTTGGGGTCCAAGAAGCGATCTGTACATGCCTACTCCGTGTTATAGTATTTTCAAAATAAAGGCCCAAAACATGCTGAAAATCGATATTTTAGGTGCACAAAGTCAATATGTGCATGCATCTTCTGTACCCGTTTATATCTCAAATTCAGGCTCAAAACACCCGAAAATTGGATAATTTGGGGTCTCAAAAGCGATCTGTACATGCCTACTATGATACAGGCCCAAAACATGCTGAAAATCGATATTTTAGATGCCAAAAGTCAATATGTGTATGCATCTTCTGTACCCGTTTATATCTCAAATTCAGGCTCAAAACACCCGAAAATTCGATAATTTTGGGTCCCAGAAACAATCTGTACATGCCTACTCAGTGATAGAATGTTTTCAAAATATAGGCTCAAAACATGCTAAAAATCGATATTCTAAGTGTCCAAAGTCGATATGTGCATGCATCTTCTGTACCCGTTTATATCTCAAATTCAGGCTCAAAACACCCGAAAATACGGTATTTTTGGGTCCTAGAAGCGATCTGTACATGCCTACTCCGTGTTAGAGTATTTTCAAAATACAGGCCCAAAACATGCTGAAAATCGATATTTTAGGTGCCCAAAGTCAATATGTGCTTGGATCTTCTGTACCCGTTTATATCTCAAATTCAGGCCCAAAACACCCGAAAGTTCGATATTTTGGGGTCCCAGAAACGATCTGTACATGCCTACTCCGTGGTAGAGTATTTTCAAAATAAAGGCCTAAAACATGCTGAAAATCGATATTTTAGGTGCCTAAAGTCAATATGTGCATGCATCTTCTGTACCCTTTCATATCTCAAATTCAGGCTCAAAACACCCGAAAATTCGATAATTTGGGGTCCCAGAAGCGATCTGTACATGCCTACTATGATACAGGCACAAAACATGCTGAAAATCGATATTTTAGGTGCCCAAAGTCAATATGTGCATGCATCTTCTGTACCCGTTTATATCCCAAATTCAGGCTCAAAACACCCGAATATCAAATATTTTTGGGTCCCTGAAGCGATCTGTACATGCCTACTCAGTGCTAGAATGTTTTTAAAATATAGGCTCAAAATATGCTAAAAATCGATATTTTAAGTGTCCAAAGTCGATATGTGCATGCATCTTCTGTACCCGTTTATATCTCAAATTCAGGCTCAAAACACCCGAAAATACGGTATTTTTGGGTCCTAGAAGCGATCTGTACATGCCTACTCCTTTTTAGAGTATTTTCAAAATACAGGCCCAAAACATGCTGAAAATCGATATTTTAGGTGACCAAAGTCAATATGTGCATGGATCTTCTGTTCCCGTTTATATCTCAAATTCAGGCTCAAAACACCCGAAAATTCGGTATTTTTGGGTCCAAAAGCGATCTGTACATGCCTACCCAGTGCTAGAATGTTTTTATAATATAGGGTCAAAACATGCTAAAAATCTATATTTTAAGTGTCCAAAGTCGATATGTGGATGCATCTTCTGTACCCGTTTATATCTCAAATTCGGTATTTTATGTTCCTAGAAGCGATCTGTACATGCCTACTCCTAGTTAGAATGTTTTCAAGAAACAGACCCAAAACATGCTCAAAATCGATATTTTAGGTGCCCAAAAGTCGATATGTGCATGCATCTTCAGAACCCATTTATATCTCAAATTCAATCTCAAAACACCTGAAAATTCGATATTTTTGGGTTCCAGTAGCGATCTGTTCATCCCTATTAAGTGTTAGAATATTTTCAAAATACAGGTCCAAAACATGCTGAAAATCGATATTTTAGGTGTCCAAAGTCAATATGTGCATGCATCTTCTGCACCCGTTTGTATCTCAAATTCAGGCTCAAAACAACCGAAAATTCGATATTTCGGGGTCCAAGAAGCGATCTGTACATACCTACTCAGTGCTAGAATATTTTAAAAATATAGGCCCAAAACATGCTAAAAATTGATATTTTGGTGCCCAAAATCTATATCTCAAATTCAGGCCCCAAACACCAGAAAATTCGATGTTTTGGGGTCCCGGAAGCGATCTGTACACGCCTACTCCTAGTTAGAATGTTTTCAAGATACAGACCTAAAACATGCACAAAATCGATATTTTAGGTGCCCAAAAGTCGATATGTGCATGCATCTTCTGTACCCGTTTATATCTCAAATTCAGGCTCAAAACACCCGAAAATTCGATATTTTGGGGTCCCAGAAGCGATCTGTACATGCCTACTCAGTGCTAGAATATTTTCAAAATACAAGCCCAAAACATGCTGAAAATCGATATTTTAGGTGCCCAAAGTCAATATGTGTATCCATATTCTGCACCCGTTTATGTCCCAAATTCAACCTCTAAACACCCGAAAATTCGATATTTTGGGTTCCCAGAAGCGATCTGTACATGCCTACTTAGTGCTAGAATATTTTCAAAATATAGGGCCAAAACATGCTAAAAATCGATATTTTAGTTGCCCAAAGTCGATATACTCAAATTCAGGCCCAAAACACCCGAAAATTTGATATTTTGGGATCCCAGAAGCGATCTGTACATGCTTACTCTGTGTTTGAGTATTTTCAAAATACAGGCCCAAATCATACTGAAAATCGATCTTTTAGGTGCCCAAAATTCGATATGTGCTTGCATCTTCTGTACCCGTTTATATCTTAAATTCAGGCTCCAAACACCCAAAAATAAGATATTTTAAGGGCCCAGAGGCGATCTGTACATGCCTACTCCATGTTAGAGTATTTTCAAAATACAGGGAAAAAACATTCTGAAAATCGATATTGTAGGTGCCCAAAGTCAATGTGAATGCATCTTCTGCACCCGTTTATATCCCAAATTCAACCTCAAAACACCCGAAAAATCTATATTTTAGTGTCCCAGAAGCGATCTGTACACGCCTACACAGTGCTAGAATATTTTCATAATATAGGCTCAAAACATGCTAACAATCGATATTTTAAGTGTCCAAAGTCGATATGTTCATGCATCTTCTGTACCCGTTTATATCTCAAATTCAGGCTCAAATCACCCGAAAATTCGGTATTTTTGGTTCCTAGAAGCGATCTGTACTTGCCTACTCCTAGTTAGAATGTTTTCAAGATACAGACCCAAAACATGCTCAAAATCGATATTTAAGGTGCCCAAAAGTCGATATGTGCATGCATCTTCAGTACCCATTTATATTCCAAATTCAACCTCAAAACTCCCGAAAATTCGAAATTTTTGGGTCCCAGAAGCGTTCTGTACATGCCTGCTCAGTGCTAGAATGTTTTTTAAAATATAGGCTCAAAACATGCTAAATATGGATATTTTAAGTTTCCAAAGGCGATATGTGCATGCATCTTCAGTACCCGTATATATCTCAAATTCAGGCTCCAAAAAACCGAAAATTCGATATTTTGTGGTACTAGAAGCGATCTGTACATGCCTACTCCGTGCTAGAGTATTTTTAAAATACAGGTCCAAAACATGCTGAAAATCGATATTTTAGGTAACCAAAGTCAATATGTGCATGCATCTTTTGTACCCGTTTATATCTCAAATTCAGGATCAAATGGCCCAAAAAATTGATATTTTGTGGTCCCAGAAGTGATCTGTACATGCCTACTCAGTGCTAGAATATTTTCAAAATATAAAACATGCTAAAAATCGATATTTTAGGTGCCCAATGTCGATATCTCAAATTCACGCGAAAAACACCCGAAAATTCGATATTTTGGGGTCCCAGAAGCGATCTGTACATGCCTACTCCGTGTTAGAGTATTTTCAATATACAGGCCCAAAACATACTGAAAATCGATCGTTAAGGTGCCCAAAAGTCGATATGTGCATGCATCTTCTGTACCCATTTATATCTCAAATTCAGGCTCCAAACACACAAAAATTTTATATTTTGGGGTCCCAGAAGCGATCTGTACATGCCTACTCAGAAACAGGCCCAATACATACTGAAAATCGATATTTTAGGTGCCCAAAGTCAATATGTGTATGCATCTTCTGCACCCGTTTATATCCCAAACTCAACCTCAAAACACCCGAAAATTTGATATATTTTGTGGTCCCAGAAGCGATCTGTACATGCCTACTCCGTGTTAGAGTATTTTCAAAATACAGGCCAAAAACATACTGAAAATCGATCTGTTAGGTGCCCAAAAGTCGATATGTGCATGCATCTTCTGTACCCGTTTATATCTCAAATTCAGGCACGAAACACCAGAAAATTTGATATTTTTGGGTCCTAGAAGCGATCTGTACATGTCTACTACTAGTTAGAATGTTTTCAAGATACAGACCCAAAACATGCTCAAAATCGATATTTTAGGTGCCCAAAAGTCGATATGTGCATGCTTCTTCTGTACCCGTTTATATCTCAAAATCAGGCTCAAAACAACGAAAATTCGATATTTTTGGGTCCCTGAAGCGATCTGTACATGCCTACTCAGTGCTAGAATATTTTCAAATTATAGGCCCAAAACATGCTGAAAATCGATATTTTAGGTGACCAAAGTCAATATGTGCATGCATCTTTTGTACCCGTTTATATCTCAAATTCAGGCTCAAATCGCCCAAAAAATTGATATTTTGTGGTCCCAGAAGTGATCTGTACATGCCTACTCAGTGCTAGAATATTTTCAAAATATAAAACATGCTAAAAATCGATATTTTAGGTGCCCAATGTCGATATCTCAAATTCACGCCAAAAACACCCGAAAATTCGATATTTTGGGGTCCCAGAAGCGATCTGTACATGCCTACTCCGTGTTAGAGTATTTTCAATATACAGGCCCAAAACATACTGAAAATCGATCGTTAAGGTGCCCAAAAGTCGATATGTGCATGCATCTTCTGTACCCATTTATATCTCAAATTCAGGCTCCAAACACACAAAAATTTGATATTTTGGGGTCCCAGATGCGATAAATACATGCCTACTCAGAAACAGGCCCAATACATACTGAAAATCGATATTTTAGGTGCCCAAAGTCAATATGTGTATGCATCTTCTGCACACGTTCATATCCCAAACTCAACTTCAAAACACCCGAAAATTTGATATATTTTGGGGTCCCAGAAGCGATCTGTACATGCCTACTCCGTGTTAGAGTATTTTCAAAATACAGGCCAAAAACATACTGAA
This sequence comes from Petrolisthes cinctipes, assembly GCA_033782935.1. Taxonomy (NCBI): domain Eukaryota; kingdom Metazoa; phylum Arthropoda; class Malacostraca; order Decapoda; family Porcellanidae; genus Petrolisthes; species Petrolisthes cinctipes. The sequence continues at coordinate 1,502,044 of JAWQEG010000230.1, forward strand.
AATCGATCTGTTAGGTGCCCAAAAGTCGATATGTGCATGCATCTTCTGTACCCGTTTATATCTCAAATTAAGGCCAGAAACACCAGAAAATTTGATATTTTTGGGTCCTAGAAGCGATCTGTACATGTCTACTACTAGTTAGAATGTTTTCAAGATACAGACACAAAACATGCTCAAAATCGATATTTTAGGTGCCCAAAAGTCGATATGTGCATGCATCTTCTGTACCCGTTTATATCTCAAATTCAACCTCAAAACACCCGAAAATTCGATATTTTGGGGTCCCAGAATCGATCTGTACATGCCTACATAGTGCTAGAATATTTTCAAAATATAGGCCCAAAACATGCTAAAAATCTATATTTTAGGTGCCCAAAGTCGATATACTCAAATTCAGGCCCAAAACACCCGAAAATTTGATATTTTGGGGTCCCAGAAGCGATCTGTACATGCCTACTCCGTGTTAGAGTATTTTCAAAATACAGGCCCAAAACATACTGAAAACCGATCTTTTAGGTGCCCAAAATTCGATATGTGTATGCATCTTCTGTACCCGTTTATATCTCAAATTCAGGCTCCAAACACCAGAAAATACGATATTTTAAGGGCCCTGAAGCGATCTGTACATGCCTACTCCATGTTAGAGTATTTTCAAAATACAGGCCCAAAACATGCTGAAAATCGATATTTTAGGTGCCCAAAGTCAATATGTGTATGCATCTTCTGCACCCGTTTATATCCCAAATTCAACCTCAAAACACCCGAAAATTCGATATTTTTGGGTCCCAGAAGCGATCTGTACATACCTACTCAGTGCTAGAATGTTTTTAAAATACAGGCTTAAAACATGCTGAAAATCGATATTTTAGGTGACCAAAGTCAATTTGTGTAGGCATCTTTTGTACCCGTTTATATCTCAAATTCAGGCTCAAAACACACGAAAATTCGATATTTTTAGGTCCCAGAATCGATCTGTACATGCCTACTCAGTGCTAGAATCTTTTCAAAATATAGGCTCAAACCATGCTAAAAATCGATATTTTTAATGTCCAAAGTCGATATATGCATTCATCTTCTGTACCCTTTTATATCTCAAATTCAGGCTCAAAACACCCGAAAATTCGGTATTTTAGGGTCTTAGAAGCGATCTGTACATGCCTACTCCGTGTTAGAGTATTTTCAAAATATAGGCCCAAAACATGCTAAAAATCGATATTTTAGGTGCCCAAAGTCGATATCTCAAGTTCAGGCCCAAAACACCCGAAAATTCGATATTTTGGGGTCCTAGAAGCGATCTGTACATGCCTACTCCGTCTTAGAGTATTTTTAAAATACAGGCCCAAAACATACTGAAAATCGATCATTTAGGTGCCCAAAAGTCGATATGTGCATGCATCTTCTGTACCCGTTTATATCCTAAATTCAGGCTCCAAACACCCGAAAATTCGATATTTTGGGGTACCATAAGGGATCTGTACATGCTTTCTCAGATACAGGGTCAAAACATGCTCAATATCGATATCTTAGGTGCCCTAAAGTTAATATGTGTTAGCATCTTCTGCACCAGTTTATATCCCAAATTCAACCTAAAAACACCCGAAAATTCGATATTTTTGTGTCCCAGAAGCGGTCTGTACATGCCTACTCAGTGCTAGAATATTTTCAAAATATAGGCTTAAAACATGCTAAAAATCGATATTTTTAATGTCCAAAGTCGATATATGCATTCATCTTCTGTACCCTTTTATATCTCAAATTCAGGCTCAAAACACCCGAAAATTCGGTATTTTAGGGTCTTAGAAGCGATCTGTACAACCTACTCCTAGTTAGAATGTTTTCAAGATACAGACCCAAAACATGCCCAAAATCGATATTTTAGGTGCCCAAAAGTCGATATGTGCATGTATCTTCAATACCCGTTTATATCTCAAATTCAGGCTCAAACACCCGAAAATTCGATATTTTGGGGTCCCAGAAGAGATCTGTACATGTGTTAGGGTATTTTCAAAATGCAGGCCCAAAACATGCTGAAAATCGATATTTCAGGTGCCCAAAGTCAATATGTGCATGCATCTTCTGTTCCCGTTTATATCTCAAATTCAGGCTCAAAAAACCCAAAAATTCAATATTTTGGGGTCCCAGAAGCAATCTGTACTTACCTACTCAGTGCTAGAATAGTTTCAAAATCTAGGCCCAAAACATGCTAAAATCGATATTTTAGGTGCCCAAAGTCGATATATCAAATTCAGGCCCAAAACACCCGAAAATTTGATATTTTGGGGTCCCAGAAGCGATCTGTACATGCCTACTCTGTGTTAGAGTATTTTCAAAATACAGGCCCAAAACATACTGAAATTCGATCTTTTACTTGCCCAAAAGTCGATATGTGCATGCATCTTCTACACCCGTTTATATCCCAAATTCAACCTCAAAACACCCTAAAATTCGATATTTTGGGGTCCCAGAAGTGATCTGTACATGCCTACTCAGATACAGGCCCAAAACATGTTGAAAATCGATATTTTAGGTGCCCAAAGTCAATATGTGCATGCATCTTCTGTACCCGTTTATATCTCAAATTCAGGCTCAAAACACCCATAAATTCGATATTTTTGGGTCCAAGAAGCGGTCTGCACATGCCTTTTCAGTGCTTGTATGTTTTCAAGATATAGGCTCAAAACATGCTAAAAATCGATATTTTTAATGTCTAAAGTCGATATTAGCATCTTCTGTACCCGTTTATATCTGAAATTCAAGCTCAAAACACCCGAAAATTCGGTATTTTTGGGTCGTAGAAGCGATCTGTACATGCCTACTCCTAGTTAGAATGTATTCAAGATACAGACCCAAAACATGCTCAAAATCGATATTTTAGGTGCCCAAAAGTCGATATGTGCATGCATCTTTAGTACCCGTTTATATCTCAAATTCAGGCTCAAAACACCCGAAAATTCGATATTTTGGGGTCCCAGAAGCGATCTGTACATGTGTTAGAGTATTTTCAAAATACAGGCCCAAAACATGCTGAAAATCGATATTTTAGGTTCCCAAAGTCAATATGTGCATGCATCTTCTGTACCCGTTTATATCTCAAATTCAGGCTCAAAACACCCATAAATTCGAAAATTTGGTGTCCCAGAAAAGATCTGTACATGCCTACTCCGTGTTAGAGTATTTTCAAAATATAGCCCCAAAACATGCTAAAAATCGATATTTTCGGTGCCCAAAGTCAATGTCTCAAGTTCAGGCCCAAAACACCCTAAAATTCGAAATTTTGGGGTCCCAGAAGCGATCTGTACATGTCTACTCCGTGTTAGAGTATTTTCATAATACAGGCCCAAAACATACTGAACATCGATCTTTTAGGTGTCCAAAAGTCGATATGTGCATGCATCTTCTGTACCCGTTTATATCTCAAATTCAGGCTCCAAACACCCGAAAATTCTATATTTTTGGGTCCCAGAAGCGATCTGTACATGCCTACTCCGTGACAGAGTATTTTCAAAATATTGGCCCAAAACATGCTGAAAATCGATATTTTAGGTGTCTATAGTCTATATGTGCATGCATCTTTTGTACCCGTTTATATCCCAAATTCTGGCTCAAAACACCCGAAAATTCGATATTTTGGGGTCCCAGAAGCGATCTGTACACGCCTACTCAGAGCTAGAATATTTTCAAATTATAGGCCCAAACCATGCTAAAAATCGATATTTTAGGTGCACAAAGTCGATATCTCAAATTCAGGCCCAGAACACCCGAAAATTCGATATTTTGGGGTCCCAGAAGCAATCTGTACATGCCTACTCCGTGTTAGAGTATTTTCAAAATACAGGCCCAAAACATACTGAAAATCGATCTTTTAGGTGTCCAAAAGTCAATGTGTGCATGCATCTTCTGTACCCGTTTATATCTCAAATTCAGGCTCCAAACACCCGAAAATTCGATTTTTTGGGATCCCAGAAGCGATTTGTACATGCCTTCTCAGATACAGGCCCAAAACATGCTAAAAATCGATATTTTAGGTGCCCAAAGTCAATATGTGTATTTATCTTCTGCACCCGTTTATATCCCAAATTCAACCTCAAAACACATGAAAATTCGATATTTTTGGGTCCCAGAAGCGGTCTGTACATGCCTACTCAGTACTAAAATGTTTTCAAAATATAGGCTCAAAACATGCTAAAAATCGATATTTCAAGTATCCAAAGTCGATATGTGCATGCATCTTCAGTACCCGTTTATATCTCAAATTCAGGCTCAAAACACCCGAAAATTCAATATTTTAAGTGTCCAAAGTCGATATGTGAATGCATCTTCAGTACCCTTTTATATCTCAAATTCAGGCTCAAAACACCCGAAAGTTCGATATTTTGGGGTCCAAGAAGCGATCTGTACATTCCTACTCCGTGTTAGAGTATTTTCAAAATATAGGCCCAAAACATGCTCAAAATCGTTATTTAAGGTGCCCAAAGTCAATATGTGCATGCATCTTCTGTACCCGTTTATATCTCAAATTCAGGCTCCAAACACCCGAAAATTCGATATTTTTGGGTCCCAGAAGCGTTCTGTACATGCCTACTCAGATACAGGCCCAAAACATTCTAAAAATTGATATTTTAGGTGCCCAAAGTCAATATGTGTATTTATCTTCTACACCCGTTTATATCCCAAATTCAACCTCAAAACACCTGAAAATTCAATATTTTTGGGTCCCAGAAACGGCATGTACATGCCTACTCAGTGCTAGAATGTTTTCAAAATATAGGCTCAAAACATGCTAAAAATCGATATTTCAAGTGTTCAAAGTCGATATGTGCATGCATCTTATGTACCCGTTTATATCTCAAATTCAGGCTTAAAACACCCGAAAATTCGGTATTTTTGGGTCGTATAAACGATCTGTACATGCCTACTCCTAGTTAGAATGTTTTTAAGATATAGACCCAAAACATGCTCAAAATCGATATTTTAGGTGCCCAAAAGTCAATATGTGCATGCATCTTCAGTACCCGTTTATATCTCAAATTCAGGCTCAAAACACCCGAAAATTCGATATTTTTGGTGTCCCAGAAACGATCTGTACATGTGTTAGAGTATTTTAAAATTACAGGCCCAAAACATGCTGAAAATTGATATTTTAGGTGCCCAAAGTCGATATCTCAAATTCAAGTTCATAAAACCCTAAAATTCGATATTTTTGGGTCCGAGAAGCGATCTGTACATGCCTACTCCGTGAGAGAGTATTTTCAAAATATATGCCCAAAACATGCTGAAAATCGATATTTTAGGTGCCTATAGTCAATATGTGCATAGATCTTTTGTACCCGTTTATATCTCAAATTCTGGCTCAAAACACCCGAAAATTCGATATTTTGGTTTCCAGAAGCGATCTGTACATGCCTACTCAGTGCTAGAATATTTTCAAATTATAGGCCCAAAACATGCTAAAAATCGATATTTTAGGTGCCCAAAGTCGATATCTCAAATTCAGGTTCAGAACACCCGAAAAATCGATATTTTGGGGTCCCAGAAGCGATCTGTACATGCCTACTCCGTGTTAGAGTATTTTCAAAATACTGGCCCAAAACATGCTCAAAATCGATATTTTAGGTGCCCAAAGTCAATATGTGCATGCATCTTCTGTACCCGTTTATATCTCAAATTTAGGCTCCAAAAACCCGAAAATTCGATATTTTTGTGTCCCAGAAGCGATTTGTACATGCCTACTCAGATACAGGCCCAAAACATGCTAAAAATCGATATTTTAGGTGCCCAAAGTCAATATGTGTATTTATCTTCTGCACCCGTTTATATCCCAAATTCAACCTCAAAACACCTGAAAATTCGATATTTTTGGGTCCCAGAAGCAGTCTGTACATGCCTACTCAGTGCTAGAATGTTTTCAAAATATAGGCTCAAAACATGCTAAAAATCGATATTTCAAGTGTCCAAAGTCGATATGTGCATGCATCTTCAGTACCCGTTTATATCTCAAATTCAGGCTCAAAACACCTGAAAATTCGGTATTTTTGGGCCGTATAAACGATCTGTACATGCCTACTCCTAGTTAGAATGTTTTCAAGATACAGACCCAAAACATGCCCAAAATCGATATTTTAGGTGTCTAAAAGTCGATATGTGCATGCATCTTTAGTACCCGTTTATATCTCAAATTCAGGCTTCAAACACCCGAAAATTCGATATTTTGGGGTCCCAGAAGCGATCTGAAAATGCCTACTCTGATACAGGCGCAAAACATGCTGAAAATCGATATTTTAGGTGCCCAAAGTCAATATGTGTATGCATCTTCTGCACCCGTTTATATCCCAAATTCAACCTCAAAACTCCCGAAAATTCGATATTTTTGAGTTCCAGAAACGGTCTGTACATGCCTTCTCAGTGCTAGAATGTTTTCAAAATATAGGCTCAAAACATGCTAAAAATCGATATTTTAAGTGTCTAAAGTCAATATGTGCATGAATCTTCTGTACCCGTTTATATCTCAAATTCAGGCTTAAAACACCCGAAAATTCGGTATTATTGGGTCCTAGAAGCGATCTGTACATGCCTACTCCAAGTTAGAATGTTTTCAAGATACAGACCGTAAAACATGCTAAAAATCGATATTTTAGGTGCCCAAAAGTCGATATGTGCATGCATCTTCAGTACCCGTTTATATCTCAAATACAGGCTCAAAACACCCGAAAATTCGATATTTTGGGGTCCCAGAAGCGATCTGTACATGTGTTAGAGTATTTTCAAAATACAGACCCAAAACATGCTGAAAATCGATATTTTAGGTGCCCAAAGTCAATATGTACATGTATCTTCTGTACCCGTTTATATCTCAAATTCAGGCTCAAAACACCCGAAAATTCGATATTTTTGGGTTTTAGAAACGGTCTGTACATGCCTTCTCAGTGCTAGAATGTTTTCAAAATCTAGGCCCAAAACATGCCATAAATCGATATTTTAGGTGCCTAAAGTCGATATCTCAAATTCAGGCCCAAAATACCCGAAAATTTGATATTTTGGGGTCCCAGAAGGGATCTGTACATGCCTACTCTGTGTTAGAGTATTTTCAAAATACAGGCCCAAAACATACTGAAATTCGATCTTTTAGGTGCCCAAAAGTCGATATGTGCATGCATCTTCTGCACCCATTTATATCCCAAATTCAACCTCAAAACACCCGAAAATTCGATATTTTGGGGTCCCAGAAGCAATCTGTACATGCCTACTCAGTGCTAGAATATTTTCAAAATAAAGGACCAAAACGTGCTAAAAATCAATATTGTAAGTGCCCAAAGTCGATATGTGCATGCATCTTCTGTACCCGTTTATATCTCAAATTCAGGCTCAAAACACCCGAAAATTCGATATTTTTGGGTTTTAGAAACGGTCTGTACATGACTTCTCAGTGCTAGAATGTTTTCAAAATATAGGCTCAAAACATGTTAAAAATCGATATTTTAAGTGTCCAAAGTCAATATGTGCATGCATCTTCTGTACCCGTTTATATCTCAAATTCAGGCTCAAAACACCCGAAAATTCGGTATTAATGGGTCCTAGAAGCAATCTGTACATGCCTACTCCTAGTTAGAATGTTTTCAAGATACAGACCCAAAACATGCTAAAAATCGATATTTTAGGTACCCAAAAGTCGATATGTGCATGCATCTTCAGTACCCGTTTATATCTCAAATTAACGCTTAAAACACCCGAAAATTCGATATTTTGGGGTCCCAGAAGCGATCTGTACATGTGTTAGAGTATTTTCAAAATACAGTCCCAAAACATGCTGAAAATCGATATTTTAGGTGCCCATTGTCAATATGTGCATGTATCTTCTGTACCCTTTTATATCTCAAATTTAGGCTCAAAACACCCGAAAATTCGATATTTTTGTGTCCCGGAAGCGATATGTACATGCTTACTCATTGTGAGAATATTTTCAAAAAATAGGCCCAAAACATGCTTAAAATCGATATTTTAGGTGCCCAAAGTCGATATCTCAAATTCAGGCCCAAAACACCCTAAAACTCGATATTTTGGGGTCCCAGAAGCGATCTGTACATGCCTACTACGTGTTAGAGTATTTTCAAAATACAGGCCCAAAACATGCTGAAAATCAATCTTTTAGGTGCCCAGAAGTCGATATGTGCATGCATGTTCTGTACCCGTTTATATCTCAAATTCAGGCTTCAAACACCCGAAAATTCGATATTTTGGGGTCCCAGAAGCGATCTGGACATGCCTACTCTGATACAGGCCCAAAACATGCTGAAAATCGATATTTTAGGTGCCCAAAGTCAATATGTGTATGCATCTTCTGCACCCGTTTATATCCCAAATTCAACCTCAAAACACCCGAAAATTCGATATTTTTGGGTTCCAGAAACGGTCTGTACATGCCTTCTCAGTGCTAGAATGTTTTCAAAATATAGGCTCAAAACATGCTAAAAATCGATATTTTAAGTGTCTAAAGTCAATATGTGCATGCATCTTCTGTACCCGTTTATATCTCAAATTCAGGCTTAAAACACCCCAAAATTCGGTATTATTGGGTCCTAGAAGCGATCTGTACATGCCTACTCCAAGTTAGAATGTTTTCAAGATACAGACCTAAAACATGCTAAAAATCGATATTTTAGGTGCCCAAAAGTCGATATGTGCATGCATCTTCAGTACCCGTTTATATCTCAAATACAGGCTCAAAACACCCGAAAATTCGATATTTTGGGGTCCCAGAAGCGATCTGTACATGTGTTAGAGTATTTTCAAAATACAGACCCAAAACATGCTCAAAATCAATCTTTTAGGTGCCCAGAAGTCGATATGTGCATGCATGTTCTGTACCCGTTTAAATATCAAATTCAGGCTTCAAACACCCGAAAATTCTATATTTTGGGGTCCCAGAAGCGATCTGGACATGCCTACTCTGATACAGGCCCAAAACATGCTGAAAATCGATATTTTAGGTGCCCAAAGTCTATATGTGTATGCATCTTCTGCACCCGTTTATATCCCAAATTCAACCTCAAAACACCCGAAAATTCGATATTTTTGGGTTCCAGAAACGGTCTGTACATGCCTTCTCAGTGCTAGAATGTTTTCAAAATATAGGCTCAAAACATGCTAAAAATCGATATTTTAAGTGTCTAAAGTCAATATGTGCATGCATCTTCTGTACCCGTTTATATCTCAAATTCAGGCTTAAAACACCCCAAAATTCGGTATTATTGGGTCCTAGAAGCGATCTGTACATGCCTACTCCAAGTTAGAATGTTTTCAAGATACAGACCTAAAACATGCTAAAAATCGATATTTTAGGTGCCCAAAAGTCGATATGTGCATGCATCTTCAGTACCCGTTTATATCTCAAATACAGGCTCAAAACACCCGAAAATTCGATATTTTGGGGTCCCAGAAGCGATCTGTACATGTGTTAGAGTATTTTCAAAATACAGACCCAAAACATGCTCAAAATCAATCTTTTAGGTGCCCAGAAGTCGATATGTGCATGCATGTTCTGTACCCGTTTAAATATCAAATTCAGGCTTCAAACACCCGAAAATTCGATATTTTGGGGTCCCAGAAGCGATCTGGACATGCCTACTCTGATACAGGCCCAAAACATGCTGAAAATCGATATTTTAGGTGCCCAAAGTCTATATGTGTATGCATCTTCTGCACCCGTTTATATCCCAAATTCAACCTCAAAACACCCGAAAATTCGATATTTTTGGGTTCCAGAAACGGTCTGTACATGCCTTCTCAGTGCTAGAATGTTTTCAAAATATAGGCTCAAAACATGCTAAAAATCGATATTTTAAGTGTCTAAAGTCAATATGTGCATGCATCTTCTGTACCCGTTTATATCTCAAATTCAGGCTTAAAACACCCCAAAATTCGGTATTATTGGGTCATAGAAGCGATCTGTACATGCCTACTCCAAGTTAGAATGTTTTCAAGATACAGACCTAAAACATGCTAAAAATCGATATTTTAGGTGCCCAAAAGTCGATATGTGCATGCATCTTCAGTACCCGTTTATATCTCAAATACAGGCTCAAAACACCCGAAAATTCGATATTTTGGGGTCCCAGAAGCGATCTGTACATGTGTTAGAGTATTTTCAAAATACAGACCCAAAACATGCTCAAAATCGATATTTTAAGTGTCTAAAGTCAATATGTGCATGCATCTTCTGTACCCGTTTATATCTCAAATTCAGGCTTAAAACACCCCAAAATTCGGTATTATTGGGTCCTAGAAGCGATCTGTACATGCCTACTCCAAGTTAGAATGTTTTCAAGATACAGACCTAAAACATGCTAAAAATCGATATTTTAGGTGCCCATTGTCAATATGTGCATGCATCTTCTTTACCAGTTTATATCTCAAATTCAGGCTCAAAACAACCGAAAATTCGATATTTTGGGGTCCCAGAATCGATCTGTACATGCTTACTCAGTGCTAGAATATTTTCAAAATATATTCCCAAAGCATGCAAAAAATCGATATTTTAGGTGCCTAAAGTCGATATCTCAAATTCAGGCCCAAATCACTCGAAAATTTGATATTTTGGGGTCCCAGAAGCGATCTGTACATGCGTACTCTGTGTTAGAGTATTTTCAAAATACAGGCCAAAAACATACTGAAATTCGATCTTTTTGGTGCCTAAAAGTCGATATGTGCATGCATCTTCTTCACCCGTTTATATCCCAAATTCAACCTCAAAACACCCGAAAATTCGATATTTTGGGGTCCCAGAAGCGATCTGTACATGCCTACTCAGTGCTAGAATATTTTTAAAATATAGGACCAAAACATGCTAAAAATCAATATTTTAAGTGTCCAAAGTCAATATGTGAATGCATCTTCTCTACCCGTTTATATCTCAAATTCAGGCTCAAAACACCCGAAAATTCGGTATTATTGGGTCCTAGAAGCGATCTGTACATGCCTACTCCTAGTTAGAATGTTTTCAAGATACAGACCTAAAACATGCTAAAAATCGATATTTTAGGTGCCCAAAAGTCGATATGTGCATGCATCTTCAGTACCAGTTTATATCTCAAATTAAGGCTCAAAACACCCGAAAATTCGATATTTTGGGGTCCCAGAAGCGATCTGTACATGTGTTAGAGTATTTTTAAAATACAGTCCCAAAACATGCTGAAAATCGATATTTTAGGTGCCCATTGTCAATATGTGCATGCATCTTCTGTACCCTTTTATATCTCAAATTTAGGCTCAAAACACCCGAAAATTCAATATTTTGGGGTCCCAGAATCGATCTGTACATGCCTACTCCGTGCTAGAATATTTTCAAAATATAGGCCCAAAGCATGCAAAAAATCGATATTTTAGGTGCCTAAAGTCTATATCTCAAATTCAGGCCCAAATCACTCGAAAATATGATATTTTGGGGTCCCAGAAGCGATCTGTACATGCCTACTCTGTGTTAGAGTATTTTCAAAATACAGGCCCAAAACATACTGAAATTCGATCTTTTAGGTGCCCAAAAGTCGATATGTGCATGCATCTTCTGTACCCGTTTATATCTCAAATTCATGCTCAAAACAACCGAAAATTCGATATTTTTGGGTTTTAGAAACGGTCTGTACATGCCTTCTCAGTGCTAGAATGTTTTCAAAATATAGGCTCAAAACATGCTAAAAATCGATATTTTAAGTGTCAAAAGTCAATATGTGAATGCATCTTCTGTACCCGTTTATATCTCAAATTCAGGCTCAAAACACCCGAAAATTCGGTATTATTGGGTCCTAGAAACGATCTGTACATGCCTACTCCTAGTTAGAATATTTTCAAGATACAGACCTAAAACATGCTAAAAATCGATATTTTAGGTGCCCAAGTCGATATGTGCTTGCATCTTCCGTACCCGTTTATATCTCAAATTAAGGCTCAAAACACCCGAATATTTGATATTTTGGGGTCCCAGAAGCGATCTGTACATGTGTTAGAGTATTTTCAAAATACAGTCCCAAAACATGCTGAAAATCGATATTTTAGGTGCCCATTGTCAATATGTGCATGTATCTTCTGTAACCGTTTATATCTCAAATTTAGGCTCAAAACACCCGAAAATTCGATATTTTGGTGTCCCGGAAGCGATATGTACATGCTTACTCAGTGCTAGAATATTTTCAAAATATAGGCCTAAAACATGCTTAAAATCGATATTTTAGGTGCCCAAAGTCGATATCTCAAATTCAGGCCCAAAACACCCTAAAATTCGATATTTTGGGGTCCCAGAAGCGATCTGTACATGCCTACTCTGTGTTAGAGTATTTTCAAAATACAGGCCCAAAACATGCTGAAAATCGATCTTTTAGGTGCCCAAAAGTCGATATGTGCATGCATGTTCTGTACCCGTTTATATCTCAAATCTAGGCTCCAAACACCCGAAAATTCGATATTTTGGGGTCCCAGAAGCGATCTGTACATGCCTACTCATATACAGGCCCAAAACATGCTGAAAATCGATATTTTAGGTGCCCAAAGTCAATATGTGTATGCATCTTCTGCACCCGTTTATATCCCAAATTCAACCTCAAAACACCCGAAAATTCGATATTTTTGGGTTCCAGAAACAGTCTGTACATGCCTTCTCAGTGCTAGAATGTTTTCAAAATATAGGCTCAAAAAATGCTAAAAATCGATATTTTAAGTGTCCAAAGTCAATATGTGCATTCATCTTCTGTACCCGTTTATATCTCAAATTCAGGCTTAAAACACCCGAAAATTCGGTATTAGTGGGTCCTAGAAGCGATCTGTACATGCCTACTTCTAGTTAGAATGTTTTCAAGATACAGACCTAAAACATGCTAAAAATCGATATTTTATTTGCCCAAAAGTCGATATCTGCATGCATCTTTTTTAGCAGTTTATATCTCAAATTCAGGCACCAAACTCCCAAAAATTCGATATTATGGGGTCCCAAAAGCGATCTGTACATGTGTTAGAGTATTTTCAAAATATAGGCCCAAAACATGCTGAAAATCGATATTTTAGGTGCCTATAGTCAATATGTGCATTCATCTCCTGTACCCGTTTATATCTCAAATTCAGGCTCAAAACACCCGAAAATTCGATATTTTGGGGTCCCAGAAGCGATCTGTACATGCCTACTCCGTGATAGAATATTTTCAAAATATAGGCCTAAAACATGCTGAAAATCGATATTTTAGGTGCCTAGAGTCAATATGTGCATGCATCTCTCTGTACCCGTTTATATCTCAAATTCAGGCTTAAAACACCCGAAAATTCGATATTTTGGGGTCCCAGAAGCGATCTGTACATGCTTACTCAGTGCTAGAATATTTTCAAAAAATAGGCCCAACACATGCTAAAAATCAATATTTTTGGTGCCCAAAGTCGATATCTCAAATTCAGGCCCAGAACACCCGAAAATTCGATTTTTTGGTCTCCCAGGAGCGATCTGTACATGCCTACTCCGTGTTAGAGTTTTTTCAGAATACAGGGCCAAAACATACTGGAAATAGATCTTTTCGGTGCCCAAAAGTCGATATATGCATGCATCTTCTGTACCTGTTTATATCTCTTATTCAGGCTTCAAACACCCGAAAATTCAATATTTTGGGGTCCCAGAAGCGATTTGTACATGCCTACTCAGATACAGGCCCAAAACATGTTGAAAATTGATATTTTAGGTGCCCAAAGTCAATATGTGTATTTATCTTCTGCACCCGTTTATATCCCAAATACAACCTCAAAACACCTGAAAATTCGATATTTTTGGGTCCCAGAAGCGGTCTGTACATGCCTACTCAGTGCTAGAATGTTTTCAAAATATAGGCCCGAAACATGCTAAAAATCGATATTTTAAGTGTCCAAAGTCAATATGTGCATTCATCTTCTGTACCCGTTTATATCTCAAATTCAGGCTTAAAACACCCGAAAATTCGGTATTAGTGGGTCCTAGAAGCGATCTGTACATGCCTACTTCTAGTTAGAATGTTTTCAAGATACAGACCTAAAACATGCTAAAAATCGATATTTTATTTGCCCAAAAGTCGATATCTGCATGCATCTTTTTTAGCAGTTTATATCTCAAATTCAGGCTCCAAACTCCCAAAAATTCGATATTATGGGGTCCCAAAAGCGATCTGTACATGTGTTAGAGTATTTTCAAAATATAGGCCCAAAACATGCTGAAAATCGATATTTTAGGTGCCTATAGTCAATATGTGCATTCATCTCCTGTACCCGTTTATATCTCAAATTCAGGCTCAAAACACCCGAAAATTCGATATTTTGGGGTCCCAGAAGCGATCTGTACATGCCTACTCCGTGATAGAATATTTTCAAAATATAGGCCTAAAACATGCTGAAAATCGATATTTTAGGTGCCTAGAGTCAATATGTGCATGCATCTCTCTGTACCCGTTTATATCTCAAATTCAGGCTTAAAACACCCGAAAATTCGATATTTTGGGGTCCCAGAAGCGATCTGTACATGCTTACTCAGTGCTAGAATATTTTCAAAAAATAGGCCCAACACATGCTAAAAATCAATATTTTTGGTGCCCAAAGTCGATATCTCAAATTCAGGCCCAGAACACCCGAAAATTCGATTTTTTGGTCTCCCAGGAGCGATCTGTACATGCCTACTCCGTGTTAGAGTTTTTTCAGAATACAGGGCCAAAACATACTGGAAATAGATCTTTTCGGTGCCCAAAAGTCGATATATGCATGCATCTTCTGTACCTGTTTATATCTCTTATTCAGGCTTCAAACACCCGAAAATTCAATATTTTGGGGTCCCAGAAGCGATTTGTACATGCCTACTCAGATACAGGCCCAAAACATGTTGAAAATTGATATTTTAGGTGCCCAAAGTCAATATGTGTATTTATCTTCTGCACCCGTTTATATCCCAAATACAACCTCAAAACACCTGAAAATTCGATATTTTTGGGTCCCAGCAGCGGTCTGTACATGCCTACTCAGTGCTAGAATGTTTTCAAAATATAGGCCCGAAACATGCTAAAAATTGATATTTTAGGTGCCGAAAGTCGATATCTCAAATTCTGGCCCAGAACACCCGAAAATTCGATTTTTGGGGGTCCCGGAAGCGATCTGTACATGCCTACTCAGTGCTAGAATGTTTTCAAAATATAGGCTCAAAACATGCTAAAAATCGATATTTTAAGTGTCCAAAGTCGATATGTGCATGCATCTTCTGTAACCGTATATATCTCAAATTCAGGCTCAAAAACCCGAAAATACAATATTTTGGGGTCCCAGAAGCGATCTGTACATGCCTAATCCGTGTTAGAGTATTTTCAAAATACAGGCCCAAAACATACTGAAAATCGATCTTTTAGGTGTCCAAAAGTCGATATGTGCATGCATCTTCTGTACCCGTTTATATCTCAAATTCAGGCTCCAAACACTCGAAAATTCGATATTTTGAAGTCCCTGAAGGGATCTGTACATGCCTTCTCAGGTACATGGTCAAAACATGCTAAATATCCATATCTTATGTGCCCAAAGTTAATATGTGTATGCATATTCTGCACCAGTTTATATCCCAAATTCAACCTCAAAACACCCGAAAATTCGACATTTTTGGGTCCCAGAAGTGGTCCTTACATGCCTACTCAGTCCAAGAATGTTTTCAAAATATAGGCTCAAAACATGCTAGAAATCGATATTTTAAGTGTCCAAAGTCGATATGTGCATGCATCTTCTGTACCCGTTTATATCTCAAATTTAGGCTTAAAACAACCGAAAATTCGATATGTTGGGGTCCCAGAAGCGATCTGTACATGCCTACTCAGTGCTAGAATATTTTCAAAATATAGGCCCAAAACATGCAAAAAATCGATATTTTAGGTGCCTAAAGTCGATATCTCAAATTCAGGCCCAGAACACCCGAAAATTCGATTTTTTGGGGTCCCAGAAGCGATCTGTACATCCCTACTCCGTGTTAGAGTATTTTCAAAATACAGGCCAAAAACATACTGAAATTCGATCTTTTTGGTGCCTAAAAGTCGATATGTTCATGCATCTTCTGCACCCGTTTATATCCCAAATTCAACCTCAAAACACCCGAAAATTCGATATTTTGGGGTCCCAGAAGCGATCTGTACATGCCTACTCAGTGCTAGAATATTTTCAAAATATAGGACCAAAACATGCTAAAAATCAATATTTTAAGTGTCCAAAGTCAATATGTGAATGCATCTTCTGTACCCGTTTATATCTCAAATTCAGGCTCAAAACACCCAAAAATACAATATTTTGGGGTCCCAGAAGCGATCTGTACATGCCTAATCCGTGTTAGAGTATTTTCAAAATACAGTCCCAAAACATGCCGAAAATCGATAATTTAGGTGCCCATTGTCAATATGTGCATGCATCTTCGGTACCCGTTTATATCTCAAATTCAGGCTCAAATTACCCGAAAATTCGATATTTTGGTGTCCCAGAAGCGATATGTACATGTTTACTCAGTGCTAGAATATTTTAAAAATATAGGCCCAAGACATGCTTAAATCGATATTTTAGGTGCCCAAAGTCGACATCTCAAATTCAGGCCCAAAACACCTTAATATTCGATATTTTGGGGTCTCAGAAGCGATCTGTACATGCCTACTCCATGTTAGAGTATTTTCAAAATACAGGCCCAAAACATGCTGAAAATCGATCTTTTAGGTGCCCAAAAGTCGATATGTGCATTCATCTTCTTTACCAGTTTATATCTCAAATTCATGCTCAAAACACCCGAAAATTCGATATTTTGGGGTCCCAGAATCGATATGTACATGCCTACTCAGTGCTAGAATATATTCAAAATATAGGCCCAAAGCATGCAAAAAATCGATATTTTAGGTGCCTAAAGTCGATATCTCAAATTCAGGCCCAAATCACCCGAAAATTTGAAATTTTGGGGTCCCAGAAGGGATCTGTACATGCCTACTCTGTGTTAGAGTATTTTCAAAATACAGGCCCAAAACATACTGAAATTCGATCTTTTAGGTGCCAAAAGTCGATATGTCCATGCATCTTCTGCACCCGTTTATATCCCAAATTCAACCTCAAAACACACGAAAATTCGATATTTTGGGGTGCCAGAAGCGATCTGTACATGCCTACTCAGTGCTAGAATATTTTCAAAATATAGGACCAAAACGTGCTAAAAATCAATATTTTAAGTGCCCAAAGTCGATATGTGCATGCATCATATGTACCCGTTTATATCTCAAATTCAACCTGAAAACACCCGAAAATTTGATATTTTGGGGTCCCAGAACCGATCTGTACATGCCTACTCAGTGCTAGAATATTTTCAAAATATAGGACCAAAACGTGCTAAAAATCAATATTTTAAGTGCCCAAAGTCGATATGTGCATGCATCATCTTTACCCGTTTATATCTCAAATTCTGGCTCAAAACACCCGAAAATTCGATATTTTTGGGTTTTAGAAACGGTCTGTACATGCCTTCTCAGTGCTAGAATGTTTTCAAAATATAGGCTTAAAACATGCTAAAAATCGATATTTTAAGTGTCCAAAGTCAATATGTGCATGCATCTTCTGTACCCGTTTATATCTCAAATTCAGGCTTAAAACACCCGAAAATTCGGTATTATTGGGTCCTAGAAGCGATCTGTACATGCCTACTCCTAGTTAGAATGTTTTCAAGATACAGACCTAAAACATGCTAAAAATCGATATTTTAGGTGCCCAAAAGTCGATATGTGCATGTATCTTCAGTACCCGTTTATATCTCAAATACAGGGTCAAAACACCCGAAAATTCGATATTTTGAGGTCCCAGAAGAGATCTGTACATGTGTTAGAGTTTTTCAAAATACAGTCCAAAAACATGCTGAAAATCGATATTTTAGGTGCCCATTGTCAATATGTGCATGCATCTTCGGTACCCGTTTATATCTCAAATTCAGGCTCAAAACACCCGAAAAGTCGATATTTTGGTGCCCTAGAAGCGATATGTACATGCCTACTCAGTGCTAGAATATTTTAAAAATATAGGCCCAAAACATGCTTAAAATCGATATTTTAGGTGCCCAAAGTCGATATCTCAAATTCAGGCCCAGAACACCCGAAAATTCGAATTTTGGGGGTCCCAGAAGCGATCCGTACATGCCTACTCCGTGTTAGAGTATTTTTAAAATACAGGGCCAAAACATACTGGAAATAAATGTTTTCGGTGCCCAAAAGTCGATATGTGCATGCATCTTCTGTACCTGTTTATATCTCTTATTCAGGCTTCAAACACCAGAAAATTCAATGTTTTGGGGTCCCAGAAGCGATTTGTACATGCCTACTCAGATACAGGCCCAAAACATGCTAAAAATAGATATTTTAGGTGCCCAAAGTCAATATGTGTATTTATCTACTGCACCCGTTTATATCTCAAATTCAGGCTCAGACAACCGGAAATTTGATATTTTTGTGTCCCAGAAGCGATCTGTACATGCCTACTCCATGTTAGAGTATTTTCAAAATACAGGCCCAAAACATGCTGAAAACCGATATTTTAGGTGCCCAAAGTCAATATGTGCATGCATCTTCTGTACCCGTTTATCTCTAAAATTCACTCTCGAAACACCTGAAAATTCGATATTTTGGGGTCCCAGAAGCGATCTGTTCATGCCTACTAAGGGCTAGAATATTTTCAAAATATAGGCACAATACATGCTAAAAATCGATATTTTAGGTGCCCAAAGTCGATATCTCAAATTCAGCCCCAAAACACCCGAAAATTCGATATTTTGGGGTCCCAGAAGCGATCTGTACATGCCTACTCCGTGTTAGAGTATTTTCAAAATACTGGCCCAAAGCATACTAAAAATCGATATTTTAGGTGCCCAAAAGTCGATATGTGCATGCAGCTTCTGTACCCGTTTATATCTCAAATTCAGGCTCTAAACACCCGAAAATTCGATTTTTCGGGGTCCCAGAAGCGATCTGTACATGCCTACTCAGATACAGGCCCAAAACAAGCTGAAAATCGATATTTTAGGTGCCCAAAGTCAATATGTGTATGCATCTTCTGCACCCGTTTATTTTCCAAATTCAACCTCAAAACACCCGAAAATTCGATATTTTTGGGTCCCAGAAGTGACCTGTACATGCCTACTCAGTGCTAGAATGTTTTCAAAATATAGGCTTAAAACATGTTAAAAATCGATATTTTAAGTGTCCAAAGTCGATATGTTCATGCATCTTCTGTACTCGTTTATATCTCAAATTCAGGCTGAAAAAACCCGAAAATTCAGTATTTTTCGGTCCTAGAAACGATCTGTACATGCCTACTCCTAGTTAGAATGTTTTCAAGATACAGACCGAAAACATGCTCAAAATCGATATTTTAGATGCCCAAAAGTCGATATGTCCATGTATCTTCAGTACCCGTTTATATCTTAAATTCAAGCTCAAAACGCCCGAAAATTCGATATTTTGGGGTCCCAGAAGCGATCTGCACATGTCTACTCTGTGTTAGAGTATTTTCAAAATACAGCCCAAAACATGCTGAAAATCGATATTATAGGTTCCCAAAGTCAATATGTGCATTCGTCTTCTGTACCCCTTTATATCTCAAATTCAAGCCCAAAACACCCGAAAAATCGATATTTTGGGGTCCCAGAAGCGATCTGTATATGCCTACTCAGACACAGGCCCAAAACATGCTTAAAATCGATATTGTAGGTGCCCAAAGTCAATATGTGTATGCATCTTCTTCACCCGTTTATATCCCAAATTTAACCTCAAAACACCCCTAAAAATCTATATTTTTGGGTCCCAGAAGCGATCTGTACATGCCTACTCCGTGTTAGAGTATTTTTAAAATACAGGCCCAAAACATGCTGAAAATCGATATTTTAGGTCCCCAAAGTCAATATGTGCATGCATCTTCTATACCCGTTTATATCTCAAATTCAGGCTCAAAACACACGAAAATTCGATATTTTGGGGTCCCACAAGCGATCTGTACATGCCTACTCCGCATTAGAGTATTTTCAAAATACACAGCCCAAAACATGCTGAAAATCGATATTTTATGTGCCCAAAGTCAATATGTGCATGCATCTCCTTTACCCGTTTATATCTCAATTTCAGGCTCAAAACACCCGAAAATTCGATATTTTTGGGTCCCAAAAGCGATCTGTACATGCCTACTCCGTGTTAGAGTAATATCAAAATACAGGCCCAAAACATACTGAAAATCGATCTTTTAGGTGTCCAAAAGTCGATATGTGCTTGCATCTTCTGTACCCGTTTATATCTCAAATTCAGTCTTCAAACACCCAAAAATTCGATATTTTTGGGTCCCAGAAGCGATCTGTACATGCCTACTCAGATACAAGTCCAAAACATGCTGAAAATCGATATTTTAGGTGCCCAAAGTCAATATGTGTATGCATCTTTGGCACCCGTTTATATCCCAAATTCAACATCAAAACACCCGAAAATTCGATTTTTTTGGATCCCAGAAGCGATCTGTACATGCCTACTCAGTGCTAGAATGTTTTCAAAATATAGGCTCAAAACATGCTAAAAATCGATATTTTAAGTGTCCAAAGTCGATATGTGCATGCATCTACTGTACCTGTTTATATCTCAAATTCAGGCTCAAAACACCCGAAAATTCGGTATTATTGGGTCCTAGAAGCGATCTGTACCTGACTACTCCTAGTTAGAATGTTTTCAAGATACAAACCCAAAACATGCTCAAAATCGATATTTTAGATGCCCAAAAGTCAATATGTGCATGCATCTTCAGTACCCGTTTATATCTCAAATTCAGGCTCAAAACACCCGAAAATTCGATATTTTGGGGTCCCAGAAGCGATCTGTACATGCCTACTCCGTGTTAGACTATTTTCAAAATACAGGCCCAAAACATGCTGAAAATCGATATTATAGGTGCCCAAAGTCAATATGTTCATTCATCTTCAGTACCCGTTTATGTCTCAAATTCAGGCTCCAAACACCCGAAAATTTAATAATTTGGGGTCCCAGAAGCGATGTGTACATGCCTACTCAGATACAGGCCCAAAACATGCTGAAAATCGATATTTTAGGTGCAAAAAGTCAATATGTGTATGCATCTTCTGCACCCGTTTATATCCCAAATTCAACCTCAAAACACCCGAAAATTCGATATTTTTGGGTCCCAGAAGTGATCTGTACATGCCTACTCAGTGCTAGAATGTTTTCAAAATATAGGCTCAAAACATGCTCAAAATCGATATTTTAAGTGTCCAAAGTCGATATGTGCATGCATCTTCTGTACCCGTTTATATCTCAAATTCAGGCTGAAAACACCCGAAAATTCGGTATTATTGGGTCCTACAATCGATCTGTACATGACTACTCCTAGTAAGAATGTTTTCAAGATACAAACCCAAAACATGCTCAAAATCGATATTATAGATGCCCAAAAGTCGATATGTGCATGCATCTTCAGTACCCGTTTATATCTCAAATTCAGGCTCAAAACACCCGAAAATTCGATATTTTGGGGTCCCAGAAGCGATCTATACATGCCTACTCCGTGTTAGACTTTTTTCAAAATACAGGCCCAAAACATGCTGAAAATCGATATTATAGGTGCCCAAAGTCAATATGTGCATTCATCTTCTGTACCCGTTTATTTCTCAAAAGCAGGCTCAAAACACACGAAAATTCGATACTTTTGGGTCCCAGAAGCGATCTGTACATGCCTACTCAGTTTTAGAATATTTTCAAAATATAGGCCCAAAACATGCTAAAAATCGATATTTTAGGTGCTCAAAGTCGATATCTCAAATTCAGGCACAAAACACCCGAAAAATCGATATTTTGGGGTCCCAGAAGCGATCTGTACATGCCTACTCCGTATTAGAGTATTATCAAAATACAGGCCCAAAACATACTGAAAATCGATCTTTTAGGTGTCCAAAAGTCGATATGTGCATGCATCTTCTGTACCCGTTTATATCTCAAATTCAGGCTCCAAACACCCAAAAATTCGATATTTTGGGGTCCCAGAAGCAATCTGTACATGCCTACTCAGATACAGGCCCAAAACATTCTGAAAATCGATATTTTAGGTGCCCAATGTCAATATGTGTATGAATCTTCGGCACCCGTTTATATCTCAAATTCAGGCTCAAAACACCCGAAATATCGGTATTTTTGTGTCCAAGAAGCGATCTGTACATGCCTACTCCTAGATAGAATGTTTTCAAGATACAGACCCAAAACATGCTCGAAATCGATATTTTAGGTGCCCAAAAGTCGATATGTGCATGCATCTTCAGTACCCGTTTATATCTCAAATTCAAGCTCAAAACATCCGAAAATTCGATATTTTTGGGTCCCAGAAGCGATCAGTCCATGCTAACTCCTTGTTTGAGTATTTTCAAAATACAGGCCCAAAACATACTGATAATCGATCTTTTATGTGCACTAAAGTCGATATTTGCATGCATCTACTGTACCCGTTTATATCTCAAATTCAGGCTCAAAACACCCGAAAATTCGATATTTTGGGGTCCCAGAAGCGATCTGTACATGCCTACTCAGTGCTAGAATATTTTCAAAATATAACCCCAAAACATGCTAAAAATAGATATTTTAGGTGCCCAAAGTCAATATCTCAAATTCAGGACCAAAACACCCGAGAATTCGATATTTTGGGGTCCCAGAAGCGATCTGTACATGCCTACTCCGTGTTAGAGTATTTTCTAAATACAGGCCCAAAACACACTGAAAATCGATCTTTTATGTGCCCAAAAGTCGATATGTGCATGCATCTTCTGTACCCGTTCATATCTCAAATTCAAGCTCGAAACATCCGAAAATTCGGTATTTTGGGGTCCCAGAAGCGATCTGTACATGCCTACTCAGATACAGGCCCAAAACCTGCTGAAAATCGATATATTAGGTGCCCAAATTCAATATGTGTATGCATATTCTGCACCCGTTCATATCCCAAATTCAACATCAAAACACCCGAAAATTCGATAATTTTGGGTCCCTGAAGCGATCTGTACATGCCTACTCCTAGTTAGAATGTTTTTAAGACACAGACCCAAAACATGCTCAAAATCGATATTTTAGGTTCCCAAAAGTTGATATGTGGATGCATCTTCAGTACCCGTTTATATCTCAAATTCAGGCTCAAAACACCCGAAAATTCGATATTTTGGGGTCCCAGAAGCGATCTGTACATGCCTACTCAGTGCTAGAATATTTTCAAAATATAGGCCCAAAACATGCTGAAAAATCGATATTTTAGGTGCTTATTGTCGATATCTCAAATTCAGGCACAAAACTCTCGAAAAATCGATATTTTGGGGTCCCAGAAGCGATCTGTACATGCCTACTCCGAGTTAGAGTATTTTCAAATTACAGGCCCAAAACATGATCAAAATCAATATTTTAGGTGTCCAAAGTCAATATGTGCATGGATCTTCTGTACCCGTTTTTATCTCAAATTCAGGCTCCAAACACCCAAAAATTCGATATTTTATGGTCCTAGAAGCGATCTGTACATGCCTACTCCGTGTTAGAGTATTTTCAAATTTCAAGCCCAAAACATTCTGGAAATCGATATTTTAGGTGCCTAAAGTCAATATGTGTATGCATCTTCTGCACTCGTTTATATCACAAATTCAACCTCAAAACACCCGAAAATTCGATATTTTTGGGTCCCTGAAGTGATCTGTACTTGCCTACTCAGTGCTAGAATGTTTTCAAAATATAGGCTCAAAACATGCTAAAAATCGATATTTTAAGTGTCCAAAGTCGATATGTGCATGCATCTTCTGCATACGTTTATATCTCAAATTCAGGCTCAAAACACCCGAAATATCGGTATTTTTGTGTCCTAGAAGCGATCTGTACATGCCTACTCCTAGTTAGAATGTTTTTTAAGATACAGACCCAAAACATGCTCGAAATCGATATTTTAGGTGCCCAAAAGTCGATATGTGCATGCATCTTCAGTACCCGTTTATATCTCAAATTCAGGCTCAAAACACCCGAAAATTCGATATTTTTGTGTCCTAGAAGCGATCTGTACATGCCTACTCCTAGTTAGAATGTTTTTTAAGATACAGACCCAAAACATGCTCGAAATCGATATTTTAGGTGCCAAAAAGTCGATATGTGCATGCATCTTCAGTACCCGTTTATATCTCAAATTTAGGCTCAAAACACCCGAAAATTCGATATTTTGGGGTCTCAGAAGCGATCTGTCCATGCTAACTTCTTGTTAGAGTATTTTCAAAATATAGGCCCAAAACATACTGAAAATCGATCTTTTAGGTGCCCTAAAGTCGATATGTGCATGCATCTTCTGTACCCGTTTATATCTCAAATTCAGGCTCAAAACACCCAAAAATTCGATATTTTGGGGACCCAGAAGTGATCTGTACATGCCTACTCCGTGTTAGACTATTTTCAAGATACAGCCCCAAAACATGCTGAAAATCGATATTATAGGTGCCCAAAGTCAATATGTGCATTCATCTTCTGTACCCGTTTATATCTCAAATTCAGGCTCAAAACACCCGAAAATTCGATACTTTTGGGTCCCAGAAGCGATCTGTACATGCCTACTCAGTGCTAGAATATTTTCAAAATATAGGCCCAAAACATGCTAAAAAATCGATATTTTAGGTGCTTATTGTCGATATCTCAAATTCAGGCACAAAACACCCGAAAAATCGATATTTAGGGGTCCCAGAAGCGATCTGTACATGCCTACTCCGTGTTAGAGTATTTTCAAATTACAGGCTCAAAACATGCTGAAAATCAATATTTTAGGTGCCCAAACTCAGTATGTGCATGTATCTTCTGTACTCGTTTATATCTCAAATTCAGGCTCCAAACACCCGAAAATTCGATATTTTGGGGTTCCAGAAGCGATCTGTACATGCCTACTCAGATACAGGCCCAAAACATTCTGAAAATCGATATTTTAGGTGCCCAAATTTAATATGTGTATTCATCTTCAGCACCCGTTTATATCACAAATTCAACCTCAAAACACCCGAAAATTCGATATTTTTGGGTCCTAGAAGCGATCTGTACATGCCTACTCCTAGTTAGAATGTTTATTTAAGATACAGACCCAAAACATGCTCGAAATCGATAGTTTAGGTGGCCAAAAGTCGATATGTGCATGAATCTTCAGTACCAGTTTATATCTCAAATTCAGGCTCAAAACACCCGAAAATTCGATATTTTGGGGTCTCAGAAGCGATCTGTCCATGCTAACTTCTTGTTACAGTATTTTCAAAATACAGGCCCAAAACATACTGAAAATCGATCTTTTAGGTGCCCAAAAGTCGATATGTGCATTCATCTTCTGTACCCGTTTATATCTCAAATTCAGGCTCCAAACACCCTAAAATTCAATATTTTTGGGTCCCAGAAGCGATCTGTACATGCTTACTCCGTGTTAGAGTCTTTTCAAAATACAGGCCAAAAACATGCTGAAAATCGATATTTTAGGTGCCCAAAGTCAATATGTGCATGCATCTTCTGTACCCGTTTATATCTCAAATTCAGGCTCAAAAAACCCGAAAATTCGATATTTTGGGGTCCCAGAAGCGATCTGTACATGCCTACTCAGTGCTATAATGTTTTCAAAATATAGGCCCAAAACATGCTAAAAATCGATATTTTAGGTGCCCAAAGTCGATATCTCAAATTCAGGACCAAAACACCCGAGAATTCGATATTTTGGGGTCCCAGAAGCGATCTGTACATGCCTACTCTGTGTTAGAGTATTTTCTAAATACAGGCCCAAAACACACAGAAAATCGATCTTTTAGGTGCCCAAAAGTCGATATGTGCATGCATCTTCAGTACCCGTTTATATCTCAAATTCAGGCTCCAAACACCCGAAAATTCGGTATTTTGGGGTCCCAGAAGCAATCTATACATGCCTACTCAGATACAGGCTCAAAACCTGCTGAAAATCGATATTTTAGGTGCCCAAATTCAATATGTGTATGCATATTTTGCACCCGTTTATATCCCAAATTCAACATCAAAACACCAGAAAATTCGATATTTTTGGGTCCTAGAAGCGATCTGTACATGCCTACTCCTAGATAGAATGTTTTCAAGATACAGACCCAAAACATGCTAAAAATCGATATTTTAGGTGCCCAAAAGTCGATATGTGCATGCATCTTCATTACCCGTTTATATCTCAAATTCAGGCTCTTAACACCCGAAAATTCGATATTTTGGGTCCCAGAAGCGATCTGTACATGCCTACTCAGTGCTAGAATATTTTCAAAATATAGGCCAAAAACATGCTAAAAAATCGATATTTTTAGGTGCTTATTGTCGATATCTCAAATTCAGGCACAAAACTCCCGAAAAATCGATATTTTGGGGACCCAGAAGCGATCTGTACATGCCTACTCCGTGTTAGAGTATTTTCAAATTACAGACCCAAAACATGCTGAAAATCAATATTTTAGGTGCCCTAACTCAGTATGTGCACGTATCTTCTGTTCCCGTTTATATCTCAAATTCAGGCTCCAAACACCCGAAAATTCGTTATTTTGGGGTCCCAGAAGCGATCTGTACATGCCTACTCCGTGTTAGAGTATTTTCAAATTTCAGCCCCAAAACATGCTGAAAATCAATATTTTAGGTGCTTAAAGTCAATATGTGCATGCATCTTCTGCACCCGTTTATATAACAAATTCAACCTCAAAACACCCGAAAATTCGATATTTTTGGGTCCCTGAAGTGATCTGTACTTGCCTACTCAGTGCTAGAATGTTTTCAAAATATAGGCTCAAAACATGCTAAAAATCGATATTTTAAGTGTCCAAAGTCGATATGTGCATGCATCTTCTGTATCCGTTTATATCTCAAATTCAGGCTCAAAACACCCGAAATATCGGTATTTTTGTGTCCTAGAAGCGATCTGTACATGCCTACTCCTAGTTAGAATGTTTTTTAAGATACAGACCCAAAACATGCTCGAAATCGATATTTTAGGTGCCCAAAAGTCGATATGTGCATTCATCTTCAGTACCCGTTTATATCTCAAATTCATGCTCAAAACACCCGAAAATTCGATATTTTGGGGTCTCAGAAGCGATCTGTCCATGCTAAATTCTTGTTAGAGTATTTTTAAAATATAGGCCCAAAACATACTGAAAATCGATCTTTTAGGTGCTCTAAAGTCGATATGTGCATGAATCTTCAGTACCCGTTTATATCTCAAATTCATGCTCAAAACACCCGAAAATTCGATATTTTGGGGTCTCAGAAGCGATCTGTCCATGCTAAATTCTTGTTAGAGTATTTTTAAAATATAGGCCCAAAACATACTGAAAATCGATCTTTTAGGTGCTCTAAAGTCGATATGTGCATGAATCTTCAGTACCCGTTTATATCTCAAATTCAGGCTCAAAACCCCCGAAAATTCGATATTTTGGGGTCTCAGAAGCGATCTGTCCATGCTAACTTCTTGTTACAGTATTTTCAAAATACAGGCCCAAAACATACTGAAAATCGATCTTTTAGGTGCCCTAAAGTCGATATGTGCATGCATCTTCTGTACCCGTTTATATCTCAAATTCAGGCTCCAAACACCCTAAAATTCAATATTTTTGGGTCCCAGAAGCGATCTGTACATGCTTACTCCGTCTTAGAGTCTTTTCAAAATACAGGCCAAAAACATGCTGAAAATCGATATTTTAGGTGCCCAAAGTCAATATGTGCATGCATCTTCTGTACCCGTTTTTATCTCAAATTCAGGCTCAAAACACCCGAAAACTCGATATTTTGGGGTCCCAGAAGCGATCTGTACATGCCTACTCAGTGCTAGAATGTTTTCAAAATATAGGCTCAAAACATGCTAAAAATCGATTTTTTAGGTGCCCAAAGTCGATATCTCAAATTCAGGACCAAAACACCCGAGAATTCGATATTTTGGGGTCCCAGAAGCGATCTGTACATGCCTACTCTGTGTTAGAGTATTTTCTAAATACAGGCCCAAAACACACAGAAAATCGATCTTTTAGGTGCCCAAAAGTCGATATGTGCATGCATCTTCAGTACCCGTTTATATCTCAAATTCAGGCTCCAAACACCCGAAAATTCGGTATTTTGGGGTCCCAGAAGCGATCTGTACATGCCTACTCAGATACAGGCCCAGAACCTGCTGAAAATCGATGTTTTAGGTGCCCAAATTCAATATGTGTATGCATATTTTGCACCCGTTTATATCCCAAATTCAACATCAAAACACCAGAAAATTCGATATTTTTGGGTCCTAGAAGCGATCTGTACATGCCTACTCCTAGATAGAATGTTTTCAAGATACAGACCCAAAACATGCTCAAAATCGATATTTTAGGTGCCCAAAAGTCGATATGTGCATGCATCTTCAGTACCCGTTTATATCTCAAATTCAGGCTCTTAACACCCGAAAATTCGATATTTTGGGGTTCCAGAAGCGATCTGTACATGCCTACTCCGTGATAGAGTATTTTTAAAATACAGGCCCAAAACATGCTGAAAATCGATATTTTAGGTGCCCAAAGTCAATATGTGAATGCATCTTCTGCACCCGTTTATATCCCAAATTCATGCTCAAAACACCCAAAAATTCGATATTTTGGGTCTTTGAAGCGATCTGTACATGCCTACTCAGTGCTAGAATGTTTTCAAAATATAGGCTCAAAACATGCTAAAAATCGATATTTTAAGTGTCCAAAGTCGATATGTGCATGCATCTTCCGTACCCGTTTATATCTCAAATTCAGACTCAAAACACCCGAAAATTCGGTATTTTTTGGTCCTAGAAGCGATCTGTACATGCCTACTCCTAGTTAGAATGTTTTCAAGATAAAGACCCAAAACATGCTCAAAATCAATATTTTAGGTGCCCAAAAGTCGATATGTGCATGCATCACCTGTACCCGTTTATATCTCTAATTCAGGCTCCAAACACCCGAAAATTCTATATTTTGGGGTTCCAAAAGCGATCTGTACATGCCTACTCAGATACAGGCCCAAGACATGCTGAAATTCGATATTTTAGGTGCCCAAAGTTAATATGTGTATGCATCTTCTGCACCCGTTTATATCCCAAATTCAACCTCAAAACACACGAAAATTCGATATTTTTGGGTCCCAGAAGCGATCTGTACATGCCTTCTCAGTGCAAGAATGTTTTCAAAATATAGGCTCAAAACATGCTAAAAATCGATATTTTAAGTGTCCAAAGTCGATATGTGCATGCATCTTCTGAACCCTTTTATATCTTAAATTCAGGCTCAAAACACCCGAAAATTCGGTATTTTTGGGTCCTAGAAGCGATCTGTACATGCCTACTCCGTGATAGAGTATTTTTAAAATACAGGCCCATAACATGCTGAAAATCGATATTTTAGGTGCCCAAAGTGAATATGTGCATGCATCTTCTGTACCCGTTTATATCTCAAATTCAGGCTCAAAACACCCGAAAATTCGATATTTTGGGGTCCTAGAAGCGATGTGTACATGCCTACTCAGTGCCAGAATAGATTTTAAAATATATACTAAAAATCGATATTTTAGGTGCCCAAATTCGATATCTCAAATTCAGGCCCAAAACACCCGAAAATTCAATTTTTTGGGGTCCCAGAAGTGATCTGTACATGCCTACTCCGTGTTACAGTATTTTCAAAATACAGGCCCAAAACATACTGAAAATCGATCTTTTAGGTGCCCAAAAGTCGATATGTGCATGCATTTACGGTACCCGTTTATATCTCAAATTCAGGCTAAAAAACCCCGAAAATTCGATATTTTTGGGTTCCCGAAGCGATCTGTACATGCCTACTCAGTGCTAGAATGTTTTCAAAATATAGGCTCAAAACATGCTAAAAATCGATATTTTAAGTGTCCAAAGTCGATATGTGCATGCATCTTCTGAACCCGTTTATATCTCAAATTCAGGCTCAAAACACCAGAAAATTCAATATTTTGGGGTCCCAGAAGTGATCTGTACATGCCTACTCCGTGTTAGAGTGTTTTCAAAATACAGGCCCAAAACATACTAAAAATCGATCTTTTAAGGTGCCCAAAAGTCGATATGTGCATGCATCATCTGTACCCATTTATATCACAAATTCAGGCACCAAACACCCGAAAATTCGATATTTTGGGGTACCAGAAGCGATCTGGACATGCCTACTCAGTGCTAGAATGTTTTCAAAATATATTCTCAAAACATGCTAAAAATCTATATTTTAAGTGTCCAAAGTCGATTTGTGCATGCATCTTCTGTACCCGTTTATATCTCAAATTCAGCCTCAAAACACCCGAAAATTCGGTATTTTTGGGTCCTAGAAGCGATCTGTACATGCCTACTCAGTGTTAGAATGTTTTTAAAATATAGGCCCAAAACATGCTAAAAATCGATGTTTTAGGTGCCCAAAGTCGATATCTCAAATTCAGGCCCAAAACACCCGAAAATTCAATATTTTGGGGTCCCAGAAGTGATCTGTACATGCCTACTCCGTGTTAGAGTGTTTTCAAAATACAGGCCCAAAACATACTGAAAATCGATTTTTTAGGTGCCCAAAAGTCGATATGTGCATGCATCATCTGTACCCATTTATATCACAAATTCAGGCTCCAAACACCCGAAAATTCTATATTTTGGGGTACCAGAAGCGATCTGGACATGCCTACTCAGTGCTAGAATGTTTTCAAAATATAGGCTCAAAACATGCTAAAAATCGATATTTTAAGTGTCCAAAGTCGATATGTGCATGCATCTTCTGTACCCGTTTATATCTCAAATTCATGCTTAAAACACCCGAAAATTCGATATTTTGGGGTCCCAGAAGCGGTCTGTACATGCCTACTTCGTGTTAGAGTATTTTCAAAATACAGGTCAAAAACATGCTGAAAATCTATATTTTAGGTGCCCAAAGTCAATATATGTGTGCATGCATCTTCTGTACCCGTTTATATCTCAAATTCTGGCTCCAAACACCCGAAAATTCGATATTTTGGGGTCCCAGAAGTGATCTGTACATGCCTACTCAGTGCTAGAATGTTTTCATGATACAGGCCCAAAACATGCTGAAAATCGATATTTTAGGTGCCCTAAGTCAATATGTGAATGCATCTTATGCACCCGTTTATATCCCAAATTCATGCTCAAAACACCTGACAATTCGATATTTTTGGGTCCTAGAAGTGATCTGAACATGCCTACTCAGTGCTAGAATGTTTTCAAAATATAGGCTTAAAACATGCTAAAAATCGATATTTTAAGTGTCCAAAGTCGATATGTGCATGCATCTTCTGTACCCGTTTATATCTTAAATTCAGGCTCAAAATCCCCCAAAATTCGGTATTTTTGGGTCCTAGAAGCGATCTGTACATGCCTACTCCTAGTTAGAATGTTTTCAAGATACGGACCCAAAACATGCTCAAAATCGATATTTTAGGTGCCCAAAAGTCGATATGTGCATGCATCTTCAGTACCCGTTTATATCTCAAATTCAGGCTCCAAACACCCGAAAATGCAATATTTTGGGGTCCCAGAAGCGATCTGTACATGCCTACTCAGTGCTAGAATATTTTCAAAATATAGGCCCAAAACATGCTAAAAATCGATATTTTAGGTGCCCAAGGTCGATATCTCAAATTCAGGCTCAAAACACTAAAAAATTCGGTATTTTTGGGTCATAGAAGCGATCTGTACATGCCTTCTTCGTGTTAGAGTATTTTCAAAATACAGGCCTAAAACATGCTGAAAATCGATATTTTAGGTGCCCAAAGTCAATATGTGAATATATCATCTGCACCCGTTTGTATCCCAAATTCATGCTCAAAACACCCGAAAATTCGATATTTTGGGTCCTAGAAGCGATCTGAACATGTCTACTCAGGTCTAGAATGTTTTCAAAATATAGGCTTATTAAATTAAAACCTGCTAAAAATCGATATTTTAAGTGTCCAAAGTCGATATGTGCATGCACCTTCTGAACCCTTTTATATCTCAAATTCAGGCTCAAAACACCAGAAAATTCGGTAGTTTTGGGTCCTAGAAGCGATCTGTACATGCCTACTCCTAGTTAGAATGTTTTCAAGATACAGACCCAAAATATGCTCAAAATCGATATTTTAGGTGCCCAAAAGTCGATATGTGCATGCATCTTCAGTACCCGTTTATATCTCAAATTCAGGCTCCTAACACCCAAAAATTCGATATTTTGGGGTCCCAGAAGCGATCTGTACATGCCTACTCCGTGATAGAGTATTTTTAAAATACAGGCCCATAACATGCTGAAAATCGATATTTTAGGTGCCCAAAGTCAATATGTGCATGCATCTTCTGTACCCGTTTATATCTCAAATTCAGGCTCAAAACACCCGAAAATTCGATATTTTGCGGTCCTAGAAGCGATCTGTACATGCCTACTCAGTGCCAGAATATATTTTAAAATATATGCTAAAAATCGATATTTTAGGTGCCCAAAGTCGATATCTCAAATTCAGGCCCAAAACACCCGAAAATTCAATTTTTTGGGGTCCCAGAAGTGATCTGTACATGCCTACTCCGTGTTACAGTATTTTCAAAATACAGGTCCAAAACATACTGAAAATCGATCTTTTAGGTGCCCAAAAGTCGATATGTGCATGCATTTACGGTACCCGTTTATATCTCAAATTCAGGCTCAAAAAACCCGAAAATTCGATATTTTTGGGTTCCAGAAGCGATCTGTACATGCCTACTCAGTGCTAGAATGTTTTCAAAATATAGGCTCAAAACATGCAAAAAATCGATATTTTAAGTGTCCAAAGTCGATATGTGCATGCATCTTCTGAACCCGTTTATATCTCAAATTCAGGCTCAAAACACCCGAAAATTCGGTATTTTTGGGTCCTAGAAGCGATCTGTACATGCCTACTCCTAGTTAGAATGTTTTCAAGATACAGACCCAATATATGCTCAAAATCGATATTTTAGGTGCCCAAAAGTCGATATGTGCATGCATCTTCTATACCCGTTTATATCTCAAATTCAGGCTCCTAACACCCGAAAATTCGATAATTTGGGGTCCCAGAAACGATCTGTACATGCCTACTCCGTGATAGAGTATTTTTAAAATACAGGCCCAAAACATGCTGAAAATCGATATTTTAGGTGCCCAAAGTCAATGTGTGGATGCATCTTCTGTACCCATTTATATTACAAATTCAGGCACCAAACACCCGAAAATTCGATATTTTGGGGTACCTGAAGCGCTCTGGACATGCCTACTCAGTGCTAGAATGTTTTCAAAATATAGGCTCAAAACATGCTAAAAATCTATATTTTAAGTGTCCAAAGTCGATTTGTGCATGCATCTTCTGTACCCGTTTATATCTCAAATTCAGGCTCAAAACACCCGAAAATTCGGTATTTTTGGGTCCTAGAAGCGATCTGTACATGCCTACTCCTAGTTAGAATGTTTTCAAGATACAGACCCAATATATGCTCAAAATCGATATTTTAGGTGCCCAAAAGTCGATATGTGCATGCATCTTCTGTACCCGTTTATATCTCAAATTCAGGCTCCTAACACCCGAAAATTCGATAATTTGGGGTCCCAGAAACGATCTGTACATGCCTACTCCGTGATAGAGTATTTTTAAAATACAGGCCCAAAACATGCTGAAAATCGATATTTTAGGTGCCCAAAGTCAATGTGTGGATGCATCTTCTGTACCCGTTTATATCTCAAATTCAGGCTCAAAACACCCGAAAATTCGATATTTTGGGGTCCTAGAAGCGATCTGTACATGCCTACTCAGTGCCAGAATATTTTTAAAATATAGGCCCAAAACATGCTAAAAATCGATATTTTAGGTGCCCAAAGTCGATATCTCAAATTCAGGCCCGAAACACCCGAAAATTCAATATTTTGGGGTCCCAGAAGTGATCTGGACATGCCTACTCAGTGCTAGAATGTTTTCAAAATATAGGCTCAAAACATGCTAAAAATCTATATTTTAAGTGTCCAAAGTCGATTTGTGCATGCATCTTCTATACCCGTTTATATCTCAAATTCAGGCTCAAAAAAACCCTAAAATTCGGTATTTTTGGGTCCTAGAAGCGATCTGTACATGCCTACTCCTAGTTAGAATGTTTTCAAGATACAGACCCAAAACATGCTGAAAATCGATATTTTAGGTGCCCAAAGTCAATATGTGTATGCATCTTCTGCACCCGTTTTTATCCCAAATTCATCCTCAAAACACCAAAAAATTCGATATTTTGGGTCCCAGAAGCGATCTGTACATGCCTACTAAGTGCTAGAAAGTTTTCAAAATATAAGCTTAGAACATGCTAAAAATCGATGTGTAAAGTGTCCAAAGTCGATATGTGCATGCATCTTCTGTACCCGTTTATATCTCAAATTCAGGCTTAAAAAGCCCGAAAATTTGGTAATTTTGGGACCTAGAAGCGATCTGTACATGCCTACTCCTAGTTAGAATGTTTTCAAGATACAGACCCAAAACATGCTCAAAATCGATATCTTAGGTGCCCAAAAGTCGATATGTGCATGCATCTTCAGTACCCGTTTATATCTCAAATTCATGCTTAAAACACCCGAAAATTCGATATTTTGGGGTCCCAGACACGATCTGTACATGCCTACTCCGTGATAGAGTATTTTTAAAATACAGGCCCAAAACATGCTGAAAATCGATATTTTAGGTGCCCAAAGTCAATGTGTGGATGCATCTTCTGTACCCGTTTATATCTCAAATTCAGGCTCAAAACACCCGAAAATTCGATATTTTGGGGTCCTAGAATCGATCTGTACATGCCTACTCAGTGCAAGAATATTTTTAAAATATAGGCCCAAAACATGCTAAAAATCGATATTTTAGGTGCCCAAAGTCGATATCTCAAATTCAGGCCCGAAACACCCGAAAATTCAATATTTTGGGGTCCCAGAAGTGATCTGTACATGCCTACTCCGTGTTAGAGTGTTTTCAAAATACAGGCCCAAAACATACTGAAAATCGATCTTTTAAGGTGCCCAAAAGTCGATATGTGCATGCATCATCTGTACCCATTTATATTACAAATTCAGGCACCAAACACCCGAAAATTCGATATTTTGGGGTACCTGAAGCGCTCTGGACATGCCTACTCAGTGCTAGAATGTTTTCAAAATATAGGCTCAAAACATGCTAAAAATCTATATTTTAAGTGTCCAAAGTCGATTTGTGCATGCATCTTCTGTACCCGTTTATATCTCAAATTCAGGCTCAAAACACCCGAAAATTCGGTATTTTTGGGTCCTAGAAGCGATCTGTACATGCCTACTCCTAGTTAGAATGTTTTCAAGATACTGACCCAAAACATGCTGAAAATCGATATTTTAGGTGCCCAAAGTCAATATGTGTATGCATCTTCTGCACCCGTTTATATCCCAAATTCATCCTCAAAACACCAAAAAATTCGATATTTTGGGTCCCAGAAGCGATCTGTACATGCCTACTAAGTGCTAGAAAGTTTTCAAATTATAGGCTTAGAACATGCTAAAAATCGATGTGTAAAGTGTCCAAAGTCGATATGTGCATGCATCTTCTGTACCCGTTTATATCTCAAATTCAGGCTTAAAAAGCCCGAAAATTTGGTATTTTTGGGACCTAGAAGCGATCTGTACATGCCTACTCCTAGTTAGAATGTTTTCAAGATACAGACCCAAAACATGCTCAAAATCGATATCTTAGGTGCCCAAAAGTCGATATGTGCATGCATCTTCAGTACCCGTTTATATCTCAAATTCATGCTTAAAACACCCGAAAATTCGATATTTTGGGGTCCCAGAAGCGGTCTGTACATGCCTACTTCGTGTTAGAGTATTTTCAAAATACAGGTCAAAAACATGCTGAAAATCTATATTTTAGGTGCCCAAAGTCAATATATGTGTGCATGCATCTTCTGTACCCGTTTATATCTCAAATTCTGGCTCCAAACCCCCGAAAATTCGATATTTTGGGGTCCCAGAAGCGATCTGTACATGCCTACTCAGTGCTAGAATGTTTTCAAGATACAGGCCCAAAACATGCTGAAAATCGATATTTTAGGTGCCCTAAGTCAATATGTGAATGCATCTTATGCACCCGTTTATATCCCAAATTCATGCTCAAAACACCCGACAATTAGATATTTTTGGGTCCTAGAAGTGATCTGTACATGCCTACTCAGTGCTAGAATGTTTTCAAAATATAGGCTTAAAACATGCTAAAA
This sequence comes from Petrolisthes cinctipes, assembly GCA_033782935.1. NCBI lineage: Eukaryota > Metazoa > Arthropoda > Malacostraca > Decapoda > Porcellanidae > Petrolisthes > Petrolisthes cinctipes. The sequence goes on from JAWQEG010000230.1 coordinate 1,538,356, forward strand.
ATCGATATTTTAAGTGTCCAAAGTCGATATGTGCATGCATCTTCTGTACCCGTTTATATCTTAAATTCAGGCTCAAAATCCCCCAAAATTCGGTATTTTTGGGTCCTAGAAGCGATCTGTACATGCCTACTCCTAGTTAGAATGTTTTCAAGATACGGACCAGAAACATGCTCAAAATCGATATTTTAGGTGCCCAAAAGTCGATATGTGCATGCATCTTCAGTACCCGTTTATATCTCAAATTCAGGCTCCAAACACCCGAAAATGCAATATTTTGGGGTCCCAGAAGCGATCTGTACATGCCTACTCAGTGCTAGAATATTTTCAAAATATAGGCCCAAAACATGCTAAAAATCGATATTTTAGGTGCCCAAGGTCGATATCTCAAATTCAGGCTCTAAACACTAAAAAATTCGGTATTTTTGGGTCATAGAAGCGATCTGTACATGCCTTCTTCGTGTTAGAGTATTTACAAAATACAGGCCTAAAACATGCTGAAAATCGATATTTTAGGTGCCCAAAGTCAATATGTGAATGCATCATCTGCACCCGTTTGTATCCCAAATTCATGCTCAAAACACCCGAAAATTCGATATTTTGGGTCCTAGAAGCGATCTGTACATGTCTACTCAGGGCTAGAATGTTTTCAAAATATAGGCTTAATTAATTAAAACCTGCTAAAAATCGATATTTTAAGTGTCCAAAGTCGATATGTGCATGCACCTTCTGAACCCTTTTATATCTCAAATTGAGGCTCAAAACACCCGAAAATTCGGTATTTTTGGGTCCTAGAAGCGATCTGTACATGCCTACTCCTAGTTAGAATGTTTTCAAGATACAGACCCAAAATATGCTCAAAATCGATATTTTAGGTGCCCAAAAGTCGATATGTGCATGCATCTTCAGTACCCGTTTATATCTCAAATTCAGGCTCCTAACACCCGAAAATTCGATATTTTGGGGTCCCAGAAGCAATCTGTACATGCCTACTACGTGATAGAGTATTTTTAAAATACAGGCCCATAACATGCTGAAAATCGATATTTTAGGTGCCCAAAGTCAATATGTGCATGCATCTTCTGTACCCGTTTATATCTCAAATTCAGGCTCAAAACACCCGAAAATTCGATATTTTGGGGTCCTAGAAGCGATCTGTACATGCCTACTCAGTGCCAGAATATATTTTAAAATATATGCTAAAAATCGATATTTTAGGTGCCCAAAGTCGATATCTCAAATTCAGGCCCAAAACACCCGAAAATTCAATTTTTTGGGGTCCCAGAAGTGATCTGTACATGCCTACTCCGTGTTACAGTATTTTCAAAATACAGGCCCAAAACATACTGAAAATCGATCTTTTAGGTGCCCAAAAGTCGATATGTGCATGCATTTACGGTACCCGTTTATATCTCAAATTCAGGCTCAAAAAACCCGAAAATTCGATGTTTTTGGGTTCCAGAAGCGATCTGTACATGCCTACACAGTGCTAGAATGTTTTCAAAATATAGGCTCAAAACATGCAAAAAATCGATATTTTAAGTGTCCAAAGTCGATATGTGCATGCATCTTCTGAACCCGTTTATATCTCAAATTCAGGCTCAAAATACCCGAAAATTCGGTATTTTTGGGTCCTAGAAGCGATCTGTACATGCCTACTCCTAGTTAGAATGTTTTCAAGATACAGACCCAAAATATGCTCAAAATCGATATTTTAGGTGCCCAAAAGTCGATATGTGCATGCATCTTCAGTACCCGTTTATATCTTAAATTCAGGCTCCTAACACCCGAAAATTCGATATTTTGGGGTCCCAGAAGCGATCTGTACATGCCTACTCCGTGATAGAGTATTTTTAAAATACAGGCCCATAACATGCTGAAAATCGATATTTTAGGTGCCCAAAGTCAATATGTGCATGCATCTTCTGTACCCGTTTATATCTCAAATTCAGGCTCAAAACACCCGAAAATTCGATATTTTGGGGTCCTAGAAGCGATCTGTACATGCCTACTCAGTGCCAGAATATATTTTAAAATATATGCTAAAAATCGATATTTTAGGTGCCCAAAGTCGATATCTCAAATTCAGGCCCGAAACACCCGAAAATTCAATATTTTGGGGTCCCAGAAGTGATCTGTACATGCCTACTCCGTGTTAGAGTGTTTTCAAAATACAGGCCCAAAACATACTGAAAATCGATCTTTTAAGGTGCCCAAAAGTCGATATGTGCATGCATCATCTGTACCCATTTATATTACAAATTCAGGCACCAAACACCCGAAAATTCGATATTTTGGGGTACCTGAAGCGATCTGGACATGCCTACTCAGTGCTAGAATGTTTTCAAAATATAGGCTCAAAACATGCTAAAAATCTATATTTTAAGTGTCCAAAGTCGATTTGTGCATGCATCTTCTGTACCCGTTTATATCTCAAATTCAGGCTCAAAACACCCGAAAATTCGGTATTTTTGGGTCCTAGAAGCGATCTGTACATGCCTACTCCTAGTTAGAATGTTTTCAAGATACAGACCCAAAACATGCTGAAAATCGATATTTTAGGTGCCCAAAGTCAATATGTGTATGCATCTTCTGCACCCGTTTATATCCCAAATTCATCCTCAAAACACCAAAAAATTCGATATTTTGGGTCCCAGAAGCGATCTGTACATGCCTACTAAGTGCTAGAAAGTTTTCAAAATATAGGCTTAGAACATGCTAAAAATCGATGTGTAAAGTGTCCAAAGTCGATATGTGCATGCATCTTCTGTACCCGTTTATATCTCAAATTCAGGCTTAAAAAGCCCGAAAATTTGGTATTTTTGGGACCTAGAAGCGATCTGTACATGCCTACTCCTAGTTAGAATGTTTTCAAGATACAGACCCAAAACATGCTCAAAATCGATATCTTAGGTGCCCAAAAGTCGATATGTGCATGCATCTTCCGTACCCGTTTATATCTCAAATTCAGGCTTAAAACACCCGAAAATTCGATATTTTGGGGTCCCAGAAGCGGTCTGTACATGCCTACTTCGTGTTAGAGTATTTTCAAAATACAGGCCAAAAACATGCTGAAAATCTATATTTTAGGTGCCCAAAGTCAATATATATGTGCATGCATCTTCTGTACCCGTTTATATCTCAAATTCTGGCTCCAAACACCCGAAAATTCGATATTTTGGGGTCCCAGAAGCGATCTGTACATGCCTACTCAGTGCTAGAATGTTTTCAAGATACAGACCCAAAACATGCTGAAAATCGATATTTTAGGTGCCCTAAGTCAATATGTGAATGCATCTTATGCACCCGTTTATATCCCAAATTCATGCTCAAAACACCCGACAATTCGATATTTTTGGGTCCTAGAAGTGATCTGTACATGCCTACTCAGTGCTAGAATGTTTTCAAAATATAGGCTTAAAACATGCTAAAAATCGATATTTTAAGTGTCCAAAGTCGATATGTGCATGCATCTTCTGTACCCGTTTATATCTCAAATTCAGGCTCAAAATCCCCCAAAATTCGGTATTTTTGGGTCCTAGAAGCGATCTGTACATGCCTACTCCTAGTTAGAATGTTTTCAAGATTCGAACCCAAAACATACTGAAAATCGATATTTTAGGTGCCCTAAAGTCGATATGTGCATGCATCTTCTGTACCCGTTTATATCTCAAATTCAGGCTCCAAACACCCGAAAATGCAATATTTTGGGGTCCCAGAAGCGATCTGTACATGCCTACTCAGTGCTAGAATATTTTCAAAATATAGGCCCAAAAAATGCTAAAAATCGATATTTTAGGGGCCCAAGGTCGATATCTCAAATTTAGGCTCAAAACACTCAAAAATTCGGTATATTTGGGTCATAGAAGCGATCTGTACATGCCTTCTTCGTGTAAGAGTATTTTCAAAATACAGGCCTAAAACATGCTGAAAATCGATATTTTAGGTGCCCAAAGTCAATATGTGCATGAATCTTCCGTACCCGTTTATATCTCAAATTCAGGCTCAAAACACCCGAAAATTCGATATTTTGGGGTCTCAGAAGCTATCTGTACATGCCTACTCAGTGCTAGAATGTTTTCAAAATATAGGCTCAAAACATGCTTAAAATCGATATTTTAAGTATCCAATGTCGATATGTGCATGCATCTTCAGTACCCGTTTATATCTCAAATTCATGCGCAAAACATCCGAAAATTCGATATTTTGGGGTCCCAGAAGCGATCTGTACATGCCTACTCCTAGTTAGAATGTTATCAATATACAGACCCAAAACATGATCAAAATCGATATTTTGGGGCACAATATGTGTATGCATCTTCTTCACCCGTTTATATCCCAAATTCAACCTGAAAACACCCGAAAATTCGATATTTTTAAGTCCCAGAAGCGATCTGTACTTGCCTACTCAGTGCTAAAAATTTTTCAAAATATAGGCTAAAAACATGCTAAAAATCGAAAATTTATGTGTCCAAAGTCGATATGTGCATACATCTTCAGTACCCGTTTATATCTCAAATTCATGCGCAAAACATCCGAAAATTCGATATTTTGGGGTCCTAGAAGCGATCTGTACCTGCCTACTCCTTGTTAGAATGTTTTCAAGATACAGACCATAAACATGCTCAAAATCCATATTTTAGGTGCCCAAAAGTCGATATGTGCATGCATCTTCAGTACCCGTATATATCTCAAATTCATGCTCAAAACACCCGAAAATTCGGTATTTTTGGGTCCTAGAAGCGATCTGCACATGCCTACTCCTAGTTAGAATGTTTTCATGATACAGACCCAAAACCTGCTCATAATCGATATTTTAGGTGCCCAAAAGTCGATATGTGCATGCATCTTCAGTACCCGTTTATATCTGAAATTCATGCTCAAAACACCCGAAAATTCGGTATTTTGGGGTCCTACAAGCGATCTGCACATGCCTACTTAGTGCTAGAATATTTTCAAAATATAGGCCCAAAACATGCTAAAATCGATATTTTAGGTTCCCAAAGTCGATATCTCAAATTCAGGCCCAAAACAACCGAAAAATCGATATTTTGGGGTCCCAGAAGCGATCTGTACATGCCTACTCCGTGTTAGAGTATTTTCAAAATACAGGCCCAAAACATGCTGAATTTCGATATTTTAGGTGCCCAAAGTCAATATGTGCATGCATCTTCTGTACCCGTTTATATCTCAAATTCACGCTCAAAACTCAAGAAAATTCGATATTTTGGGGTTCCAGAAGCGATCTGTACATGCCTACTCAGATACAAGCCCAAGACATGCTGAAATTCGATATTTTAGGTGCCCAAAGTTTATATGTGTATGCATTTTCTGCACCTTTTATATCCCAAATTCAACCTCAAAACACCCGAAAATTCGATATTTTTGGGTCCCAGAAGCGATCTGTACATGCCTACTCAGTGCTAGATAGTTTTTTTTTAAGATAAAGACCCAAAACATGCTCAAAATCAATATTTTAGGTGCCCAAAAGTCGATATGTGCATGCATCTACAGTACCCGTTTATGTCTCAAATTCAGGCTCAAAAAACCCGAAAATTCGATATTTTTGGGTTCCAGAAGCGATCTGTACATGCCTACTCCGTGTTAGAGTATTTTCAAAATACAGGCCCAAAACATGCTGAAAAATCGATATTTTAGGTCCCCAAAGTCAATATGTGCATGCATCTTCTGTACCCGTTTATATCTCAAATTCAGGCTCAAAACACCCGAAAATTCGATATTTTTAAGTACAAGAAGCGATCTGTACATGCCTACTCAGTTCTAAAATGTTTTCAAAATATAGGCTAAAAACATGCTAAAAATCGAAAATTTAAGTGTCCAAAGTTGATATGTGCATGCATCTTCTGTTCCCGTTTATATCTCAAATTCATGCGCAAAACATCCGAAAATTCGATATTTTGGGGTCCTAGAAGCGATCTGTACATGCCTACTCCTTGTTAGAATGTTTTCAAGATACAGACCCAAAACATGCTCAAAATCGATATTTTAGGTTTCCAAAAGTCGATATGTGCATACATCTTCAATACCTGTTTATATCTCAAATTCATGCTCAAAACACCCGAAAATTCGGTATTTTTGGGTCCAAGAAGCGATGTGTACATGCCTACTCCTAGTTAGAATGTTTTCAAGAGACAGACCAAAAACATGCTCAAAATCGATATTTTAGGTGCCCAATGTCAATATGTGCATGCATCTTCTGTACCCGTTTATATCTCAAATTCCGGCTCAAAACACCCGAAAATTAGATATTTTGGGGTCCCAGAAGCGATCTGTACATGCCTACTTAGTGCTAGAATATTTTCAAAATATAGGCCCAAAACATGCTAAAATCGATATTTTCGGTGCCCAAAGTCGATATCTCAAATTCAGGCCCAAAACACCCGAAAAATCGATATTTTGGGGTCCCAGAAGCGATCTGTACATGCCTACTCCGTGTTAGAGTATTTTCATAATACAGGCCCAAAACATGTTGAAAATCGATATTTTAGGTGCCCAAAGTCAATATGTGCATGTATCTTCTGTACCCGTTTATATCACAAATTCAGGCTCAAAACACCCGAAAATTAGATATTTTGGGGTCCCAGAAGCGATCTGTACATGCCTACTTAGTGCTAGAATATTTTCAAAATATAGGCCCAAAACATACTAAAATCGATAGTTTAGGTGCCCAAAGTCGATATCTCAAATTCAGGCCCAAAACACCCGAAAATTCGATATTTTGGGGTCCCAGAAGCGATATGTACATGCCTACTCCGTGTTAGAGTATTTTCAAAATACAGGCCCAAAACATGCTGAAAATCGATATTTTAGGTGCCCAAAGTCAATATGTGCATGCATCTTCTGTACCCGTTTATATCTCAAATTCATGCGCAAAACATCCGAAAATTCGATATTTTGGGGTCCCAGAAGCGATCTGTACATGCCTACTCCTAGTTAGAATGTTTTCAATATACAGACCCAAAACATGATCAAAATCGATATTTTTGGGCACAATATGTGTATGCATCTTCTGCACCCGTTTATATCCCAAATTCAACCTGAAAACACCCGAAAATTCGATATTTTTAAGTCCCAGAAGCGATCTGTACATGCCTACTCAGTGCTAAAATGTTTTCAAAATATAGGCTAAAAACATGCTAAAAATCGAAAATTTAAGTGTCCAAAGTCGATATGTGCATACATCTTCAGTACCCGTTTATATCTCAAATTCATGCTCAAAACACCCGAAAATTCGGTATTTTTGGGTCCTAGAAGCGATCTGCACATGCCTACTCCTAGTTAGAATGTTTTCAAGAAACAAACCCAAAACCTGCTCAAAATCGATATTTTAGGTGCCCAAAAGTCGATATGTGCATGCATCTTCAGTACCCGTTTATATCTCAAATTCATGCTCAAAACACCCGAAAATTCGGTATTTTTGGGTCCTACAAGCGATCTGCACATGCCTACTCCAAGTTAGAATGTTTTCAAGATACAGACCCAAAACATGCTCAAAATCGATATTTTAGGTGCCCAATGTCAATATGTGCATGCATCTTCTGTACCCGTTTATATCTCAAATTCAGGCTCAAAACACCCGAAAATTAGATAATTTGGGGTCCCAGAAGCGATCTGTACATGCCTACTTAGTGCTAGAATATTTCCAAAATATTGGCCCAAAACATATTAAAATCGATATTTTAGGTGCCCAAAGTCGATATCTTAAATTCAGGCCCAAAACCCCCGAAAATTCGATATTTTGGGGTCCCAGAAGCGATCTGTACATGCCTACTCCGTGTTAGAGTATTTTCAAAAGACAGGCCCAAAACATGGTAAAAATCGATATTTTAGGTGCGCAAAGTCAATATGTGCTTGCATCTTCTGTACCCGTTATATCTCAAATTCAGGCTCAAAACACCCGAAAATTCGATATTTTGGGGTCCCAGAAGCTATCTGTACATGCCTACTCAGTGCTAGAATGTTTTCAAAATATAGGCTCAAAACATGCTTAAAATCGATATTTTAAGTATCCAAAGTCGATATCTGCAAGCATCTTCTGTACCCGTTTATATCTCAAATTCAGGCTCCAAACACTCAAAAATTCGATGTTTTGGGATCCCAGAAGCGATCTGTACATGCCTACTCCTAGTTAGAATGTTTTCAAGATACAGACCTAAAACATGCTCAAAATCGATATTTTTGGGCACAATATGTGTATGCATCTTCTGCACCCGTTTATATCCCAAATTCAACCTCAAAACACCCGAAAATTCGATATTTTTGGGTCCCAGGAGCGATCTGTACATGCCTACTCAGTGCTAGAATGTTTTCAAAATGTAGGCTAAAAACATGCTAAAAATCGAAATTTTAAGTGTCCAAAGTCGATATGTGCATGCATCTTCTGTACCCCTTTATATCTCAAATTCAGGCTCAAAACACCCGAAAATTCGTTTTTTTTGGGTCCTAGAAGCGATCTGTACATGCCTACTCCTTGTTAGAATGTTTTCAAGATACAGACCCAAAACATGCTCAAAATCGATATTTTAGGTGCCCAAAAGTCGATATGTGCATGCATCTTCAGTACCCGTTTATATCTCAAATTCAGGCTCAAAACACACGAAAATTCGGTATTTTTGGGTCCTAGAAGCGATCTGCACATGCATACTCCTAGTTAGAATGTTTTCAAGATACAAACCCGAAACCTGCTCAAAATCGATATTTTAGGTGCCCAAAAGTCGATATGTGAATGCATCTTCAGTACCCGTTTATATCTCAAATTCATGCTCAAAACACCCGAAAATGAGATATTTTGGGGTCCCAGAAGCGATCTGTACATGCCTACTCAGTGCTAGAATATTTTCAAAATATAGGCCCAAAACATCCTAAAAAATCGGTATTTTAGGTGCCCAAAGTCGATATCTCAAATTCAGGCCCAAAACACCCGAAAATTCGATATTTTAGGGTCCCAGATGCGATCTGTACATGCCTACTCCGTGTTAGAGTATTTTTAAAATACAGTCCCAAAACATACTGAAAATCGATCTTTTAAGTGCCCAAAAGTCGATATGTGCATGCATCTTCTGTACCCGTTTATATCTCAAAATCTGGCTCCAAACACCCGAAAATTGATATTTTGGGGTCCCAGAAGCGATCTGTACATGCTTACTCCGTGTTAGAGTATTTTCAAAATACAGGCCCAAAACATGCTGAAAATCGATATTTTAAGTGTCCAAAGACGATATGTGCATGCAACTTCTGTACCCGTTTATATCTTAAATTCAGGCTCAAAACACCCGAAATTTTGGTATTTTTGGGTCGTAGAATCGATCTGTACATGCCTACTCCTAGTTAGAATGTTTTCAAGATACAGACCCAAAACATGCTGACAATCGATATTTTAGGTGCCCAAAAGTCGATATGTGCATGCATCTTCAGTACCCCTTAATATCTCAAATTAAAGCTCAAAACATCCGAAAATTCGTCATTTTGGGTTACCAGAAGCGATCTGTACATGCCTACTCCGTGTTAGAGTATTTTCAAAATACAGGACCAAAACATGCTGAAAATCGATATTTTAAGTGCCCAAAGTCGATATGTGCATGCATCTTCTGTACCCGTTTATATCTCAAATTCAGGCTCAAAACACCCGAAATTTCGGTATTTTTGGGTCCTAGAAGCGATCTGTACATGTTTACTCCTAGGTAGAATGTTTTCTAGATACAGACCCAAAACATGCTCAAAATAGATATTTTAGGTGCCCAGAAGTCGATATGTGCATGCATCTTCAGTACCCGTTTATATCTCAAATTCATGCTCAAAACACCCAAAAATTCGGTATTTTTGGGTACCAGAAGCAATCTGGACATGCCTACTCATTGCTAGAATGTTTTCAAAATATAGGCTCAAAACATGCTAAAAATCTATATTTTAAGTGTCCAAAGTCGATTAGTGCATGCATCTTCTGTTCCCGTTTATATCTCAAATTCAGGCTTAAAACACCCGAAAATTCGGTATTTTTGGGTCCTAGAAGCGATCTGTACATGCCTACTACTAGTTAGAATGTTTTCAAGATACAGACCCAAAACATGCTGAAAATCGATATTTTAGGTGCGCAAAGTCAATATGTGTATGCATCTTCTGCACCCGTTTATATCCCAAATTCATCCTCAAAACACCAAAAAATTCGATATTTTGGGTCCCAGAAGCGATCTGTACATGCCTACTCAGTGCTAGAATGTTTTCAAAATATAGGCTTAAAACATGCTAAAAATCGATATTTTAAGTGTCCAAAGTCGATATGTGCATGCATCTTCTGTACCCGTTTATATCTCAAATTCATGTTCAAAACACCCGAAAATTCGATATTTTTGGGTCTCAGAAGCGATCTGTCCATGCAAACTTCTTGTTAGAGTATTTTCAAAATACAGGCCCAAAACATACTGAAAATCGATCTTTTAGGTGCCCTAAAGTCGATATGTGCATGCATCTTCTGTACCCGTTTATATCTCAAATTCAGGCTCCAAACACCCGAAAATGCAATATTTTGGGGTCCCAGAAGCGATCTGTACATGCCTACTCAGTGCTAGAATATTTTCAAAATATAGGCCCAAAACATGCTAAAAATCGATATTTTAGGTGCCCAAGGTCGATATCTCAAATTCAGGCTCAAAACACTCAAAAATTCGGTATATTTGGGTCATAGAAGCGATCTGTACATGCCTTCTTCGTGTTAGAGTATTTTCAAAATACAGGCCTAAAACATGCTGAAAATCGATATTTTAGGTGCCCAAAGTCAATATGTGAATGCATCATCTGCATCCGTTTGTATCCCAAATTCATGCTCAAAACACCCGAAAATTCGATATTTTGGGTCCTAGAAGCGATCTGTACATGTCTACTCAGGGCTAGAATGTTTTCAAAATATAGGCTTAATTAATTAAAACTTGCTAAAAAATGATATTTTAAGTGTCCAAAGTCGATATGTGCATGCATCTTCCATACCCGTTTATATCTCAAATTCAAGCTCAAAACACCCGAAAATTCGATATTTTGGGTCCTAGAAGCGATCTGTACATGCCTACTCCTAGTTATAATATTATCAAAATATAGGCCCAAAACATGATAAAAATCGATATTTTAGGTGCCCAAGGTTGATATCTCAAATTCAGGCCCAAAACACCAGAAAATTCGATATTTTGGGGTCCCAGAAGCGATCTGTACATGCCTACTCCGTGTTAGAGTATTTTCAAAATACAGGCCCAAAACATGCTGAAAAATCGATATTTTAGGTCCCCAAAGTCAATATGTGCATGCATCTTCTGTACCCGTTTATATCTCAAATTCAGGCTCAAAACACCCGAAAATTCGATATTTTTAAGTACAAGAAGCGATCTGTACATGCCTACTCAGTTCTAAAATGTTTTCAAAATATAGGCTAAAAACATGCTAAAAATCGAAAATTTAAGTGTCCAAAGTTGATATGTGCATGCATCTTCTGTTCCCGTTTATATCTCAAATTCATGCGCAAAACATCCGAAAATTCGATATTTTGGGGTCCTAGAAGCGATCTGTACATGCCTACTCCTTGGTAGAATGTTTTCAAGATACAGACCCAAAACATGCTCAAAATCGATATTTTAGGTGCCCAAAAGTCGATATGTGCATACATCTTCAATACCTGTTTATATCTCAAATTCATGCTCAAAACACCCGAAAATTCGGTATTTTTGGGTCCAAGAAGCGATCTGTACATGCCTACTCCTAGTTAGAATGTTTTCAAGAGACAGACCAAAAACATGCTCAAAATCGATATTTTAGGTGCCCAATGTCAATATGTGCATGCATCTTCTGTACCCGTTTATATCTCAAATTCAGGCTCAAAACACCCGAAAATTAGATATTTTGGGGTCCCAGCAGCGATCTGTACATGCCTACTTAGTGCTAGAATATTTTCAAAATATAGGCCCAAAACATGCTAAAATCGATATTTTCAGTGCCCAAAGTCGATATCTCAAATTCAGGCCCAAAACACCCGAAAAATCGATATTTTGGGGTCCCAGAAGCGATCTGTACATGCCTACTCCGTGTTAGAGTATTTTCAAAATACAGGCCCAAAACATGTTGAAAATCGATATTTTAGGTGCCCAAAGTCAATATGTGCATGTATCTTCTGTACCCGTTTATATCTCTAATTCATGCTCAAAACACCCGAAAATTCGATATTTTGGGGTCCCAGAAGCTATCTGTACATGCCTACTCAGTGTTAGAGTATTTTCAAAATACAGGCCCAAAACAAGCTGAAAATCGATATTTTAGGTGCCCAAAGTCAATATGTGCATGTATCTTCTGTACCCGTTTATATCTCAAATTCAGGCTCAAAACACCCGAAAATTAGATATTTTCGGGTCCCAGAAGCGATCTGTACATGCCTACTTAGTGCTAGAATATTTTCAAAATATAGGCCCAAAACATACTAAAATCGATAGTTTAGGTGCCCAAAGTCGATATCTCAAATTCAGGCCCAAAACACCCACAAATTCTATATTTTGGGGTCCCAGAAGCGATCTGTACATGCCTACTCCGTGTTAGAGTATTTTCAAAATACAGGCCCAAAACAAGCTGAAAATCGATATTTTAGGTGCCCAAAGTCAATATGTGCATGCATCTTCTGTACCCGTTTATATCTCAAATTCAGGCTCAAAACACCCGAAAATTCGATATTTTGGGGTCTCAGAAGCTATCTGTACATGCCTACTCAGTGCTAGAATGTTTTCAAAATATAGGCTCAAAACATGCTTAAAATCGATATTTTAAGTATCCAATGTCGATATGTCCATGCATCTTCTGTACCCGTTTATATCTCAAATTCATGCGCAAAACATCCGAAAATTAGATATTTTGGGGTCACAGAAGCGATCTGTACATGCCTACTCCGTGTTAGAGTACTTTCAAAATACAGGCCAAAAACATGCTGAAAATCGATATTTTATGTGCCTAAAGTCAATGTGTGCATGCATCTTCTGTACCCGTTTATATCTCAAATTCAGGCTCCAAACACTCAAAAATTCGATGTTTTGGGATCCCAGAAGCGATCTGTACATGCCTACTCCTAGTTAGAATGTTTTCAAGATACAGACCTAAAACATGCTCAAAATCGATATTTTTGGGCACAATATGTGTATGCATCTTCTGCACCCGTTTATATCCCAAATTCAACCTCAAAACACCCGAAAATTCGATATTTTTGGGTCCCAGGAGCGATCTGTACATGCCTACTCAGTGCTAGAATGTTTTCAAAATGTAGGCTAAAAACATGCTAAAAATCGAAATTTTAAGTGTCCAAAGTCGATATGTGCATGCATCTTCTGTACCCCTTTATATCTCAAATTCAGGCTCAAAACACCCGAAAATTCGTTTTTTTTGGGTCCTAGAAGCGATCTGTACATGCCTACTCCTTGTTAGAATGTTTTCAAGATACAGACCCAAAACATGCTCAAAATCGATATTTTAGGTGCCCAAAAGTCGATATGTGCATGCATCTTCAGTACCCGTTTATATCTCAAATTCAGGCTCAAAACACACGAAAATTCGGTATTTTTGGGTCCTAGAAGCGATCTGCACATGCATACTCCTAGTTAGAATGTTTTCAAGATACAAACCCGAAACCTGCTCAAAATCGATATTTTAGGTGCCCAAAAGTCGATATGTGAATGCATCTTCAGTACCCGTTTATATCTCAAATTCATGCTCAAAACACCCGAAAATGAGATATTTTGGGGTCCCAGAAGCGATCTGTACATGCCTACTCAGTGCTAGAATATTTTCAAAATATAGGCCCAAAACATCCTAAAAAATCGGTATTTTAGGTGCCCAAAGTCGATATCTCAAATTCAGGCCCAAAACACCCGAAAATTCGATATTTTAGGGTCCCAGATGCGATCTGTACATGCCTACTCCGTGTTAGAGTATTTTTAAAATACAGTCCCAAAACATACTGAAAATCGATCTTTTAAGTGCCCAAAAGTCGATATGTGCATGCATCTTCTGTACCCGTTTATATCTCAAAATCTGGCTCCAAACACCCGAAAATTGATATTTTGGGGTCCCAGAAGCGATCTGTACATGCTTACTCCGTGTTAGAGTATTTTCAAAATACAGGCCCAAAACATGCTGAAAATCGATATTTTAAGTGTCCAAAGACGATATGTGCATGCAACTTCTGTACCCGTTTATATCTTAAATTCAGGCTCAAAACACCCGAAATTTTGGTATTTTTGGGTCGTAGAATCGATCTGTACATGCCTACTCCTAGTTAGAATGTTTTCAAGATACAGACCCAAAACATGCTGACAATCGATATTTTAGGTGCCCAAAAGTCGATATGTGCATGCATCTTCAGTACCCCTTAATATCTCAAATTAAAGCTCAAAACATCCGAAAATTCGTCATTTTGGGTTACCAGAAGCGATCTGTACATGCCTACTCCGTGTTAGAGTATTTTCAAAATACAGGACCAAAACATGCTGAAAATCGATATTTTAAGTGCCCAAAGTCGATATGTGCATGCATCTTCTGTACCCGTTTATATCTCAAATTCAGGCTCAAAACACCCGAAATTTCGGTATTTTTGGGTCCTAGAAGCGATCTGTACATGTTTACTCCTAGGTAGAATGTTTTCTAGATACAGACCCAAAACATGCTCAAAATAGATATTTTAGGTGCCCAGAAGTCGATATGTGCATGCATCTTCAGTACCCGTTTATATCTCAAATTCATGCTCAAAACACCCAAAAATTCGGTATTTTTGGGTACCAGAAGCAATCTGGACATGCCTACTCATTGCTAGAATGTTTTCAAAATATAGGCTCAAAACATGCTAAAAATCTATATTTTAAGTGTCCAAAGTCGATTAGTGCATGCATCTTCTGTTCCCGTTTATATCTCAAATTCAGGCTTAAAACACCCGAAAATTCGGTATTTTTGGGTCCTAGAAGCGATCTGTACATGCCTACTACTAGTTAGAATGTTTTCAAGATACAGACCCAAAACATGCTGAAAATCGATATTTTAGGTGCCCAAAGTCAATATGTGTATGCATCTTCTGCACCCGTTTATATCCCAAATTCATCCTCAAAACACCAAAAAATTCGATATTTTGGGTCCCAGAAGCGATCTGTACATGCCTACTCAGTGCTAGAATGTTTTCAAAATATAGGCTTAAAACATGCTAAAAATCGATATTTTAAGTGTCCAAAGTCGATATGTGCATGCATCTTCTGTACCCGTTTATATCTCAAATTCATGTTCAAAACACCCGAAAATTCGATATTTTTGGGTCTCAGAAGCGATCTGTCCATGCAAACTTCTTGTTAGAGTATTTTCAAAATACAGGCCCAAAACATACTGAAAATCGATCTTTTAGGTGCCCTAAAGTCGATATGTGCATGCATCTTCTGTACCCGTTTATATCTCAAATTCAGGCTCCAAACACCCGAAAATGCAATATTTTGGGGTCCCAGAAGCGATCTGTACATGCCTACTCAGTGCTAGAATATTTTCAAAATATAGGCCCAAAACATGCTAAAAATCGATATTTTAGGTGCCCAAGGTCGATATCTCAAATTCAGGCTCAAAACACTCAAAAATTCGGTATATTTGGGTCATAGAAGCGATCTGTACATGCCTTCTTCGTGTTAGAGTATTTTCAAAATACAGGCCTAAAACATGCTGAAAATCGATATTTTAGGTGCCCAAAGTCAATATGTGAATGCATCATCTGCATCCGTTTGTATCCCAAATTCATGCTCAAAACACCCGAAAATTCGATATTTTGGGTCCTAGAAGCGATCTGTACATGTCTACTCAGGGCTAGAATGTTTTCAAAATATAGGCTTAATTAATTAAAACTTGCTAAAAAATGATATTTTAAGTGTCCAAAGTCGATATGTGCATGCATCTTCCATACCCGTTTATATCTCAAATTCAAGCTCAAAACACCCGAAAATTCGATATTTTGGGTCCTAGAAGCGATCTGTACATGCCTACTCCTAGTTATAATATTATCAAAATATAGGCCCAAAACATGATAAAAATCGATATTTTAGGTGCCCAAGGTTGATATCTCAAATTCAGGCCCAAAACACCAGAAAATTCGATATTTTGGGGTCCCAGAAGCGATCTGTACATGCCTACTCCGTGTTAGAGTATTTTCAAAATACAGGCCCAAAACATGCTGAAAAATCGATATTTTAGGTCCCCAAAGTCAATATGTGCATGCATCTTCTGTACCCGTTTATATCTCAAATTCAGGCTCAAAACACCCGAAAATTCGATATTTTTAAGTACAAGAAGCGATCTGTACATGCCTACTCAGTTCTAAAATGTTTTCAAAATATAGGCTAAAAACATGCTAAAAATCGAAAATTTAAGTGTCCAAAGTTGATATGTGCATGCATCTTCTGTTCCCGTTTATATCTCAAATTCATGCGCAAAACATCCGAAAATTCGATATTTTGGGGTCCTAGAAGCGATCTGTACATGCCTACTCCTTGGTAGAATGTTTTCAAGATACAGACCCAAAACATGCTCAAAATCGATATTTTAGGTGCCCAAAAGTCGATATGTGCATACATCTTCAATACCTGTTTATATCTCAAATTCATGCTCAAAACACCCGAAAATTCGGTATTTTTGGGTCCAAGAAGCGATCTGTACATGCCTACTCCTAGTTAGAATGTTTTCAAGAGACAGACCAAAAACATGCTCAAAATCGATATTTTAGGTGCCCAATGTCAATATGTGCATGCATCTTCTGTACCCGTTTATATCTCAAATTCAGGCTCAAAACACCCGAAAATTAGATATTTTGGGGTCCCAGCAGCGATCTGTACATGCCTACTTAGTGCTAGAATATTTTCAAAATATAGGCCCAAAACATGCTAAAATCGATATTTTCAGTGCCCAAAGTCGATATCTCAAATTCAGGCCCAAAACACCCGAAAAATCGATATTTTGGGGTCCCAGAAGCGATCTGTACATGCCTACTCCGTGTTAGAGTATTTTCAAAATACAGGCCCAAAACATGTTGAAAATCGATATTTTAGGTGCCCAAAGTCAATATGTGCATGTATCTTCTGTACCCGTTTATATCTCAAATTCATGCTCAAAACACCCGAAAATTCGATATTTTGGGGTCCCAGAAGCTATCTGTACATGCCTACTCAGTGTTAGAGTATTTTCAAAATACAGGCCCAAAACAAGCTGAAAATCGATATTTTAGGTGCCCAAAGTCAATATGTGCATGTATCTTCTGTACCCGTTTATATCTCAAATTCAGGCTCAAAACACCCGAAAATTAGATATTTTCGGGTCCCAGAAGCGATCTGTACATGCCTACTTAGTGCTAGAATATTTTCAAAATATAGGCCCAAAACATACTAAAATCGATAGTTTAGGTGCCCAAAGTCGATATCTCAAATTCAGGCCCAAAACACCCACAAATTCTATATTTTGGGGTCCCAGAAGCGATCTGTACATGCCTACTCCGTGTTAGAGTATTTTCAAAATACAGGCCCAAAACAAGCTGAAAATCGATATTTTAGGTGCCCAAAGTCAATATGTGCATGCATCTTCTGTACCCGTTTATATCTCAAATTCAGGCTCAAAACACCCGAAAATTCGATATTTTGGGGTCTCAGAAGCTATCTGTACATGCCTACTCAGTGCTAGAATGTTTTCAAAATATAGGCTCAAAACATGCTTAAAATCGATATTTTAAGTATCCAATGTCGATATGTCCATGCATCTTCTGTACCCGTTTATATCTCAAATTCATGCGCAAAACATCCGAAAATTAGATATTTTGGGGTCACAGAAGCGATCTGTACATGCCTACTCCGTGTTAGAGTACTTTCAAAATACAGGCCAAAAACATGCTGAAAATCGATATTTTATGTGCCTAAAGTCAATGTGTGCATGCATCTTCTGTACCCGTTTATATCTCAAATTCAGGCTCCAAACACTCAAAAATTCGATGTTTTGGGATCCCAGAAGCGATCTGTACATGCCTACTCCTAGTTAGAATGTTTTCAAGATACAGACCTAAAACATGCTCAAAATCGATATTTTTGGGCACAATATGTGTATGCATCTTCTGCACCCGTTTATATCCCAAATTCAACCTCAAAACACCCGAAAATTCGATATTTTTGGGTCCCAGGAGCGATCTGTACATGCCTACTCAGTGCTAGAATGTTTTCAAAATGTAGGCTAAAAACATGCTAAAAATCGAAATTTTAAGTGTCCAAAGTCGATATGTGCATGCATCTTCTGTACCCCTTTATATCTCAAATTCAAGCTCAAAACACCCGAAAATTCGGTATTTTTGGGTCCTAGAAGCGATCTGCACATGCCTACTCCTAGTTAGAATGTTTTCAAGATACAAACCCAAAACCTGCTCAAAATCGATATTTTAGGTGCCCAAAAGTCGATATGTGAATGCATCTTCAGTACCCGTTTATATCTCAAATTCAGGCTCAAAACACCCGAAAATTCGATATTTTGGGGTCCCAGGAGCGATCTGTACATGCCTACTCAGTGCTAGAATATTTTCAAAATATAGGCCCAAAACATCCTAAAAAATCGGTATTTTAGGTGCCCAAAGTCGATATCTCAAATTCAGGCCCAAAACACCCGAAAATTCGATATTTTAGGGTCCCAGATGCGATCTGTACATGCCTACTACGTGTTAGAGTATTTTTAAAATACAGTCCCAAAACATACTGAAAATCGATCTTTTAAGTGCCCAAAAGTCGATATGTGCATGCATCTTCTGTACCCGTTTATATCTCAAAATCTGGCTCCAAACACCCGAAAATTGATATTTTGGGGTCCCAGAAGCGATCTGTACATGCTTACTCCGTGTTAGAGTATTTTCAAAATACAGGCCCAAAACATGCTGAAAATCTATATTTTAAGTGTCCAAAGACGATATGTGCATGCAACTTCTGTAACCGTTAATATCTTAAATTCAGGCTCAAAACACCCGAAATTTTGGTATTTTTGGGTCGTAGAATCGATCTGTACATGCCTACTCCTAGTTAGAATGTTTTCAAGATACAGACCCAAAACATGCTGACAATCGATATTTTAGGTGCCCAAAAGTCGATATGTGCATGCATCTTCAGTACCCCTTTATATCTCAAATTAAAGCTCAAAACATCCGAAAATTCGATATTTTGGGTTACCAGAAGCGATCTGTACATGCCTACTCCGTGTTAGAGTATTTTCAAATTACAGGACCAAAACATGCTGAAAATCGATATTTTAAGTGCCCAAAGTCGATATGTGCATGCATCTTCTGTACCCGTTTATATCTCAAATTCAGGCTCAAAACACCCGAAATTTCGGTATTTATGGGTCCTAGAAGCGATCTGTACATGTTTACTCCTAGGTAGAATGTTTTCTAGATACAGACCCAAAACATGCTCAAAATAGATATTTTAGGTGCCCAAAAGTCGATATGTGCATGCATCTTCAGTACCCGTTTATATCTCAAATTCATGCTCAAAACACCCAAAAATTCGGTATTTTTGGGTACCAGAAGCGATCTGGACATGCCTACTCAGTGCTAGAATATTTTCAAAATATAGGCTCAAAACATGCTAAAAATCTATATTTTAAGTGTCCAAAGTCGATTAGTGCATGCATCTTCTGTTCCCGTTTATATCTCAAATTCAGGCTCAAAACACCCGAAAATTCGGTATTTTTGGGTCCTATAAGCGATCTGTACATGCCTACTACTAGTTAGAATGTTTTCAAGATACAGACCCAAAACATGCTGAAAATCGATATTTTAGGTGCCCAAAGTCAATATGTGTAAGCATTTTCTGCACCCGTTTATATCCCAAATTCATCCTCAAAACACCAAAAAAATCGATATTTTGGGTCCCAGAAGCGATCTGTACATGCCTACTAAGTGCTAGAAAGTTTTCAAAATATAGGCTTAGAACATGCTAAAAATCGATATTTAAAGTGTCCAAAGTCGATATGTGCATGCATCTTCTGTACCCGTTTATATCTCAAATTCAGGCTCAAAAAGCCCGAAAAATTGATATTTTTGGGACCTAGAAGCGATCTGTACATGCCTACTCCTAGTTAGAATGTTTTCAAGATACAGACCAAAAACATGCTTAAAATCGATATTTTAGGTGCCCAAAGTCAATATATATGAGCATGCTTCTTCTGTACCCGTTTATATCTCAAATTCTGGCTCCAAACACCCGAAAATTCGATATTTTGGGGTCCCAGAAGCGATCTGTACATGCCTACTCAGTGCTAGAATGTTTTCAAGATACAGACACAAAACATGCTGAAAATCGATATTTTAGGTGCCCTAGGTCAATATGTGAATGCATCTTATGGACCCGTTTATATCCCAAATTCATGCTCAAAACACCCGACAATTCGATATTTTTGGGTCCTAGAAGTGATCTGTACATGCCTACTCAGTGCTAGAATGTTTTCAAAATATAGGCTTAAAACATTCTAAAAATAGATATTTTAAGTGTCCAAAGTCGATATGTGCATGCATCTTCTGTACCCGTTTATATCTCAAATTCAGGCTCAAAATCCCCCAAAATTCGATATTTTTGGGTCCTAGAAGCGATCTGTACATGCCTACTCCTAGTTAGAATGTTTTCAAGATACGGACCCAAAACATGCTCAAAATCGATATTTTAGGTGCCCAAAAGTCGATATGTGCATGCATCTTCAGTACCCGTTTATATCTCAAATTCAGGCTCAAAACACCCGAAAATTCGATATTTTGGGGTCTCAGAAGCGATCTGTCCATGCTAACTTCTTGTTAGAGTATTTTCAAAATACAGGCCCAAAACATACTGAAAATCGATCTTTTTGGTGCCCTAAAGTCAATATGTGCATGCATCTTCTGTACCCGTTTATATTTCAAATTCAGGCTCAAAACACCCGAAAATTCGAGATTTTGGGGTCCCAGAAGCGATCTGTACATGTCTACTCCGTGTTAGAGTATTTTTAATATACAGGCCCAAAACATGCTATAAATCGATATTTCAGGTGCCCAAAGTCAATATGTGCATGCATCTTCTGTACCCGTTTATATCTCAAATTCAGGCTCCAAACACCCGAAAATGCGATATTTTGGGGTCCCAGAAGCGATCTGTACATGCCTACTCAGTGCTAGAATATTTTAAAAATATAGGCCCAAAACATGCTAAAAATCGATATTTTAGGTGCCCAAGGTCGATATCTCAAATTCAGGTTCAAAACACTCAAAAATTCGGTATTTTTGGGTCATAGAAGCGATCTGTACATGCCTTCTTCGTGTTAGAGTATTTTCAAAATACAGGCCTAAAACATGCTGAAAATCGATATTTTAGGTGCCCAAAGTCAATATGTGAATGCATCATCTGCACCCGTTTGTATCCCAAATTCATGCTCAAAACACCCGAAAATTCGATATTTTGGGTCCTAGAAGCGATCTGTACATGTCTACTCAGGGCTAGAATGTTTTCAAAATATAGGCTTAATTAATTAAAACCTGCTAAAATCGATATTTTAAGTGTCCAAAGTCGATATGTGCATGCATCTTCTATACCCGTTTATATCTCAAATTCATGCTCAAAACACCCGAAAATTCGATATTTTGGGTCCTAGAAGCGATGTGTACATGCCTACTCCTAGTTAGAATATTATCAAAATATAGGCCTAAAACATGATAAAAATCGATATTTTAGGTGCCCAAGGTTGATATCTCAAATTCAAGCCCAAAAACACCCGAAAATTCGATATTTTGGGGTCCCAGAACCGATCTGTACATACCTACTCCATTTTAGAGTATTTTCAAAATACAGGCCAATAACATACTGCAAATCGATCATTTAGGTGCCCAAAAGTCGATATGTGCATGCATCATCTGTACCCGTTTATATCTCAAATTCAGGCTCCAAACACCTTAAAATTCGATATGTTGGGGTTCCAGAAGCGATCTGTACATGCCTACTCAGATACAGGCCCAAGACATGCTGAAATTCGATATTTTAAGTGCCCAAAGTTTATATGTGTATGCATCTTCTGCACCCGTTTATATCCCAAATTCAACCTCAAAACACCCGAAAATTCGATATTTTTAAGTACAAGAAGCGATCTGTACATGCCTACTCAGTGCTAAAATGTTTTCAAAATATAGGCTAAAAACATGATAAAAATCGAAAATTTAAGTGTCCAAAGTCGATATGTGCATGCATCTTCTGTTACCGTTTATATCTCAAATTCATGCGCAAAACATCCGAAAATTCGATATTTTGGGGTCTTAGAGGTGATCTGTACATGCCTACTCCTTGTTAGAATGTTTTCAAGATACAGACCCAAAACATGCTCAAAATAGATATTTTAGGTGCCCAAAAGTCGATATGTGCATGCATCTTCAGTACCTGTTTATATCTCAAATTCATGCTCAAAACACCCGAAAATTCGGTATTTTTGGGTCCTAGAAGCGATCCGCACATGCCTACTCCTAGTTAGAATTTTTTCAAGAGACAGACCCAAAACATGCTCAAAATCGATATTTTAGGTGCCCAATGTCAATATGTGCATGCATCTTCTGTACCCGTTTATATCTCAAATTCAGGCTCAAAACACCCGAAAATTAGATATTTTGGGGTCCCAGAAGCGATCTGTACATGCCTACTTAGTGCTAGAATATTTTCAAAATATAGGCCCAAAACATGCTAAAATCGATATTTTCGGTGCCCAAAGTCGATATCTCAAATTCAGGCCCAAAACACCCGAAAAATCGATATTTTGGGGTCCCAGAAGCGATCTGTACATGCCTACTCCGTGTTAGAGTATTTTCAAAATACAGGCCGAAAACATGTTGAAAATCGATATTTTAGGTGCCCAAAGTCAATATGTGCATGCATCTTCTGTACCCGTTTATATCTCAAATTCAGACTCAAAACACACGAAAATTCGATATTTTGGGGTCCCAGAAGCTATCTGTACATGCCTACTCAGTGTTAGAGTATTTTCAAAATACAGGCCCAAAACATGCTGAAAATCGATATTTTAGGTGCCCAAAGTCAATATGTGCATGTATCTTCTGTACCCGTTTATATCTCAAATTCAGGCTCAAAACACTCGAAAATTAGATATTTTGGGGTCCCAGAAGCGATCTGTACATGCCTACTTAATGCTAGAATATTTTCAAAATATAGGCCCAAAACATACTAAAATCGATAGTTTAGGTGCCCAAAGTCGATATCTCAAATTCAGGCCCAAAACACCCGAAAATTCGATATTTTGGGGTCCCAGAAGCGATCTGCACATGCCTACTCCGTGTTAGAGTATTTTCAAAATACATGCCCAAAACATGCTGAAAATCGATATTTTAGGTGCCCAAAGTCAATATGTGCATGCATCTTCTGTACCCGTTTATATCTCAAATTCATGCTCGAAACACCCGAAAATTCGATATTTTGGGGTCTCAGAAGCTATCTGTACATGCCTACTCAGTGCTAGAATGTTTTCAAAATATAGGCTCAAAACATGCTTAAAATCGATATTTTAAGTATCCAATGTCGATATGTGCATGCATCTTCTGTACCCGTTTATATCTCAAATTCATTCGCAAAACATCCGAAAATTCGATATTTTGGGGTCCCAGAAGCGATCTGTACATGCCTACTCCTAGTTAGAATGTTTTCAATATACAGACCCAAAACATGATCAAAATCGATATTTTTGGGAACAATATGTGTATGCATCTTCTGCACCCGTTTATATCCCAAATTCAACCTGAAAACACCCGAAAATTCAATATTTTTAAGTCCCAGAAGCGATCTGTACATGCCTACTCAGTGCTGAAATGTTTTCAAAATATAGGCTCTAAACATGCTAAAAATCGAAAATTAAGTGTCCAAAGTCGATATGTGCATACATCTTCAGTACCCGTTTATATCTCAAATTCATGCGCAAAACATCCGAAAATTCGATATTTTGGGGTCCTAGAAGAGATCTGTACCTGCCTACTCCTTGCTAGAATGTTTTCAAGATACAGACGAAAAACATGCTCAAAATCGATATATTAGGTGCCCAAAAGTCGATATGTGCATGCATCTTCAGTACCCGTTTATATCTCAAATTCATGCTCAAAACACCCGAAAATTCGGTATTTTTGGGTCCTAGAAGCGATCTGCACATGCCTACTCCTAGTTAGAATGTTTTCAAGATACAGACCCAAAACCTGCTCAAAATCGATATTTTAGGTGCCCAAAAGTCGATATGTGCATGCATCTTTAGTACCCGTTTATATCTCAAATTCATGCTCAAAACACCCGAAAATTCGGTATTTTTTGGTCCTACAAGCGATCTGCACATGCCTACTCCTAGTTAGAATGTTTTCAAGATACAGACCCAAAACATGCTCAAAATCGATATTTTAGGTGCCCAATGTCAATATGTGCATGCATCTTCTGTACCCGTTTATATCTCAAATTCAGGCTCAAAACACCCGAGAATTAGATAATTTGGGGTCCCAGAAGCGATCTGTACATGCCTACTTAGTGCTAGAATATTTCCAAAATATTGGCCCAAAACATATTAAAATCGATATTTTAGGTGCCCAAAGTCGATATCTTAAATTCAGGCCCAAAACCCCCGAAAATTCGATATTTTGGGGTCCCAGAAGCGATCTGTACATGCCTACTCCGTGTTAGAGTATTTTCAAAAGACAGGCCCAAAACATGGTGAAAATCGATATTTTTGGTGCCCAAAGTCAATATGTGCTTGCATCTTCTGTACCCGTTATATCTCAAATTAAGGCTCAAAACACCCGAAAATTCGATATTTTGGGGTCCCAGAAGCTATCTGTACATGCCTACTCAGTGCTAGAATGTTTTCAAAATATAGGCTCAAAACATGCTTAAAATCGATATTTTAAGTATCCAAAGTCGATATCTGCAAGCATCTTCTGTACCCGTTTATATCTCAAATTCATGCGCAAAACATCCGAAAATTAGATATTTTGGGGTCACAGAAGCGATCTGTACATGCCTACTCCGTGTTAGAGTACTTTCAAAATACATGCCAAAAACATGCTGAAAATCGATATTTTATGTGCCTAAAGTCAATATGTGCATGCATCTTCTGTACCCGTTTATATCTCAAATTCAGGCTCCAAACACTCAAAAATTCGATGTTTTGGGATCCCAGAAGCGATCTGTACATGCCTACTCCTAGTTAGAATGTTTTCAAGATACAGACCTAAAACATGCTCAAAATCGATATTTTTGGGCACAATATGTGTATGCATCTTCTGCACCCGTTTATATCCCAAATTCAACCTCAAAACACCCGAAAATTCGATATTTTTTGGTCCCACGAGCGATCTGTACATGCCTACTTAGTGCTAGAATGTTTTCAAAATGTAGGCTAAAAACATGTTAAAAATCGAAATTTTAAGTGTCCAAAGTCGATATGTGCATGCATCTTCTGTACGCCTTTATATCTCAAATTCAGGCTCAAAACACCCGAAAATTCGTTTTTTTTGTGTCCTAGAAGCGATCTGTACATGCCTACTCCTTGTTAGAATGTTTTCAAGATACAGACCCAAAACATGCTCAAAATCGATATTTTAGGTGCCCAAAAGTCGATATGTGCATGCATCTTCAGTACCCGTTTATATCTCAAATTCAGGCTCAAAACACCCGAAAATTCGGTATTTTTGGGTCCTAGAAGCGATCTGCACATGCCTACTCCTAGTTAGAATGTTTTCAAGATACAAACCCAAAACCTGCTCAAAATCGATATTTTAGGTGCCCAAAAGTCGATATGTGAATGCATCTTCAGTTCCCGTTTATATCTCAAATTCATGCTCAAAACACCCGAAAATTCGATATTTTGGGGTCCCAGAAGCGATCTGTACATGCCTACTCAGTGCTAGAATATTTTCAAAATATAGGCCCAAAACATACTAAAAAATCGGTATTTTAAGTGCCCAAAGTCGATATGTGCATGCATCTTCTGTACCCGTTTATATCTCAAAATCTGGCTCCAAACACCCGAAAATTGATATTTTGGGGTCCCAGAAGCGATCTGTACATGCTTACTCCGTGTTAGAGTATTTTCAAAATACAGGCCCAAAACATGCTGAAAATCGATATTTTAAGTGTACAAAGACGATATGTGCATGCAACTTCTGTACCCGTTTATATCTTAAATTCAGGCTCAAAACACCCGAAATTTTGGTATTTTTGGGTTGGAGAATCGATCTGTACATGCCTACTCCTAGTTAGAATGTTTTCAAGATACAGACCCAAAACATCCTGACAATCGATATTTTAGGTGCCCAAAAGTCGATATGTGCATGCATCTTCAGTACCCCTTTATATCTCAAATTAAAGCTCAAAAACATCCGAAAATTCGTTATTTTGGGTTACCAGAAGCGATCTGTACATGCCTACTCCGTGTTAGAGTATTTTCAAAATACAGGACCAAAACATGCTGAAAATCGATATTTTAAGTGCCCAAAGTCGATATGTGCATGCATCTTCTGTACTCGTTTATATCTCAAATTCAGGCTCAAAACACCCGAAATTTCGGTATTTTTGGGTCCTAGAAGCGATCTGTACATGTTTACTCCTAGGTAGAATGTTTTCTAGATACAGACCCAAAACATGCTCAAAATAGATATTTTAGGTGCCCAAAAGTCGATATGTGCATGCATCTTCAGTACAAGTTTATATCTCAAATTCATGCTCAAAACACCCAAAAATTCGGTATTTTTGGGTACCAGAAGCGATCTGGACATGCCTACTCAGTGCTAGAATGTTTTCAAAATATAGGCTCAAAACATGCTAAAAATCTATATTTTAAGTGTCCAAAGTCGATATGTGCATGCATCTCTGTACCCGTTTATATCTCAAAATCTGGCTCCAAACACCCGAAAATTGATATTTTGGGGTCCCAGAAGCGGTCTGTACATGCCTACTTCGTGTTAGAGTATTTTCAAAATACAGGCCTAAAACATGCTGAAAATCGATATTTTAGGTGCCCAAAGTCAATATATATGTGCATGCTTCTTCTGTACCCGTTTATATCTCAAATTCTGGCTCCAAACACCCGAAAATTCGATATTTTGGGGTCCCAGAAGCGATCTGTACATGCCTACTCAGTGCTAGAATGTTTTCAAGATACAGACGAAAAACATGCTCAAAATCGATATATTAGGTGCCCAAAAGTCGATATGTGCATGCATCTTCAGTACCCGTTTATATCTCAAATTCATGCTCAAAACACCCTAAAATTCGGTATTTTTGGGTCCTAGAAGCGATCTGCACATGCCTACTCCTAGTTAGAATGTTTTCAAGATACAGACCCAAAACCTGCTCAAAATCGATATTTTAGGTGCCCAAAAGTCGATATGTGCATGCATCTTTAGTACCCGTTTATATCTCAAATTCATGCTCAAAACACCCGAAAATTCGGTATTTTTTGGTCCTACAAGCGATCTGCACATGCCTACTCCTAGTTAGAATGTTTTCAAGATACAGACCCAAAACATGCTCAAAATCGATATTTTAGGTGCCCAATGTCAATATGTGCATGCATCTTCTGTACCCGTTTATATCTCAAATTCAGGCTCAAAACACCCGAGAATTAGATAATTTGGGGTCCCAGAAGCGATCTGTACATGCCTACTTAGTGCTAGAATATTTCCAAAATATTGGCCCAAAACATATTAAAATCGATATTTTAGGTGCCCAAAGTCGATATCTTAGATTCAGGCCCAAAACCCCCGAAAATTCGATATTTTGGGGTCCCAGAAGCGATCTGTACATGCCTACTCCGTGTTAGAGTATTTTCAAAAGACAGGCCCAAAACATGGTGAAAATCGATATTTTTGGTGCCCAAAGTCAATATGTGCTTGCATCTTCTGTACCCGTTATATCTCAAATTAAGGCTCAAAACACCCGAAAATTCGATATTTTGGGGTCCCAGAAGCTATCTGTACATGCCTACTCAGTGCTAGAATGTTTTCAAAATATAGGCTCAAAACATGCTTAAAATCGATATTTTAAGTATCCAAAGTCGATATCTGCAAGCATCTTCTGTACCCGTTTATATCTCAAATTCATGCGCAAAACATCCGAAAATTAGATATTTTGGGGTCACAGAAGCGATCTGTACATGCCTACTCCGTGTTAGAGTACTTTCAAAATACATGCCAAAAACATGCTGAAAATCGATATTTTATGTGCCTAAAGTCAATATGTGCATGCATCTTCTGTACCCGTTTATATCTCAAATTCAGGCTCCAAACACTCAAAAATTCGATGTTTTGGGATCCCAGAAGCGATCTGTACATGCCTACTCCTAGTTAGAATGTTTTCAAGATACAGACCTAAAACATGCTCAAAATCGATATTTTTGGGCACAATATGTGTATGCATCTTCTGCACCCGTTTATATCCCAAATTCAACCTCAAAACACCCGAAAATTCGATATTTTTGGGTCCAACGAGCGATCTGTACATGCCTACTTAGTGCTAGAATGTTTTCAAAATGTAGGCTAAAAACATGTTAAAAATCGAAATTTTAAGTGTCCAAAGTCGATATGTGCATGCATCTTCTGTACCCGTTTATATCTCAAATTCAGGCTCAAAACACCCGAAAATTCGTTTTTTTTGTGTCCTAGAAGCGATCTGTACATGCCTACTCCTTGTTAGAATGTTTTCAAGATACAGACCCAAAACATGCTCAAAATCGATATTTTAGGTGCCCAAAAGTCGATATGTGCATGCATCTTCAGTACCCGTTTATATCTCAAATTCAGGCTCAAAACACCCGAAAATTCGGTATTTTTGGGTCCTAGAAGCGATCTGCACATGCCTACTCCTAGTTAGAATGTTTTCAAGATACAAACCCAAAACCTGCTCAAAATCGATATTTTAGGTGCCCAAAAGTCGATATGTGAATGCATCTTCAGTACCCGTTTATATCTCAAATTCATGCTCAAAACACCCGAAAATTCGATATTTTGGGGTCCCAGAAGCGATCTGTACATGCCTACTCAGTGCTAGAATATTTTCAAAATATAGGCCCAAAACATACTAAAAAATCGGTATTTTAAGTGCCCAAAGTCGATATCTCAAATTCAGGCCCAAAACACCCGAAAATTCGATATTTTAGGGTCCCAGATGCGATTTGTACATGCCTACTCCGTGTTAGAGTATTTTTAAAATACAGTCCCAAAACATACTGAAAATCAATCTTTTAAGTGCCCAAAAGTCGATATGTGCATGCATCTTCTGTACCCGTTTATATCTCAAAATCTGGCTCCAAACACCCGAAAATTGATATTTTGGGGTCCCAGAAGCGATCTGTACATGCTTACTCCGTGTTAGAGTATTTTCAAAATACAGGCCCAAAACATGCTGAAAATCGATATTTTAAGTGTCCAAAGACGATATGTGCATGCAACTTCTGTACCCGTTTATATCTTAAATTCAGGCTCAAAACACCCGAAATTTTGGTATTTTTGGGTAGGAGAATCGATCTGTACATGCCTACTCCTAGTTAGAATGTTTTCAAGATACAGACCCAAAACATCCTGACAATCGATATTTTAGGTGCCCAAAAGTCGATATGTGCATGCATCTTCAGTACCCCTTTATATCTCAAATTAAAGCTCAAAAACATCCGAAAATTCGTTATTTTGGGTTACCAGAAGCGATCTGTACATGCCTACTCCGTGTTAGAGTATTTTCAAAATACAGGACCAAAACATGCTGAAAATCGATATTTTAAGTGCCCAAAGTCGATATGTGCATGCATCTTCTGTACTCGTTTATATCTCAAATTCAGGCTCAAAACACCCGAAATTTCGGTATTTTTGGGTCCTAGAAGCGATCTGTACATGTTTACTCCTAGGTAGAATGTTTTCTAGATACAGACCCAAAACATGCTCAAAATAGATATTTTAGGTGCCCAAAAGTCGATATGTGCATGCATCTTCAGTACAAGTTTATATCTCAAATTCATGCTCAAAACACCCAAAAATTCGGTATTTTTGGGTACCAGAAGCGATCTGGACATGCCTACTCAGTGCTAGAATATTTTCAAAATATAGGCTCAAAACATGCTAAAAATCTATATTTTAAGTGTCCAAAGTCGATATGTGCATGCATCTTCTGTACCCGTTTATATCTCAAAATCTGGCTCCAAACACCCGAAAATTGATATTTTGGGGTCCCAGAAGCGGTCTGTACATGCCTACTTCGTGTTAGAGTATTTTCAAAATACAGGCCAAAAACATGCTGAAAATCTATATTTTAGGTGCCCAAAGTCAATATATATGTGCATGCTTCTTCTGTACCCGTTTATATCTCAAATTCTGGCTCCAAACACCCGAAAATTCGATATTTTGGGGTCCCAGAAGCGATCTGTACATGCCTACTCAGTGCTAGAATGTTTTCAAGATACAGACACAAAACATGCTGAAAATCGATATTTTAGGTGTCCTAGGTCAATATGTGAATGCATCTTATGCACCCGTTTATATCCCAAATTCATGCTCAAAACACCCGACAATTCGATATTTTTGGGTCCTAGAAGTGATCTGTACATGCCTACTCAGTGCTAGAATGTTTTCAAAATATAGGCTTAAAACATTCTAAAAATCGAAATTTTAAGTGTCCAAAGTCGATATGTGCATGCATCTTCTGTACCCCTTTATATCTCAAATTCAGGCTCAAAACACCCGAAAATTCGTTTTTTTTGTGTCCTAGAAGCGATCTGTACATGCCTACTCCTTGTTAGAATGTTTTCAAGATACAGACCCAAAACATGCTCAAAATCGATATTTTAGGTGCCCAAAAGTCGATATGTGCATGCATCTTCAGTACCCGTTTATATCTCCAATTCAGGCTCAAAACACCCGAAAATTCGGTATTTTTGGGTCCTAGAAGCGATCTGCACATGCCTACTCCTAGTTAGAATGTTTTCAAGATACAAACCCAAAACCTGCTCAAAATCGATATTTTAGGTGCCCAAAAGTCGATATGTGAATGCATCTTCAGTACCCGTTTATATCTCAAATTCATGCTCAAAACACCCGAAAATTCGATATTTTGGGGTCCCTGAAGCGATCAGTACATGCCTACTCAGTGCTAGAATATTTTCAAAATATAGGCCCAAAACATCCTAAAAAATCGGTATTTTAGGTGCCCAAAGTCGATATCTCAAATTCAGGCCCAAAACACCCGAAAATTCGATATTTTAGGGTCCCAGATGCGATCTATACATGCCTACTCCGTGTTAGAGTATTTTTAAAATACAGTCCCAAAACATACTGAAAATCGATCTTATAAGTGCCCAAAAGTCGATATGTGCATGCATCTTCTGTACCCGTTTACATCTCAAAATCTGGCTCCAAACACCCGAAAATTGATATTTTGGGGTCCCAGAAGCGATCTGTACATGCTTACTCCGTGTTAGAGTATTTTCAAAATACAGGCCCAAAACATGCTGAAAATCGATATTTTAAGTGTCCAAAGACGATATGTGCATGCAACTTCTGTACCCGTTTATATCTTAAATTCAGGCTCAAAACACCCGAAAATTTGGTATTTTTGGGTCGTAGAATCGATTTGTACATGCCTACTCCTAGTTAGAATGTTTTCAAGATACAGACCCAAAACATGCTGACAATCGATATTTTGGGTGCCCAAAAGTCGATATGTGCATGCATCTTCAGTACCCCTTTATATCTCAAATTAAAGCTCAAAACATCCGAAAATTCGTTATTTTGGGTTACCAGAAGCGATCTGTACATGCCTACTCCGTGTTAGAGTATTTTCAAAATACAGGACCAAAACATGCTGAAAATCGATATTTTAAGTGCCCAAAGTCGATATGTGCATGCATCTTCTGTACCCGTTTATATCTCAAATTCAGGCTCAAAACACCCGAAATTTCGGTATTTTTGGGTCCTATAAGCGATCTGTACATGTTTACTCCTAGGTAGAATGTTTTCTAGATACAGACCCAAAACATGCTCAAAATAGATATTTTAGGTGCCCAAAAGTCGATATGTGCATGCATCTTCAGTACCCGTTTATATCTCAAATTCATGCTCAAAACACCCAAAAATTCGGTATTTTTGGGTACCAGAAGCGATCTGGACATGCCTACTCAGTGCTATAATGTTTTCAAAATATAGGCTCAAAACATGCTAAAAATCTATATTTTAAGTGTCCAAAGTCGATATGTGCATGCATCTTCTGTACCCGTTTATATCTCAAAATCTGGCTCCAAACACCCGAAAATTGATATTTTGGGGTCCCAGAAGCGGTCTGTACATGCCTACTTCGTGTTAGAGTATTTTCAAAATACAGGCCAAAAACATGCTGAAAATCTATATTTTAGGTGCCCAAAGTCAATATATATGTGCATGCTTCTTCTGTACCCGTTTATATCTCAAATTCTGGCTCCAAACACCCGAAAATTCGATATTTTGGGGTCCCAGAAGCGATCTGTACATGCCTACTCAGTGCTAGAATGTTTTCAAGATACAGACACAAAACATGCTGAAGATCGATATTTTAGGTGCCCTAGGTCAATATGTGAATGCATCTTATGCACCCGTTTATTTCCCAAATTCATCCTCAAAACACCCGACAATTCGATATTTTTGGGTCCTAGAAGTGATCTGTACATGCCTACTCAGTGCTAGAATGTTTTCAAAATATAGGCTTAAAACATTCTAAAAATCGATATTTTAAGTGTCCAAAGTCGATATGTGCATGCATCTTCTGTACCCGTTTATATCTCAAATTCAGGCTCAAAATCCCCCAAAATTCGGTATTTTTGGGTCCTAGAAGCGATCTGTACATGCCTACTCCTAGTTAGAATGTTTTCAAGATACGGACCCAAAACATGCTCAAAATCGATATTTTAGGTGCCCAAAAGTCGATATGTGCATGCATCTTCAGTACCTGTTTATATCTCAAATTCAGGCTCAAAACACCCGAAAATTCGATATTTTGGGGTCTCAGAAGCGATCTGTCCATGCTAACTTCTTGTTAGAGTATTTTCAAAATACAGGCCCAAAACATACTGAAAATCGATCTTTTTGGTGCCCTAAAGTCAATATGTGCATGCATCTTCTGTACCCGTTTATATTTCAAATTCAGGCTCAAAACACCCGAAAATTCGAGATTTTGGGGTCCCAGAAGCGATCTGTACATGTCTACTCCGTGTTAGAGTATTTTTAATATACAGGCCCAAAACATGCTATAAATCGATATTTCAGGTGCCCAAAGTCAATATGTGCATGCATCTTCTGTACCCGTTTATATCTCAAATTCAGGCTCCAAACACCCGAAAATGCGATATTTTGGGGTCCCAGAAGCGATCTGTACATGCCTACTCAGTGCTAGAATATTTTCAAAATATAGGCCCAAAACATGCTAAAAATCGATATTTTAGGTGCCCAAGGTCGATATCTCAAATTCAGGCTCAAAACACTCAAAAATTCGGTATTTTTGGGTCATAGAAGCGATCTGTACATGCCTTCTTCGTGTTAGAGTATTTTCAAAATACAGGCCTAAAACATGCTGAAAATCGATATTTTAGGTGCCCAAAGTCAATATGTGAATGCATCATCTGCACCCGTTTGTATCCCAAATTCATGCTCAAAACACCCGAAAATTCGATATTTTGGGTCCTAGAAGCGATCTGTACATGTCTACTCAGGGCTAGAATGTTTTCAAAATATAGGCTTAATTAATTAAAACCTGCTAAAAATCGATATTTTAAGTGTCCAAAGTCGATATGTGCATGCATCTTCTATACCCGTTTATATCTCAAATTCAGGCTCAAAACACCCGAAAATTCGATATTTTGGGTCCTAGAAGCGATCTGTACATGCCTACTCCTAGTTAGAATATTATCAAAATATAGGCCTAAAACATGATAAAAATCGATATTTTAGGTGCTCAAGGTTGATATCTCAAATTCAAGCCCAAAACACCCGAAAATTCGATATTTTGGGGTCCCAGAACCGATCTGTACATACCTACTCCATTTTAGAGTATTTTCAAAATACAGGCCAATAACATACTGCAAATCGATCATTTAGGTGCCCAAAAGTCGATATGTGCATGCATCATCTGTACCCGTTTATATCTCAAATTCAGGCTCCAAACACCTTAAAATTCGATATTTTGGGGTTCCAGAAGAGATCTGTACATGCCTACTCAGATACAGGCCCAAGACATGCTGAAATTCGATATTTTAAGTGCCCAAAGTTTATATGTGTATGCATCTTCTGCACCCGTTTATATCCCAAATTCAACCTCAAAACACCCGAAAATTCGATATTTTTAAGTACAAGAAGCGATCTGTACATGCCTACTCAGTGCTAAAATGTTTTCAAAATATAGGCTAAAAACATGATAAAAATCGAAAATTTAAGTGTCCAAAGTCGATATGTGCATGCATCTTCTGTTCCCGTTTATATCTCAAATTCATGCGCAAAACATCCGAAAATTCGATATTTTGGGGTCTTAGAGGTGATCTGTACATGCCTACTCCTTGTTAGAATGTTTTCAAGATACAGACCCAAAACATGCTCAAAATAGATATTTTAGGTGCCCAAAAGTCGATATGTGCATGCATCTTCAGTACCTGTTTATATCTCAAATTCATGCTCAAAACACCCGAAAATTCGGTATTTTTGGGTCCTAGAAGCGATCCGCACATGCCTACTCCTAGTTAGAATGTTTTCAAGAGACAGACCCAAAACATGCTCAAAATCGATATTTTAGGTGCCCAATGTCAATATGTGCATGCATCTTCTGTACCCGTTTATATCTCAAATTCAGGCTCAAAACACCCGAAAATTAGATATTTTGGGGTCCCAGAAGCGATCTGTACATGCCTACTTAGTGCTAGAATATTTTCAAAATATAGGCCCAAAACATGCCAAAATCGATATTTTCGGTGAGCAAAGTCGATATCTCAAATTCAGGCCCAAAACACCCGAAAAATCGATATTTTGGGGTCCCAGAAGCGATCTGTACATGCCTACTCCGTGTTAGAGTATTTTCAAAATACAGGCCCAAAACATGTTGAAAATCGATATTTTAGGTGCCCAAAGTCAATATGTGCATGCATCTTCTGTACCCGTTTATATCTCAAATTCAGACTCAAAACACCCGAAAATTCGATATTTTGGGGTCCCAGAAGCTATCTGTACATGCCTACTCAGTGTTAGAGTATTTTCAAAATACAGACCCAAAACATGCTGAAAATCGATATTTTAGGTGCCCAAAGTCAATATGTGCATGTATCTTCTGTACCCGTTTATATCTCAAATTCAGGCTCAAAACACTCGAAAATTAGATATTTTGGGGTCCCAGTAGCGATCTGTACATGCCTACTTAATGCTAGAATATTTTCAAAATATAGGCCCAAAACATACTAAAATCGATAGTTTAGGTGCCCAAAGTCGATATCTCAAATTCAGGCCCAAAACACCCGAAAATTCGATATTTTGGGGTCCCAGAAGCGATCTGTACATGCCCACTCCGTGTTAGAGTATTTTCAAAATACATGCCCAAAACATGCTGAAAATCGATATTTTAGGTGCCCAAAGTCAATACGTGCATGCATCTTCTGTACCCGTTTATATCTCAAATTCATGCTCGAAACACCCGAAAATCCGATATTTTGGGGTCTCAGAAGCTATCTGTACATGCCTACTCAGTGCTAGAATGTTTTCAAAATATAGGCTCAAAACATGCTTAAAATCGATATTTTAAGTATCCAATGTCGATATGTGCATGCATCTTCTGTACCCGTTTATATCTCAAATTCATGCGCAAAACATCCGAAAATTCGATATTTTGGGGTCCCAGAAGCGATCTGTACATGCCTACTCCTAGTTAGAATGTTTTCAATATACAGACCCAAAACATGATCAAAATCGATATTTTTGGGCACAATATGTGTATGCATCTTCTGCACCCGTTTATATCCCAAATTCAACCTGAAAACACCCGAAAATTCAATATTTTTAAGTCCCAGAAGCGATCTGTACATGCCTACTCAGTGCTGAAATGTTTTCAAAATATAGGCTCTAAACATGCTAAAAATCGAAAATTAAGTGTCCAAAGTCGATATGTGCATACATCTTCAGTACCCGTTTATATCTCAAATTCATCCGCAAAACATCCGAAAATTCGATATTTTGGGGTCCTAGAAGCGATCTGTACCTGCCTACTCCTTGTTAGAATGTTTTCAAGATACAGACGAAAAACATGCTCAAAATCGATATATTAGGTGCCCAAAAGTCGATATGTGCATGCATCTTCAGTACCCGTTTATATCTCAAATTCATGTTCAAAACACCCGAAATTTCGGTATTTTTGGGTCCTAGAAGCGATCTGCACATGCCTACTCCTAGTTAGAATGTTTTCAAGATACAGACCCAAAACCTGCTCAAAATCGATATTTTAGGTGCCCAAAAGTCGATATGTGCATGCATCTTTAGTACCCGTTTATATCTCAAATTCATGCTCAAAACACCCGAAAATTCGGTATTTTTGGGTCGTAAAACGATCTGCACATGCCTACTCCTAGTTAGAATGTTTTCAAGATACAGACCTAAAACATGCTCAAAATCGATATTTTAGGCGCCCAATGTCAATATGTGCATGCATCTTCTGTATCCGTTTATATCTCAAATTCAGGCTCAAAACACCCGAAAATTAGATATTTTGGGGTCCCAGAAGCGATCTGTACATGCCTACTTAGTGCTAGAATATTTTCAAAATATCGGCCCAAAACATGCTAAAATCGATATTTTAGGTTCCCAAAGTCGATATCTCAAATTCAGGCCCAAAACACCCGAAAAATCGATATTTTGGGGTCCCAGAAGCGATCTGTACATGCCTACTCCGTGTTAGAGTATTTTCAAAATACAGGCCCAAAACATGCTGAAAATCGATATTTTAGGTGCCCAAACTCAATATGTGCATGCATCTTCTGTACCCGTTTATATCTCAAATTCAGGCTCAAAACACCCGAAAATTCGATATTTTGGGGTTCCAGAAGTGATCTGTACATGCCTACTCAGATACAGGCCCAAGACATGCTGAAATTCGATATTTTAGGTGCCCAAAGTTTATATGTGTATGCATCTTCTGCACCTGTTTATATCCCAAATTCAACCTCAAAACACCCGAAAATTCGATATTTTTGGGTCCCAGAAGCGATCTGTACATGCCTACTCAGTGCTAGAATGTTTTCAAGATAAAGACCCAAAACATGCTCAAAATCAATATTTTAGGTGCTCAAAAGTCGATATGTGCATGCATCTACAGTACCCGTTTATATCTCAAATTCAGGCTCAAAAAACCCGAAAATTCGATATTTTTGGGATCCAGCAGCGATCTGTACATGCCTACTCCGTGTTAGAGTATTTTCAAAATACAGGCCCAAAACATGCTGAAAAATCGATATTTTAGGTGCCCAAAGTCAATATGTGCATGCATCTTCTGAACCCGTTTATATCTCAAATTCAGGCTCAAAACACCCAAAAATTCGATATTTTTAAGTACAAGAAGCGATCTGTACATGCCTACTCAGTGCTAAAATGTTTTCAAAATATAGGCTAAAAACATGCTAAAAATCGAAAATTTAAGTGTCCAAAGTCGATATGTGCATGCATCTTCTGTTCCCGTTTATATCTCAAATTCATGCGCAAAACATCCGAAAATTCGATATTTTGGGGTCCTAGAAGCGATCTGTACATGCCTATTCCTTGTTAGAATGTTTTCAAGATACAGACCCAAAACATGCTCAAAATCGATATTTTAGGTGCCCAAAAGTCGATATATGTATGCATCTTCAGTACCTGTTTATATCTCAAATTCATGCTCAAAACACCCGAAAATTCGGTATTTTTGGGTCCTAGAAGAGATCCGCACATGCCTACTCCTAGTTAGAATGTTTTCAAGAGACAGACCCAAAACATGCTTAAAAATCGATATTTTAGGTGCCCAATATCAATATGTGCATGCATCTTCTGTACCCGTTTATATCCCAAATTCAGGCTCAAAACACCCGAAAATTCGATATTTTGGGGTCCCAGAAGCGATCTGTACATTCCTACTTAGTGCTAGAATATTTTCAAAATATAGGCCCAAAACATGCTAAAATCGATATTTTCGGTGCCCAAAGTCGATATCTAAAATTCAGGCCCAAAACACCCGAAAAATCGATATTTTGGGGTCCCAGAAGCGATCTGTACATGCCTACTCCGTGTTAGAGTATTTTCAAAATACAGGCCCAAAACATGTTGAAAATCGATATTTTAGGTGCCCAAAGTCAATATGTGCATGCATCTTCTGTACCCGTTTATATCTCAAATTCTGGCTCAAAACACCAGAAAATTCGATATTTTGGGGTCGCAGAAGCGATCTGTACATGCGTACTCCTAGTTAGAATGTTTTCAATATACAGACCCAAAACATGATCAAAATCGATATTTTTGGGCACAATATGTGTATGCATCTTCTGCACCCGTTTATATCCCAAATTCAACCTGAAAACACCCGAAAATTCGATATTTTTAAGTCCCAGAAGCGATCTGTACATGCCTACTCAGTGCTAAAATGTTTTCAAAATATAGGCTAAAAACATGCTAAAAATCGAAAATTTAAGTGTCCAAAGACGATATGTGCATACATCTTCAGTACCCGTTTATATCTCAAATTCATGCGCAAAACATCCGAAAATTCGATATTTTGGGGTCCTAGAAGCGATCTGTACCTGCCTACTCCTTGTTAGAATGTTTTCAAGATACAGACCCAAAACATGCTCAAAATCGATATTTTAGGTGCCCAAAAGTCGATATGTGCACGCATCTTCACTACCCGTTTATATCTCAAATTCATGCTCAAAACACCCGAAAATTCGGTATTTTTGGGTCCTAGAAGCGATCTGCAGATGCCTACTCCTAGTTAGAATGTTTTCAAGATACAGACCCAAAACTTGCTCAAAATCGATATTTTAGGTGCCCAATGTCAATATGTGCATGCATCTTCTGTACCCGTTTATATCTCAAATTCAGGCTCAAAACACCCGAAAATTCGATATTTTGGGGTCCCAGAAGCGATCTGTACATGCCTACTCCTAGTTAGAATGTTTTCAATATACAGACCCAAAACATGATCAAAATCGATATTTTTGGGCACAATATGTGTATGCATCTTCTGCACCCGTTTATATCCCAAATTCAACCTGAAAACACCCGAAAATTCAATATTTTTAAGTCCCAGAAGCGATCTGTACATGCCTACTCAGTGCTGAAATGTTTTCAAAATATAGGCTCTAAACATGCTAAAAATCGAAAATTAAGTGTCCAAAGTCGATATGTGCATACATCTTCAGTACCCGTTTATATCTCAAATTCATCCGCAAAACATCCGAAAATTCGATATTTTGGGGTCCTAGAAGCGATCTGTACCTGCCTACTCCTTGTTAGAATGTTTTCAAGATACAGACGAAAAACATGCTCAAAATCGATATATTAGGTGCCCAAAAGTCGATATGTGCATGCATCTTCAGTACCCGTTTATATCTCAAATTCATGCTCAAAACACCCGAAAATTCGGTATTTTTGGGTCCTAGAAGCGATCTGCACATGCCTACTCCTAGTTAGAATGTTTTCAAGATACAGACCCAAAACCTGCTCAAAATCGATATTTTAGGTGCCCAAAAGTCGATATGTGCATGCATCTTTAGTACCCGTTTATATCTCAAATTCATGCTCAAAACACCCGAAAATTCGGTATTTTTGGGTCCTACAAGCGATCTGCACATGCCTACTCCTAGTTAGAATGTTTTCAAAATACAGACCCAAAACATGCTCAAAATCGATATTTTAGGCGCCCAATGTCAATATGTGCATGCATCTTCTGTATCCGTTTATATCTCAAATTCAGGCTCAAAACACCCGAAAATTAGATATTTTGGGGTCCCAGAAGCGATCTGTACATGCCTACTTAGTGCTAGAATATTTTCAAAATATAGGCCCAAAACATGCTAAAATCGATATTTTAGGTTCCCAAAGTCGATATCTCAAATTCAGGCCCAAAACACCCGAAAAATCGATATTTTGGGGTCCCAGAAGCGATCTGTACATGCCTACTCCGTGTTAGAGTATTTTCAAAATACAGGCCCAAAACATGCTGAAAATCGATATTTTAGGTGCCCAAACTCAATATGTGCATGCATCTTCTGTACCCGTTTATATCTCAAATTCAGGCTCAAAACACCCGAAAATTCGATATTTTGGGGTTCCAGAAGTGATCTGTACATGCCTACTCAGATACAGGCCCAAGACATGCTGAAATTCGATATTTTAGGTGCCCAAAGTTTATATGTGTATGCATCTTCTGCACCTGTTTATATCCCAAATTCAACCTCAAAACACCCGAAAATTCGATATTTTTGGGTCCCAGAAGCGATCTGTACATGCCTACTCAGTGCTAGAATGTTTTCAAGATAAAGACCCAAAACATGCTCAAAATCAATATTTTAGGTGCTCAAAAGTCGATATGTGCATGCATCTACAGTACCCGTTTATATCTCAAATTCAGGCTCAAAAAACCCGAAAATTCGATATTTTTGGGATCCAGCAGCGATCTGTACATGCCTACTCCGTGTTAGAGTATTTTCAAAATACAGGCCCAAAACATGCTGAAAAATCGATATTTTAGGTGCCCAAAGTCAATATGTGCATGCATCTTCTGAACCCGTTTATATCTCAAATTCAGGCTCAAAACACCCAAAAATTCGATATTTTTAAGTACAAGAAGCGATCTGTACATGCCTACTCAGTGCTAAAATGTTTTCAAAACATAGGCTAAAAACATGCTAAAAATCGAAAATTTAAGTGTCCAAAGTCGATATGTGCATGCATCTTCTGTTCCCGTTTATATCTCAAATTCATGCTCAAAACACCCGAAAATTCGATATTTTGGGGTCCTAGAAGCGATCTGTACCTGCCTACTCCTTGTTAGAATGTTTTCAAGATACAGACCCAAAACATGCTCAAAATCGATATTTTAGGTGCCCAATATCAATATGTGCATGCATCTTCTGTACCCGTTTATATCCGAAATTCAGGCTCAAAACACCCGAAAATTCGATATTTTGGGGTCCCAGAAGCGATCTGTACATTCCTACTTAGTGCTAGAATATTTTCAAAATATAGGCCCAAAACATGCTAAAATCGATATTTTCGGTGCCCAAAGTCGATATCTCAAATTCAGGCCCAAAACACCCGAAAAATCGATATTTTGGGGTCCCAGAAGCGATCTGTACATGCCTACTCCGTGTTAGAGTATTTTCAAAATACAGGCCCAAAACATGTTGAAAATCGATATTTTAGGTGCCCAAAGTCAATATGTGCATGCATCTTCTGTACCCGTTTATATCTCAAATTCTGGCTCAAAACACCAGAAAATTCGATATTTTGGGGTCGCAGAAGCGATCTGTACATGCGTACTCCTAGTTAGAATGTTTTCAATATACAGACCCAAAACATGATCAAAATCGATATTTTTGGGCACAATATGTGTATGCATCTTCTGCACCCGTTTATATCCCAAATTCAACCTGAAAACACCCGAAAATTCGATATTTTTAAGTCCCAGAAGCGATCTGTACATGCCTACTCAGTGCTAAAATGTTTTCAAAATATAGGCTAAAAACATGCTAAAAATCGAAAATTTAAGTGTCCAAAGACGATATGTGCATACATCTTCAGTACCCGTTTATATCTCAAATTCATGCGCAAAACATCCGAAAATTCGATATTTTGGGGTCCTAGAAGCGATCTGTACCTGCCTACTCCTTGTTAGAATGTTTTCAAGATACAGACCCAAAACATGCTCAAAATCGATATTTTAGGTGCCCAAAAGTCGATATGTGCACGCATCTTCACTACCCGTTTATATCTCAAATTCATGTTCAAAACACCCGAAAATTCGGTATTTTTGGGTCCTAGAAGCGATCTGCAGATGCCTACTCCTAGTTAGAATGTTTTCAAGATACAGACCCAAAACTTGCTCAAAATCGATATTTTAGGTGCCCAATGTCAATATGTGCATGCATCTTCAGTACCCGTTTATATCTCAAATTCAGGCTCAAAACACCCGAAAATTCGATATTTTGGGGTCCCAGAAGCGATCTGTACATGCCTACTTCGTGTTAGAGTATTTTCAAAATACAGGCCCAAAACATGCTGAAAATCGATATTTTAGGTGCCCAATGTCAATATGTGCATGCATCTTCTGTACCCGCTATATCTCAAATTCAGGCTTAAAACACCCGAAAAT
The DNA here is from genome assembly GCA_033782935.1 of Petrolisthes cinctipes. Classification (NCBI taxonomy): domain Eukaryota; kingdom Metazoa; phylum Arthropoda; class Malacostraca; order Decapoda; family Porcellanidae; genus Petrolisthes; species Petrolisthes cinctipes. The sequence goes on from JAWQEG010000230.1 coordinate 1,580,802, forward strand.
TCGATATTTTGGGGTCCCAGAAGCTATCTGTACATGCCTACTCAGTGCTAGAATGTTTTCAAAATATAGGCTCAAAACATGCTTAAAATCGATATTTTAAGTATCCAATTTCGATATCTGCAAGCATCTTCTGTACCCGTTTATATCTCAAATTCATGCGCAAAACATCCGAAAATTAGATATTTTGGGGTCCCAGAAGCGATCTGTACATGCCTACTCCATGTTAGAGTATTTTCAAAATACAGGCCAAAAATATGCTGAAAATCGATATTTTATGTGCCCAATGTCAATATTTGCATGCATCTTCTGTACCCGTTTATATCTCAAATTCAGGCTCCAAACACTCAAAAATTCGATGTTTTGGGATCCCAGAAGCGATCTGTACATGCCTACTCCTAGTTAGAATGTTTTCAAGATACAGACCTAAAACATGCTCAAAATTGATATTTTTGGGCACAATATGTGTATGCATCTTCTGCACCCGTTTATATCCCAAATTCAACCTCAAAACACCCGAAAATTCGATATTTTTGGGTCCCAGGAGCGATCTGTACTTGCCTACTTAGTGCTAGAATGTTTTCAAAATGTAGGCTAAAAACATGCTAAAAATCGAAATTTTAAGTGTCCAAAGTCGATATGTGCATGCATCTTCTGTACCCGTTATATCTCAAATTCAGGCTCAAAACACCCGAAAATTCGATATTTTGGGGTACCAGAAGCAATCTGTACATGCCTACTCCGTGTTAGAGTATTTTCAAAAGACAGGCCCAAAACATGGTGAAAATCGATATTTTAGGTGCCCAAAGTCTATATGTGCATGCATCTTCTGTACCCGTTTATATCTCAAATTCAGGCTCAAAACACCCGAAAATTCGATATTATGGGGTCCCAGAAGCGATCTGTACATGCCTACTCAGTGCTAGAATATTTTCAAAATATAGGCCCAATACATCCTAATAAATCGATATTTTAGGTGCCCAAAGTCGATATCTCAAATTCAGGCCCAAAACACCCGAAAATTCGATATTTTAGGGTCCCAGATGCGATCTGTACATGCCTACTCCGTGTTAGAGTATTTTCAAAATACAGGCCCAAAACATGCTGAAAATCGATATTTTAAGTGTCCAAAGACGATATGTGCATGCATCTTCTGTACCCGTTTATATCTCAAAATCGGGCTCCAAAAACCCGAAAATTGATATTTTAGTGTCCCAGATGCGATCTGTACATGCCTACTCCGTGTTAGAGTATTTTCAAAATACAGGCCCAAAACATGCTGAAAATCGATATTTTAAGTGTCCAAAGACGATATGTGCATGCATCTTCAGTACCTCTTTATATCTCAAATTAAGGTTCAAAACATCCAAAAATTCGGTATTTTGGGGTACCAGAAGCGATCTGTACATGCCTACTCCGTGTTAGAGTATTTTCAAAATACAGGCCCAAAACATGCTGAAAATCGATATTTTAGGTGCCCAAAGTCAATATGTGCATTCATCTTCTGTACCCGTTTATATCTCAAATTCAGGTTCAAAACACCCGAAAATTAGATATTTTGGGGTCCCAGAAGCGATGTGTACATGCCTACTTAGTGCTAGAATATTTTCTCAATATAGGCCCAAAACATGCTAAAATCGATATTTTAGGTGCCCAAAGTCGATATCTTAATTTCAGGCCCAAAACACCCGAAAATTCGATATTTTGGGGTCCCAGAAGCGATCTGTACATGCCTACTCCATGTTAGAGTATTTTCAAAATACAGGCCCAAAAAATGCTGAAAATCGATATTTTAAGTTTCCAAAGTCGATATGTGCATGCATCTTCTGTACCCGTTTATTTCTCAAATTCAGGCTCAAAACACCCGAAATTTCGGTATTTTTGGGTCCTAGAAGCAATCTGTACATGTTTACTCCTAGGTAGAATGTTTTCTAGATACAGACCCAAAACATGCTCAAAATAGATATTTTAGGTGCCCAAAAGTCGATATGTGCATGCATCTTCAGTACCCGTTTATATCTCAAATTCATGCTTAAAACACCCAAAAATTCGGTATTTTTGGGTCCTAGAAGCGATCTGCACATGCCTACTCCTAGTTAGAATGTTTTCAAGATACAGACCCAAAACATGCTCAAAATCGATATTTTAGGTGCCCAATGTCAATATGTGCATGCATCTTCTGTACCCGTTTATATCTCAAATTCAGGCTCAAAACACCCGAAAATTAGATATTTTGGGTCCCTGAAGCGATCTGTTCAGGCCTACTTAGTGCTAGAATATTTTCAAAATATAGGCCCAAAACATGCTAAAATCGATATTTTAGGTGCCCAAAGTCGATATCTCAAATTCAGGCCCAAAACACCCGAAAAATCGATATTTTGGGGTCCCAGAAGCGATCTGTACATGCCTACTCCGTGTTAGAGTATTTTCAAAATACAGGCCCAAAATATGCTGAAAATCGATATTTTAGGAGCCCAAATTCAATATGTGCATGCATCTTCTGTACCCGTTTATATCTCAAATTCAGGCTCAAAACACCCAAAAATTCGATAATTTGGGGTCCCAGAAGCGATCTGTACATGCCTACTCCTACTTAGAATGTTTTCAAGATACAGACCCAAAACATGCTCAAAATCGATATTTTAGGTGCCCAAAGTCGATATCTCAAATTCAGGCCCAAAACACCCGAAAATTCGATATTTTGGGGTCGCAGAAGCGATCTGTACATGCCTACTCCGTGTTAGAGTATTTTCAAATTACAGGCCCAAAACATGCTGAAAATCGATATTTTAGGTGCCCAAAGTCAATATGTGCATGCATCTTCTGTACCCGTTATATCTCAAATTCAGACTCAAAACACCCGAAAATTCGATATTTTGGGGTCCCAGAAGCTATCTGTAAGTGCCTACTCAGTGCTAGAATGTTTTCAAAATATAGGCTCAAAACATGCTTAAAATCGATATTTTAAGTATCCAAAGTCAATATGTGCAAGCATCTTCTGTACCCGTTTATATCTTAAATTCATGCGCAAAACATCCGAAAATTAAATATTTTGGGGTCCCAGAAGTGATCTTTACATGCCTACTCCTTGTTAGAGTATTTTCAAAATACAGGCCCAAAACATGCTGAAAATCGATATTTTAGGTGCCCAAAGTCAATATTTGCATGCATCTTCTGTACTCGTTTATATCTAAAATTCATACTCCAAACACTCGAAAATTCGATGTTTTGGGATCCCAGAAGCGATCTGTACATGCCTACTCCAAGTTAGAATGTTTTCAAGATACAGACCCTAAACATGCTTAAAATCGATATTATAGGTGCCCAAAAGTCGATATGTGCATGTATCTTCAGTACCCGTTTATATCTCAAATTCTGGCTCAAAACACCCAAAAATTCGATATTTTGGGGTCCCAGAAGTGATCTGTACATGCCTGCTCCGTGTTAGAGTATTTTCAAGATACAGCCCTAAAACATGCTGAAAATCGATATTTTAGGTGCCCAAAGTCAATATGTGTATGCATCTTCTGCACCCGTTTATATCCCAAATTCAACCTCAAAACATCCGAAAATTCAATATTTTGGGGTCCCAAAAGCGATCTGTACATGCCTACTCAGTGCTAGAATATTTTCAAAATATAGACCCAAAACACGCTAGAAATCGATATTTTAGGTGCCCAAAGTCGATATCTCGATTTCAGGCCCAAAACACCCGAAAATTCAATATTTTGGGGTTCCAGAAGCGATCTGTACATGCCTACTCCGTGTTAGAGTATTTTCAAAATACTGTCCCAAAACATACTTAAAATCGATCTTTTATGTGCCTAAAAGTCGATATGTGCATGCATCTTCTATACCCGTTTATATCTCAAATTCAGGCTCAAAAGACCCGACAATTCGGTATTTTTGGGTCCTAGAAGCGATCTGTACATGCCTACTCCGTATTAGAGTATTTTCAAAATGCAGGCCCAAAACATGCTGAAAATCGATATTTTAGGTGCCCAAAGTTAATATGTACATGCATCTTCTGTACCCGTTTATATCTCAAATTCAGGATCAAAACACCCTAAAATTCGATATTTTGGGAGTTGCAGAAGCGATCTGTATATGCCTACTCAGTGCTAGAATATTTTCAAAATACAGGCCCAAAACATGCTAAAAATCGATATTTTAGGTGCCCAAAGTCAATATGTGCATGCATCTTCTGTACCCGTTATTTCTCAAATTCAGACTCAAAACACCCGAAAATTCAATATTTTGGGGTCCCAGAAGCTAACTCTACATGCCTACTCAGTGCTAGAATGTTTTCAAAATATAGGCTCAAAACATGCTTAAAATCGATATTTTAAGTATCCAAAGTCAATATGTGCAAGCATCTTCTGTACCCGTTTATATCTTAAATTCATGCGCAAAACATCCGAAAATTAGATATTTTGGGGTCCCAGAAGTGATCTGTACATGCCTACTCCGTGTTAGAGTATTTTCAAAATACAGGCCAAAAACATGCTGAAAATTGATATTTTATGTGCCCAAAGTAAATATGTGCATGCATCTTCTATACCCGTTTATATCTCAAATTCAGGCTCCAAACACTCAAAAATTCGATGTTTTGGGATCCCAGACGCGATCTGTACATGCCTACTCCTAGTTAGAATGTTTTCAAGATACAGACCTAAAACATGCTCAAAATCGATATTTTTGGGCAAAATATGTGTATGCATCTTCTGCACCCGTTTATATCCCAAATACAACCTCAAAACACCCGAAAATTCGATATTTTTGGGTCCCAGAAGCGATCTGTACATGCCTACTCAGTGCTAGAATGTTTTCAAAATGTAGGCTAAAAACATGCTAAAAATCGAAATTTTAAGTGTCCAAAGTCGATATGTGCATGCATCTTCTGTACCCCTTTATATTTCAAATTCAGGCTCAAAACACCCGAATATTCGTTTTTTTTGGGTCCTAGAAGCGATCTGTACATGCCTACTCCTTGTTAGAATGTTTTCAAGATACAGACCCAAAACATGCTCAAAATCGATATTTTAGGTGCCCAAAAGTCGATATGTGCATGCATCTTCAGTACCCGTTTATATCTCAAATTCATGCTCAAAACACCCGAAAATTCGATATTTTGGGGTCCCAGAAGCGATCTGTACATGCCTACTCCGTGTTAGAGTATTTTCTAAAGACAGGCCCAAAACATGGTGAAAATCGATATTTTAGGTGCCCAAAGTCTATATGTGCATGCATCTTCTGTACCCGTTTATATCTCAAATTCAGGCTCAAAACATCCGAAAATTCGATATTTTGGGGTCCCAGAAGCAATCAGTACATGCCTACTCAGTGCTAGAATATTTTCAAAATATAGGCCCAAAACATCCTAAAAATTCGATATTTTAGGTGCCCAAAGTCGATATCTCAAATTCAGGCCCACAACACCCGAAAATTCGATATTTTAGGGTCTCAGAAGCGATCTGTACATGCCTACTCCTTGTTAGAGTATTTTTAAAATACAGTCCCAAAACATAATGAAAATCGATCTTTTAAGTGCCCAAAAGTCGATATGTGCTTGCATCTTCTGTACCCGTTTATATCTCAAAATCTGGCTCCAAACACCCGAAAATTAGATATTTTGGGGTCCCAGAAGCGATCTGTACATGCCTACTCCGTTTTAGAGTATTTTCAAAATACAGGCCCAAAACATGCTGAAAATCGATATTTTAAGTGTCCAAAGACGATATGTGCATGCATCTTCTGTACCCGTTTATATCTCAAATTCAGGCTCAAAACACCCGAAATTTTGGTATTTTTGGGTCGTAGAATCGATCTGTACATGCCTACTCTTAGTTAGAATGTTTTCAGGATACAGACCCAAAACATGCTGACAATCGATATTTTAGGTGCCCAAAAGTCGATATGTGCATGCATCTTCAGTACCCCTTTATATCTCAAATTAAGGCTCAAAACATCCGAAAATTCGGTATTTTGGGGTCCCAGAAGCAATCTGTACATGCCTACTCCGTGTTAGAGTATTTTCAAAATACAGGCCCAAAACATGCTCAAAATCGATATTTTAGGTGCCCAAAGTCAATAAGTGCATGCATCTTCTGTACCCGTTTATATCTCAAATTCAGGTTCAAAACACCCGAAAATTCGATATTTTGGGGTCCCAGAAGCGATGTGTACATACCTACTTAGTGCTAGAATATTTTCAAAATATAGGCCCAAAACATGCTAAAATCGATATTTTAGGTGCACAAAGTCGATATCTCAATTTCAGGCCCAAAACACCCGAAAATTCGATATTTTGGGTTCCCAGAAGCGATCTGTACATGCCTACTCCGTGTTAGAGTATTATTAAAATACAGGCCCAAAACATGCTGAAAATCGATATTTTAGGTGCCTAAAGTCAATATGTGCATGCATCTTCTGTACCCGTTTACATCTCAAAATCAGGCTCAAAACACCGGAAAAAGCGGTATTTTGGGGTCCCAGAAGTTATCTGTTCATGCCTACTCAGTGTTAGAGTATTTTCAAAATACAGGCCCAAAACATGCTGAAAATCGATATTTTAGGTGCCCAAAGTCAATATGTGCATGCATCTTCTGTACCCGTTTATATCTCAAATTCAGGCTCAAAACACCCAAAAATTAAATATTTTGGGGTCCCAGAAGCGATCTGTACATGCCTACTTAGTGCTAGAATATTTTCAAAATATAGGCCCAAAACATGCTAAAATCGATATTTTAGGTGACCAAAGTCGATATCTCAAATTCAGGCCTAAAACACCCGAAAATTCGATATTTTGGGGTCCCAGAAGCGATCTGTACATGCCTACTCCTTGTTAGAGTATTTTTAAAAATACAGGCCCAAAACATGCTTAAAATCGATATTTTGAGTGTCCAAAGTCGATATGTGCATGCATCTTCTGTACCCGTTTATATCTCAAATTCATGCGCAAAACATCCGAAAATTCGATATTTTGGGGTCCCAGAAGCGATCTGTACATGCCTACTCCGTGTTAGAGTATTTTCAAAATACAGGCCCAAAACATGCTGAAAATCGATATTTTAGGTGCCCAAAGTCAATATGTGCATGCATCTTCTGTACCCGTTTATATCTCAAATTCAGGCTCCAAACACTCGAAAATTCGATGTTTTGGGATCCCAGAAGCGATCTGTACATGCCTACTCCTTGTTAGAGTATTTTCAAAATACAGGCCCAAAACATGCTGAAAATCGATATTTTAAGTTTCCAAAGTCGATATGTGCATGCATCTTCTGTACCCGTTTATATCTCAAATTCAGGCTCAAAACACCCGAAATTTCGGTATTTTTGGGTCCTAGAAGCGATCTGTACATGCCTACTCCTAGTTAGAATGTTTTCAAGATACAGACCCAAAACATGCTCAAAATCCATATTTTAGGTGCCCAAAGTCAATATGTGTATGCATCTTCTGCACCCGTTTATATCCCAAATTCAACCTCAAAACATCCGAAAATTCAATATTTTTGGGTCTCAGAAGCGATCTGTACATGCCTACTCAGTGCTAGAATATTTTCAAAATATAGGCCCAAAACATGCTAAAAATCGATATTTTAGGTGCCCAAAGTCGATATCTCAAATTCAGGCCCAAAACACCCGAAAATTCAATATTTTGGGGTTCCAGAAGCGATCTGTACATGCTTACTTCGTGTTAGAGTATTTTCAAAATACTGTCCCAAAACATACTTAAAATCCTTCTTTTATGTGCCTAAAAGTCGATATGTGCATGCATCTTCTATACCCGTTTATATCTCAAATTCAGGCTCAAAAGACCCGACAATTCGGTATTTTTGGGTCCTAGAAGCGATCTGTACATGCCTACTCCGTATTAGAGTATTTTCAAAATGCAGGGCCAAAACATGCTGAAAATCGATATTTTAGGTGCCCAAAGTTAATATGTGCATTCATCTTCTGTACCCGTTTATATCTCAAATTCAGGATCAAAACACCCGAAAATTCGATGTTTTGGGAGTTGCAGAAGCGATCTGTATATGCCTACTCAGTGCTAGAATATTTTCAAAATACAGGCCCAAAAGATGCTAAAAATCGATATTTTAGGTGCCCAAAGTCAATATGTGCATGCATCTTCTGTACCCGTTTATATCTCAAATTCAGTCTCAAAACACCCGAAAATTCGATATTTTCGGATCCCAGAAGCGATCTGTACATGCCTACTCAGTGCTAGAATATTTTCACAATATAGGCCCAAAACATGTTAAAAATCGATATTTTAGGTGCCCAGATTCGATATCTCAAATTCAGGCTCAAAACACCCGAAATTTCGGTATTTTTGGGTCCTAGAAGCGATCTGTACATGCCTACTCCTAGTTAGAATGTTTTCAAGATACAGACCCAAAACATGCTCAAAATCCATATTTTAGGTGCCCAAAGTCAATATGTGTATGCATCTTCTGCACCCGTTTATATCCCAAATTCAACCTCAAAACATCCGAAAATTCAATATTTTTGGGTCTCAGAAGCGATCTGTACATGCCTACTCAGTGCTAGAATATTTTGAAAATATAGGCCCAAAACATGCTAAAAATCGATATTTTAGGTGCCCAAAGTCGATATCTCAAATTCAGGCCCAAAACACCCGAAAATTCAATATTTTGGAGTCCCAGAAGCGATCTGAACATGCCTACTCCGTGTTAGAGTATTTTCAAAATACTGTCCCAAAACATACTGAAAATCGATCTTTTATGTGCCCAAAAGACGATATGTGCATGCATCTTCTATACCCGTTTATATCTCAAATTCAGGCTCAAAAGACCCGACAATTCGGTATTTTTGGGTCCTAGAAGCGATCTGTACATGCCTACTCCGTGTTAGAATATTTTCAAGATACAGACCCAAAACATGCTCAAAATCAATATTTTAGGTGCCCAAAAGTCGATATGTGCATGTATCTTCTGTACCCGTTTATATCTCAAATTCAGGCTCAAAACACCGGAAAATTCGATATTTTGGGGCCCCAGAAGCGATCTGTACATGCCTACTCCGTATTAAAGTATTTTCAAAATGCAGGCCCAAAACATGCTGAAAATCGATATTTTAGGTGCCCAAACTCAATATGTGCATGAATCTTCTGTACCCGTTTAGATCTCAAATTCAGGCTCAAAACACCCGAAAATTCGATATTTTTGGAGTTGCAGAAGCGATCTGTATATGCCTACTCAGTGCTAGAATATTTTCAAAATACAGGCCCAAAACATTCTAAAAATCGATATTTTAGGTGCCTAGAGTCAATATGTGCATGCATCTTCTGTACCCGTTTATATTTCAAATTCAGGCTCAAAACACACGAAAATTCGATATTTTGGGGTCCCAGAAGCGATCTGTACATGCCTACTCAGTGCTAGAATATTTTCACAAAATAGGCCCAAAACATGTTAAAAATCGATATTTTAGGTGCCCAGAGTCGATATCTCAAATTCAGGCCCAAAACACCCGAAAATTCGATATTTTGGGGTCCCAGATGCGATCTGTACATGCCTACTCCGTGTTAGAGTATTTTCAAAATAAAGGCCCAAAACATGCTGAAAATCGATATTTTAAGTGTCCAAAGTCGATATGTGCATGCATCTTCTGTACCCGTTTATATCTCAAATTCTGGCTCCAAACACCCGAAAATTCGATATTTTGGAGTCCCAGAAGCGATCTGTATATGCCTACTCAGTGCTAGAATGTTATCAAAATATAGGCTAAAAACATGCTAAAAATCTATATTTTAAGTGTCCAAAGTCGATATGTGCATGCATCTTCTGTACCCGTTTATATCTCAAATTCAGGCTCAAAAGACCCGAAAATTCGATATTTTTGGGTCCTAGAAGCGATCTGTACATGCCTACTCCTAGTTAGACTGTTTTCAAGATACAGACCCAAAACATGCTCAAAATCGATATTTTAGGTGCCCAAAAGTCGATATGTGCATGCATCTTCAGTACCCGATTTTATCTCAAATTCGGGCTCAAAACACCCGAAAATTCGATATTTTGGGGTCCCAAAAGCGATCTGTACATGCCTAGTCAGTGCTAAAATTTTCAAATTATAGGCCCAAAACATGTTAAAAATCGATATTTTAGGTGCCCTAGGTCGATATCTCAAATTCCGGCCCAAATTACCTGAAAATTCGATGTTTTCGGGTCCCAGAAGCAATCTGTACATGCCTACTCCGTGTTAGAGTATTTTTAAAATGCAGGCCCAAAATATACAGAAAATCGATCTTTTAGGTGCCCAAAAGTCGATATGTGCATTCATCTTCTGTACCCGTTTATATCTCAAATTCAGGCTCCAAACACCCGAAAATTCGATATTTTGGGGTCACTGAAGCGATCTGTACATGCCTACCCCGTGTTAGAGTATTTTCAAAATACAGGCCCAAAACATGCTGAAAATCGATATTTTAAGTGTCCAAAGTCGATATGTGCATGCATCTTCTGTACCCGTTTATATCTCAAATTCAGGCTCAAAACACCCGAAATTTCGGTATTTTGGGGCCCCAGAAGCTATCTGTACATGCCTACTCCGTATTAAAGTATTTTCAAAATGCAGGCCCAAAACATGCTAAAAATCGATATTTTAGGTGCCCAAAGTCAATATGTGCATGAATCTTCTGTACCCGTTTATATCTCAAATTCAGGCTCAAAACACCCGAAAATTCGATATTTTTGGAGTTGCAGAAGCGATCTGTATATGCCTACTCAGTGCTAGAATATTTTCAAAATACAGGCCCAAAACATGCTAAAAATCGATATTTTAGGTGCCTAAAGTCAATATGTGCATGCATCTTCTGTACCCGTTTATATTTCAAATTCTGGCTCAAAAACACCCGAAAATTCGATATTTTGGGGTCCCAGAAGCGATCTGTACATGCCTACTCAGTGCTAGAATATTTTCACAAAATAGGCCCAAAACATGTTAAAAATCGATATATTAGGTGCCCAGAGTCGATATCACAAATTCAGGCCCAAAACACCCGAAAATTCGATATTTTGGGGTCCCTGATGCGATCTGTACATGCCTACTCCGTGTTAGAGTATTTTCAAAATACAGGCCCAAAACATGCTGAAAATCGATATTTTAAGTGTCTAAAGTCAATATGTGCATGCATCTTCTGTACCCGTTTATATCTCAAATTCATGCTCAAAACACCCGAAAATTCGATATTGTGGGGTACCAGAAGCGATCTGTACATGCCAACTCCGTGTTAGAGTATTTTCAAAATAAAGGCCCAAAACATGCCTAAAATTGTCATTTTAGGTGCCCAAAGTCAATATGTGCATGCATATTCTGTTCCCGTTTATATCTCAAATTCAGGCTTAAAACACCCGAAAATTCGATATTTTGGGGTCCAGAAGCAATCTGTATATGCCTACTCAGTGCTAGAATATTTTCAATATATAGGCCCAAAACATCCTAAAAATCGATATTTTAGGTGCCCAAAGTCGATATCTTAAATTCAGGCCCAAAACACCCGAAAATTCTACATTTTAGGGTCCCAGAAGCAATTTGTACATGCCTACTCCGTGTTAGAGTATTTTTAAAATACAGTCCCAAAACATACTGAAAATCGATCTTTTAAGTGCCCAAAAGTCGATATGTGAATGCCTCTTCTGTACCCGTTTATATCTCAAATTTTGGCTCCAAACACCCGAAAATTCGATATTTTGGAGTCCCAGAAGTGATCTGTATATGCCTACTCAGTGCTAGAATGTTATCAAAATATAGGCTAAAAACATGCTAAAAATCTATATTTTAAGTGTCCAAAGTCGATATGTGCATGCATCTTCTGTACCCGTTTATATCTCAAATTCAGGCTCAAAAGACCCGAAAATTCGATATTTTTGGGTCCTAGAAGCGATCTGTACATGCCTACTCCTAGTTAGACTGTTTTCAAGATAAAGACCCAAAACATGCTCAAAATCGATATTTTAGGTGCCCAAAAGTCGATATGTGCATGCATCTTCAGTACCCGATTTTATCTCAAATTCGGGCTCAAAACACCCGAAAATTCGATATTTTGGGGTCCCAAAAGCGATCTGTACATGCCTAGTCAGTGCTAGAATATTTTCAAATTATAGGCCCAAAACATGTTAAAAATCGATATTTTAGGTGCCCTAGGTCGATATCTCAAATTCCGGCCCAAAACACCCGAAAATTCGATGTTTTAGGGTCCCAGAAACAATCTGTACATGCCTACTCCGTGTTAGAGTATTTTTAAAATGCAGGCCCAAAATATACAGAAAATCGATCTTTTAGGTGTCCAAAAGTCGATATGTGCATTCATCTTCTGTACCCGTTTATATCTCAAATTCAGGCTCCAAACACCCGAAAATTCGATATTTTGGGGTCCCTGAAGCGATCTGTACATGTCTACCCCGTGTTAGAGTATTTTCAAAATACAGGCCCAAAACATGCTGAAAATCGATATTTTAAGTGTCCAAACTCGATATGTGCATGCATCTTCTGTACCCGTTTATATCTCAAATTCAGGTTCAAAAAACCCGAAAATTCGGTATTTTTGGGTCCTAGAAGCGATCTGTACATGCCTACTCCTTGTTAGAATGTTTTCAAGATACAGACCCAAAACATGCTTAAAATCGATATTTTAGGTGCCCAATGTCAATATGTGCATGCATCTTCTGTACCCGTTTATATCTCAAATTCAGGCTCCAAAAACCCGAAAATTCAATATTTTAGGGTTCCGGAAGCGATCTGTACATGCCTACTCAGTGCTAGAATATTTTCAAAATATAGGCCAATAACATGCTAAAAATTGATATTTTAGGTGCCCTTAGTCGATATCTCAAATTCTGACCCAAATCACCCGAAAATTCGATATATTGGGGTCCCAGAAGCGATCTGTACATGCCTACTCCGTGTTAGAGTATTTTCAAAATACTGTCCCAAAACATACTGAAAATCGATCTGTTAGGTGCCCAAAAGTCGATATGTGCATGCATCTTCTGTACCCGTTTATATTTAAAATTCTTGCTCAAAACACCCTAAAATTCGATATTTTGGCGTCCCAGAAGATATCTGTACATGCCTACTCCGTGTTAGAGTATTTTCAAAATGCAGGACCAAAACATGCTGAAAATCGATATTTTAGGTGCCCAAAGTCAATATGTGCATGCATCTTCTGTACCCGTTTATATCTCAAATTCAGGCTCAAAATAACCGAAAATTCTATATTTTGGGAGTTGCAGAAGCGATCTGTACATGCCTACTCAGTGCTAGAATATTTTCAAAATACAGGTTCAAAACATGCTAAAAATCAATATTTTAGTTGCCCAAAGTCAATATGTGCATGCATCTTCTGTACCCGTTTATATCTCAAAGTAAGGCTCAAAACACCCGAAAATTCGATATTTTAGGGTCCAGAAGCGATCTGTACATGCCTACTCAGTGCTAGAATATTTTCAAAATATAGGCCCAAAACATCCTAAAAATCGATATTTTAGGTGCCCAAAGTCAATATCTCAAATTCAGGCCCAAAACACCCGAAAATTCGATATTTTAGGGTCCCAGAAGCGATCTGTACATGCCTAATCCGTGTTAGAGTATTTTTAAAATACAGTCCCAAAACATACTGAAAATCAATCTTTTAAATGACCAAAAGTCGATATGTGCATGCATCTTCTGTACCCGTTTATATCTCAAATTCAGGCTCAAAACACTCGAAAATTTGAAAATTTGGGGTCCCAGAAGCGATCTGTGCATGCCTACTCCGTGTTAGAGTAATTTCAAAATACAGGCCCAAAACATGCAGAAAATCGATATTTCAAGTGCCCAAAGTCAATATGTGCATTCATCTTCTGTACTTGTTTATATCTCAAATTCAGGCTCAAAACATCCGAAAATTCGATATTTTGGGGTCCCAGAAGCAATCTGTACATGTCTACTCCGTGTTAGAGTATTTTCAAAATACAGGCCCAAAACATGCTAAAAATCGATATTTTATGTGTCCAAAGTCGTTATGTGCATGCATCTTCTGTACCCGTTTATATCTCAAATTCAGGTTCAAAAAACCCGAAAATTCGGTATTTTTGGGTCCTAGAAGTGATCTGTACATGCCTACTCCTAGTTAGAATGTTTTCAAGATACAGACCCAAAACATGCTCAAAATCGATATTTTAGGTGCCCAATGTCAATATGTGCATGCATCTTCTGTACCCGTTTATATTTAAAATTCAGGCTCAAAACACCCTAAAATTCGATATTTTGGCGTCCCAGAAGATATCTGTACATGCCTACTCCGTGTTAGAGTATTTTCAAAATGCAGGACCAAAACATGTTGAAAATCGATATTTTAGGTGCCCAAAGTCAATATGTGCATGCATCTTCTGTACCCGTTTATATCTCAAATTCAGGCTCAAAATACCCGAAAATTCTATATTTTGGGAGTTGCAGAAGCGATCTGTACATGCCTACTCAGTGCTAGAATATTTTCAAAATACAAGTTCAAAACATGCTAAAAATCAATATTTTAGGTGCCCAAAGTCAATATGTGCATGCATCTTCTGTACCCGTTTATATCTCAAATTATGGCTCAAAACACCCGAAAATTCGATATTTTCGGATCCCAGAAGCGATCTGTACATGCCTACTCAGTGCTAGAATATTTTCACAATATAGGCCCAAACATGTTAAAAATCGATATTTTAGGTGCCCAGAGTCGATATCTCAAATTCAGGCCCAAAACACCCGAAAATTCGATATTTTGGAGTTCCAGAAGCGATCTGTACATTCTTACTCCGTGTTAGAGTATTTTCAAAAATACAGGCCCAAAACATGCTGAAAATCGATATTTTAAGTGTCTAAAGTTGATATGTGCATGCATCGTCTGTACCCGTTTATATCTCAAATTCATGCTCAAAACACCCGAAAAAAATCGATATTTTGGGGTACCAGAAGCGATCGATACATGCCTACTCCGTGCTAGAGTATTATCAAAATACAGGCCCAAAACATGCTGAAAATCGATATTTTAGGTGCCCAAAGTCAATATGTGCATGCATCCTCTGTACCCGTTTATATCTCAAAGTAAGGCTCAAAACACCCGAAAATTCGATATTTTAGGGTTCAGAAGCGATCTGTACATGCCTACTCCGTGTTAGAGTATTTTTAAAATACAGTCCCAAAACATACTGAAAATCGATCTTTTAAGTGCCCAAAAGTCGATATGTGCATGAATCTTCTGTACCCGTTTATATCTCAAATTCAGGCTCAAAACACCCGAAAATTTGAAATTTTGGGGTCCCAGAAGCGATCTGTGCATGCCTACTCCGTGTTAGAGTAATTTCAAAATACAGGCCCAAAACATGCAGAAAATCGATATTTCAGTTGCCCAAAGTCAATATGTGCATGCATCTTCTGTACTTGTTAATATATCAAATTCATGCCCAAAACCCCCGAAAATTCGATATTTTAGTGTCCCAGAAGCGATCTGTACATGCCTACTCGGTGTTAGAGTATTTTTAAAATACAGACTTAAAACATACTAAAAATCGATCTTTTAGTTGCCCAAAAGTCGATATGTGCATGCATCTTCTGTACCCGTTTATATCTCAAATTCAGGATCGAAACACCCGAAAATTCGATATTTTCGGGTCCCAGAAGCGATCTGTACATGCCTAATCAGTGCTTGAATATTTTCACAATATAGGCCCAAAACATGTTAAAAATCGATATTTTAGGTGCCCAGAGTCGATATCTCAAATTCAGGCCCAAAATATCAGAAAATTCGATATTTTGGGGTTCCGGAAGCGATATGTACATGCTTACTCCGTGTTAGAGTATTTTCAAAATACAGGCCCAAAACATGCTGAAAATCGATATTATAAGTGTCCAAAGTTGATATGTGCATGCATCTTCTGTACCCGTTTATAACTCAAATTCATGCTCAAAACACCCGAAAATTCGATATTTTGGGGTACCAGAAGCGATCGATACATGCCTACTCCGTGCTAGAGTATTATCAAAATACAGGCCTAAAACATGCTGAAAATCGATATTTTAGGTGCCCAAAGTCAATATGTGCATGCATCTTCTGTACCCGTTTATATCTCAAAGTAAGGCTCAAAACACCCGAAAATTCGATATTTTAGGGTCCAGAAGCGATCTGTACATGCCTACTCAGTGCTAGAATATTTTCAAAATATAGGCCCAAAACATCCTAAAAATCGATATTTTAGGTGCCCAAAGTCAATATCTCAAATTCAGGCCCAAAACACCCGAAATTCGATATTTTAGGGTCCCAGAAGCGATCTGTACATGCCTAATCCGTGTTAGAGTATTTTTAAAATACAGTCCCAAAACATACTGAAAATCGATCTTTTAAATGACCAAAAGTCGATATGTGCATGCATCTTCTGTACCCGTTTATATCTCAAATTCAGGCTCAAAAGACCCGACAATTCGGTATTTTTGGGTCCTAGAAGCGATCTGTACATGCCTACTCCGTATTAGAGTATTTTCAAAATGCAGGCCCAAAACATGCTGAAAATCGATATTTTAGGTGCCCAAAGTTAATATGTGCATGCATCTTCTGTACCCGTTTATATCTCAAATTCAGGATCAAAACACCCGAAAATTCGATGTTTTGGGAGTTGCAGAAGCGATCTGTATATGCCTACTCAGTGCTAGAATATTTTCAAAATACAGGCCCAAAAGATGCTAAAAATCGATATTTTAGGTGCCCAAAGTCAATATGTGCATGCATCTTCTGTACCCGTTTATATCTCAAATTCAGGCTCAAAACACCCGAAAATTCGATATTTTCGGATCCCAGAAGCGATCTGTACATGCCTACTCAGTGCTAGAATATTTTCACAATATAGGCCCAAAACATGTTAAAAATCGATATTTTAGGTGCCCAGATTCGATATCTCAAATTCAGGCTCAAAACACCCGAAATTTCGGTATTTTTGGGTCCTAGAAGCGATCTGTACATGCCTACTCCTAGTTAGAATGTTTTCAAGATACAGACCCAAAACATGCTCAAAATCCATATTTTAGGTGCCCAAAGTCAATATGTGTATGCATCTTCTGCACCCGTTTATATCCCAAATTCAACCTCAAAACATCCGAAAATTCAATATTTTTGGGTCTCAGAAGCGATCTGTACATGCCTACTCAGTGCTAGAATATTTTGAAAATATAGGCCCAAAACATGCTAAAAATCGATATTTTAGGTGCCCAAAGTCGATATCTCAAATTCAGGCCCAAAACACCCGAAAATTCAATATTTTGGAGTCCCAGAAGCGATCTGAACATGCCTACTCCGTGTTAGAGTATTTTCAAAATACTGTCCCAAAACATACTGAAAATCGATCTTTTATGTGCCCAAAAGACGATATGTGCATGCATCTTCTATACCCGTTTATATCTCAAATTCAGGCTCAAAAGACCCGACAATTCGGTATTTTTGGGTCCTAGAAGCGATCTGTACATGCCTACTCCGTGTTAGAATATTTTCAAGATACAGACCCAAAACATGCTCAAAATCAATATTTTAGGTGCCCAAAAGTCGATATGTGCATGTATCTTCTGTACCCGTTTATATCTCAAATTCAGGCTCAAAACACCGGAAAATTCGATATTTTGGGGCCCCAGAAGCGATCTGTACATGCCTACTCCGTATTAAAGTATTTTCAAAATGCAGGCCCAAAACATGCTGAAAATCGATATTTTAGGTGCCCAAACTCAATATGTGCATGAATCTTCTGTACCCGTTTAGATCTCAAATTCAGGCTCAAAACACCCGAAAATTCGATATTTTTGGAGTTGCAGAAGCGATCTGTATATGCCTACTCAGTGCTAGAATATTTTCAAAATACAGGCCCAAAACATGCTAAAAATCGATATTTTAGGTGCCCAAAGTCAATATCTCAAATTCAGGCCCAAAACACCCGAAATTCGATATTTTGGGGTCCCAGATGCGATCTGTACATGCCTACTCCGTGTTAGAGTATTTTCAAAATAAAGGCCTAAAACATGCTGAAAATCGATATTTTAAGTGTCCAAAGTCGATATGTGCATGCATCTTCTGTACCCGTTTATATCTCAAATTCTGGCTCCAAACACCCGAAAATTCGATATTTTGGAGTCCCAGAAGCGATCTGTATATGCCTACTCAGTGCTAGAATGTTATCAAAATATAGGCTAAAAACATGCTAAAAATCTATATTTTAAGTGTCCAAAGTCGATATGTGCATGCATCTTCTGTACCCGTTTATATCTCAAATTCAGGCTCAAAAGGCCCGAAAATTCGGTATTTTTGGGTCCTAGAAGCGATCTGTACATGCCTACTCCAGGTTAGACTGTTTTCAAGATACAGACCCAAAACATGCTCAAAATCGATATTTTAGGTGCCCAAAAGTCGATATGTGCATGCATCTTCAGTACCCGATTTTATCTCAAATTCGGGCTCAAAACACCCGAAAATTCGATATTTTGGGGTCCCAAAAGCGATCTGTACATGCCTAGTCAGTGCTAGAATATTTTCAAATTATAGGCCCAAAACATGTTAAAAATCGATATTTTAGGTGCCCTAGGTCGATATCTCAAATTCCGGCCCAAATTACCTGAAAATTCGATGTTTTAGGGTCCCAGAAGCAATCTGTACATGCCTACTCCGTGTTAGAGTATTTTTAAAATGCAGGCCCAAAATATACAGAAAATCGATCTTTTAGGTGCCCAAAAGTCGATATGTGCATTCATCTTCTGTACCCGTTTATATCTCAAATTCAGGCTCCAAACACCCGAAAATTCGATATTTTGGGGTCACTGAAGCGATCTGTACATGCCTACCCCGTGTTAGAGTATTTTCAAAATACAGGCCCAAAACATGCTGAAAATCGATATTTTAAGTGTCCAAAGTCGATATGTGCATGCATCTTCTGTACCCGTTTATATCTCAAATTCAGGCTCAAAACACCCGAAATTTCGGTATTTTGGGGCCCCAGAAGCTATCTGTACATGCCTACTCCGTATTAAAGTATTTTCAAAATGCAGGCCCAAAACATGCTAAAAATCGATATTTTAGGTGCCCAAAGTCAATATGTGCATGAATCTTCTGTACCCGTTTATATCTCAAATTCAGGCTCAAAACACCCGAAAATTCGATATTTTTGGAGTTGCAGAAGCGATCTGTATATGCCTACTCAGTGCTAGAATATTTTCAAAATACAGGCCCAAAACATGCTAAAAATCGATATTTTAGGTGCCTAAAGTCAATATGTGCATGCATCTTCTGTACCCGTTTATATTTCAAATTCTGGCTCAAAAACACCCGAAAATTCGATATTTTGGGGTCCCAGAAGCGATCTGTACATGCCTACTCAGTGCTAGAATATTTTCACAAAATAGGCCCAAAACATGTTAAAAATCGATATATTAGGTGCCCAGAGTCGATATCACAAATTCAGGCCCAAAACACCCGAAAATTCGATATTTTGGGGTCCCTGATGCGATCTGTACATGCCTACTCCGTGTTAGAGTATTTTCAAAATACAGGCCCAAAACATGCTGAAAATCGATATTTTAAGTGTCTAAAGTCAATATGTGCATGCATCTTCTGTACCCGTTTATATCTCAAATTCATGCTCAAAACACCCGAAAATTCGATATTGTGGGGTACCAGAAGCGATCTGTACATGCCAACTCCGTGTTAGAGTATTTTCAAAATAAAGGCCCAAAACATGCCTAAAATTGTCATTTTAGGTGCCCAAAGTCAATATGTGCATGCATATTCTGTTCCCGTTTATATCTCAAATTCAGGCTTAAAACACCCGAAAATTCGATATTTTGGGGTCCAGAAGCAATCTGTATATGCCTACTCAGTGCTAGAATATTTTCAATATATAGGCCCAAAACATCCTAAAAATCGATATTTTAGGTGCCCAAAGTCGATATCTTAAATTCATGCCCAAAACACCCGAAAATTCTACATTTTAGGGTCCCAGAAGCAATTTGTACATGCCTACTCCGTGTTAGAGTATTTTTAAAATACAGTCCCAAAACATACTGAAAATCGATCTTTTAAGTGCCCAAAAGTCGATATGTGAATGCCTCTTCTGTACCCGTTTATATCTCAAATTTTGGCTCCAAACACCCGAAAATTCGATATTTTGGAGTCCCAGAAGTGATCTGTATATGCCTACTCAGTGCTAGAATGTTATCAAAATATAGGCTAAAAACATGCTAAAAATCTATATTTTAAGTGTCCAAAGTCGATATGTGCATGCATCTTCTGTACCCGTTTATATCTCAAATTCAGGCTCAAAAGACCCGAAAATTCGATATTTTTGGGTCCTAGAAGCGATCTGTACATGCCTACTCCTAGTTAGACTGTTTTCAAGATAAAGACCCAAAACATGCTCAAAATCGATATTTTAGGTGCCCAAAAGTCGATATGTGCATGCATCTTCAGTACCCGATTTTATCTCAAATTCGGGCTCAAAACACCCGAAAATTCGATATTTTGGGGTCCCAGAAGCGATCTGTACATGCCTAGTCAGTGCTAGAATATTTTCAAATTATAGGCCCAAAACATGTTAAAATCGATATTTTAGGTGCCCTAGGTCGATATCTCAAATTCCGGCCCAAAACACCCGAAAATTCGATGTTTTAGGGTCCCAGAAACAATCTGTACATGCCTACTCCGTGTTAGAGTATTTTTAAAATGCAGGCCCAAAATATACAGAAAATCGATCTTTTAGGTGTCCAAAAGTCGATATGTGCATTCATCTTCTGTACCCGTTTATATCTCAAATTCAGGCTCCAAACACCCGAAAATTCGATATTTTGGGGTCCCTGAAGCGATCTGTACATGTCTACCCCGTGTTAGAGTATTTTCAAAATACAGGCCCAAAACATGCTGAAAATCGATATTTTAAGTGTCCAAAGTCGATATGTGCATGCATCTTCTGTACCCGTTTATATCTCAAATTCAGGTTCAAAAAACCCGAAAATTCGGTATTTTTGGGTCCTAGAAGCGATCTGTACATGCCTACTCCTTGTTAGAATGTTTTCAAGATACAGACCCAAAACATGCTTAAAATCGATATTTTAGGTGCCCAATGTCAATATGTGCATGCATCTTCTGTACCCGTTTATATCTCAAATTCAGGCTCCAAAAACCCGAAAATTCAATATTTTAGGGTTCCGGAAGCGATCTGTACATGCCTACTCAGTGCTAGAATATTTTCAAAATATAGGCCAATAACATGCTAAAAATTGATATTTTAGGTGCCCTTAGTCGATATCTCAAATTCTGACCCAAATCACCCGAAAATTCGATATATTGGGGTCCCAGAAGCGATCTGTACATGCCTACTCCGTGTTAGAGTATTTTCAAAATACTGTCCCAAAACATACTGAAAATCGATCTGTTAGGTGCCCAAAAGTCGATATGTGCATGCATCTTCTGTACCCGTTTATATTTAAAATTCTTGCTCAAAACACCCTAAAATTCGATATTTTGGCGTCCCAGAAGATATCTGTACATGCCTACTCCGTGTTAGAGTATTTTCAAAATGCAGGACCAAAACATGCTGAAAATCGATATTTTAGGTGCCCAAAGTCAATATGTGCATGCATCTTCTGTACCCGTTTATATCTCAAATTCAGGCTCAAAATAACCGAAAATTCTATATTTTGGGAGTTGCAGAAGCGATCTGTACATGCCTACTCAGTGCTAGAATATTTTCAAAATACAGGTTAAAAACATGCTAAAAATCAGTATTTTAGTTGCCCAAAGTCAATATGTGCATGCATCTTCTGTACCCGTTTATATCTCAAAGTAAGGCTCAAAACACCCGAAAATTCGATATTTTAGGGTCCAGAAGCGATCTGTACATGCCTACTCAGTGCTAGAATATTTTCAAAATATAGGCCCAAAACATCCTAAAAATCGATATTTTAGGTGCCCAAAGTCAATATCTCAAATTCAGGCCCAAAACACCCGAAAATTCGATATTTTAGGGTCCCAGAAGCGATCTGTACATGCCTAATCCGTGTTAGAGTATTTTTAAAATACAGTCCCAAAACATACTGAAAATCAATCTTTTAAATGACCAAAAGTCGATATGTGCATGCATCTTCTGTACCCGTTTATATCTCAAATTCAGGCTCAAAACACTCGAAAATTTGAAAATTAGGGGTCCCAGAAGCGATCTGTGCATGCCTACTCCGTGTTAGAGTAATTTCAAATTACAGGCCCAAAACATGCAGAAAATCGATATTTCAAGTGCCCAAAGTCAATATGTGCATTCATCTTCTGTACTTGTTTATATCTCAAATTCAGGCTCAAAACATCCGAAAATTCGATATTTTGGGGTCCCAGAAGCAATCTGTACATGTCTACTCCGTGTTAGAGTATTTTCAAAATACAGGCCCAAAACATGCTAAAAATCGATATTTTATGTGTCCAAAGTCGTTATGTGCATGCATCTTCTGTACCCGTTTATATCTCAAATTCAGGTTCAAAAAACCCGAAAATTCGGTATTTTTGGGTCCTAGAAGTGATCTGTACATGCCTACTCCTAGTTAGAATGTTTTCAAGATACAGACCCAAAACATGCTCAAAATCGATATTTTAGGTGCCCAATGTCAATATGTGCATGCATCTTCTGTACCCGTTTATATTTAAAATTCTGGCTCAAAACACCCTAAAATTCGATATTTTGGCGTCCCAGAAGATATCTGTACATGCCTACTCCGTGTTAGAGTATTTTCAAAATGCAGGACCAAAACATGCTGAAAATCGATATTTTAGGTGCCCAAAGTCAATATGTGCATGCATCTTCTGTACCCGTTTATATCTCAAATTCAGGCTCAAAATACCCGAAAATTCTATATTTTGGGAGTTGCAGAAGCGATCTGTACATGCCTACTCAGTGCTAGAATATTTTCAAAATACAAGTTCAAAACATGCTAAAAATCAATATTTTAGTTGCCCAAAGTCAATATGTGCATGCATCTTCTGTACCCGTTTATATCTCAAATTATGGCTCAAAACACCCGAAAATTCGATATTTTCGGATCCCAGAAGCGATCTGTACATGCCTACTCAGTGCTAGAATATTTTCACAATATAGGCCCAAACATGTTAAAAATCGATATTTTAGGTGCCCAGAGTCGATATCTCAAATTCAGGCCCAAAACACCCGAAAATTCGATATTTTGGAGTTCCAGAAGCGATCTGTACATTCTTACTCCGTGTTAGAGTATTTTCAAAAATACAGGCCCAAAACATGCTGAAAATCGATATTTTAAGTGTCTAAAGTTGATATGTGCATGCATCGTCTGTACCCGTTTATATCTCAAATTCATGCTCAAAACACCCGAAAAAAATCGATATTTTGGGGTACCAGAAGCGATCGATACATGCCTACTCCGTGCTAGAGTATTATCAAAATACAGGCCCAAAACATGCTGAAAATCGATATTTTAGGTGCCCAAAGTCAATATGTGCATGCATCCTCTGTACCCGTTTATATCTCAAAGTAAGGCTCAAAACACCCGAAAATTCGATATTTTAGGGTTCAGAAGCGATCTGTACATGCCTACTCCGTGTTAGAGTATTTTTAAAATACAGTCCCAAAACATACTGAAAATCGATCTTTTAAGTGCCCAAAAGTCGATATGTGCATGAATCTTCTGTACCCGTTTATATCTCAAATTCAGGCTCAAAACACCCGAAAATTTGAAATTTTGGGGTCCCAGAAGCGATCTGTGCATGCCTACTCCGTGTTAGAGTAATTTCAAAATACAGGCCCAAAACATGCAGAAAATCGATATTTCAGTTGCCCAAAGTCAATATGTGCATGCATCTTCTGTACTTGTTAATATATCAAATTCAGGCCCAAAACCCCCGAAAATTCGATATTTTAGTGTCCCAGAAGCGATCTGTACATGCCTACTCGGTGTTAGAGTATTTTTAAAATACAGACTTAAAACATACTAAAAATCGATCTTTTAGTTGCCCAAAAGTCGATATGTGCATGCATCTTCTGTACCCGTTTATATCTCAAATTCAGGATCGAAACACCCGAAAATTCGATATTTTCGGGTCCCAGAAGCGATCTGTACATGCCTAATCAGTGCTTGAATATTTTCACAATATAGGCCCAAAACATGTTAAAAATCGATATTTTAGGTGCCCAGAGTCGATATCTCAAATTCAGGCCCAAAATATCAGAAAATTCGATATTTTGGGGTTCCGGAAGCGATATGTACATGCTTACTCCGTGTTAGAGTATTTTCAAAATACAGGCCCAAAACATGCTGAAAATCGATATTATAAGTGTCCAAAGTTGATATGTGCATGCATCTTCTGTACCCGTTTATAACTCAAATTCATGCTCAAAACACCCGAAAATTCGATATTTTGGGGTACCAGAAGCGATCGATACATGCCTACTCCGTGCTAGAGTATTATCAAAATACAGGCCCAAAACATGCTGAAAATCGATATTTTAGGTGCCCAAAGTCAATATGTGCATGCATCTTCTGTACCCGTTTATATCTCAAAGTAAGGCTCAAAACACCCGAAAATTCGATATTTTAGGGTCCAGAAGCGATCTGTACATGCCTACTCAGTGCTAGAATATTTTCAAAATATAGGCCCAAAACATCCTAAAAATCGATATTTTAGGTGCCCAAAGTCAATATCTCAAATTCAGGCCCAAAACACCCGAAATTCGATATTTTAGGGTCCCAGAAGCGATCTGTACATGCCTAATCCGTGTTAGAGTATTTTTAAAATACAGTCCCAAAACATACTGAAAATCGATCTTTTAAATGACCAAAAGTCGATATGTGCATGAATCTTCTGTACCCGTTTATATCTCAAATTCAGGCTCAAAACACCCGAAAATTTGAAAATTTGGGGTCCCAGAAGCGATCTGTGCATGCCTAATCCGTGTTAGAGTAATTTCAAAATACAGGCCCAAAACATGCAGAAAATCGATATTTCAAGTGCCCAAAGTCAATATGTGCATTCATCTTCTGTACTTGTTTATATCTCAAATTCAGGCTCAAAACATCCGAAAATTCGATATTTTGGGGTCCCAGAAGCAATCTGTACATGTCTACTCCGTGTTAGAGTATTTTCAAAATACAGGCCCAAAACATGCTAAAAATCGATATTTTATGTGTCCAAAGTCGTTATGTGCATGCATCTTCTGTACCCGTTTATATCTCAAATTCAGGTTCAAAAAACCCGAAAATTCGGTATTTTTGGGTCCTAGAAGCGATCTGTACATGCCTACTCCTAGTTAGAATGTTTTCAAGATACAGACCCAAAACATGCTCAAAATCGATATTTTAGGTGCCCAATGTCAATATGTGCATGCATCTTCTGTACCCGTTTATATCTCAAATTCAGGCTCCAAAAACCCGAAAATTCAATATTTTAGGGTTCCAGAAGCAATCTGTACATGCCTACTCAGTGCTAGAATATTTTCAAAATATAGGCCCATAACATGCTAAAAATTGATATTTTAGGTGCCCTTAGTCGATATCTCAAATTCAGACCCAAATCACCCGAAAATTCGATATATTGGGGTCCCAGAAGCGATCTGTACATGCCTACTCCGTGTTAGAGTATTTTCACAATACTGTCCCAAAACATACTGAAAATCGATCTGTTAGGTGCCCAAAAGTCGATATGTGCATGCATCTTCTGTACCCGTTTATATTTAAAATTCTGGCTCAAAACACCCTAAAATTCGATATTTTGGCGTCCCAGAAGATATCTATCTGTACATGCCTACTCCGTGTTAGAGTATTTTCAAAATGCAGGACCAAAACATGCTGAAAATCGATATTTTAGGTGCCCAAAGTCAATATGTGCATGCATCTTCTGTACCCGTTTATATCTCAAATTCAGGCTCAAAATACCCGAAAATTCGATATTTTGGGGTCCCAGAAGCGATCTGTACATGCCTACTCCGTGTTAGAGTATTTTCCAAATACAGGCCCAAAACATGCTGAAAATCGATATTTTAGGTGCCCAAAGTCAATATGTGCATGAATCTTCTGTACCCGTTTATATCTCAAATTCAGGGTCAAAACACCCGAAAATTCGATATTTTGGGGTCCCAGAAGCGATCTGTACATGACTACTCAGTGCTAGAATATTTTCAAAATACAGGCCCAAAACATGCAAAAAATCGATATTTTAGGTGCCCAAAGTCAATATGTGCATGCATCTTCTGTACCTGTTTAATCTCAAATTCAGGCTCAAAAAACCCGAAAAATCGATATTTTGGGGTCACAGAAGCGATCTGTACATGCCTACTCAGTGATAGAATATTTTAAAAATATAGGCCCAAAACATTCTAAAAATCGATACTTTAGGTGCCCAATTTCGGGGGTCCCAGAAGCGATCTGTACATGCCTACTCCGTGTTAAAGTATTTTCAAAATACAGGCCCAAAACATACTGAAAATCGATCTTTTAAGTGCCCTAAAGTCGATATTTGCATGCATCTTCTGTACCCGTTTATATCTCAAATTCAGGCTCAAAACACCCTAAAATTCAGTATTTTTTGGTTCTAGCAGCGATCTGTACATGCCTACTCCTAGTTAGAATGTTTTCAAGATACAGACCCAAAACATGCTCAAAATCGATATTTTAGGTGCCCAATGTCAATATGTGCATGCATCTTCTGTACCCGTTTATATCTCAAATTCAGGCTCAAAATACCCGAAAATTCGATATTTTGGGAGTTGCAGAAGCGATCTGTACATGCCTACTCAGTGCTAGAATATTTTCAAAATACAGGTTCAAAACATGCTAAAAATCAATATTTTAGGTGCCCAAAGTCAATATGTGCATGCATCTTCTGTACCCGTTTATATCTCAAATTATGGCTCAAAACACCCGAAAATTCGATATTTTCGGATCCCATAAGCGATCTGTACATGCCTACTCAGTGCTAAAATATTTTCACAATATAGGCCCAAACATGTTAAAAATCGATATTTTAGGTGCCCAGAGTCGATATCTCAAATTCAGGCCCAAAACACCCGAAAATTCGATATTTTGGGGTTCCAGAAGCGATCTGTACATTCTTACTCCGTGTTAGAGTATTTTCAAAAATACAGGCCCAAAACATGCTGAAAATCGATATTTTAAGTGTCTAAAGTTGATATGTGCATGCATCGTCTGTACCCGTTTATATCTCAAATTCATGCTCAAAACACCCGAAAATTCGATATTTTGGGGTACCAGAAGCGATCGATACATGCCTACTCCGTGCTAGAGTATTATCAAAATACAGGCCCAAAACATGCTGAAAATCGATATTTTAGGTGCCCAAAGTCAATATGTGCATGCATCCTCTGTACCCGTTTATATCTCAAAGTAAGGCTCAAAACACCCGAAAATTCGATATTTTAGGGTTCAGAAGCGATCTGTACATGCCTACTCCGTGTTAGAGTATTTTTAAAGTACAGTCCCAAAACATACTGAAAATCGATCTTTTAAGTGCCCAAAAGTCGATATGTGCATGAATCTTCTGTACCCGTTTATATCTCAAATTCAAGCTCAAAACACCCTAAAATTTGAAATTTTGTGGTCCCAGAAGCGATCTGTGCATGCCTACTCCGTGTTAGAGTAATTTCAAAATACAGGCCCAAAACATGCAGAAAATCGATATTTCAGTTGCCCAAAGTCAATATGTGCATGCATCTTCTGTACTTGTTAATATATCAAATTCAGGCCCAAAACCCCCGAAAATTCGATATTTTAGTGTCCCAGAAGCGATCTGTACATGCCTACTCGGTGTTAGAGTATTTTTAAAATACAGACTTAAAACATACTAAAAATCGATCTTTTAGTTGCCCAAAAGTCGATATGTGCATGCATCTTCTGTACCCGTTTATATCTCAAATTCAGGCTCCAAACACCCGAAAATTCGATATTTTGGGGTCCCAGAACCGATCTGTACATGCCTACCCCGTGTTAGAGTATTTTCAAAATACAGGCCCAAAACATGCTGAAAATCGATATTTTAAGTGTCCAAAGTCGAAATGTGCATGCATCTTCTGTACCCGTTTATATCTCAAATTCAACCACAAAACATCCGAAATATCGGTATTTTTGGGTCCTAGAAGCGATCTGTACATGCCTACTCCTAGTTAGATCGTTATCAAGATACAGACCCAAAACATGCTCAAAATCGATATTTTAGGTGCCCAAAGTCAATATGTGTATGCATCTTCTGCACCCGTTTATATCCCAAATTCAACCACAAAACATCCGAAAATTCGATATTTTGGTGTCCTAGAAGCGATCTGTACATGCCTACTCCTAGTTAGAATGTTTTCAAGATAGAGACCCAAAACATGCTCAAAATCGATATTTTAGTTGCCCAATGTCAATATGTGCATGCATCTACTGTACCCGTTTATATCTCAAATTCGGGCTCCAAACACCCGAAAATTCAATATTTTGGGGTCCCAGAGTCGATCTAAACATGCCTACTCAGTGCTAGAGTATTTTCAAAATATAGGCCCAAAACATGCTAAAAATCGATATTTTAGGTGCCCTAAGTCGATATCTCAAATTCAGGCCCAAATCACCCGAAAATTCGATATATTGGGGTCCTAGAAGTGATCTGTACATGCCTACTCCGTGTTAGAGTATTTTCAAAATGCAGGCCCAAAACATGCTGAAAATCGATATTTTAGGTGCCCAAAGTCAATATGTGCATGCATCTTCTGTACCCGTTTATATCTCAAATTCAGGCTCCAAACACCCGAAAATTCGATATTTTGGGGTCCCAGAAGCGATCTGTACATGCCTACCCCGTGTTAGAGTATTTTCAAAATACAGGCCTAAAACATGCTGAAAATCGATATTTTAAGTGTCCAAAGTCGAAATGTGCATGCATCTTCTGTACCCGTTTATATCTCAAATTCAGGCTCAAAACACCCGAAATATCGGTATTTTTGGGTCCTAGAAGCGATCTGTACATGCCTACTCCTAGTTAGATCGTTATCAAGATACAGACCCAAAACATGCTCAAAATCGATATTTTAGGTGCCCAAAGTCAATATGTGTATGCATCTTCTGCACCCGTTTATATCCCAAATTCAACCACAAAACATCCGAAAATTCGATATTTTGGGGTCCTAGAAGCGATCTGTACATGCCTACTCCTAGTTAGAATGTTTTCAAGATAGAGACCCAAAACATGCTCAAAATCGATATTTTAGTTGCCCAATGTCAATATGTGCATGCATCTACTGTACCCGTTTATATCTCAAATTCAGGCTCCAAACACCCGAAAATTCAATATTTTGGGGTCCCAGAGTCGATCTAAACATGCTTACTCAGTGCTAAAGTATTTTCAAAATATAGAACCAAAACATGCTAAAAATCGATATTTAAGGTGACCTAAGTCGATATCTCAAATTCAGGCCCAAATCACCCGAAAATTCGATATATTGGGGTCCTAGAAGCGATCTGTACATGCCTACTCCGTGTTAGAGTATTTTCAAAATGCAGGCCCAAAACATGCTGAAAATCGATATTATAGGTGCCCAAAGTCAATATGTGCATGCATCTTCTGTACCCGTTTATATTTCAAATTCAGGCTCAAAATACCCGAAAATTCGATATTTTGGGAGTTGCAGAAGCGATCTGTACATGCCTACTCAGTGCTAGAATATTTTCAAAATACAGGCCCAAAACATGCTAAAATCGATATTTCAGGTGCCCAAAGTCGATATGTGCATGCATCTTCTGTACCCGTTTATATCTCAAATTCAGGCTCAAAACACCCGAAATTTCAGTATTTTGGGGTCCCAGAAGCGATCTGTACAAGCCTACTCACTGCTAGAAGAATTTCAAAATATAGGCCCAAAACATGTTAAAAACCGATATTTTAGGTGCCGTAGGTCGATATCTCAAATTCAGGCCCAAAACACCCGAAATTCGATATTTTAGTGTCCCAGAAGCGATCTGTACATGCCTTCTCGGTGTTAGAGTATTTTTAAAATGCAGGCTTAAAACATACTGAAAATCGATCTTTTAGTTGCCCAAAAGTCGATATGTACATGCATCTTCTGTAACCGTTTATATCTCAAATTCAGGCTCCAAACACCCAAAAATTCGATATTTTGGGGTCCCAGAAGCGATCTGTACATGCCTACCCCGTGTTAGAGTATTTTCAAAATACAGGCCCAAAACATGCTGAAAATCGATATTTTAAGTGTCCAAAGTCGATATGTGCATGCATCTTCTGTACCCGTTTATATCTCAAATTCAGTTTTAAAACACCCGAAATTTCGGTATTTTAGGGTCCTAGAAGCGATCTGTACATGCCTACTCCTAGTTAGATCGTTTTCAAGATTCAGACCCAAAACATGCTCAAAATCGATATTTTAGGTGCCCAAAGTCAATATGTGTATGCATCTTCTGCACACGTTTATATCCCAAATTCAACCTCAAAACATCCGAAAATTCGATATTTTGGGGTCCCAGAAGCGATCTGTACATGCCTACTCCTAGTTAGAATGTTTTCAAGTTGCAGACCCAAAACATGCTCAAAATCGATATTTTAGTTGCCCAATGTCAATATGTGCATGAATCTTCTGTACCCGTTTATATCTCAAATTCAGGCTCAAAACACCCGAAAATTCAATATTTTGGGGTCCCAGAAGTGATCTGTACATGCCTACTCCGTGTTAGAGTATTTTCAAAATGCAGGCCCAAAACATGCTGAAAATCGATATTTTAGGTGCCCAAAGTCTATATGTGCATGCATCTTCTGTACCCGTTTATATCTCAAATTCAGGCTCAAAATACCCGAAAATTCGATATTTTGGGAGGTGCAGAAGCGATCTGTACATGCTTACTCCGTGTTAGAGTATTTTCAAAATACAGGCCCAAAACATGCTGAAAATCGATATTTTAAGTGTCCAAAGTTGATATGTGCATGCATCTTCTGTACCCGTTTATATCTCAAATTCAGGCTCAAAACACCCGAAAACTTGATATTTTGGGGTCCCAGAAGCGATCTGTACATGCCTACTCTGTGTTAGAGTAATTTCAAAATACAGGCCCAAAACATGCTGAAAATCGATATTTCAGGTGCCCGTAGTCAATATGTGCATGCATCTTCTGTACTTGTTTATATCTCAAATTCAGGCTCAAAACACCCGAAAATTCGATATTTTGGGGTCCCAGAAGCGATCTGTACATGCATTTTCCGTGTTTGAGTAATTTCAAAATACAGGCCCAAAACCTGCTGAAAATCGATATTTTAGGCACCCAAAGTCAATATGTGCATGCATCTTCTGTACCCGTTTATATATCAAAGTCAGGCTTAAAACACCCGAAAATTCGATATTTTAGGGTCCAAAAGCGATCTGTACATACCTACTCACTGCTAGAATATTTTCAAAATATAGGCCCGAAACATGTTAAAAATCGATATTTTAGGTGCTCTAGGTCGATATCTCAAATTCAGGCCCAAAACACCCGAAAATTCGATATTTTAGGGTCCCAGAAGCGATCTGTACATGCCTACTCCGTGTTAGAGTATTTTTAAAATGAAGGCCCAAAATATACTGAAAATCGATCTTTTAGGTGCTCAAAAGTCGATATGTGCATGCATCTTCTGTACCCGTTTATATCTCAAATTCAGGCTCAAAACACCCGAAATTTTGGTATTTTTGGGTCCTAGAAGCGATCTGTACATGCCTACTCAGTGCTAGAATGTTTTTAAAATAT
Organism: Petrolisthes cinctipes; assembly: GCA_033782935.1. NCBI lineage: Eukaryota > Metazoa > Arthropoda > Malacostraca > Decapoda > Porcellanidae > Petrolisthes > Petrolisthes cinctipes. Next base: position 1,612,599 of record JAWQEG010000230.1, read on the forward strand.
AGGCTAAAAGCATGCTAAAAATCAATATTTTAAGTGTCCAAAGTTGATTTGTGCATGCATCTTCTATACCCGTTTATATCTCAAATTCCGGTTCAAAACACCCGAAAATTCGATATTTTGGGGTACCAGAAGTGATCTATACATGCCTACTCCGTGTTAGAGTATTATCAAAATACAGGCCCAAAACATGCTGAAAATCGATATTTCAGGTGCCCAAAGTCAATATGTGCATGCATCTTCTGTACCCGTTTATATCTCAAATTCAGACTCAAAACACCCGAAAATTCAATATTTTTTGGTCCCAGAAGCGATCTGTACATGTCTACTTAGTGCTAGAATATTTTCAAAATATAGGCCCAAAACATGCTAAAAATCGACATTTTAGGTGCCCAAAGTCGATATCTCAAATTCAGGCTCAAAACACCCAAAAATTCGATATTTTGGGGCCCCAGAAGCGATCTGTACATGCCTACTCCGTGTTAGAGTACTTTCAAAATACAAGCCCAAAACATACTGAAAATCGATCTTTTAGGTGCCCAAAAGTCGATAGGTGCATGCATCTTCTGTACCCATTCATATCTCAAATTCAGGCTCAAAACAAACGAAAATTCGATATTTTGGGGTTCCAGAAGCGATCTGTACATGCCTACTCAGATACAGGCCCAAGACATGCTGAAAATCACTATTTTAGGTGCCCAAAGTCAATATGTGCATGCATCAGCTGTACCCGTTTATATCTTAAATTCAGACTCAAAACACCCGATAATTCGATATTTTGGGGTCCTAGAAGCGATCTGTACATGCCTACTCAGTGCTAGAATATTTTTAAAATATTGGCCCAAAACATGCTAAAAATCGATATTTTAGGTGCACAAAGTCGATATCTCAAATTCAGGCCCAAAACACCCGAAAATTCGATATTTGGGGGGTCCCAGAAGCGATCTGTACATGCCTACTCCGAGTTAGAGTATTTTCAAATTACAGGCCAAAAACATGCTGAAAATCGATCTTTTAGGTGCCATAAAGTCGATATGTGCATGCATCTTCTGAACCCGTTTAAATCTCAAATTCAGGCTCCAAACACCCGAAAATTCGATATTTTGGGGTCCCAGAAGCGATCTGTACATGCCTACTCAGTGCTAAAATATTTTCAAAATATAGGCCCAAAATATGCTAAAAATCGATATTTTATGTGCCCAAAGTCGATATCTCAAATTCAGGCCCAAAACACCCGAAAATTCGATATTTTGGGGTCCTAGAAGCGATCTGTACATGTCTACTCCTAGTTAGAATGTTTTCAAGATAGAGACCCAAAACATGCTGAAAATCGATATTTCAGGTACACAAAGTCAATATGTGCATGCATCTTCAGTACTTGTTTATATCTGAAATTCAGGCTCAAAACACCGGAAAATTCGATATTTTGGGATCCCAGAAGCGATCTCTACATGTCTACTCCGTGTTAGAGTATTTTCAAAATACTGTCCCAAAACATACTAAAAATCGATCTTTTAGGTGCCCAAAAGTCGATATGTGCATGGATCTACTGTACCCGTTTATATCTCAAATTCAGGCTCAAAACACCCGAAAATTCGATATTTTGGGGTCTCAGAAGCGATCTGTACGTGCCTACTCTGTGTTAGAGTATTTTCAAAATGCAGGCCCAAAACATGCTGAAAATCGATATTTTAGGTGCCCAAAGTCAATATGTGCACGCATCTTCTGTACCCGTTTATATCTCAAATTCACGCTCAAAATACCCGAAAATTCGATATTTTGTTAGTTGCAGAAGCGATCTGCACATGCCTACTCAGTGCTAGAATATTTTCAAAATACAGGCCCAAAACATGCTAAAAATCGATATTTTAGGTGCCCAAAAGTCAATATGTGCATGCATCTTCTGTACCCATTTATATCTCAAATTCTGGCTCAAAACACCCGAAAATTCGATATTTTCGGGTCCCAGAAGCGATCTGTACATGCCTACTCAGTGCTAGAATATTTTCAAAATATAGGCCCAAAACATGTTAAAAATCGATATTTTAGGTGCCCAGAGTCGATATCTCAAATTCAGGCCCAAAACACCCGAAAATTCGATATTTTGGGGTTCCAGAAGCGATCTGTACATGCTTACTCAGTGTTAGAGTATTTTCAAAATGCAGGCCCAAAACATGCTGAAATTCGATATTTTAAGTGTCCAAAGTTGATATGTGCATGCATCTTCTGTACCCGTTTATATCTCAAATTCATGCTCAAAACACCCGAAAATTCGATATTTTGGGGTACCAGAAGCGATCTATACATGCCTACTCCGTGTTAGAGTATTATCAAAATACAGGCCAAAAACCTGCTGAAAATCGATATTTTAGGCGCCCAAAGTCAATATGTGCATGCATCTTCTGTACCCGTTTATATCTCAAAGTCAGGCTCAAAACACCCGAAAATTCGATATTTTAGGGTCCAAAAGCGATCTGTACATGCCTACTCACTGCTAACATATTTTCAAAATATAGGCCCAAAACATGTTAAAAATCGATATTTTAGGTGCCCTAGGTCGATATCTCAAATTCAGGCCCAAAACACCCGAAAATTCGATATTTTAGGGTCCCAAAAGCGATCTGTACATGCCTACTCCGTGTTAGAGTATTTTTAAAATGCAGGCCCAAAATATACTGAAAATCGATCTTTTAGGTGCTCAAAAGTCAATATGTGCATGCATCTTCTGTACCCGTTTATATCTCAAATTCAGGCTCAAAACACGCGAAATTTCGGTATTTTTGGGTCCTATAAGCGATCTGTACATGCCTACTCCTAGTTAGATCGTTTTCAAGATACAGACCCAAAACATGCTCAAAATCGATATTTTAGGTGCCCAAAGTCAATATGTGTATGCATCTTCTGCAAACGTTTATATCCCAAATTCAACCTTAAAACATCCGAAAATTCAATATGTTTGGGTCCCAGAAGCGATCTGTACATGCCTACTCAGTGCTAGAATGTTTTTAAAATGTAGGCTAAAAACATGCTAAAAATCAATATTTTAAGTTTCCAAAGTTGATTTGTGCATGCATCTTCTGTACCCGTTTATATTTCAAATTCAGGTTCAAAACACCCGAAAATTCGATATTTTGGGGTACCAGAAGTGATCTATACATGCCTACTCCGTGTTAGAGTATTATCAAAATACAGGCCCAAAACATGCTGAAAATCGATATTTCAGGTGCCCAAAGTCAATATGTGCATGCATCTTCTGTACCCGTTTATATCTCAAATTCAGGCTCAAAACACCCGAAAATTCAATATTTTGGGGTCCCAGAAGCGATCTGTACATGTCTACTTAGTGCTAGAATATTTTCAAAATATAGGCCAACAACATGCTAAAAATCGACATTTTAGGTGCCCAAAGTCGATATCTCAAATTCAGGCTCAAAACACCCAAAAATTCGATATTTTGGGGTCCCAGAAGCGATCTGTACATGCCTGCTCCGTGTTAGAGTACTTTCAAAATACAAGCCCAAAACATACTGAAAATCGATCTTTTAGGTGCCCAAAAGTCGATAGGTGCATGCATCTTCTGTACCCATTTATATCTCAAATTCAGGCTCAAAACAAACGAAAATTCGATATTTTGGGGTTCCAGAAGCGATCTGTACATGCCTACTCAGATACAGGCCCAAGATATGCTTAAAATCACTATTTTAGGTGCACAAAGTCAATATGTGCATGCATCTTCTGTACCCGTTTATATCTTAAATTCAGACTCAAAACACCCGATAATTCGATTTTTTGGGGTCCTAGAAGCGATCTGTACATGCCTACTCAGTGCTAGAATATTTTTAAAATATAGGCCCAAAACATCCTAAAAATCGATATTTTAGGTGCACAAAGTCGATATCTCAAATTCAGGCCCAAAACACCCGGAAATTCGATATTTGGGGGGTCCCAGAAGCGATCTGTACATGCCTACTCCGAGTTAGAGTATTTTCAAAATACAGGCCCAAAACATGCTGAAAATCGATCTTTTAGGTGCCATAAAGTCGATATGTGCATGCATCTTCTGAACCCGTTTAAATCTCAAATTCAGGCTCCAAACACCCGAAAATTCGATATTTTGGGGTCCCAGAAGCGATCTGTACATGCCTACTCAGTGCTAAAATATTTTCAAAATATAGGCCCAAAACATGCTAATAATCAATAATTTATGTGCCCAAAGTCGATATCTCAAATTCAGGCCCAAAACACCCGAAAATTCGATATTTTGGGGTCCCAGAAGCGATGTGTATATGCCTACTCAGTGCTAGAATGTTTTCACATTATAGGCTCAAAACATGCTAAAAATAGATGTTTTATGTGTCCAAAGTCGATATGTGCATGCATCTTCTGTACCCGTTTATATCTCAAATTCAGGCTCACAACACCCGAAAATTCGATATTTTGGGGTCCTAGAAGCGATCTGTACATGCCTACTCCTAGTTAGAATGTTTTCAAGATACAGACCCAAAACATGCATAAAAATCGATATTTTAGGTGCCCAAAAGTCGATATGTGCATGCATCTTCAGTACCCGTTTATATCTCAAATTCAGGCTCAAAATACCCGAAAATTCGATATTTTTGGGTCCCAGAAGCGATCTGTACATGCCTACTCTGTGTTAGAGTATTTTCCAAATACAGGCCCAAAACATGCTGAAAATCGATATTTTAGGTGCCAAAAGTCAATATGTGCATGCATCTTCTGTAACCGTTTATATCTCAAATTCAGGCTCAAAACACTCGAAAATTAGATATTTTGGGGTCCCAGAAGCGATCTGTACATGCCTACTTAGTGCTAAAAAATTTTCAAAATATAGGCCCAAAACATGATAAAAATCGATATTTTAGGTGCCCAAAGTCGATATCTCAAATTCAGGCTCAAAACACCCGAAAATTCGATATTTTGGGGTCCCAGAAGCAATGTGTATATGCCTACTCAGTGCTAGAATGTTTTCACATTAAAGGCTCTAAACAGGCTAAAAATAGGTATTTTAAGTGTCCAAAGTCGATATGTGCATACATCTTCTGTACCCGTTTATATCTCAAATTCAGCCTCAAAACACAAGAAAATTCGATGCTTTTGGGTCCTAGAAGTGATCTATACATGCCTACTCCGTGTTAGAGTATTATCAAAATACAGGCCCAAAACATGCTGAAAATCGATATTTCAGGTGCCCAAAGTCAATATGTGCATGCATCTTCTGTACCCGTTTATATCTCAAATTCAGGCTCAAAACACCCGAAAATTCAATATTTTGGGGTCCCAGAAGCGATCTGTACATGTCTACTTAGTGCTAGAATATTTTTAAAATATAGGCCCAAAACATGCTAAAAATCGACATTTTAGGTGCCCAAAGTCGATATCTCAAATTCAGGCTCAAAACACCCAAAAATTCGATATTTTGGGGTCCCAGAAGCGATCTGTACATGCCTACTCCGTGTTAGAGTACTTTCAAAATACAAGCCCAAAACATACTGAAAATCGATCTTTTAGGTGCCCAAAAGTCGATAGGTGCATACATCTTCTGTACCCATTTATATCTCAAATATAGGCTCAAAACAAACGAAAATTCAATATTTTGGGGTACCAGAAGCGATCTGTACATGCCTACTCAGATACAGGCCCAAGACATGCTGAAAATCACTATTTTAGGTGCCCAAAGTCAATATGTGCATGCATCTTCTGTACCCGTTATATCTTAAATTCAGACTCAAAACACCCGATAATTCGATATTTTGGGGTCCTAGAAGCGATCTGTACATGCCTACTCAGTGCTAGAATATTTTTAAAATATAGGCCCAAAACATGCTAAAAATCGATATTTTAGGTGCACAAAGTCGATATCTCAAATTCAGGCCCAAAACACCAGAAAATTCGATATTTGGGGGGTCCCAGAAGCGATCTGTACATGCCTACTCCGAGTTAGAGTATTTTCAAAATACAGGCCTAAAACATGCTGAAAATCGATCTTTTAGGTGCCATAAAGTCGATATGTGCATGCATCTTCTGAACCCGTTTAAATCTCAAATTCAGGCTCCAAACACCCGAAAATTCGATATTTTGGGGTCCCAGAAGCGATCTCTACATGCCTACTCAGTGCTAAAATATTTTCAAAATATAGGCCCAAAACATGCTAAAAATCGATATTTTATGTGCCCAAAGTCGATATCTCAAATTCTGGCCCAAAACACCCAAAAATTCGATATTTTGGGGTCCTAGAAGCGATCTGTACATGTCTACTCCTAGTTAGAATGTTTTCAAGATAGAGACCCAAAACATGCTCAAAATCGATATTTTAGGTGACCAAAAGTCGATATGTGCATGCCTCTTCAGTACCCGTTTATATCTCAAATTAAGGCTCAAAACACCCGAAAATTTAATATTTTTGGGTCCCAGAAGCGATCTGTAAATGCCTACTTAGTGCTAGAATATTTTCAAAATATAGGCCCAAAACATGAGAAAAATCGATATTTTTAGATGCCCAAAGTCGATATCTCAAATTCAGGCCCAAAACACCCGAAAATTCGATATTTTGGGGTCCCAGAAGCGATGTGTATATGCCTACTCCGTGTTAGAGTATTTTCAAAATACAGGAACAAAAACATACTGGAAATCGATCTTTCTGGTGCCCAAAATCAATATGTGCATGCATCTTCTGTACCCGTTTATATCTCAAATTCAGGCTCAAAACACTCGAAAATTAGATATTTTGGGGTCCCAGAAGCGATCTGTACATGCCTACTTAGTGCTAGAATATTTTCATAATATAGGCCCAAAACATGCTAAAAATCGATATTTTAGGTGCCCAAAGTCGATATCTCAAATTCAGGCTCAAAACACCCGAAAATTCGATATTTTGGGGTCCCAGAAGCGATCTGTACATGACTACTCAGTGCTAGAATATTTTCAAAATACAGGCCCAAAACATGCAAAAAATCGATATTTTAGGTGCCCAAAGTCAATATGTGCATGCATCTTCTGTACCTGTTTAATCTCAAATTCAGGCTCAAAAAACCCGAAAAATCGATATTTTGGGGTCACAGAAGCGATCTGTACATGCCTACTGAGTGATAGAATATTTTAAAAATATAGGCCCAAAACATTCTAAAAATCGATACTTTAGGTGCCCAATTTCGGGGGTCCCAGAAGCGATCTGTACATGCCTACTCCGTGTTAAAGTATTTTCAAAATACAGGCCCAAAACATACTGAAAATCGATCTTTTAGGTGCCCTAAAGTCGATATTTGCATGCATCTTCTGTACCCGTTTATATCTCAAATTCAGGCTCAAAACACCCGAAAATTCAGTATTTTTGGGTTCTAGCAGCGATCTGTACATGCCTACTCCCAGTTAGAATGTTTTCAAAATACAGGCCCAAAACATGCTGAAAATCGATATTTTCAGGTGCCCAAAGTCAATATGTGCATGCATCATCTGTACCCGTTTATATTTCAAATTCAGGCTCAAAACACACGAAAATTCGATATTTTGGGGTCCCAGAAGCGATCTGTACATGCCTACTTAGTGCTAGAATATTTTCAAAATATAGGCCCAAAACATGCTAAAAATCGATATTTTAGGAGCCCAAAGTCGATATCTCAAATTCAGGCCCAAAACACCCGAAAATTCGATATTTTGGGGTCCCAGAAGCGATGTGTATATGCCTACTCAGTGCTAGAATATTTTCACATTATAGGCTCAAAACATGCTAAAAATAGATGTTTTAAGTGTCCAAAGTCGATATGTGCATGCATCTTCTGTACCCGTTTATATCTCAAATTCAGGCTCACAACACCCGAAAATTCGATATTTTTGGGTCCTAGAAGCGATCTGTACATGTCTACTCCTAGTTAGAATGTTTTCAAGATACAGACCCAAAACATGCTTAAAAATCGATATTTTAGGTGCCCAAAAGTCGATATGTGCATGCATCTTCAGTACCCGTTTATATCTCAAATTCAGGCTCAAAATACCCGAAAATTCGATATTTTGGGGTCCCAGAAGCGATCTGTACATGCCTACTCTGTGTTAGAGTATTTTCCAAATACAGGCCCAAAACATGCTGAAAATCGATATTTTAGGTGCCAAAAGTCAATATGTGAATGAATCTTCTGTACCCGTTTATATCTCAAATTCAGGCTCAAAACACCCGAAAATTCGATATTTTGGGGTCCCAGAAGCGATCTGTACATGACTACTCAGTACTAGAATATTTTCAAAATACAGGCCCAAAACATGCTAAAAATCGATACTTTATGTGCCCAAAGTCAATTTGTGCATGCATCTTCTGTACCTGTTTATATCTCAAATTCAGGCTCATAAAACCCGAAAATTCGATATTTTGGGGTCACAGAAGCGATCTGTACATCCCTACTCAGTGCTAGAATATTTTAAAAATATAGGCCCAAAACATTCTAAAAATCGATATTTTAGGTGCCCAAAGTCGATATCTCAAATTCAGTCCGAAAACACCCGAAAAATCGATATTTTTGGGTCCCAGAAGCGATCTGTACATGCCTACTCAGTGCTAGAATATTTTCACAATATAGGCTCAAAACACGCTAAAAATAAATATTATAAATGTCCAAAGTCGATGTGTGCATGCATCTTCTGTACTCGTTTATATCTCAAATTCAGGCTCAAAACACCCAAAAATTCGATATTTTTCGGTCCTAGAAGTGATCTGTACATGCCTACTCCTAGTTAGAATGTTTTCAAGATACAGACCCAAAACATGCTTAAAAATCGATATTTTAGGTGCCCAAAAGTCGATATGTGCATGCATCTTCAGTACCCGTTTATATCTCAAATTCAGGCTCAAAATACCCGAAAATTCGATATTTTGGGGTCCCAGAAGCGATCTGTACATGTCTACTCCGTGTTAGAGTATTTTCCAAATACAGGCCCAAAACATGCTGAAAATCGATATTTTAGGTGCCCGAAGTCAATATGTGCATGAATCTTCTGTACCCGTTTATATCTCAAATTCAGGCTCAAAACACCCGAAAGTTCGATATTTTGGGGTCCCAGAAGTGATCTGTACATGACTACTCAGTGCTAGAATATATTCAAAATACAGGCCCAAAACATGCTAAAAATCGATATTTTAGGTGCCCAAAGTCAATATGTGCATGCATCTTCTGTACCTGTTTAATCTCAAATTCAGGCTCAAAAAACCCGAACAATCGATATTTTGGGGTCACAGAAGCGATCTGTACATGCCTACTCAGTGCTAGAATATTTTAACAATATAGGCCCAAAACAGTCTAAAAATCGATATTTTAGGTGCCCAAAGTCGATATCTCAAATTCATTCCGAAAACACCCGAAAATTCTATATTTTAGGGGTCCCAGAAGCTATCTGTACATGCCTGCTCCGTGTTAGAGTATTTTCAAAATACAGGCCCAAAACATACTGAAAATCGATCTTTTAGGTGCCCTAAAGTCGATATGTGCATGCATCTTCTGTACCCGTTTATATCTCAAATTCAGGCTCAAAACACCCGAAAATTCAGTATTTTTGGGTTCTAGCAGCGATCTGTACATTTCTACTCCTAGTTAGAATGTTTTAAAGATACAGACCCAAAACATGTTCAAAATCGATATTTTAGGTGCCCAAAAGTGGATATGTGCATGCATCTTCTGTACCCGTTTATATCTCAAATTCAGGCTCAAAACACCCGAAAATTCAGTATTTTTGGGTTCTAGCAGCGATCTGTACATGCCTACTCCTAGTTAGAATGTTTTCAAGATACAGACCCATAACATGCTCAAAATCGATATTTTAGGTGCCCAAAAGTCGGTATGTGCATGTATCTTCAGTACCCGTTTATATCTCAAATTCCGGCTCAAAACACCCGAAAATTCGATATTTTTGGGTCCAAGAAGCGATCTGTACATGCCTACTCCGTGTTAAAGTATTTTCAAAATACAGGCCCAAAACATGCTGAAAATCGATATTTTAGGTGCCCAAAGTCAATATGTGCATGCATCTTCTGTACCCGTTTATATCTCAAATTCAGGCTCAAAACACCCGAAAATTCACTATTTTTTGGTCCCAGAAGCGATCTGTAAATGCCTACTTAGTGCTAGAATATTTTCAAAAAATAGGCGCAAAACATGCTAAAAATCGATATTTTTAGGTGCCCAAAGTCGATATCTCAAATTCAGGCCCAAAACACCCGAAAATTCGATATTTTGGGGTCCCGGAAGCGATGTGTATATGCCTACTCCGTGTTAGAGTATTTTCAAAATACAGGAACAAAAACATACTGGAAATCGATCTTTCTGGTGCCCAAAATCAATATGTGCATGCATCTTCTGTACCCGTTTATATCTCAAATTCAGGCTCAAAACACTCGAAAATTAGATATTTTGGGGTCCCAGAAGCGATCTGTACATGCCTACTTAGTGCTAGAATATTTTCATAATATAGGCCCAAAACATGCTAAAAATCGATATTTTAGGTGCCCAAAGTCGATATCTCAAATTCAGGCTCAAAACACCCGAAAATTCGATATTTTGGGGTCCCAGAAGCGATGTGTATATGCCTACTCAGTGCTAGAATGTTTTCACATTATAGGCTCAAAACATGCTAAAAATCGATATTTTAAGTGTCCAAAGTCGATATGTGCATGCATCTTCTGTACCCGTTTATATCTCAAATTCAGGCTCAAAACACCCGAAAATTCGATACTTTTGGGTCCTAGAAGCGATCTGTACATGCCTACTCCTAGTCAGAATGTTTTCAAGATACAGACCCAAAACATGCTTAAAAATCGATATTTTAGGTGCCCAAAAGTCGATATGTGCATGCATCTTCAGTACCCGTTTATATCTCAAATTCAGGCTCAAAATACCCGAAAATTCCATATTTTGGGGTCCCAGAAGCGATCTGTACATGCCTACTCCGTGTTAGAGTATTTTCCAAATACAGGCCCAAAACATGCTGAAAATCGATATTTTAGGTGCCCAAAGTCAATATGTGCATGAATCTTCTGTACCCGTTTATATCTCAAATTCAGGGTCAAAACACCCGAAAATTCGATATTTTGGGGTCCCAGAAGCGATCTGTACATGACTACTCAGTGCTAGAATATTTTCAAAATACAGGCCCAAAACATGCAAAAAATCGATATTTTAGGTGCCCAAAGTCAATATGTGCATGTATCTTCTGTACCTGTTTAATCTCAAATTCAGGCTCAAAAAACCCGAAAAATCGATATTTTGGGGTCACAGAAGCGATCTGTACATGCCTACTCAGTGATAGAATATTTTAAAAATATAGGCCCAAAACATTCTAAAAATCGATACTTTAAGTGCCCAATTTCGGGGGTCCCAGAAGCGATCTGTACATGCCTACTCCGTGTTAAAGTGTTTTCAAAATACAGGCCCAAAACATACTGAAAATCGATCTTTTAGGTGCCCTAAAGTCGATATTTGCATGCATCTTCTGTACCCGTTTATATCTCAAATTCAAGCTCCAAACACCCGAAAATTCGATATTTTTGGGTCCTAGAAGCGATCTGTACATGCCTACTCAGTGCTAGAATGTTTTCACATTTTAGGCTCAAAACATGCTAAAAATAGATATTTTAAGTGTGCAAAGTCGATATGTGCATGCATCTTCTGTACCCGTTTATATCTCAAATTCAGGCTCAAAACACCCGAAAATTCGATATTTTGGGTTCCCAGAAGCGATCTGTACATGCTTACGCCTAGTTAGAATGTTTTCAAGATAGAGAAACAAAATATGCTCAAAATCGATATTTTAGGTGCCCAAAAGTCGATATGTGCATGCATCTTCAGTACCCGTGTATATCTCAAATTAAGGCTCAAAACACCCGAAAATTCGATATTTTGGGGTCCCAGAAGCGATCTGTACATGCCTACGCCTAGTTAGAATGTTTTCAAGATAGAGAAACAAAATATGCTCAAAATCGATATTTTAGGTGCCCAAAAGTCGATATGTACCCGTTTATATCTCAAATTAAGGCTCAAAACACCCGAAAATTCGATATTTTGGGGTCCAAGAATCGATCTGTACATGCCTACTCCGTGTTAGAGTATTTTCAAAATATAGGCCAAAAACATGCTGAAAATCGATATTTTAGGTGCCCAAAGTCAATATGTGCATGCATCTTCTGTACCCGTTTATATCTCAAATTCTGGCTCAAAACACCCTAAAATTCGATATTTTTGGGTCCCAGAAGCGATCTGTACATGCCTACTCAGTACTAAAACATTTTCAAAATATAGGCCCAAAACATGCTGAAAATCGATATTTTAGGTGCCCAAAGTCGATATCTCAAATTCAGGCACAAAACACCCGAAAATTCAATATTTGGGGGTCCCAGAAGCGATCTGTACATGCCTACTCCGTGTTAGAGTATTTTCAAAATATAGGCCCAAAACATGCTAAAAATCGATATTTTAGGTGCCCAAAGTCGATATCTCAAATTCAAGCCCAAAACACCCGAAAATTGGATATTTTGGGGTCCCAGAAGCGATGTGGATATGCCTACTCAGTGCTAGAATGTTTTCACATTATAGGCTCAAAACATGCTAAAAATAGATGTTTTAAGTGTCCAAAGTCGATATGAGCATGCATCTTCTGTACCCGTTTATATCTCAAATTCAGGCTCACAACACCCGAAAATTCAGTATTTTTGGGTTCTAGCAGCGATCTGTACATGCCTACTCCCAGTTAGAATGTTTTCAAAATACAGGCCCAAAACATGCTGAAAATCGATATTTTCAGGTGCCCAAAGTCAATATGTGCATGCATCTTCTGTACCCGTTTATATCACAAGTTCAGGCTCAAAACACCCGAAAATTCGATATTTTGGGGTCCCAGAAGCGATGTGTACATGCCTACTCAGTGATAGAATATTTTCAAAATATAGTCCCAAAACATGCAAAAAATCGATATTTTAGGTGCCCAAAGTCAATATGTGCATGCATCTTCTGTACCTGTTTAATCTCAAATTCAGGCTCAAAAAACCCGAACAATCGATATTTTGGGGTCACAGAAGCGATCTGTACATGCCTACTCAGTGCTAGAATATTTTAACAATATAGGCCCAAAACATTCTAAAAATCGATATTTTAGGTGCCCAAAGTCGATATCTCAAATTCATTCCGAAAACACCCGAAATTTCTATATTTTAGGGGTCCCAGAAGCTATCTGTACATGCCTACTCCGTGTTAGAGTATTTTCAAAATACAGGCCCAAAACATACTGAAAATCGATCTTTTAGGTGCCCTAAAGTCGATATGTGCATGCATCTTCTGTACCCGTTTATATCTCAAATTCAGGCTCAAAACACCCGAAAATTCAGTATTTTTGGGTTCTAGCAGCGATCTGTACATTCCTACTCCTAGTTAGAATGTTTTCAAGATACAGACCCAAAACATGTTCAAAATCGATATTTTAGGTGCCCAAAAGTGGATATGTGCATGCATCTTCTGTACCCGTTTATATCTCAAATTCAGGCTCAAAACACCCGAAAATTCAGTACTTTTGGGTTCTAGCAGCGATCTGTACATGCCTACTCCTAGTTAGAATGTTTTCAAGATACAGACCCATAACATGCTCAAAATCGATATTTTAGGTGCCCAAAAGTCGGTATGTGCATGTATCTTCAGTACCCGTTTATATCTCAAATTCCGGCTCAAAACACCCGAAAATTCGATATTTTTGGGTCCAAGAAGCGATCTGTACATGCCTACTCCGTGTTAAAGTATTTTCAAAATACAGGCCCAAAACATGCTGAAAATCGATATTTTAGGTGCCCAAAGTCAATATGTGCATGCATCTTCTGTACCCGTTTATATCTCAAATTCAGGCTAAAAACACCCGAAAATTCACTATTTTTTGGTCCCAGAAGCGATCTGTAAATGCCTACTTAGTGCTAGAATATTTTCAAAAAATAGGCGCAAAACATGCTAAAAATCGATATTTTTAGGTGCCCAAAGTCGATATCTCAAATTCAGGCCCAAAACACCCGAAAATTCGATATTTTGGGGTCCTGGAAGCGATGTGTATATGCCTACTCCGTGTTAGAGTATTTTCAAAATACAGGAACAAAAACATACTGGAAATCGATCTTTCTGGTGCCCAAAATCAATATGTGCATGCATCTTCTGTACACGTTTATATCTCAAATTCAGGCTCAAAACACTCGAAAATTAGATATTTTGGGGTCCCAGAAGCGATCTGTACATGCCTACTTAGTGCTAGAATATTTTCATAATATAGGCCCAAAACATGCTAAAAATCGATATTTTAGGTGCCCAAAGTCGATATCTCAAATTCAGGCTAAAAACACCCGAAAATTCGATATTTTGGGGTCCCAGAAGCGATGTGTATATGCCTACTCAGTGCTAGAATGTTTTCACATTATAGGCTCAAAACATGCTAAAAATCGATATTTTAAGTGTCCAAAGTCGATATGTGCATGCATCTTCTGTACCCGTTTATATCTCAAATTCAGGCTCAAAACACCCGAAAATTCGATACTTTTGGGTCCTAGAAGCAATCTGTACATGCCTACTCCTAGTTAGAATGTTTTCAAGATACAGACCCAAAACATGCTTAAAAATCGATATTTTAGGTGCCCAAAAGTCGATATGTGCATGCATCTTCAGTACCCGTTTATATCTCAAATTCAGGCTCAAAATACCCGAAAATTCGATATTTTGGGGTCCCAGAAGCGATCTGTACATGCCTACTCCGTGTTAGAGTATTTTCCAAATACAGGCCCAAAACATGCTGAAAATCGATATTTTAGGTGCCCAAAGTCAATATGTGCATGAATCTTCTGTACCCGTTTATATCTCAAATTCAGGGTCAAAACACCCGAAAATTCGATATTTTGGGGTCCCAGAAGCGATCTGTACATGACTACTCAGTGCTAGAATATTTTCAAAATACAGGCCCAAAACATGCAAAAAATCGATATTTTAGGTGCCCAAAGTCAATATGTGCATGCATCTTCTGTACCTGTTTAATCTCAAATTCAGGCTCAAAAAACCCGAAAAATCGATATTTTGGGGTCACAGAAGCGATCTGTACATGCCTACTCAGTGATAGAATATTTTAAAAATATAGGCCCAAAACATTCTAAAAATCGATACTTTAGGTGCCCAATTTCGGGGGTCCCAGAAGCGATCTGTACATGCCTACTCCGTGTTAAAGTATTTTCAAAATACAGGCCCAAAACATACTGAAAATCGATCTTTTAAGTGCCCTAAAGTCGATATTTGCATGCATCTTCTGTACCCGTTTATATCTCAAATTCAGGCTCAAAACACCCGAAAATTCAGTATTTTTTGGTTCTAGCAGCGATCTGTACATGCCTACTCCCAGTTAGAATGTTTTCAAAATACAGGCCCAAAACATGCTGAAAATCGATATTTTCAGGTGCCCAAAGTCAATATGTGCATGCATCTTCTGTACCCGTTTATATCACAAGTTCAGGCTCAAAACACCCGAAAATTCGATATTTTGGGGTCCCAGAAGCGATGTGTACATGCCTACTCAGTGATAGAATATTTTCAAAATATAGTCCCAAAACATGCAAAAAATCGATATTTTAGGTCCCCAAAGTTGATATCTCAAATTCAGGCTGAAAACACCCGAAAATTCGATATTTCGGGGGTCCCAGAAGCGGTCTGTACATGCCTACTCCGTGTTAAAGTATTTTCAAAATAAAGGCCCAAAACATACTGAAAATCGATCTTTTAGGTGCCCTAAAGTCGATATTTGCATGCATCTTCTGTACCCGTTTATATCTCAAATTCAAGCTCCAAACACCCGAAAATTCGATATTTTTGGGTCCTAGAAGCGATCTGTACATGCCTACTCAGTGCTAGAATGTTTTCACATTTTAGGCTCAAAACATGCTAAAAATAGATATTTTAAGTGTGCAAAGTCGATATGTGCATGCATCTTCTGTACCCGTTTATATCTCAAATTCAGGCTCAAAACACCCGAAAATTCGATATTTTGGGGTCCCAGAAGCGATCTGTACATGCTTACGCCTAGTTAGAATGTTTTCAAGATAGAGAAACAAAATATGCTCAAAATCGATATTTTAGGTGCCCAAAAGTCGATATGTGCATGCATCTTCAGTACCCGTGTATATCTCAAATTAAGGCTCAAAACACCCGAAAATTCGATATTTTGGGGTCCCAGAATAGATCTGTACATGCCTACGCCTAGTTAGAATGTTTTCAAGATAGAGAAACAAAATATGCTCAAAATCGATATTTTAGGTGCCCAAAAGTCGATATGTGCATGCATCTTCAGTACCCGTTTATATCTCAAATTAAGGCTCAAAACACCCGAAAATTCGATATTTTGGGGTCCAAGAATCGATCTGTACATGCCTACTCAGTGCTAGAATATTTTCAAAATATAGGCCTAAAACATGCTAAAAATCAATATTTTAGGTGCCCAACGTCGATATCTCAAATTCAGGCTCCAAACACCCGAAAATTCGATATTTTGGGGTCCCAGAAGGGATCTGTACATGCCTACTCCGTGTTAGAGTATTTTCAAAATGCAGGCCAAAAACATGCTGAAAATCGATATTTTAGGTGCCCAAAGTCAATATGTGCATGCATCTTCTGTACCCGTTTATATCTCAAATTCTGGCTCAAAACACCCTAAAATTCGATATTTTTGGGTCCCAGAAGCGATCTGTACATGCCTACTCAGTGCTAAAACATTTTCAAAATATAGGCCCAAAACATGCTGAAAATCGATATTTTAGGTGCCCAAAGTCGATATCTCAAATTCAGGCACAAAACACCCGAAAATTCAATATTTGGGGGTCCCAGAAGCGATCTGTACATGCCTACTCCGTGTTAGAGTATTTTCAAAATATAGGCCCAAAACATGCTAAAAATCGATATTTTAGGTGCCCAAAGTAGATATCTCAAATTCAAGCCCAAAACACCCGAAAATTCGATATTTTGGGGTCCCAGAAGCGATGTGGATATGCCTACTCAGTGCTAGAATGTTTTCACATTATAGGCTCAAAACATGCTAAAATTAGATGTTTTAAGTGTCCAAAGTCGATATGTGCATGCATCTTCTGTACCCGTTTATATCTCAAATTCAGGCTCACAACACCCGAAAATTCAGTATTTTTGGGTTCTAGCAGCGATCTGTACATGCCTACTCCCAGTTAGAATGTTTTCAAAATACAGGCCCAAAACATGCTGAAAATCGATATTTTCAGGTGCCCAAAGTCAATATGTGCATGCATCTTCTGTACCCGTTTATATCACAAGTTCAGGCTCAAAACACCCGAAAATTCGATATTTTGGGGTCCCAGAAGCGATGTGTACATGCCTACTCAGTGATAGAATATTTTCAAAATATAGTCCCAAAACATGCAAAAAATCGATATTTTAGGTCCCCAAAGTTGATATCTTAAATTCAGGCTGAAAACACCCGAAAATTCGATATTTCGGGAGTCCCAGAAGCGGTCTCTACATGCCTACTCCGTGTTAAAGTATTTTCAAAATAAAGGCCCAAAACATACTGAAAATCGATCTTTTAGGTGCCCTAAAGTCGATATTTGCATGCATCTTCTGTACCCGTTTATATCTCAAATTCAAGCTCCAAACACCCGAAAATTCGATATTTTTGGGTCCTAGAAGCGATCTGTACATGCCTACTCAGTGCTAGAATGTTTTCACATTTTAGGCTCAAAACATGCTAAAAATAGATATTTTAAGTGTGCAAAGTCGATATGTGCATGCATCTTCTGTACCCGTTTATATCTCAAATTCAGGCTCAAAACACCCGAAAATTCGATATTTTGGGGTCCCAGAAGCGATCTGTACATGCTTACGCCTAGTTAGAATGTTTTCAAGATAGAGAAACAAAATATGCTCAAAATCGATATTTTAGGTGCCCAAAAGTCGATATGTGCATGCATCTTCAGTACCTGTGTATATCTCAAATTAAGGCTCAAAACACCCGAAAATTCGATATTTTGGGGTCCCAGAAGCGATCTGTACATGCCTACGCCTAGTTAGAATGTTTTCAAGATAGAGAAACAAAATATGCTCAAAATCGATATTTTAGGTGCCCAAAAGTCTATATGTGCATGCATCTTCAGTACCCGTTTATATCTCAAATTCAGGCTCAAAATACCCGAAAATTCGATATTTTGGGGTCCCAGAAGCGATCTGTACATGCCTACTCCGTGTTAGAGTATTTTCCAAATACAGGCCCAAAACATGCTGAAAATCGATATTTTAGGTTCCCAAAGTCAATATGTGCATGAATCTTCTGTACCCGTTTATATCTCAAATTCAGGCTCAAAACACCCGAAAATTCGATATTTTGGGGTCCCAGAAGCGATCTGTACATGACTACTCAGTGCTAGAATATTTTCAAAATACAGGCCCAAAACATGCAAAAAATCGATATTTTAGGTGCCCAAAGTCAATATGTGCATGCATCTTCTGTACCTGTTTAATCTCAAATTCAGGCTCAAAAAACCCGAAAAATCGATATTTTGGGGTCACAGAAGCGATCTGTACATGCCTACTCAGTGATAGAATATTTTAAAAATATAGGCCCAAAACATTCTAAAAATCGATACTTTAGGTGCCCAATTTCGGGGGTCCCAGAAGCGATCTGTACATGCCTACTCCGTGTTAAAGTATTTTCAAAATACAGGCCCAAAACATACTGAAAATCGATCTTTTAGGTGCCCTAAAGTCGATATTTGCATGCATCTTCTGTACCCGTTTATATCTCAAATTCAGGCTCAAAACACCCGAAAATTCAGTATTTTTGGGTTCTAGCAGCGATCTGTACATGCCTACTCCCAGTTAGAATGTTTTCAAAATACAGGCCCAAAACATGCTGAAAATCGATATTTTCAGGTGCCCAAAGTCAATATGTGCATGCATCATCTGTACCCGTTTATATTTCAAATTCAGGCTCAAAACACCCGAAAATTCGATATTTTGGGGTCCCAGAAGCGATCTGTACATGCCTACTTAGTGCTAGAATATTTTCAAAATATAGGCCCAAAACATGCTAAAAATCGATATTTTAGGTGCCCAAAGTCGATATCTCAAATTCAGGCCCAAAACACCCGAAAATTCGATATTTTGTGGTCCCAGAAGCGATGTGTATATGCCTACTCAGTGCTAGAATATTTTCACATTATAGGCTCAAAACATGCTAAAAATAGATGTTTTAAGTGTCCAAAGTCGATATGTGCATGCATCTTCTGTACCCGTTTATATCTCAAATTCAGGCTCACAACACCCGAAAATTCGATATTTTTGGGTCCTAGAAGCGATCTGTACATGTCTACTCCTAGTTAGAATGTTTTCAAGATACAGACCCAAAACATGCTTAAAAATCGATATTTTAGGTGCCCAAAAGTCGATATGTGCATGCATCTTCAGTACCCGTTTATATCTCAAATTCAGGCTCAAAATACCCGAAAATTCGATATTTTGGGGTCCCAGAAGCGATCTGTACATGCCTACTCTGTGTTAGAGTATTTTCCAAATACAGGCCCAAAACATGCTGAAAATCGATATTTTAGGTGCCAAAAGTCAATATGTGAATGAATCTTCTGTACCCGTTTATATCTCAAATTCAGGCTCAAAACACCCGAAAATTCGATATTTTGGGGTCCCAGAAGCGATCTGTACATGACTACTCAGTACTAGAATATTTTCAAAATACAGGCCCAAAACATGCTAAAAATCGATACTTTATGTGCCCAAAGTCAATTTGTGCATGCATCTTCTGTACCTGTTTATATCTCAAATTCAGGCTCATAAAACCCGAAAATTCGATATTTTGGGGTCACAGAAGCGATCTGTACATCCCTACTCAGTGCTAGAATATTTTAACAATATAGGCCCAAAACATTCTAAAAATCGATATTTTAGGTGCCCAAAGTCGATATCTCAAATTCAGTCCGAAAACACCCGAAAATTCTATATTTTTGGGGTCCCAGAAGCTATCTGTACATGCCTACTCCGTGTTAGAGTATTTTCAAAATACAGGCCCAAAACATACTGAAAATCGATCTTTTAGGTGCCCTAAAGTCGATATGTGCATGCATCTTCTGTACCCGTTTATATCTCAAATTCAGGCTCAAAACACCCGAAAATTCAGTATTTTTGGGTTCTAGCAGCGATCTGTACATTCCTACTCCTAGTTAGAATGTTTTCAAGATACAGACCCAAAACATGTTCAAAATCGATATTTTAGGTGCCCAAAAGTGGATATGTGCATGCATCTTCTGTACCCGTTTATATCTCAAATTCAGGCTCAAAACACCCGAAAATTCAGTATTTTTGGGTTCTAGCAGCGATCTGTACATGCCTACTCCTAGTTAGAATGTTTTCAAGATACAGACCCATAACATGCTCAAAATCGATATTTTAGGTGCCCAAAAGTCGGTATGTGCATGTATCTTCAGTACCCGTTTATATCTCAAATTCCGGCTCAAAACACCCGAAAATTCGATATTTTTGGGTCCAAGAAGCGATCTGTACATGCCTACTCCGTGTTAAAGTATTTTCAAAATACAGGCCCAAAACATGCTGAAAATCGATATTTTAGGTGCCCAAATTCAATATGTGCATGCATCTTCTGTACCCGTTTATGTCTCAAATTCAGGCTCAAAACACCCGAAAATTCACTATTTTTTGGTCCCAGAAGCGATCTGTAAATGCCTACTTAGTGCTAGAATATTTTCAAAAAATAGGCGCAAAACATGCTAAAAATCGATATTTTTAGGTGCCCAAAGTCGATATCTCAAATTCAGGCCCAAAACACCCGAAAATTCGATATTTTGGGGTCCCGGAAACGATGTGTATATGCCTACTCCGTGTTAGAGTATTTTCAAAATACAGGAACAAAAACATACTGGAAATCGATCTTTCTGGTGCCCAAAATCAATATGTGCATACATCTTCTGTACCCGTTTATATCTCAAATTCAGTCTCAAAACACTCGAAAATTAGATATTTTGGGGTCCCAGAAGCGATCTGTACATGCCTACTTAGTGCTAGAATATTTTCATAATATAGGCCCAAAACATGCTAAAAATCGATATTTTAGGTGCCCAAAGTCGATATCTCAAATTCAGGCTCAAAACACCCGAAAATTCGATATTTTGGGGTCCCAGAAGCGATGTGTAAATGCCTACTCAGTGCTAGAATGTTTTCACATTATAGGCACAAAACATGCTAAAAATCGATATTTTAAGTGTCCAAAGTCGATATGTGCATGCATCTTCAGTACCCGTTTATATCTCAAATTCAGGCTCAAAACACCCGAAAATTCGATACTTTTGGGTCCTAGAAGCGATCTGTACATGCCTACTCCTAGTTAGAATGTTTTCAAGATACAGACCCAAAACATGCTTAAAAATCGATATTTTAGGTGCCCAAAAGTCGATATGTGCATGCATCTTCAGTACCCGTTTATATCTCAAATTCAGGCTCAAAATACCCGAAAATTCGATATTTTGGGGTCCCAGAAGCGATCTGTACATGCCTACTCCGTGTTAGAGTATTTTCCAAATACAGGCCCAAAACATGCTGAAAATCGATATTTTAGGTGCCCAAAGTCAATATGTGCATGAATCTTCTGTACCCGTTTATATCTCAAATTCAGGCTCAAAACACCCGAAAATTCGATATTTTGGGGTCCCAGAAGCGATCTGTACATGACTACTCAGTGCTAGAATATTTTCAAAATACAGGCCCAAAACATGCAAAAAATCGATATTTTAGGTGCCCAAAGTCAATATGTGCATGCATCTTCTGTACCTGTTTAATCTCAAATTCAGGCTAAAAAAACCCGAAAAATCGATATTTTGGGGTCACAGAAGCGATCTGTACATGCCTACTCAGTGATAGAATATTTTAAAAATATAGGCCCAAAACATTCTAAAAATCGATACTTTAAGTGCCCAATTTCGGGGGTCCCAGAAGCGATCTGTACATGCCTACTCCGTGTTAAAGTATTTTCAAAATACAGGCCCAAAACATACTGAAAATCGATCTTTTAGGTGCCCTAAAGTCGATATTTGCATGCATCTTCTGTACCCGTTTATATATCAAATTCAGGCTCAAAACACCCGAAAATTCAGTATTTTTGGGTTCTAGCAGCGATCTGTACATGCCTACTCCCAGTTAGAATGTTTTCAAAATACAGGCCCAAAACATGCTGAAAATCGATATTTTCAGGTGCCCAAAGTCAATATGTGCATGCATCTTCTGTACCCGTTTATATCACAAGTTCAGGCTCAAAACACCCGAAAATTCGATATTTTGGGGTCCCAGAAGCGATGTGTACATGCCTACTCAGTGATAGAATATTTTCAAAATATAGTCCCAAAACATGCAAAAAATCGATATTTTAGGTCCCCAAAGTTGATATCTCAAATTCAGGCTGAAAACACCCGAAAATTCGATATTTCGGGGGTCCCAGAAGCGGTCTGTACATGCCTACTCCGTGTTAAAGTGTTTTCAAAATACAGGCCCAAAACATACTGAAAATCGATCTTTTAGGTGCCCTAAAGTCGATATTTGCATGCATCTTCTGTACCCGTTTATATCTCAAATTCAAGCTCCAAACACCCGAAAATTCGATATTTTTGGGTCCTAGAAGCGATCTGTACATGCCTACTCAGTGCTAGAATGTTTTCACATTTTAGGCTCAAAACATGCTAAAAATAGATATTTTAAGTGTGCAAAGTCGATATGTGCATGCATCTTCTGTACCCGTTTATATCTCAAATTCAGGCTCAAAACACCCGAAAATTCGATATTTTGGGGTCCCAGAAGCGATCTGTACATGCTTACGCCTAGTTAGAATGTTTTCAAGATAGAGAAACAAAATATGCTCAAAATCGATATTTTAGGTGCCCAAAAGTCGATATGTGCATGCATCTTCAGTACCCGTGTATATCTCAAATTAAGGCTCAAAACACCCGAAAATTCGATATTTTGGGGTCCCAGAAGCGATCTGTACATGCCTACGCCTAGTTAGAATGTTTTCAAGATAGAGAAACAAAATATGCTCAAAATCGATATTTTAGGTGCCCAAAAGTCGATATGTGCATGCATCTTCAGTACCCGTTTATATCTCAAATTAAGGCTCAAAACACCCGAAAATTCGATATTTTGGGGTCCAAGAATCGATCTGTACATGCCTACTCAGTGCTAGAATATTTTCAAAATATAGGCCTAAAACATGCTAAAAATCAATATTTTAGGTGCCCAAAGTCGATATCTCAAATTCAGGCTCCAAACACCCGAAAATTCGATATTTTGGGGTCCCAGAAGGGATCTGTACATGCCTACTCCGTGTTAGAGTATTTTCAAAATGCAGGCCAAAAACATGCTGAAAATCGATATTTTAGGTGCCCAAAGTCAATATGTGCATGCATCTTCTGTCCCCGTTTATATCTCAAATTCTGGCTCAAAACACCCTAAAATTCGATATTTTTGGGTCCCAGAAGCGATCTGTACATGCCTACTCAGTGCTAAAACATTTTCAAAATATAGGCCCAAAACATGCTGAAAATCGATATTTTAGGTGCCCAAAGTCGATATCTCAAATTCAGGCACAAAACACCCGAAAATTCAATATTTGGGGGTTCCAGAAGCGATCTGTACATGCCTACTCCGTGTTAGAGTATTTTCAAAATATAGGCCCAAAACATGCTAAAAATCGATATTTTAGGTGCCCAAAGTCGATATCTCAAATTCAAGCCCAAAACACCCGAAAATTCGATATTTTGGGGTCCCAGAAGCGATGTGGATATGCCTACTCAGTGCTAGAATGTTTTCACATTATAGGCTCAAAACATGCTAAAAATAGATGTTTTAAGTGTCCAAAGTCGATATGTGCATGCATCTTCTGTACCCGTTTATATCTCAAATTCAGGCTCACAACACCCGAAAATTCAGTATTTTTGGGTTCTAGCAGCGATCTGTACATGCCTACTCCCAGTTAGAATGTTTTCAAAATACAGGCCCAAAACATGCTGAAAATCGATATTTTCAGGTGCCCAAAGTCAATATGTGCATGCATCTTCTGTACCCGTTTATATCACAAGTTCAGGCTCAAAACACCCGAAAATTCGATATTTTGGGGTCACAGAAGCGATGTGTACATGCCTACTCAGTGATAGAATATTTTCAAAATATAGTCCCAAAACATGCAAAAAATCGATATTTTAGGTCCCCAAAGTTGATATCTTAAATTCAGGCTGAAAACACCCGAAAATTCGATATTTCGGGGGTCCCAGAAGCGGTCTGTACATGCCTACTCCGTGTTAAAGTATTTTCAAAATAAAGGCCCAAAACATACTGAAAATCGATCTTTTAGGTGCCCTAAAGTCGATATTTGCATGCATCTTCTGTACCCGTTTATATCTCAAATTCAAGCTCCAAACACCCGAAAATTCGATATTTTTGGGTCCTAGAAGCGATCTGTACATGCCTACTCAGTGCTAGAATGTTTTCACATTTTAGGCTCAAAACATGCTAAAAATAGATATTTTAAGTGTGCAAAGTCGATATGTGCATGCATCTTCTGTACCCGTTTATATCTCAAATTCAGGCTCAAAACACCCGAAAATTCGATATTTTGGGGTCCCAGAAGCGATCTGTACATGCTTACGCCTAGTTAGAATGTTTTCAAGATAGAGAAACAAAATATGCTCAAAATCGATATTTTAGGTGCCCAAAAGTCGATATGTGCATGCATCTTCAGTACCCGTGTATATCTCAAATTAAGGCTCAAAACACCCGAAAATTCGATATTTTGGGGTCCCAGAAGCGATCTGTACATGCCTACGCCTAGTTAGAATGTTTTCAAGATAGAGAAACAAAATATGCTCAAAATCGATATTTTAGGTGCCCAAAAGTCGATATGTGCATGCATCTTCAGTACCCGTTTATATCTCAAATTAAGGCTCAAAACACCCGAAAATTCGATATTTTGGGGTCCAAGAATCGATCTGTACATGCCTACTCAGTGCTAGAATATTTTCAAAATATAGGCCTAAAACATGCTAAAAATCAATATTTTAGGTGCCCAAAGTCGATATCTCAAATTCAGGCTCCAAACACCCGAAAATTCGATATTTTGGGGTCCCTGAAGGGATCTGTACATGCCTACTCCGTGTTAGAGTATTTTCAAAATGCAGGCCAAAAACATGCTGAAAATCGATATTTTAGGTGCCCAAAGTCAATATGTGCATGCATCTTCTGTACCCGTTTATATCTCAAATTCTGGCTCAAAACATCCTAAAATTCGATATTTTTGGGTCCCAGAAGCGATCTGTACATGCCTACTCAGTGCTAAAACATTTTCAAAATATAGGCCCAAAACATGCTAAAAATCGATATTTTAGGTGCCCAAAGTCGATATCTCAAATTCAGGCCCAAAACACCCGAAAATTCAATATTTGGGGGTCCCAGAAGCGATCTGTACATGCCTACTCCGTGTTAGAGTATTTTCAAAATATAGGCCCAAAACATGCTAAAAATCGATATTTTAGGTGCCCAAAGTCGATATCTCAAATTCAAGCCCAAAACACCCGAAAATTCGATATTTTGGGGTCCCAGAAGCGATGTGGATATGCCTACTCAGTGCTAGAATGTTTTCACATTATAGGCTCAAAACATGTTAAAAATAGATGTTTTAAGTGTCCAAAGTCGATATGTGCATGCATCTTCTGTACCCGTTTATATCTCAAATTCAGGCTCACAACACCCGAAAATTCGATATTTTGGGGTCCTAGAAGCGATCTGTACATGCCTACTCCTAGTAAGAATGTTTTCAAGATACAGACCCAAAACAAGCTTAAAAATCGATATTTTAGGTGCCCAAAAGTCGATATGTGCATGCATCTTCAGTTTCCGTTTATATCTCAAATTCAGGCTCAAAATACCCGAAAATTCGATATTTTGGGGTCCCAGAAGCGATCTGTACATGCCTACTCTGTGTTAGAGTATTTTCCAAATACAGGCCCAAAACATGCTGAAAATCGATATTTTAGGTGCCAAAAGTCAATATGTGCATGCATCTTCTGTACCCGTTTATATCTCAAATTCAGGCTCAAAACACTCGAAAATTAGATATTTTGGGGTCCCAGAAGCGATCTGTACATGCCTACTTAGTGCTAGAATATTTTCAAAATATAGGCCCAAAACATGCTAAAAATCGATATTTTAGGTGCCCAAAGTCAATATCTCAAATTCAGGCTCAAAACACCCGAAAATTCGATATTTTGGGGTCCCAGAAGCGATGTGTATATGCCTACTCAGTGCTAGAATGTTTTCACATTAAAGGCTCTAAACAGGCTAAAAATAGATATTTTAAGTGTCCAAAGTCGATATGTGCATACATCTTCTGTACCCGTTTATATCTCAAATTCAGCCTCAAAACACCCGAAAATTCGATGCTTTTGGGTCCTTGAAGTGATCTATACTTGCCTACTCCGTGTTAGAGTATTATCAAAATACAGGCCCAAAACATGCTGAAAATCGATATTTCAGGTGCCCAAAGTCAATATGTGCATGCATCTTCTGTACCCGTTTATATCTCAAATTCAGGCTCAAAACACCCGAAAATTCAATATTTTGGGGTCCCAGAAGCGATCTGTACATGTCTACTTAGTGCTAGAATATTTTCAAAATATAGGCCCAAAACATGCTAAAAATCGACATTTTAGGTGCCCAAAGTCGATATCTCAAATTCAGGCTCAAAACACCCAAAAATTCGATATTTTGGGGTCCCAGAAGCGATCTGTACATGCCTACTCCGTGTTAGAGTACTTTCAAAATACAAGCCCAAAACATACTGAAAATCGATCTTTTAGGTGCCCAAAAGTCGATAGGTGCATGCATCTTCTGTACCCATTTATATCTCAAATTCAGGCTCAAAACAAACGAAAATTCGATATTTTGGGGTACCAGAAGCGATCTGTACATGCTTACTCAGATACAGGCCCAAGACATGCTGAAAATCACTATTTTAGGTGCCCAAAGTCAATATGTGCATGCATCTTCTGTACCCGTTATATCTTAAATTCAGACTCAAAACACCCGATAATTCGATATTTTGGGGTCCTAGAAGCGATCTGTACATGCCTACTCAGTGCTAGAATATTTTTAAAATATAGGCCCAAAACATGCTAAAAATCGATATTTTAGGTGCACAAAGTCGATATCTCAAATTCAGGCCCAAAACACCAGAAAATTCGATATTTGGGGGGTCCCAGAAGCGATCTGTACATGCCTACTCCGAGTTAGAGTATTTTCAAAATACAGGCCCAAAACATGCTGAAAATCGATCTTTTTGGTGCCATAAAGTCGATATGTGCATGCATCTTCTGAACCCGTTTATATCTCAAATTCAGGCTCCAAACACCCGAAAATTCGATATTTTGGGGTCCCAGAAGCGATCTGTACATGCCTACTCCGTGTTAGAGTATTTTCAAAATGCTGGCCCAAAACATGCTGAAAATCGATATTTTAGGTGCCCAAAGTCAATATGTGCATGCATCTTCAGTACCCGTTTATATCTCAAATTCAGGCACAAAACACCTGAAAATTCGATATTTTTGGGTCCCAGAAGCGATCTGTACATGCCTACTCAGTGCTAGAACATTTTCAAAATATAGGCCCAAAACATGCTGAAAATCGATATTTTAGGTGCCCAAAGTCGATATCTCAAATTCAGGCTCCAAACACCCGAAAATTCGATATTTTGGGGTCCCAGAAGCGATCTGTACATGACTACTCAGTGCAAGAATATTTTCAAAATACAGGCCTAAAACATGCTGAAAATCGATATTTTAGGTGCCCAAAGTCAATATGTGCATGCATCTTCTGCACCCGTTTATATCCCAAATTCAACCTCAAAACACCCGAAAATTCGATATTTTTGGGTCCCAGAAGCGATCTGTACATGCCTACTCAGTAATAGAATGTTTTCAAAATATAGGCTCAAAACATGCTAAAAATCGATATTTTAGGTGTGCAAAGTCGATATGTGCATGCATCTTCTGTACCCGTTTGTATCTCAAATTCAGGCTCAAAACACCCGAAAATTCGATATTTTTGGGTCCCAGAAGCGATCTGTACATGCCTACGCCTAGTTAGAATGTTTTCAAGATAGAGAAAACAAATATGCTCAAAATCGATATTTTAGGTGCCCAAAATTCGATATGTGCATGCATCTTCAGTACCCGTTTATATCTCAAATTAAGGCTCAAAACACCCGAAAATTCGATATTTTGGGGTCCCAGAAGCGATCTGTACATGCCTACTCAGTGCTAGAATATTTTTCAAAATATAGGCCTAAAACATGCTAAAAATCGATATTTTAGGTGTCCAAAGTCGATATCTCAAATTCAGGCTCCAAACACCCGAAAAATCGATATTTTGGGGTCACAGAAGCGATCTGTACATGCCTACTCAGTGCTAAAACATTTTCAAAATATAGGCCTAAAACATGCTGAAAATCGATATTTTAGGTGACCAAAGTCGATATCTCAAATTCAGGCTGAAAACACCGAAAATTCGGCATTTTTGGGTCCTAGAAGCTATCTGTACATGCCTACTCAGTGCTAGAATATTTTAAAAATATTGGCCTAAAACATGCTACAAATCGATATTTTAGGTGCCCAAAGTCGATATCTCAAATTCAGGCTCCAAACACCCGAAAATTCGATATTTTGGGGTCCCAGAAGCGATCTGTACATGCCTACTCAGTGCTAGAATATTTTCAAAATATAGACCTAAAACATGCTAAAAATCGATATTTTAGGAGCCCAAAGTCGATATCTCAAATTCAGGCTCCAAACACCCGAAAATTCGATATTTTGGGGTCCCAGAAGCGATCTGTACATGCCTACTCCGTGTTAGAGTATTTTCAAAATGCAGGCCCAAAACATGCTGAAAATCGATATTTTAGGTGCACAAAGTCAATATCTTCTGTACCCGTTTATATCTCAAATTCAGGCTCAAAATACCCGAAAATTCGATATTTTGGGGTCCCAGAAGCGATCTGTACATGCCTACTCAGTGCTAGAACATTTTCAAAATATAGGCCCAAAACATGCTCAAAATCGATATTTTAGGTGCCCAAAGTCGATATCTCAAATTCAGGCCCAAAACACCCGAAAACTCAATATTTTTGGGTCCCAGAAGCGATTTGTACATGCCTACTCCGTGTTAGAGTATTTTCAAAATACAGGCCCAAAACATGCTCAAAATCGATATTTTAGGTGCTCAAAAGTCGATATGTGCATGTATCTTCAGTATCCGTTTATATCTCAAATTCAGGCTCAAAACACCCGAAAATTCGATATTTTGGGGTCCCAGAAGCGATCTGTACATGCCTACTCAGTGCTAAAACATTTTCAAAAAATATAGGCCC
Source organism: Petrolisthes cinctipes (assembly GCA_033782935.1). Taxonomy (NCBI): domain Eukaryota; kingdom Metazoa; phylum Arthropoda; class Malacostraca; order Decapoda; family Porcellanidae; genus Petrolisthes; species Petrolisthes cinctipes. The sequence goes on from JAWQEG010000230.1 coordinate 1,642,098, forward strand.
AAAACATGCTGAAAATCGATATTTTAGGTGCCCATAGTCGATATCTCAAATTCAGGCCCAAAACACCCGAAAATTCAATATTTGGGGGTCCCAGAAGCGATCTGTACATGCCTACTCAGTGCTAGAATGTTTTCAAAATATAGGCTCAAAACATGCTAAAAATCGATATTTTAAGTGTCTAAAGTCGATATGTGCATGCATCTTCTGTACCCGTTTGTATCTCAAATTCAGGCTCAAAACACCCGAAAATTCGATATTTTTGTGTCCCAGAAGCGATCTGTACATGCCTACGCCTAGTTAGAATGTTTTCAAGATAGAGAAAACAAATATGCTCAAAATCGATATTTTAGGTGCCCAAAATTCGATATGTGCATGCATCTTCAGTACCCGTTTATATCTCAAATTAAGGCTCAAAACACCCGAAAATTCGATATTTTGGGGTCCCAGAAGCGATCTGTACATGCCTACTCAGTGCTAGAATATTTTTCAAAATATAGGCCTAAAACATGCTAAAAATCGATATTTTAGGTGTCCAAAGTCGATATCTCAAATTCAGGCTCCAAACACCCGAAAAATCGATATTTTGGGGTCACAGAAGCGATCTGTACATGCCTACTCAGTGCTAAAACATTTTCAAAATATAGGCCTAAAACATGCTGAAAATCGATATTTTAGGTGACCAAAGTCGATATCTCAAATTCAGGCTCAAAACACCGAAAATTCGGCATTTTTGGGTCCTAGAAGCTATCTGTACATGCCTACTCAGTGCTAGAATATTTTAAAAATATTGGCCTAAAACATGCTACAAATCGATATTTTAGGTGCCCAAAGTCGATATCTCAAATTCAGGCTCCAAACACCCGAAAATTCGATATTTTGGGGTCCCAGAAGCGATCTGTACATGCCTACTCAGTGCTAGAATATTTTCAAAATATAGACCTAAAACATGCTAAAAATCGATATTTTAGGAGCCCAAAGTCGATATCTCAAATTCAGGCTCCAAACACCCGAAAATTCGATATTTTGGGGTCCCAGAAGCGATCTGTACATGCCTACTCCGTGTTAGAGTATTTTCAAAATGCAGGCCCAAAACATGCTGAAAATCGATATTTTAGGTGCACAAAGTCAATATCTTCTGTACCCGTTTATATCTCAAATTCAGGCTCAAAATACCCGAAAATTCGATATTTTGGGGTCCCAGAAGCGATCTGTACATGCCTACTCAGTGCTAGAACATATTCAAAATATAGGCCCAAAACATGCTCAAAATCGATATTTTAGGTGCCCAAAGTCGATATCTCAAATTCAGGCCCAAAACACCCGAAAACTCAATATTTTTGGGTCCCAGAAGCGATTTGTACATGCCTACTCCGTGTTAGAGTATTTTCAAAATACAGGCCCAAAACATGCTCAAAATCGATATTTTAGGTGCTCAAAAGTCGATATGTGCATGTATCTTCAGTATCCGTTTATATCTCAAATTCAGGCTCAAAACACCCGAAAATTCGATATTTTGGGGTCCCAGAAGCGATCTGTACATGCCTACTCAGTGCTAAAACATTTTCAAAATATAGGCCCAAAACATGCTGAAAATCGATATTTTAGGTGCCCAGAGTCGATATCTCAAATTCAGGCCCAAAACACCCGAAAATTCAATATTTGGGGGTCCCAGAAGCGATCTGTACATGCCTACTCAGTGCTAGAATGTTTTCAAAATATAGGCTCAAAACATGCTAAAAATCGATATTTTAAGTGTCTAAAGTCGATATGTGCATGCATCTTCTGTACCCGTTTGTATCTCAAATTCAGGCTCAAAACACCCTAAAATTCGATATTTTTGGGTCCCAGAAGCGATCTGTACATGCCTACGCCTAGTTAGAATGTTTTCAAGATAGAGAAAACAAATATGCTCAAAATCGATATTTTAGGTGCCCAAAATTCGATATGTGCATGCATCTTCAGTACCCGTTTATATCTCAAATTAAGGCTCAAAACACCCGAAAATTCGATATTTTGGGGTCCCAGAAGCGATCTGTACATGCCTACTCAGTGCTAGAATATTTTTCAAAATATAGGCCTAAAACATGCTAAAAATCGATATTTTAGGTGTCCAAAGTCGATATCTCAAATTCAGGCTCCAAACACCCGAAAAATCGATATTTTGGGGTCACAGAAGCGATCTGTACATGCCTAATCAGTGCTAAAACATTTTCAAAATATAGGCCTAAAACATGCTGAAAATCGATATTTTAGGTGACCAAAGTCGATATCTCAAATTCAGGCTCAAAACACCAAAAATTCGGCATTTTTGGGTCCTAGAAGCTATCTGTACATGCCTACTCAGTGCTAGAATATTTTAAAAATATTGGCCTAAAACATGCTACAAATCGATATTTTAGGTGCCCAAAGTCGATATCTCAAATTCAGGCTCCAAACACCCGAAAATTCGATATTTTGGGGTCCCAGAAGCGATCTGTACATGCCTACTCAGTGCTAGAATATTTTCAAAATATAGACCTAAAACATGCTAAAAATCGATATTTTAGGAGCCCAAAGTCGATATCTCAAATTCAGGCTCCAAACACCCGAAAATTCGATATTTTGGGGTCCCAGAAGCGATCTGTACATGCCTACTCCGTGTTAGAGTATTTTCAAAATGCAGGCCCAAAACATGCTGAAAATCGATATTTTAGGTGCACAAAGTCAATATCTTCTGTACCCGTTTATATCTCAAATTCAGGCTCAAAATACCCGAAAATTCGATATTTTGGGGTCCCAGAAGCGATCTGTACATGCCTACACAGTGCTAGAACATTTTCAAAATATAGGCCCAAAACATGCTCAAAATCGATATTTTAGGTGCCCAAAGTCGATATCTCAAATTCAGGCCCAAAACACCCGAAAACTCAATATTTTTGGGTCCCAGAAGCGATTTGTACATGCCTACTCCGTGTTAGAGTATTTTCAAAATACAGGCCCAAAACATGCTCAAAATCGATATTTTAGGTGCTCAAAAGTCGATATGTGCATGTATCTTCAGTATCCGTTTATATCTCAAATTCAGGCTCAAAACACCCGAAAATTCGATATTTTGGGGTCCCAGAAGCGATCTGTACATGCCTACTCAGTGCTAAAACATTTTCAAAATATAGGCCCAAAACATGCTGAAAATCGATATTTTAGGTGCCCATAGTCGATATCTCAAATTCAGGCCCAAAACACCCGAAAATTCAATATTTGGGGGTCCCAGAAGCGATCTGTACATGCCTACTCAGTGCTAGAATGTTTTCAAAATATAGGCTCAAAACATGCTAAAAATCGATATTTTAAGTGTCTAAAGTCGATATGTGCATGCATCTTCTGTACCCGTTTATATCTCAAATTCAGGCTCAAAACCCCCGAAAATTCGGTATTTTCGGGTCCTAGAAGCGATCTGTACATGCCTACTCCTAGTTAGAATGTTTTCAAGATACAGACCCAAAACATGCTCAAAATCGAAATTTTAGGTGCCCAAAGTCGATATCTCAAATTCAGGCTCCAAACACCCGAAAATTCGATATTTTGGGGTCCCAAAAGCGATCTGGACATGCCTACTCCTTGTTAGAGTATTTTCAAAATGCAGGCCCAAAACATGCTGAAAATCGATAATTTAGGTGCCCAAAGTCAATATGTGCATGCATCTTCAGTACCCTTTTATATCTCAAATTCAGGCTCAAAACACCCGAAAATTCGATATTTTGGGGTCCCAGAAGCGATCTGTACATGCCTACTCAGTGCTAAAACATTTTCAAAATGTAGGCCTAAAACATGCTAAAAATCGATATTTTAGGTGCCCAAAGTCGATATCTCAAATTCAGGCTCCAAACACCCGAAAATTCAATATTTGGGAGTCCCAGAAGCGATCTGTACATGCCTACTCCGTGTTAGAGTATTTTCAAAATGCAGGCCCAAAACATGCTGAAAATCGATATTTTAGGTGCCCAAAGTCGATATCTCAAATTCAGGCCCAAAACACCCGAAAATTCAATATTTGGGGGTCCCAGAAGCGATCTGTGCATGCCTACTCCGTGTTAGAGTATTTTCAAAATACGGGCCTAAAACATGCTGAAAATCGATATTTTAGGTGCCCAAAGTCAATATGTGCATGCATCTTCTGCACCCGTTTATATCTCAAATTCAGGCTCCAAACACCTGAAAATTCGATATTTTGGGGTCCCAGAAGCGATCTGTACATGCCTACTCCGTGTTAGAGTATTTTCAAAATGCTGGCCCAAAACATGCTGAAAATCGATATTTTAGGTGCCCAAAGTCAATATGTGCATGCATCTTCAGTACCCGTTTATATCTCAAATTCAGGCACAAAACACCTGAAAATTCGATATTTTTGGGTCCCAGAAGCGATCTGTACATGCCTACTCAGTGCTAGAACATTTTCAAAATATAGGCCCAAAACATGCTGAAAATCGATATTTTAGGTGCCCAAAGTCGATATCTCAAATTCAGGCTCCAAACACCCGAAAATTCGATATTTTGGGGTCCCAGAAGCGATCTGTACATGACTACTCAGTGCAAGAATATTTTCAAAATACAGGCCTAAAACATGCTGAAAATCGATATTTTAGGTGCCCAAAGTCAATATGTGCATGCATCTTCTGCACCCGTTTATATCCCAAATTTAACCTCAAAACACCCGAAAATTCGATATTTTTGGGTCCCAGAAGCGATCTGTACATGCCTACTCAGTAATAGAATGTTTTCAAAATATAGGCTCAAAACATGCTAAAAATCGATATTTTAGGTGTGCAAAGTCGATATGTGCATGCATCTTCTGTACCCGTTTGTATCTCAAATTCAGGCTCAAAACACCCGAAAATTCGATATTTTGGGGTCCCAGAAGCGATCTGTACATGCCTACGCCTAGTTAGAATGTTTTCAAGATAGAGAAAACAAATATGCTCAAAATCGATATTTTAGGTGCCCAAAAGTCGATATGTGCATGCATCTTCAGTACCCGTTTATATCTCAAATTAAGGCTCAAAACACCCGAAAATTCGATATTTTGGGGTCCCAGAAGCGATCTGTACATGCCTACTCAGTGCTAGAATATTTTTCAAAATATAGGCCTAAAACATGCTAAAAATCAATATTTTAGGTGTCCAAAGTCGATATCTCAAATTCAGGCTCCAAACACCCGAAAAATCGATATTTTGGGGTCACAGAAGCGATCTGTACATGCCTACTCAGTGCTAAAACTTTTTCAAAATGTAGGCGTAAAACATGCTAAAAATCGATATTTTAGGTGCCCAAAGTCGATATCTCAAATTCAGTCTCCAAACACCCGAAAATTCAATATTTGGGAGTCCCAGAAGCGATCTGTACATGCCTACTCCGTGTTAGAGTATTTTCAAAATGCAGGCCCAAAACATGCTGAAAATCGATATTTTAGGTGCCCAAAGTCGATATCTCAAATTCAGGCCCAAAACACCCAAAAATTCAATATTTGGGGGTCCCAGAAGCGATCTGTGCATGCCAACTCCGAGTTAGAGTATTTTCAAAATACGGGCCTAAAACATGCTGAAAATCGATATTTTAGGTGCCCAAAGTCAATATGTGCATGCATCTTCTGCACCCGTTTATATCTGAAATTCAGGCTTAAAACACCCGAAAACTCGATATTTTGGGGTCCAAGAAGTGATCTGTACATGCCTACTCAGTGCTAGAATGTTTTCAAAATATAGGCTCAAAACATGCTAAAAATCGATATTTTTAAGTGTCCAAAGTCGACATGTGCATGCGTCTTCTGTACCCGTTTATATCTCAAATTCAGGCTCAAAACACCGAAAATTCGGTATTTTTGGGTTCTAAAAGCTATCTGTACATGCCTACGCCTAGTTAGAATGTTTTCAAGAGAGAGAAACAAAACATGCTCAAAATCGATATTTTAAGTGCCGAAAAGTCGATATGTGCATGCATCTTCAGTACCTGTTTATATCTCAAATTAAGGCTCAAATCACCTGAAAATTCGATATTTTAGGGTCCCAGAAGCGATCTGTACATGCCTACTCAGTGCTAGAATATTTCCAAATATAGTCATAAAACATACTAAAAATCGATATGTTAGGTGTCCAAAGTCGATATGTGCATGAATCTTCTGTACCCGTTTATATCTCAAATTCAGGCGCAAAACACCCGAAAATTCGATATTTTGGGGTCCCAGAAGCGATCAGTACATGCCTACTCAGTGCTAAAACATTTTCAAAATATAGGCCCAAAACATGCTGAAAATCGATATTTTAGGTGCCCAAAGTCGATATATCAAATTCAGGCCCAAAACACCCGAAAATTCAATATTTGGGGGTCCCAGAAGCTATCTGTACATGCCTACTCCGTATTAGAGTATTTTCAAAATGTTGGCCCAAAACATGCTGAAAATCGATATTTTAGGTGCCCAAAGTCAATATTTGCATGCATCTTCAATACCCGTTTATATCTCAAATTCAGGCTCAAAACACCTGAAAATTCGATATTTTTGGGTCCCAGAAGCGATCTGTACATGCCTACTCAGTGCTAGAACATTTTCAAAATATAGGCCCAAAACATGCTGAAAATCGATATTTTAGGTGCCCAAAGTCGATATCTCAAATTCATGCCCAAAACACCCGAAAATTCAATATTTGGGGGTCCCAGAAGCGATCTGTACATGCCTACTCCGTGTTAGAGTATTTTCAAATTACAGGCCTAAAACATGCTGAAAATCGATATTTTAGGTGCCCAAAGTCAATATGTGCATGCATCTTCAGTACCCGTTTATATCTGAAATTCTGGCTCAAAACACCCGAAAATTTGATATTTTGGGGTCCCAGAAGCGATCTGTACATGACTACTCAGTGCTAGAATATTTTCAAAATACAGGCCTAAAACATGCTGAAAATCGATATTTTAGGTGCCCAAAGTCAATATGTGCATGCATCTTCTGCACCCGTTTATATCCCAAATTCAACCTCAAAACACCCGAAAATTCGATATTTTTGGGTCCCAGCAGCGATCTGTACATGCCTACTCAGTAATAGAATGTTTTCAAAATATAGGCTCAAAACATGCTAAAAATCGATATTTTAGGTGTGCAAAGTCGATATGTGCATGCATCTTCTGTACCCGTTTGTATCTCAAATTCAGGCTCAAAACACCCGAAAATTCGATATTTTGGGGTCCCAGAAGCGATCTGTACATGCCTACGCCTAGTTAGAATGTTTTCAAGATAGAGAAAAAAAATATGCTCAAAATCGATATTTTAGGTGCCCAAAAGTCGATATGGGCATGCATCTTCAGTACCCGTTTATATCTCAAATTAAGGCTCAAAACACCCGAAAATTCGATATTTTGGGGTCCCAGAAGCGATCTGTACATGCCTACTCAGAGCTAGAATATTTTTCAAAATATAGGCCTAAAACATGCTAAAAATCGATATTTTAGGTGTCCAAAGTCAATATCTCAAATTCAGGCTCCAAACACCCGAAAAATCGATATTTTGGGGTCACAGAAGCGATCTGTACATGCCTACTCAGTGCTAAAACATTTTCAAAATATAGGCCTAAAACATGCTGAAAATCGATATTTTAGGTGCCCAAAGTCGATATCTCAAATTCTGGCTCAAAACACCGAAAATTCGTCATTTTTGGGTTCTAGAAGCTATCTGTACATGCCTACTCAGTGCTAGAATATTTTAAAAATATTGGCCTAAAACATGCTACAAATCGATATTTTAGGTGCCCAAAGTCGATATCTCAAATTCAGGCTCCAAACACCCGAAAATTCGATATTTTGGGGTCCAAGAAGTGATCTGTACATGCATACTCAGTGCTAGAATGTTTTCAAAATATAGGCTCAAAACATGCTAAAAATCGATATTTTAAGTGTCCAAAGTCGATATGTGCATGCGTCTTCTGTACCCGTTTATATCTCAAATTCAGGCTCAAAACACCGAAAATTCGGTATTTTTGGGTCCTAAAAACGATCTGTACATGCCTACGCCTAGTTAGAATGTTTTCAAGAGAGAGAAACAAAACATGCTCAAAATCGATATTTTAAGTGCCAAAAAGTCGATATGTGCATGCATCTTCAGTACCCGTTTATATCTCAAATTAAGGCTCAAATCACCCGAAAATTCGATATTTTAGGGTCCCAGAAGCGATCTGTACATGCCTACTCAGTGCTAGAATATTTCCAAATATAGTCATAAAACATACTAAAAATCGATATGTGAAGGTGTCCAAAGTCTATATGTGCATGCATCTTCTGTACCCGTTTATATCTCAAATTCAGGCTCAAAACACCCGAAAATTCGATATTTTGGGGTCCCAGAAGCGATCAGTACATGCCTACTCAGTGCTAAAACATTTTCAAAATATAGGCCCAAAATATGCTGAAAATCGATATTTTAGGTGCCCAAAGTCGATATATCAAATTCAGGCCCAAAACACCAGAAAATTCAATATTTGGGGGTCCCTGAAGCGATCTGTACATGCCTACTCCGTGTTAGAGTATTTTCAAAATGTTGGCCCAAAACATGCTGAAAATCGATATTTTAGGTGCCCAAAGTCAATATGTGCATGCATCTTCAGTACCCGTTTATAACTCAAATTCAGGCTCAAAACACCTGAAAATTCGATATTTTTTGGTCCCAGAAGCGATCTGTACATGCCTACTCAGTGCTAGAATATTTTCAAAATATAGGCCCAAAACATGCTGAAAATCGATATTTTAGGTGCCCAAAGTCGATATCTCAAATTCATGCCCAAAACACCCGAAAATTCAATATTTGGGGGTCCCAGAAGCGATCTGTACATGCCTACTCCGTGTTAGAGTATTTTCAAAATACAGGCCTAAAACATGCTGAAAATCGATATTTTAGGTGCCCAAAGTCAATATGTGCATGCATCTTCAGTACCCGTTTATATCTGAAATTCAGGCTCAAAACACCCGAAAATTTGATATTTTGGGGTCCCAGAAGTGATCTGTACATGCCTTCTCAGTGCTAGAATGTTTTCAAAATATAGGCTCAAAACATGCTAAAAATCGATATTTTAAGTGTCCAAAGTCGATATGTGCATGCATCTTCTGTACCCGTTTATATCTCAAATTCAGGCTCAAAACACCCGAAAATTCGGTATTTTTGGGTTCTAGCAGCGATCTGTAAATGCCTACTCCTAGTTAGAATGTTTTCAAGATACAGACCCAAAACATGCTCAAAATCGATATTTTAGGTGCCCAAAAGTCGATATGTGCATGTATCTTCTGTACACGTTTATATCTCAAATTCAAGCTCAAAACACCCAAAAATTCGATATTTTGGGGTCCCAGAAGAGATCTGTACATGACTACTCAGTGCTAGAATATTTTCAAAATACAGGCCTAAAACATGCTGAAAATCGATATTTTAGGTGCCCAAAGTCAATATGTGCATGCATCTTCTGCACCCGTTTATATCCCAAATTCAACCGCAAAACACCCGAAAATTCGATATTTTTGGGTCCCAGCAGCGATCTGTACATGCCTACTCACTAATAGAATGTTTTCAAAATATAGGCTCAAAACATGCTAAAAATCGATATTTTAGGTGTGCAAAGTCGATATGTGCATGCATCTTCTGTACCCGTTTGTATCTCAAATTCAGGCTCAAAACACCCGAAAATTCGATATTTTGGGGTCCCAGAAGCGATCTGTACATGCCTACTCAGTGCTAGAATATTTTTCAAAATATAGGCCTAAAACATGCTAAAAATCGATATTTTAGGTGTCCAAAGTCGATATCTCAAATTCAGGCTCCAAACACCCGAAAAATCGATATTTTGGGGTCACAGAAGCGATCTGTACATGCCTACTCAGTGCTAAAACATTTTCAAAATATAGGCCCAAAACATGCTGAAAATCGATATTTTAGGTGCCCAAAGTCGATATCTCAAATTCAGGCTCAAAACACCGAAAATTCGGCATTTTTGGGTCCTAGAAGCTATCTGTACATGCCTACTCAGTGCTAGAATATTTTAAAAATATTGGCCTAAAACATGCTACAAATCGATATTTTAGGTGCCCAAAGTCGATATCTCAAATTCAGACTCCAAACACCCGAAAATTCGATATTTTGGGGTCCCAGAAGCGATCTGTACATGCCTACTCAGTGCTAGAATATTTTCAAAATATAGACCTAAAACATGCTAAAATCGATATTTTAGGTGCCCAAAGACGATATCTCAAATTCAGGCTCCAAACACCCGAAAATTCGATATTTTGGGGTCCCAGAAGCGATTTGTACATGAATACTCCGTGTTAGATGATTTTCAAAATACAGGAACAAAACATGCTCAAAATCGATATTTTAGGTGCCCAAAAGTTGATATGTGCATGTATCTTCAGTACCCGTTTATATCTCAAATTCAGGCTCAAAACACTGAAAATTCGGTATTTTTGGGTCGAAGAAGCGATCTGTACAGGCCTACGCTTAGTTAGAATGTTTTCAAAATAGAGAAACAAAACATGCTCAAAATCGATATTTTAAGTGCCCAAAAGTCGAAATGTGCATGAATCTTCATTACCCGTTTATATCTCAAATTAAGGCTCAAAAAACCCGAAAATTCGATATTTTGGGGTCCCATAAGCGATCTGTACATGCCTACTCAGTGCTAGAATATTTCCAAATATAGGCCTAAAACATGCAAAAAATCGATATTTTAGGTGTCCAAAGTCGATATGTGCATGAATCTTCTGTACCCGTTTATATCTCAAATTCAGGCTCAAAACACCCGAAAATTCGATATTTTGGGGTCCCAGAAGCGATCTGTACATGCCTACTCAGTGCTAAAACATTTTCAAAATATAGGCCCAAAACATGCTGAAAATCGATATTTTAGGTGCCCAAAGTCGATATCTCAAATTCAGGCCCAAAACACCCTAAAATTCAATATTTGGGGGTCCCAGAAGCGATCTGTACATGCCTACTCCGTGTTAGAGTATTTTCAAAATACAGGCCTAAAACATGCTGAAAATCGATATTTTAGGTGCACAAAGTCTATATGTGCATGTATCTTATGCACCCGTTTATATCTGAAATTCAGGCTCAAAACACCCGAAAATTCGATATTTTGGGGTCCAAGAAGTGATCTGTACATGCCTACTCAGTGCTAGAATGTTTTCAAAATATAGGCTCAAAACATGCTAAAAATCGATATTTTAAGTGTCCAAAGTCGATATGTGCATGCATCTTCTGTACCCGTTTATATCTCAAATTCATTCTCAAAACCCCCGAAAATTCGGTATTTTCGGGTCCTAGAAGCGATCTGTACATGCCTACTCCTAGTTAGAATGTTTTCAAGATACAGACCCAAAACATGCTCAAAATCGATATTTTAGGTGCCCAAAGTCGATATCTCAAATTCAGGCTCCAAGCACCCGAAAATTCGATATTTTGGGGTCCCAAAAGCGATCTGAACATGCCTACTCCATGTTAGAGTATTTTCAAAATGCAGGCCCAAAACATGCTGAAAATCGATATTTTAGGTGCCCAAAGTCAATATGTGCATGCATCTTCAGTACCCTTTTATATCTCAAATTCAAGCTCAAAACAACCGAAAATTCGATATTTTGGGGTCCCAGAAGCGATCTGTACATGCCTACTCAGTGCTAAAACATTTTCAAAATATATGCCTAAAACATGCTAAAAATCGATATTTTAGGTGCCCAAAGTCGATATCTCAAATTCAGGCTCCAAACACCCGAATATTCAATATTTGGGGGTCCCAGAAGCGATCTGTACATGCCTACTCCGTGTTAGAGTATTTTCAAAATACAGGCCTAAAACATGCTGAAAATCGATATTTTAGGTGCCCAAAGTCAATATGTGCATGTATCTTCTGCACCCGTTTATATCTGAAATTCAGGCTCAAAACACCCGAAAATTCGATATTTTGGGGTCCCAGAAGTGATCTGTACATGCCTACTCAGTGCTAGAATGTTTTCAAAATATAGGCTCAAAACATGCTAAAAATCGATATTTTAAGTGTCCAAAGTCGATATGTGCATGCATCTTCTGTACCCGTTTATATTTCAAATTCAGGCTCAAAACCCCCGAAAATTCGGTATTTTCGGGTCCTAGAAGCGATCTGTACATGCCTACTCCTAGTTAGAATGTTTTCAAGATACAGACCCAAAACATGCTCAAAATCGATATTTTAGGTGCCCAAAGTCGATATCTCAAATTCAGGCTCCAAACACCCGAAAATTCGATATTTTGGGGTCCCAAAAGCGATCTGAACATGCCTACTCCGTGTTAGAGTATTTTCAAAATGCAGGCCCAAAACATGCTGAAAATCGATATTTTAGGTGCCCAAAGTCAATATGTGCATGCATCTTCAGTACCCTTTTATATCTCAAATTCAGGCTCAAAACACCTGAAAATTCGATATTTTTGGGTCCCAGAAGCAATCTGTACATGCCTACTCAGTGCTAAAACATTTTCAAAATATATGCCTAAAACATGCTAAAAATCGATATTTTAGGTGCCCAAAGTCGATATCTCAAATTCAGGTTCCAAACACCCGAAAATTCAATATTTGGGGGTCCCAGAAGCGATCTGTACATGCCTACTCCGTGTTAGAGTATTTTCAAAATGCAGGCCCAAAACATGCTGAAAATCGATATTTTAGGTGCCCAAATTTGATATCTCAAATTCAGGCCCAAAACCCCCGAAAATTCAATATTTTTGAGGCCCAGAAGCGATTTGTACATGCCTACTCCGTGTTAGAGTATTTTCAAAATACAGGCCCAAAACATGCTTAAAATCGATATTTTAGGTGCCCAAAAGTCGATATGTGCATGTATCTTCAGTACCCGTTTATATCTCAAATTCAGGCTCAAAACACCCGAAATTCGATATTTTGGGGTCCCAGAAGCGATCTGTACATGCCTACTCAGTGCTAGAATGTTTTCAAAATAAAGGCTCAAAACATGCTCAAAATCGATATTTTAAGTGTCCAAAGTCGATATGTGCATGCATCTTCTGTACCCGATTATTTCTCAAATTCAGGCTCAAAACACTGAAAATTCGGTATTTTTGGGTCCTAGCAGCGATCTGTACAGGCCTACGCCTAGTTAGAATGTTTTCAAGATAGAGAAACAAAACATGCTCAAAATCGATATTTTTAGTGCCCAAAAGTCGAAATGTGCATGAATCTTCAGTACCCGTTTATATCTCAAATTAAGGCTCAAAACACCCGAAAATTCGATATTTTGGGGTCCCATAAGCGATCTGTACATGCCTACTCAGTGCTAGAATATTTCCAAATATAGGCCTAAAACATGCTAAAATCGATATTTTAGGTGTCCAAAGTCGATATGTGCATTAATCTTCTGTACCCGTTTATATCTCAAATTCAGGCTCAAAACACCCGAAAATTCGATATTTTGGGGTCCCAGAAGCGATCTGTACATGCATACTCAGTGCTAAAATATTTTCAAAATATAGGCCCAAAACATGCTGAAAATCGATATTTTAGGTGCCCAAAGTCGATATCTCAAATTCAGGACCAAAACACCCGTAAATTCAATATTTGGGGGTCCCAGAAGCGATCTGTACATGCCTACTCCGTGTTAGAGTATTTTCAAAATACAGGCCTAAAACATGCTGAAAATCGATATTTTAGGTGCCCAAAGTCAATATGTGCATGTATCTTCTGCACCCGTTTATATCTGAAATTCAGGCTCAAAACACCCGAAAATTCGATATTTTGGGGTCCCAGAAGTGATCTGTACATGCCTACTCAGTGCTAGAATGTTTTCAAAATATAGGCTCAAAACATGCTAAAAATCGATATTTTAAGTGTCCAAAGTCGATATGTGCATGCGTCTTCTGTACCCGTTTATATCTCAAATTCAAGCTCAAAACACCGAAAATTCGGTATTTTTGGGTCCTAGAAGCGATCTGTACATGCCTACGCCTAGTTAGAATGTTTTCAAGATAGAGAAACAAAACATGCTCAAAATCGATATTTTAAGTGCCCAAAAGTCCATATGTGCATGCATCTTCAGTACCCGTTTATATCTCAAATTAAGGCTCAAAACACCCGAAAATTCGATATTTTGGGGTCCCATAAGCGATCTGTACATGCCTACTCAGTGCTAGAATATTTCCAAATATAGTCATAAAACATACTAAAAATCGATATGTTAGGTGTCCAAAGTCGATATGTGCATGAATCTTCTGTACCCGTTTATATCTCAAATTCAGGCTCAAAACACCCGAAAATTCGATATTTTGGGGTCCCAGAAGCGATCAGTACATGCCTACTCAGTGCTAAAACATTTTCAAAATATAGGCCCAAAACATGCTAAAAATCGATATTTTAGGTGCCCAAAGTCGATATATCAAATTCAGGACCAAAACACCTGAAAATTCAATATTTGGGGGTCCCAGAAGCGATCTGTACATGCCTACTCCGTGTTAGAGTATTTTCAAAATACAGGCCTAAAACATGCTGAAAATCGATATTTTAGGTGCCGAAAGTCAATATGTGCATGCATCTTCTGCACCCGTTTATATCTGAAATTCAGGCTCAAAACACCCGAAAATTTGGTTATTTTGGGTCCTAGAAGCGATCTGTACATGCCTACTCCTAGTTAGAATGTTTTAAAGATACAGACCCAAAACATGCTCAAAATCGATATTTTAGGTGCCCAAAGTCGATATCTCAAATTCAGGCTCAAAACACCCGGAAAATTCGATATTTTGGGGTCCCAGAAGCGATCTGAACATGCCTACTCCGTGTTAGAGTATTTTCAAAATGCAGGCCCAAAACATACTGATAAACGATATTATAGGTGCACAAAGTCAATATGTGCATGCATCTTCTGTACCCGATTATATCTCAAATTCAAGCTCAAAACACCGAAAATTCGGTATTTTTGGGTCCTAGAAGCGATCTGTACATGCCTACGCCTAGTTAGAATGTTTTCAAGATAGAGAAACAAAACATGCTCAAAATCGATATTTTAAGTGCCCAAAAGTCCATATGTGCATGCATCTTCAGTACCCGTTTATATCTCAAATTAAGGCTCAAAACACCCGAAAATTCGATATTTTGGGGCCCCAGAAGCGATCTGTACATGCCTATTCAGTGCTAGAATATTTCCAAATATAGGCCTAAAACATGCTAAAAATCGATATTTTAGGTGTCCAAAGTCGATATGTGCATGAATCTTCTGTACCCGTTTATATCTCAAATTCAGGCTCAAAACACCCGAAAATTCGATATTTTGGGGTCTTAGAAGCGATCTGTACATGCCTACTCAGTGCTAAAACATTTTCAAAATATAGGCTCAAAACATGCTGAAAATCGATATTTTAGGTGCCCAAAGTCGATATCTCAAATTCAATCCCAAAACACCCTAAAATTCAATATTTGGGGGTCCCAGAAGCGATCTGTACATCTCTACTCCGTGTTAGAGTATTTTCAAAATACAGGCCTAAAACATGCTGAAAATCGATATTTTAGGTGCCCAAAGTCAATATGTGCATGCATCTTCTGCACCCGTTTATATCTGAAATTCAGGCTCAAAACACCCGAAAATTCGATATTTTGGGGTCCCAGAAGTGATCTGTACATGCCTACTCAGTGCTAGAATGTTTTCAAAATATAGGTTCAAAACATTCTAAAAATCGATATTTTAAGTGTCCAAAGTCGATATGTGCATGCATCTTCTGTACCCGTTTATATCTCAAATTCAGGCTCAAAACACACGAAAATTCGATATTTTGGGGTCCCAGAAGCGATCAGTACATGCCTACTCAGTGCTAAAACATTTTCAAAATATAGGCCCAAAACATGCTGAAAATCGATATTTTAGGTGCCAAAAGTCGATATATCAAATTCAGTCCCAAAACACCCGAAAATTCAATATTTGGGGGTCCCAGAAGCGATCTGTACATGCCTACTCCGTGTTAGAGTATTTTCAAAATACAGGCCTAAAACATGCTGAAAATCGATATTTTAGGTGCCCAAAGTCTATATGTGCATGTACCTTCTGCACCCGTTTATATCTGAAATTCAGGCTCAAAACACCCGAAAATTCGATATTTTGGGGTCCAAGAAGTGATCTGTACATGCCTACTCAGTGCTAGAATGTTTTCAAAATATAGGCTCAAAACATGCTAAAAATCGATATTTTAAGTGTCCAAAGTCGATATGTGCATGTATCTTCTGTACCCGTTTATATCTCAAATTCAGGCTCAAAACCCCCGAAAATTCGGTATTTTCGGGTCCTAGAAGCGATCTGTACATGCCTACTCCTAGTTAGAATGTTTTCAAGAAAGAGAAATAAAACATGCTCAAAATCGATATTTTTGGTGCCCAAAGTCGATATCTCAAATTCAGGCTCCAAGCACCCGAAAATTCGATATTTTGGGGTCCCAAAAGCGATCTGAACATGCCTACTCCATGTTAGAGTATTTTCAAAATGCAGGCCCAAAACATGCTGAAAATCGATATTTTAGGTGCCCAAAGTCAATATGTGCATGCATCTTCAGTACCCTTTTATATCTCAAATTCAAGCTCAAAACACCCGAAAATTCGATATTTTGGGGTCCCAGAAGCGATCTGTACATGCCTACTCAGTGCTAAAACATTTTCAAAATATATGCCTAAAACATGCTAAAAATCGATATTTTAGGTGCCCAAAGTCGATATCTCAAATTCAGGCTCCAAACACCCGAAAATTCAATATTTGGGGGTCCCAGAAGCGATCTGTACATGCCTACTCCGTGTTAGAGTATTTTCAAAATACAGGCCTAAAACATGCTGAAAATCGATATTTTAGGTGCCCAAAGTCAATATGTGCATGTATCTTCTGCACCCGTTTATATCTGAAATTCAGGCTCAAAACACCCGAAAATTCGATATTTTGGGGTCCCAGAAGTGATCTGTACATGCCTACTCAGTGCTAGAATGTTTTCAAAATATAGGCTCAAAACATGCTAAAAATCGATATTTTAAGTGTCCAAAGTCGATATGTGCATGCATCTTCTGTACCCGTTTATATTTCAAATTCAGGCTCAAAACCCCCGAAAATTCGGTATTTTCGGGTCCTAGAAGCGATCTGTACATGCCTACTCCTAGTTAGAATGTTTTCAAGATACAGACCCAAAACATGCTCAAAATCGATATTTTAAGTGCCCAAAGTCGATATCTAAAATTCAGGCTCCAAACACCCGAAAATTCGATATTTTGGGGTCCCAAAAGCGATCTGAACATGCCTACTCCGTGTTAGAGTATTTTCAAAATGCAGGCCCAAAACATGCTGAAAATCGATATTTTAGGTGCCCAAAGTCAATATGTGCATGCATCTTCAGTACCCTTTTATATCTCAAATTCAGGCTCAAAACACCCGAAAATTCGATATTTTTGGGTCCCAGAAGCGATCTGTACATGCCTACTCAGTGCTAAAACATTTTCAAAATATATGCCTAAAACATGCTAAAAATCGATATTTTAGGTGCCCAAAGTCGATATCTCAAATTCAGGTTCCAAACACCCGAAAATTCAATATTTGGGGGTCCCAGAAGCGATCTGTACATGCCTACTCCGTGTTAGAGTATTTTCAAAATACAGGCCCAAAACATGCTTAAAATCGATATTTTAGGTGCCCAAAAGTCGATATGTGCATGTATCTTCAGTACCCGTTTATATCTCAAATTCAGGCTCAAAACACCCGAAAATTCGATATTTTGGGGTCCCAGAAGCGATCTGTACATGCCTACTCAGTGCTAGAATGTTTTCAAAATAAAGGCTCAAAACATGCTCAAAATCAATATTTTAAGTGTCCAAAGTCGATATGTGCATGCATCTTCTGTACCCGATTATTTCTCAAATTCAGGCTCAAAACACTGAAAATTCGGTATTTTTGGGTCCTAGCAGCGATCTGTACAGGCCTACGCCTAGTTAGAATGTTTTCAAGATAGAGAAACAAAACATGCTCAAAATCGATATTTTAAGTGCCCAAAAGTCGAAATGTGCATGAATCTTCAGTACCCGTTTATATCTCAAATTAAGGCTCAAAACACCCGAAAATTCGATATTTTGGGGTCCCATAAGCGATCTGTACATGCCTACTCAGTGCTAGAATATTTCCAAATATAGGCCTAAAACATGCTAAAATCGATATTTTAGGTGTCCAAAGTCGATATGTGCATTAATCTTCTGTACCCGTTTATATCTCAAATTCAGGCTCAAAACACCCGAAAATTCGATATCTTGGGGTCCCAGAAGCGATCTGTACATGCATACTCAGTGCTAAAATATTTTTAAAATATAGGCCCAAAACATGCTGAAAATCGATATTTTAGGTGCCCAAAGTCGATATCTCAAATTCAGGACCAAAACACCCGTAAATTCAATATTTGGGGGTCCCAGAAGCGATCTGTACATGCCTACTCAGTGCTAGAATATTTTTCAAAATATAGGCCTAAAACATGCTAAAAATCGATATTTTAGGTGTCCAAAGTCGATATCTCAAATTCAGGCTCCAAACACCCGAAAAATCGATATTTTGGGGTCACAGAAGCGATCTGTACATGCCTACTCAGTGCTAAAACATTTTCAAAATATAGGCCCAAAACATGCTGAAATCGATATTTTAGGTGCCCAAAGTCGATATCTCAAATTCAGGCTCAAAACACAGAAAATTCGGCATTTTTGGGTCCTAGAAGCTATCTGTACATGCCTACTCAGTGCTAGAATATTTTAAAAATATTGGCCTAAAACATGCTACAAATCGATATTTTAGGTGCCCAAAGTCGATATCTCAAATTCAGACTCCAATCACCCGAAAATTCGATATTTTGGGGTCCCAGAAGCGATCTGTACATGCCTACTCAGTGCTAGAATATTTTCAAAATATAGACCTAAGACATGCTAAAATCGATATTTTAGGTGCCCAAAGACGATATCTCAAATTCAGGCTCAAAACACCCGAAAATTCGATATTTTGGGGTCCCAGAAGCGATCTGTACATGCCTACTCCGTGTTAGAGTATTTTCAAAATGCAGGCCCAAAACATGCTGAAAATCGATATTTTAGGTGCACAAAGTCTATATGTGCATTCATCTTCTGTACCCGTTTATATCTCAAATTCAGGCTCAAAACACCCGAAAATTCGATATTTTGGGGTCCCAGAAGCGATTTGTACATGCCTACTCAGTGCTAGAACATTTTCAAAATATAGGCCCAAAACATGCTCAAAATCGATATTTTAGGTGCCCAAAGTCGATATCTCAAATTCAGTCCCAAAACACCCGAAAACTCAATATTTTTGGGTCCCAGAAGCGATTTGTACATGAATACTCCTTGTTAGATGATTTTCAAAATACAGGAACAAAACATGCTTAAAATCGATATTTTAGGTGCCCAAAAGTTGATATGTGCATGTATCTTCAGTACCCGTTTATATCTCATATTCAGGCTCAAAACACCCGAAAATTCGATATTTTGGGGTCCCAGAAGCGATCTGTACATGCCTACTCAGTGCTAGAATGTTTTCAAAATAAAGGCTCAAAACATGCTCAAAATCGATATTTTAAGTGTCCAAAGACGATATGTGCATGCATCTTCTGTACCCGATTATATCTCAAATTCAGGCTCAAAACACTGAAAATTCGGTATTTTTGGGTCGAAGAAGCGATCTGTACAGGCCTACGCTTAGTTAGAATGTTTTCAAAATAGAGAAACAAAACATGCTCAAAATCGATATTTTAAGTGCCCAAAAGTCGAAATGTGCATGAATCTTCATTACCCGTTTATATCTCAAATTAAGGCTCAAAAAACCCGAAAATTCGATATTTTGGGGTCCCATAAGCGATCTGTACATGCCTACTCAGTGCTAGAATATTTCCAAATATAGGCCTAAAACATGCTAAAAATCGATATTTTAGGTGTCCAAAGTCGATATGTGCATGAATTTTCTGTACCCGTTTATATCTCAAATTCAGGCTCAAAACCCCCGAAAATTCGATATTTTGGGGTCCCAGAAGCGATCTGTACATGCCTACTCAGTGCTAAAACATTTTCAAAATATAGGCCCAAAACATGCTGAAAATCGATATTTTAGGTGCCCAAAGTCGATATCTCAAATTCAGGCCCAAAACACCCTAAAATTCAATATTTGGGGGTCCCAGAAGCGATCTGTACATGCCTACTCCGTGTTAGAGTATTTTCAAAATACAGGCCTAAAACATGCTGAAAATCGATATTTTAGGTGCCCAAAGTCTATATGTGCATGTATCTTCTGCACCCGTTTATATCTGAAATTCAGGCTCAAAACACCCGAAAATTCGATATTTTGGGGTCCAAGAAGTGATCTGTACATGCCTACTCAGTGCTAGAATGTTTTCAAAATATAGGCTCAAAACATGCTAAAAATCGATATTTTAAGTGTCCAAAGTCGATATGTGCATGCATCTTCTGTACCCGTTTATATCTCAAATTCAGGCTCAAAACCCCCGAAAATTCGGTATTTTCGGGTCCTAGAAGCGATCTGTACATGCCTACTCCTAGTTAGAATGTTTTCAAGATACAGACCCAAAACATGCTCAAAATCGATATTTTAGGTGCCCAAAGTCGATATCTCAAATTCAGGCTCCAAGCATCCGAAAATTCGATATTTTGGGGTCCCAAAAGCGATCTGAACATGCCTACTCCATGTTAGAGTATTTTCAAAATGCAGGCCCAAAACATGCTGAAAATCTATATTTTAGGTGCCCAAAGTCAATATGTGCATGCATCTTCAGTACCCTTTTATATCTCAAATTCAAGCTCAAAAACAACCGAAAATTCGATATTTTGGGGTCCCAGAAGCGATCTGTACATGCCTACTCAGTGCTAAAACATTTTCAAAATATATGCCTAAAACATGCTAAAAATCGATATTTTAGGTGCCCAAAGTCGATATCTCAAATTCAAGCTCCAAACACCCGAAAATTCAATATTTGGGGGTCCCAGAAGCGATCTGTACATGCCTACTCCGTGTTAGAGTATTTTCAAAATACAGGCCTAAAACATGCTGAAAATCGATATTTTAGGTGCCCAAAGTCAATATGTGCATGTATCTTCTGCACCCGTTTATATCTGAAATTCAGGCTCAAAACACCCGAAAATTCGATATTTTGGGGTCCCAGAAGTGATCTGTACATGCCTACTCAGTGCTAGAATGTTTTCAAAATATAGGCTCAAAACATGCTAAAAATCGATATTTTAAGTGTCCAAAGTCGATATGTGCATGCATCTTCTGTACCCGTTTATATTTCAAATTCAGGCTCAAAACCCCCGAAAATTCGGTATTTTCGGGTCCTAGAAGCGATCTGTACATGCCTACTCCTAGTTAGAATGTTTTCAAGATACAGACCCAAAACATGCTCAAAATCGATATTTTAGGTGCCCAAAGTCGATATCTCAAATTCAGGCTCCAAACACCCGAAAATTCGATATTTTGGGGTCCCAAAAGCGATCTGAACATGCCTACTCCGTGTTAGAGTATTTTCAAAATGCAGGCCCAAAACATGCTGAAAATCGATATTTTAGGTGCCCAAAGTCAATATGTGCATGCATCTTCAGTACCCTTTTATATCTCAAATTCAGGCTCAAAACACCTGAAAATTCGATATTTTTGGGTCCCAGAAGCAATCTGTACATGCCTACTCAGTGCTAAAACATTTTCAAAATATATGCCTAAAACATGCTAAAAATCGATATTTTAGGTGCCCAAAGTCGATATCTCAAATTCAGGTTCCAAACACCCGAAAATTCAATATTTGGGGGTCCCAGAAGCGATCTGTACATGCCTACTCCGTGTTAGAGTATTTTCAAAATGCAGGCCCAAAACATGCTGAAAATCGATATTTTAGGTGCCCAAATTTGATATCTCAAATTCAGGCCCAAAACCCCCGAAAATTCAATATTTTTGAGGCCCAGAAGCGATTTGTACATGCCTACTCCGTGTTAGAGTATTTTCAAAATACAGGCCCAAAACATGCTTAAAATCGATATTTTAGGTGCCCAAAAGTCGATATGTGCATGTATCTTCAGTACCCGTTTATATCTCAAATTCAGGCTCAAAACACCCGAAAATTCGATATTTTGGGGTCCCAGAAGCGATCTGTACATGCCTACTCAGTGCTAGAATGTTTTCAAAATAAAGGCTCAAAACATGCTCAAAATCGATATTTTAAGTGTCCAAAGTCGATATGTGCATGCATCTTCTGTACCCGATTATTTCTCAAATTCAGGCTCAAAACACTGAAAATTCGGTATTTTTGGGTCCTAGCAGCGATCTGTACAGGCCTACACCTAGTTAGAATGTTTTCAAGATAGAGAAACAAAACATGCTCAAAATCGATATTTTAAGTGCCCAAAAGTCGAAATGTGCATGAATCTTCAGTACCCGTTTATATCTCAAATTAAGGCTCAAAACACCCGAAAATTCGATATTTTGGGGTCCCATAAGCGATCTGTACATGCCTACTCAGTGCTAGAATATTTCCAAATATAGGCCTAAAACATGCTAAAATCGATATTTTAGGTGTCCAAAGTCGATATGTGCATTAATCTTCTGTACCCGTTTATATCTCAAATTCAGGCTCAAAACACCCGAAAATTCGATATTTTGGGGTCCCAGAAGCGATCTGTACATGCATACTCAGTGCTAAAATATTTTCAAAATATAGGCCCAAAACATGCTGAAAATCGATATTTTAGGTGCCCAAAGTCGATATCTCAAATTCAGGACCAAAACACCCGTAAATTCAATATTTGGGGGTCCCAGAAGCGATCTGTACATGCCTACTCCGTGTTAGAGTATTTTCAAAATACAGGCCTAAAAAATGCTGAAAATCGATATTTTAGGTGCCCAAAGTCAATATGTGCATGTATCTTCTGCACCCGTTTATATCTGAAATTCAGGCTCAAAACACCCGAAAATTCTATATTTTGGGGTCCCAGAAGTGATCTGTACATGCCTACTCAATGCTAGAATGTTTTCAAAATATAGGCTCAAAACATGCTAAAAATCGATATTTAAGTGTCCAAAGTCGATATGTGCATGCGTCTTCTGTACCCGTTTATATCTCAAATTCAAGCTCAAAACACCGAAAATTCGGTATTTTTGGGTCCTAGAAGCGATCTGTACATGCCTACGCCTAGTTAGAATGTTTTCAAGATAGAGAAACAAAACATGCTCAAAATCGATATTTTAAGTGCCCAAAAGTCCATATGTGCATGCATCTTCAGTACCCGTTTATATCTCAAATTAAGGCTCAAAACACCCGAAAATTCGATATTTTGGGGTCCCATAAGCGATCTGTACATGCCTACTCAGTGCTAGAATATTTCCAAATATAGTCATAAAACATACTAAAAATCGATATGTTAGGTGTCCAAAGTCGATATGTGCATGAATCTTCTGTACCCGTTTATATCTCAAATTCAGGCTCAAAACACCCAAAAAATTCGATATTTTGGGGTCCCAGAAGCGATCAGTACATGCCTACTCAGTGCTAAAACATTTTCAAAATATAGGCCCAAAACATGCTAAAAATCGATATTTTAGGTGCCCAAAGTCGATATATCAAATTCAGGACCAAAACACCTGAAAATTCAATATTTGGGGGTCCCTGAAGCGATCTGTACATGCCTACTCCATGTTAGAGTATTTTCAAAATACAGGCCTAAGACATGCTGAAAATCGATATTTTAGGTGCCGAAAGTCAATATGTGCATGCATCTTCTGCACCCGTTTATATCTGAAATTCAGGCTCAAAACACCCGAAAATTTGGTTATTTTGGGTCCTAGAAGCGATCTGTACATGCCTACTCCTAGTTAGAATGTTTTAAAGATACAGACCCAAAACATGCTCAAAATCGATATTTTAGGTGCCCAAAGTCGATATCTCAAATTCAGGCTCAAAACACCCGGAAAATTCGATATTTTGGGGTCCCAGAAGCGATCTGAACATGCCTACTCCGTGTTAGAGTATTTTCAAAATGCAGGCCCAAAACATACTGATAAACGATATTATAGGTGCACAAAGTCAATATGTGCATGCATCTTCTGTACCCGATTATATCTCAAATTCAAGCTCAAAACACCGAAAATTCGGTATTTTTGGGTCCTAGAAGCGATCTGTACATGCCTACGCCTAGTTAGAATGTTTTCAAGATAGAGAAACAAAACATGCTCAAAATCGATATTTTAAGTGCCCAAAAGTCCATATGTGCATGCATCTTCAGTACCCGTTTATATCTCAAATTAAGGCTCAAAACACCCGAAAATTCGATATTTTGGGGCCCCAGAAGCGATCTGTACATGCCTATTCAGTGCTAGAATATTTCCAAATATAGGCCTAAAACATGCTAAAAATCGATATTTTAGGTGTCCAAAGTCGATATGTGCATGAATCTTCTGTACCCGTTTATATCTCAAATTCAGGCTCAAAACACCCGAAAATTCGATATTTTGGGGTCTTAGAAGCGATCTGTACATGCCTACTCAGTGCTAAAACATTTTCAAAATATAGGCTCAAAACATGCTGAAAATCGATATTTTAGGTGCCCAAAGTCGATATCTCAAATTCAATCCCAAAACACCCTAAAATTCAATATTTGGGGGTCCCAGAAGCGATTTGTACATCTCTACTCCGTGTTAGAGTATTTTCAAAATACAGGCCTAAAACATGCTGAAAATCGATATTTTAGGTGCCCAAAGTCAATATGTGCATGCATCTTCTACACCCGTTTATATCTGAAATTCAGGCTCAAAACACCCGAAAATTCGATATTTTGGGGTCCCAGAAGTGATCTGTACATGCCTACTCAGTACTAGAATGTTTTCAAAATATAGGTTCAAAACATTCTAAAAATCGATATTTTAAGTGTCCAAAGTCGATATGTGCATGCATCTTCTGTACCCGTTTATATCTCAAATTCAGGCTCAAAACACACGAAAATTCGATATTTTGGGGTCCCAGAAGCGATCAGTACATGCCTACTCAGTGCTAAAACATTTTCAAAATATAGGCCCAAAACATGCTGAAAATCGATATTTTAGGTGCCAAAAGTCGATATATCAAATTCAGGCCCAAAACACCCGAAAATTCAATATTTGGGGGTCCCAGAAGCGATCTGTACATGCCTACTCCGTGTTAGAGTATTTTCAAAATACAGGCCTAAAACATGCTGAAAATCGATATTTTAGGTGCCCAAAGTCTATATGTGCATGTATCTTCTGCACCCGTTTATATCTGAAATTCAGGCTCAAAACACCCGAAAATTCGATATTTTGGGGTCCAAGAAGTGATCTGTACATGCCTACTCAGTGCTAGAATGTTTTCAAAATATAGGCTCAAAACATGCTAAAAATCGATATTTTAAGTGTCCAAAGTCGATATGTGCATGTATCTTCTGTACCCGTTTATATCTCAAATTCAGGCTCAAAACCCCCGAAAATTCGGTATTTTCGGGTCCTAGAAGCGATCTGTACATGCCTACTCCTAGTTAGAATGTTTTCAAGAAAAAGAAATAAAACATGCTCAAAATCGATATTTTTGGTGCCCAAAGTCGATATCTCAAATTCAGGCTCCAAGCACCCGAAAATTCGATATTTTGGGGTCCCAAAAGCGATCTGAACATGCCTACTCCATGTTAGAGTATTTTCAAAATGCAGGCCCAAAACATGCTGAAAATCGATATTTTAGGTGCCCAAAGTCAATATGTGCATGCATCTTCAGTACCCTTTTATATCTCAAATTCAAGCTCAAAACACCCGAAAATTCGATATTTTGGGGTCCCAGAAGCGATCTGTACATGCCTACTCAGTGCTAAAACATTTTCAAAATATATGCCTAAAACATGCTAAAAATCGATATTTTAGGTGCCCAAAGTCGATATCTCAAATTCAGGCTCCAAACACCCGAAAATTCAATATTTGGGGGTCCCAGAAGCGATCTGTACATGCCTACTCCGTGTTAGAGTATTTTCAAAATACAGGCCTAAAACATGCTGAAAATCGATATTTTAGGTGCCCAAAGTCAATATGTGCATGTATCTTCTGCACCCGTTTATATCTGAAATTCAGGCTCAAAACACCCGAAAATTCGATATTTTGGGGTCCCAGAAGTGATCTGTACATGCCTACTCAGTGCTAGAATGTTTTCAAAATATAGGCTCAAAACATGCTAAAAATCGATATTTTAAGTGTCCAAAGTCGATATGTGCATGCATCTTCTGTACCCGTTTATATTTCAAATTCAGGCTCAAAACCCCCGAAAATTCGGTATTTTCGGGTCCTAGAAGCGATCTGTACATGCCTACTCCTAGTTAGAATGTTTTCAAGATACAGACCCAAAACATGCTCAAAATCGATATTTTAGGTGCCCAAAGTCGATATCTCAAATTCAGGCTCCAAACACCCGAAAATTCGATATTTTGGGGTCCCAAAAGCGATCTGAACATGCCTACTCCGTGTTAGAGTATTTTCAAAATGCAGGCCCAAAACATGCTGAAAATCGATATTTTAGGTGCCCAAAGTCAATATGTGCATGCATCTTCAGTACCCTTTTATATCTCAAATTCAGGCTCAAAACACCCGAAAATTCGATATTTTTGGGTCCCAGAAGCGATCTGTACATGCCTACTCAGTGCTAACACATTTTCAAAATATATGCCTAAAACATGCTAAAAATCGATATTTTAGGTGCCCAAAAGTCGATATGTGCATGTATCTTCAGTACCCGTTTATATCTCAAATTCAGGCTCAAAACACCCGAAAATTCGATATTTTGGGGTCCCAGAAGCGATCTGTACATGCCTACTCAGTGCTAGAATGTTTTCAAAATAAAGGCTCAAAACATGCTCAAAATCAATATTTTAAGTGTCCAAAGTCGATATGTGCATGCATCTTCTGTACCCGATTATTTCTCAAATTCAGGCTCAAAACACTGAAAATTCGGTATTTTTGGGTCCTAGCAGCGATCTGTACAGGCCTACGCCTAGTTAGAATGTTTTCAAGATAGAGAAACAAAACATGCTCAAAATCGATATTTTAAGTGCCCAAAAGTCGAAATGTGCATGAATCTTCAGTACCCGTTTATATCTCAAATTAAGGCTCAAAACACCCGAAAATTCGATATTTTGGGGTCCCATAAGCGATCTGTACATGCCTACTCAGTGCTAGAATATTTCCAAATATAGGCCTAAAACATGCTAAAATCGATATTTTAGGTGTCCAAAGTCGATATGTGCATTAATCTTCTGTACCCGTTTATATCTGAAATTCAGGCTCAAAACACCCGAAAATTCGATATCTTGGGGTCCCAGAAGCGATCTGTACATGCATACTCAGTGCTAAAATATTTTTAAAATATAGGCCCAAAACATGCTGAAAATCGATATTTTAGGTGCACAAAGTCGATATCTCAAATTCAGGACCAAAACACCCGTAAATTCAATATTTGGGGGTCCCAGAAGCGATCTGTACATGCCTACTCCGTGTTAGAGTATTTTCAAAATACCGGCCTAAAACATGCTGAAAATCGATATTTTAGGTGCCCAAAGTCAATATGTGCATGTATCTTCTGCACCCGTTTATATCTGAAATTCAGGCTCAAAACACCCGAAAATTCGATATTTTGGGGTCCAAGAAGTGATCTGTACATGCCTACTCAGTGCTAGAATGTTTTCAAAATATAGGCTCAAAACATGCTAAAAATCGATATTTTAAGTGTCCAAAGTCGATATGTGCATGCGTCTTCTGTACCCGTTTATATCTCAAATTCAAGCTCAAAACACCGAAAATTCGGTATTTTTGGGTCCTAAAAGCGATCTGTACATGCCTACGCCTAGTTAGAATGTTTTCAAGTGAGAGAAACAAAACATGCTCAAAATCGATATTTTAAGTGCCAAAAAGTCGATATGTGCATGCATCTTCAGTACCCGTTTATATCTCAAATTAAGGCTCAAATCACCCGAAAATTCGATATTTTAGGGTCCCAGAAGCGATCTGTACATGCCTACTCAGTGCTAGAATATTTCCAAATATAGTCATAAAACATACTAAAAATCGATATGTTAGGTGTCCAAAGTCGATATGTGCATGAATCTTCTGTACCCGTTTATATCTCAAATTCAGGCTCAAAACACCCGAAAATTCGATATTTTGGGGTCCCAGAAGCGATCAGTACATGCCTATTCAGTGCTAAAACATTTTCAAAATATAGGCCCAAAACATGCTGAAAATCGATATTTTAGGTGCCCAAAGTCGATATATCAAATTCAGGACCAAAACACCTGAAAATTCAATATTTGGGGGTCCCAGAAGCGATCTGTACATGCCTACTCCGTGTTAGAGTATTTTCAAAATACAGGCCTAAAACATGCTGAAAATCGATATTTTAGGTGCCGAAAGTCAATATGTGCAGGCATCTTCTGCACCCGTTTATATCTGAAATTCAGGCTCAAAACACCCGAAAATTTGGTTATTTTGGGTCCTAGAAGCGATCTGTACATGCCTACTCCTAGTTAGAATGTTTTCAAGATACAGACCCAAAACATGCTCAAAATCGATATTTTAGGTGCCCAAAGTAGATATCTCAAATTCAGGCTCCAAACACCCGAAAATTCGATATTTTGGGGTCCCAGAAGCGATCTGGACATGCCTACTCCGTGTTAGAGTATTTTCAAAATGCAGGCCCAAAACATACTGAAAATCGATATTTTAGGTGCCCAAAGTCAATATGTGCATGCATCTTCAGTACCCGTTTATATCTCAGATTCAGGCTCAAAACACCCGAAAATTCGATATTTTGGGGTCCCAGAAGCGATCTGTACATGCCTACTCAGTGCTAGAACATTTTCAAAATATAGGCCCAAAACATGCTGAAAATCGATATTTTAGGTGCTCAAAGTCGATATCTAAAATTCAGGCCCAAAATACCCGAAAATTCAATATTTGGGGGTCCCAGAAGCGATCTGTACATGCCTACTCCGTGTTAGAGTATTTTCAAAATACAGGCCTAAAACATGCTCAAAATCGATATTTTAGGTGCCCAAAGTCAATATGTGCATGCATCTTCTGTACCCGATTATATCTCAAATTCAAGCTCAAAAAAACCGAAAATTCGGTATTTTTGGGTCGTAGAAGCGATCTGTACATGCCTACGCCTAGTTAGAATGTTTTCAAGATAGAGAAACAAAACATGCTCAAAATCGATATTTTAAGTGCCCAAAAGTCCATATGTGCATGCATCTTCAGTACCCGTTTATATCTCAAATTAAGGCTCAAAACACCCGAAAATTCGATATTTTGGGGCCCCAGAAGCGATCTGTACATGCCTATTCAGTGCTAGAATATTTCCAAATATAGGCCTAAAACATGCTAAAAATCGATATTTTAGGTGTCCAAAGTCGATATGTGCATGAATCTTCTGTACCCGTTTATATCTCAAATTCAGGCTCAAAACACCCGAAAATTCGATATTTTGGGGTCTTAGAAGCGATCTGTACATGCCTACTCAGTGCTAAAACATTTTCAAAATATAGGCTCAAAACATGCTGAAAATCGATATTTTAGGTGCCCAAAGTCGATATCTCAAATTCAATCCCAAAACACCCGAAAATTCAATATTTGGGGGTCCCAGAAGCGATCTGTACATGGCTACTCCGTGTTAGAGTATTTTCAAAATATAGGCCTAAAACATGCTGAAAATCGATATTTTAGGTGCCCAAAGTCAATATGTGCATGCATCTTCTGCACCCGTTTATATCTGAAATTCAGGCTCAAAACACCCGAAAATTCGATATTTTGGGGTCCCAGAAGTGATCTGTACATGCCTACTCAGTGCTAGAATGTTTTCAAAATATAGGTTCAAAACATTCTAAAAATCGATATTTTAAGTGTCCAAAGTCGATATGTGCATGCATCTTCTGTACCCGTTTATATCTCAAATTCAGGCTCAAAACACACGAAAATTCGATATTTTGGGGTCCCAGAAGCGATCAGTACATGCCTACTCAGTGCTAAAACATTTTCAAAATATAGGCCCAAAACATGCTGAAAATCGATATTTTAGGTGCCCAAAGTCGATATATCAAATTCAGGCCCAAAACACCCGAAAATTCAATATTTGGGGGTCCCAGGAGCGATCTGTACATGCCTACTCCGTGTTAGAGTATTTTCAAAATACAGGCCTAAAACATGCTGAAAATCGATATTTTAGGTGCCCAAAGTCAATATATGCATGTATCTTTTGCACCCGTTTATATCTGAAATTCAGGCTCAAAACACCCGAAAATTCGGTATTTTTGGGTCCTAGAAGCGATCTGTACATGCCTACTCCTAGTTAGAATGTTTTCAAGATACAGACCCAAAACATGCTCAAAATCGATATTTTAGGTGCCCAAAGTCGATATCTAAAATTCAGGCCCAAAATACCCGAAAATTCAATATTTGGGGGTCCCAGAAGCGATCTGTACATGCCTACTCCGTGTTAGAGTATTTTCAATATACAGGCCTAAAACATGTTCAAAATCAATATTTTAGGTGCCCAAAAGTCAATATGTGCATGCATCTTCAGTACCCGTTTATATATCGAATTCAGGCTCAA
This sequence comes from Petrolisthes cinctipes, assembly GCA_033782935.1. Classification (NCBI taxonomy): domain Eukaryota; kingdom Metazoa; phylum Arthropoda; class Malacostraca; order Decapoda; family Porcellanidae; genus Petrolisthes; species Petrolisthes cinctipes. Next base: position 1,672,786 of record JAWQEG010000230.1, read on the forward strand.
AACACCCGAAAATTCAATATTTTGGGGTCCCAGAAGCGATCTGTACATGCCTACTCCGTGTTAGAGTATTTTCAAAATGCAGGCCCAAAACATACTGAAAATCGATATTTTAGGTGCACAAAGTCAATATGTGCATGGATCTTCTCTACCCGTTTATATCTCAAATTCAGGCTCAAAACACCCGAAAATTCGATATTTTGGGGTCCCAGAAGCGATCTGTACATGCCTACTCAGTGCTAAAACATTTTCAAAATATAGGCCCAAAACATGCTGAAAATCGATATTTTAGGTGCCCAAAGTCGATATCTCAAATTCAGGCCCAAAACACCCGAAAATTCGATATTTTGGGGTCCCAGAAGCGATCTGTACATGCCTACTCCGTGTTAGAGAATTTTCAAAATACAGGCCTAAAACATGCTGACAATCGATATATTAGTTGCCCAAAGTCGATATCTCAAATTCAGGCTCAAAACACCAAAAATTCGGTATTTTTGGGTCCTAGAAGCGATCTGTACATGCCTACGCCTATTTAGAATGTTTTCAAGATAGAGAAACAAAACATGCTTAAAAATCGATATTTTAAGTGCCCAAAAGTCGATATGTGCATGCATCTTCAGTACCCGTTTATATCTCAAATTAAGGCTCAAATCACCCGAAAATTCGATATTTTGGTGTCCCAGAAGCGATCTGTACATGCCTACTCAGTGCTAGAATATTTCCAAATATAGGCCTAAAACATACTAAAAATCGATATTTTAGGTGTCCAAAGTCGATATGTGCATGAATCTTCTGTACCCGTTTATATCTTAAATTCAGGCTCAAAACACCCGAAAATTCGATATTTTGGGGTCCCAGAAGCGATCAGTACATGCCTACTCAGTGCTAAAACATTTTCAAAATATAGGCCCAAAACATGCTGAAAATCGATATTTTAGGTGCCCAAAGTCGATATATCATATTCAGGCCCAAAACACCAGAAAATTCAATATTTGGGGGTCCCAGAAGCGATCTGTACATGCCTACTCCGTGTTAGAGTATTTTCAAAATACAGGCCTAAAACATGCTGAAAATCGATATTTCAGGTACCCAAAGTCAATATGTGCATGCATCTTCTGCACCCGTTTATATCTGAAATTCAGGCTCAAAACACCCGAAAATTCGGTATTTTTGGGTCCTAGAAGCGATCTGTACATGCCTACTCCTAGTTAGAATGTTTTCAAGATACAGACCCAAAACATGCTCAAAATGGATATTTTAGGTGCCCAAAGTCGATATCTAAAATTCAAGCTCCAAACACCCGAAAATTCTATATTTTGGGGGTCCCAGAAGCGATCTGTGCATGCCTACTCCGTGTTAGAGTATTTTCAAAATACAGGCCTAAAACATGCTGAAAATCGATATTTTAGGTGCCCAAAGTCAATATGTGCATGCATCTTCTGCACCCGTTTATATCTGAAATTCAGGCTCAAAACACCCGAAAATTCGATATTTTGGGGTCCAAGAAGTGATCTGTACATGCCTACTCAGTGCTAGAATGTTTTCAAAATATAGGCTCAAAACATGCTAAAAATCGATATTTTAAGTGTCCAAAGTCGATATGTGCATGCATCTTCTGTACCAGTTTATATCTCAAATTCAGGCTTAAACACCGAAAATTCGGTATTTTTGGGTCCTAGAAGCGATCTGTACATGCCTACGCCTAGTTAGAATGTTTTCAAGATAGAGAAACAAAACATGCTCAAAATCGATATTTTAAGTGCCCAAAAGTCGATATGTGCATGCATCTTCAGTACCCGTTTATATCTCAAATTAAGGCTCAAATCACCCGAAAATTCGATATTTTGGGGTCCCAGAAGCGATCTGTACATGCCTACTCAGTGCTAGAATATTTCCAAATATAGGCCTAAAACATGCTAAAAATCGATATTTTAGGTGTCCAAAGTCGATATGTGCATCAATCTTCTGTACCCGTTTATATCTCAAATTCAGGCTCAAAACACCCGAAAATTCGATATTTTGGGGTCCCAGAAGCGATCTGTACATGCCTACTCAGTGCTAAAACATTTTCAAAATATAGGCCCAAAACATGCTGAAAATCGATATTTTAGGTGCCCAAAGTCGATATCTCAAATTCAGGCCCAAAACACCCGAAAATTCAATATTTGGGGGTCCCAGAAGCGATCTGTGCATGCCTACTCCGTGTTAGAGTATTTTCAAAATACTGGCCTAAAACATGCTGAAAATCGATATTTTAGGTTCCCAAAGTCAATATTTGCATGCATCTTCTGCACCCGTTTATATCTGAAATTCAGGCTCAAAACACCCGAAAATTCGATATTTTGGGGTCCAAGAAGTGATCTGTACATGCCTACTCAGTGCTAGAATGTTTTCAAAATATAGGCTCAAAACATTCTAAAAATCGATATTTTAAGTGTCCAAAGTCGATATGTGCATGCATCTTCTGTACCCGTTTATATCTCAAATTCAGGCTCAAAACACCGAAAATTCGGTATTTTTGGGTCCTAGAAGCGATCTGTACATGCCTACGCCTAGTTAGAATGTTTTCAAGATAGAGAAACAAAACATGCTCAAAATCGATATTTTAAGTGCCCAAAAGTCGATATGTGCATGCATCTTCAGTACCCGTTTATATCTCAAATTAAGGCTCAAATCAGCCGAAAATTCGATATTTTGGGGTCCCAGAAGCGATCAGTACATGCCTACTCAGTGCTAAAACATTTTCAAAATATAGGCCCAAAACATGCTGAAAATCGATATTTTAGGTACCCAAAGTCGATATATCATATTCAGACCCAAAACACCAGAAAATTCAATATTTGGGGGTCCCAGAAGCGATCTGTACATGCCTACTCCGTGTTAGAGTATTTTCAAAATACAGGCCTAAAACATGCTGAAAATCTATATTTCAGGTACCCAAAGTCAATATGTGCATGCATCTTCTGCACCCGTTTATATCTGAAATTCAGGCTCAAAACACCCGAAAATTCGGTATTTTTGGGTCCTAGAAGCGATCTGTACATGCTTACTCCTAGTTAGAATGTTTTCAGGATACAGACCCAAAACATGCTCAAAATGGATATTTTAGGTGCCCAAAGTCGATATCTAAAATTCAAGCTCCAAACACCCGAAAATTCTATATTTTGGGGGTCCCAGAAGCGATCTGTGCATGCCTACTCCGTGTTAGAGTATTTTCAAAATACAGGCCTAAAACATGCTGAAAATCGATATTTTAGGTGCCCAAAGTCAATATGTGCATGCATCTTCTGCACCAGTTTATATCTGAAATTCAGGCTCAAAACACCCGAAAATTCGATATTTTGGGGTCCAAGAAGTGATCTGTACATGCCTACTCAGTGCTAGAATGTTTTCAAAATATAGGCTCAAAACATGCTAAAAATCGATATTTTAAGTGTCCAAAGTCGATATGTGCATGCATCTTCTGTACCAGTTTATATCTCAAATTCAGGCTTAAACACCGAAAATTCGGTATTTTTGGGTCCTAGAAGCGATCTGTACATGCCTACGCCTAGTTAGAATGTTTTCAAGATAGAGAAACAAAACATGCTCAAAATCGATATTTTAAGTGCCCAAAAGTCGATATGTGCATGCATCTTCAGTACCCGTTTATATCTCAAATTAAGGCTCAAATCACCCGAAAATTCGATATTTTGGGGTCCCAGAAGCGATCTGTACATGCCTACTCAGTGCTAGAATATTTCCAAATATAGGCCTAAAACATGCTAAAAATCGATATTTTAGGTGTCCAAAGTCGATATGTGCATCAATCTTCTGTACCCGTTTATATCTCAAATTCAGGCTCAAAACACCCGAAAATTCGATATTTTGGGGTCCCAGAAGCGATCTGTACATGCCTACTCAGTGCTAAAACATTTTCAAAATATATTCCCAAAACATGCTGAAAATCGATATTTTAGGTGCCCAAAGTCGATATCTCAAATTCAGGCCCAAAACACCCGAAAATTCAATATTTGGGGGTCCCAGAAGCGATCTGTGCATGCCTACTCCGTGTTAGAGTATTTTCAAAATACTGGCCTAAAACATGCTGAAAATCGATATTTTAGGTTCCCAAAGTCAATATTTGCATGCATCTTCTGCACCCGTTTATATCTGAAATTCAGGCTCAAAACAAACGAAAATTCGATATTTTGGGGTCCAAGAAGTGATCTGTACATGCCTACTCAGTGCTAGAATGTTTTCAAAATATAGGCTCAAAACATGCTAAAAATCGATATTTTAAGTGTCCAAAGTCGATATGTGCATGCATCTTCTGTACCCGTTTATATCTCAAATTCAGGCTCAAAACACCGAAAATTCGGTATTTTTGGGTCCTAGAAGCGATCTGTACATGCCTACGCCTAGTTAGAATGTTTTCAAGATAGAGAAACAAAACATGCTCAAAATCGATATTTTAAGTGCCCAAAAGTCGATATGTGCATGCATCTTCAGTACCCGTTTATATCTCAAATTAAGGCTCAAATCAGCCGAAAATTCGATATTTTGGGGTCCCAGAAGCGATCTGTACATGCCTACTCAGTGCTAGAATATTTCCAAATATAGGCCTAAAACATACTAAAAATCGATATTTTAGGTGTCCAAAGTCGATATGTGCATGAATCTTCTGTACCCGTTTATATCTCAAATTCAGGCTCAAAACTCCCGAAAATTCGATATTTTGGGGTCCCAGAAGCGATCAGTACATGCCTACTCAGTGCTAAAACATTTTCAAAATATAGGTCCAAAACATGCTGAAAATCGATATTTTAGGTGCCGAAAGTCGATATATCATATTCAGGCCCAAAACACCCGAAAATTCAATATTTGGGGGTCCCAGAAGCGATCTGTACATGCCTACTCCGTGTTAGAGTATTTTCAAAATACAGGCCTAAAACATGCTAAAAATCGATATTTCAGGTACCCAAAGTCAATATGTGCATGCATCTTCTGCACCCGTTTATATCTGAAATTCAGGCTCAAAACACCCGAAAATTCGGTATTTTTGGGTCCTAGAAGCGATCTGTACATGCCTACTCCTAGTTAGAATGTTTTCAAGATACAGACCCAAAACATGCTCAAAATCGATATTTTAGGTGCCCAAAGTCGATATCTCAAATTCAGGCTCCAAACACCCGAAAATTCTATATTTGGGGGTCCCAGAAGCGATCTGTGCATGCCTACTCCGTGTTAGAGTATTTTCAAAATACAGGCCTAAAACATGCTGAAAATCGATATTTTAGGTGCCCAAAGTCAATATGTGCATGCATCTTCTGCACCCGTTTATATCTAAAATTCAGGCTCAAAACACCCGAAAATTCGATATTTTGGGGTCCATGAAGTGATCTGTACATGCCTACTCAGTGCTAGAATTTTTTCAAAATATAGGCTCAAAACATGCTAAAAATCGATATTTTAAGTGTCCAAAGTCGATATGTGCATGCATCTTCTGTACCAGTTTATATCTCAGATTCAGGCTCAAAACACCGAAAATTCGGTATTTTTGGGTCCTAGAAGCGATCTGTACATGCCTACGCCTAGTTAGAATGTTTTCAAGATGCAGACCCAAAACATGCTCAAAATCGATATTTTTAGGTGCCCAAAGTCGATATCTCAAATTCAGGCTCCAAACACCCGAAAATTCGAAATTTTGGGGTCCCAGAAGCGATCTGTACATGCCTACTCAGTGCTAGAATATTTCCAAATATAGGCCTAAAACATACTAAAAATCGATATTTTAGGTGTCTAAAGTCGATATGTGCATGAATCTTCTGTACCCGTTTATATCTCAAATTCAGGCTCAAAACACCCGAAAATTCGATATTTTGGGGTCCCAGAAGCGATCAGTACATGCCTACTCAGTGCTAAAACATTTTCAAAATATAGGCCCAAAACATGCTGAAAATCGATATTTTAGGTGCCCAAAGTCGATATATCAAATTCAGGCCCAAAACACCCGAAAATTCAATATTTGGGGGTCCCAGAAGCGATCTGTACATGCCTACTCCGTGTTAGAGCATTTTCAAAATACAGGCCTAAAACATGCTGAAAATCGATATTTTAGGTGCCCAAAGTCAATATGTGCATGCATCTTCTGCACCCGTTTATATCTGAAATTCAGGCTCAAAACACTCGAAAATTCGGTATTTTTGGGTCCTAGAAGCGATCTGTACATGCCTACTCCTAGTTACAATGTTTTCAAGATACAGACCCAAAACATGCTCAAAATCGATATTTTAGGTGCCCAAAGTCGATATCTCAAATTCAGGCTCCAAACACCCGAAAATTCGATAATTTGGGGTCCCAAAAGCGATCTGGACATTCCTACTCCGTGTCAGAGTATTTTCAAAATACAGGCCTAAAACATGCTGAAAATCGATATTTTAGGTGCCCAAAAGTCAATATGTGCATGCATCTTCTGTACCCGTTTATATCTGAAATTCAGGCTCAAAACACCCGAAAATTCGGTATTTTTGGGTCCTAGAAGCGATCTGTACATGCCTACTCCTAGTTAGAATGTTTTCAAGATACAGACCCAAAACATGCTCAAAATCGATATTTTAGGTGCCCAAAGTCGATATCTCAAATTCCTGCTCCAAACACCCGAAAATTCGATATTTTGGGGTCCCTGAAGCGATCTGGACATGCCTACTCCGTGTTAGAGTATTTTCAAAATGCAGGCCTAAAACATGCTGAAAATCGATATTTTAGGTGCACAAAGTCAATATGTGCATGCATCTTCTGTACCCGTTTATATCTCAAATTCAGGCTCAAAACACCCGAAAATTCGATATTTTGGGGTCCCAGAAGCGATCTGTACATGCCTACTCAGTGCTAAAACATTTTCAAAATATAGGCCCAAAACATGCTGAAAATCGATATTTTAGATGACCAAAGTCGATATCTCAAATTCAGGCCCAAAACACCCGAAAATTCAATATTTGGGGGTCCCAGAAGCAATCTGTACATGCCTACTCCGTGTTAGAGTATTTTCAAAATACAGGCCTAAAACATGCTGAAAATCGAAATATTAGGTGCCCAAAGTCGATATCTCAAATTCAGGCTCAAAACACCGAAAATTCGGTATTTTTGGGTCCTAGAAGCGATCTGTACATGCCTACGCCTGGTTAGAATGTTTTCAAGATAGAGAAACAAAACATGCTCAAAATCGATATTTTAAGTGCCCAAAAGTCGATATGTGCATGCATCTTCAATACCCGTTTATATCTCAAATTAAGGCTCAAAACACCCGAAAATTCGATATTTTGGGGTCCGAGAAGCGATCTGTACATGCCTACTCAGTGCTAGAATATTTCCAAATATAGGCCTAAAACATGCTAAAAATCGATATTTTAGGTGTCCAATGTCGATATGTGCATGAATCTTCTGTACCCGTTTATATCTCAAATTCAGGCTCAAAACACCCGAAAATTCGATATTTTGGGGTCCCAGAAGCGATCTGTACATGCCTACTCAGTGCTAAAACATTTTCAAAATATAGGCCCAAAACATGCTGAAAATCGATATTTTAGGTGCCCAAAGTCGATATCACAAATTCAGGCCCAAAACACCCGAAAATTCAATATTTGGGGGTCCCAGAAGCGATCTGTGCATGCCTACTCTGTGTTAGAGTATTTTCAATATACAGGCCTAAAACATGCTGAAAATCGATATTTTAGGTGCCCAAAGTCAATATGTGCATGCATCTTCTGCACCCGTTTATATCTGAAATTCAGGCTCAAAACACCCAAAAATTCGATATTTTGGGGTCCAAGAAGTGATCTGTACATGTCTACTCAGTGCTAGAATGTTTTCAAAATATAGGATCAAAACATGCTAAAAATCGATATTTTAAGTGTCCAAAGTCGATATGTGCATGCATCTTCTGTACCCGTTTATATCTCAAATTCAGGCTCAAAACACCAAAAATTCGGTATTTTTGGGTCCTAGAAGCGATCTGTACATGCCTACTCCTAGTTAGAATGTTTTCAAGATACAGACCCAAAACATGCTCAAAATCGATATTTTAGGTGCCCAAAGTCGATATCTCAAATTCCTGCTCCAAACACCCGAAAATTCGATATTTTGGGGTCCCAGAAGCGATCTGTACATGCCTACTCAGTGCTAGAACATTTTCAAAATATAGGCCCAAAACATGCTGAAAATCGATATTATAGGTGCCCAAAGTAGATATCGCAAATTCAGGCCCAAAACACCCGAAAATTCATTATTTGGGGGTCCCAGAAGCGATCTGTACATGCCTACTCCGTGTTAGAGTATTTTCAAAATACAGGCCTAAAACATGCTCAAAATCGATATTTTAGGTGCCCAAAAGTCAATATGTGCATGCATCTTCAGTACCCGTTTATATCTCAAATTCAGGCTCAAAACACCCGAAAATTCGATATTTTGGGGTCCCAGAAGCGATCTGTACATGCCTACTCAGTGCTAGAATATTTTCAAAATATAGGCCTAAAACATGCTAAAAATCGATATTTTAGGTGCCACAAGTCGATATCTTAAATTCAGGCTCCAAACACCCGAAAATTCGATATTTTGGGGTCCCAGAAGCGATCTGTACATGCCTACTCAGTGCTAGAACATTTTCAAAATATAGGCCCAAAACATGCTCAAAATCGATATTTTAGGTGCCCAGAGTCGATATCTCAAATTCAGGCCCAAAACACCCGAAAACTCAATATTTTTGGGTCCCAGAAGCGATTTGTACATGCCTACTCCGTGTTAGAGTATTTTCAAAATACAGGCCCAAAACATGCTCAAAATCGATATTTTAGGTGCCCAAAAGTCGATATGTGCATGTATCTTCAGTACCCGTTTATATCTCAAATTCAGTCTCAAAACACCCGAAAATTCGATATTTTGGGGTCCCAGAAGCGATCTGTACATGCCTACTCAGTGCTAGAACATTTTCAAAATATAGGCCCAAAACATGCTGAAAATCGATATTTTAGGTGCCCAAAGTCAATATCTCAAATTCAGGCCAAAAATACCCGAAAATTCAATATTTGGGGGTCCCAGAAGCGATCTGTGCATGCCTACTCCGTGTTAGAGTATTTTCACAAAATACAGGCCTAAAACATGCTGAAAATCGATATTTTAGGTGCCCAAAGTCAATATGTGCATGCATCTTCTGCACCCGTTTATATCTGAAATTCAGGCTCAAAACACCCGAAAATTCGATATTTTGGGGTCCAAGAAGTGATCTGTATATACCTACTCAGTGCTAGAATGTTTTCAAAATATAGGCTCAAAACATGCTAAAAATCGATATTTTAAGTGTCCAAAGTCGATATGTGCATGCATCTTCTGTACCCGTTTATATCTCAAATTCAGGCTCAAAACACCGAACAATCGGTATTTTTGGGTCCTAGAAACGATCTGTACATGCCTACGCATAGTTAGAATGTTTTCAAGATAGAGAAACAAAACATGCTCAAAATCGATATTTTAAGTGCCCAAAAGTCGATATGTGCATGCATCTTCAGTACCCGTTTATATCTCAAATTAAGGCTCAAATCACCCGAAACTTCGATATTTTGGGGTCCCAGAAGCGATCTGTATATGCCTACTCAGTGCTAGAATATTTCCAAATATAGGCCTAAAACATACTAAAAATCGATATTTTAGGTGTCCAAAGTCGATATGTGCATGAAACTTCTGTACCCGTTTATATCTCAAATTCAGGCTCAAAATACCCGAAAATTCGATATTTTGGGGTCCCAGAAGCGATCAGTACATCCCTACTCAGTGCTAAAACATTTTCAAAATATAGGCACAAAACATGCTGAAAATCGATATTTTAGGTGCCCAAAGTCGATATCTCAAATTCAGGCCCAAAACACCCGGAAATTCAATATTTGGGGGTCCCAGAAGCGATCTGTACATGCCTACTCCGTGTTAGAGTATTTTTAAAATACAGGCCTAAAACATGCTGAAAATCGATATATTAGGTGCCCAAAGTCAATATGTGCATGCATCTTCTGCACCCGTTTATATCTGAAATTCAGGGTCAAAACACCCTAAAATTCGATATTTTGGGGTCCCAGAAGTGATTTGTACATGCCTACTCAGTGCTAGAATGTTTTCAAAATATAGGCTCAAAATATACTAAAAATCGATATTTTAAGTGTCCAAAGTCGATATGTGCATGCATCTTCTGTACACGTTTATATCTCAAATTCTGGCTCAAAACACCCGAAAATTCGATATATTTTGGTCCCAGAAGCGATCTTTACATGCCTACTCCGTGTTAGAGTTTTTTCAAAATAGAGGCCCAAAACATGCTGAAAATCGATATTTTAGGTGCCCATAGTCAATATGTGCATGCATCTTCTGTACCCGTTTATATCTCAAATTCAGGCTCAAAACACCCGAAAATTAGATATTTTGGGGTCCCAGAAGCGATCTGTACAAGCCTACTCAGTGCTAGAATATTTTCAAGATATAGGCCCAAAACATGCTAAAAATCGATATTTTAGATGCCCAAAGTCGATATCTCAAATTCAGGCCCAAAACACCCGAAAATTCGATATTTTGGGGTCCCAGAAGCGATCTGTACATGCCTACTCCGTGTTAGACTATTTTCAAGATATAAACCCAAAACATGCTCAAAATCAATATTTTAGGTGCCCAAAAGTCGATATGTGCATGCATCTTCTGTACCCGTTTATATCTCAAATTCAGGCTCCAAACACTCAAAAATTTGATGTTTTGGGATTCCAGAAGCGATCTGTACATGCCTACTCCTAGTTAGAATGTTTTCAAGATACAGACCCAAAACATGCTCAAAATCGATATTTTAGGTTCCCAAAAGTCGATATGTGCATGCATCTTCAGTACCCGTTTATATCTCATATTCAGGCTCAAAACACCCGAAAATTCGATATTTTGGGGTCCCAGAAGCGATCTGTACAAGCCTACTCAGTGCTAGAATATTTTCAAGATATAGGCCCAAAACATGCTAAAAATCGATATTTTAGGTGCCCAAAGTCGATATCTCAAATCCAGGCTCCAAACACCCGAAAATTCGATATTTTGGGGTCCCAGAAGCGATCTGTACATGCCTACTCCGTGTTAGAGTATTTTCAAAATGCAGGCCCAAAACATGCTGAAAATCGATATTTTAGGTGCCCAAAGTCAATATGTGCATGCATCTTCTGTATCCGTTTATATCTCAAATTCAGGCTCCAAACACCCGAAAATTCGATATTTTGGGGTCCCAGAAGCGATCTGTACATGCCTACTCAGTGCTAGAACATTTTCAAAATATAGGTCCAAAATATGCTGAAAATCGATATTTTAGGTGCCCAAAGTCGATATCTCAAATTCAGGCCCAAAACACCCTAAAAATTCAATATTTGGGGGTCCCAGAAGCGATCTGTACATGCCTACTCCGTGTTCGAGTATTTTCAAAATACAGGCCTATAACATGCTGAAAATCGATATTTTAGGTGCCCAAAGTCAATATGTGCATGCATCTTCTGCACCCGTTTATATCTGAAGTTCAGGCTCAAAACACCTGAAAATTCGATATTTTGGGGTCCCAGAAGCGATCTGTACATGCCTACTCCGTGTTAGAGTATTTTGAAAATATAGGCTCAAAACATGCTAAAAATCGATATTTTAAGTGTCCAAAATCGATATATGCATACATCTTATGTACCCGTTTAAATCTCAAATTCAGGCTCAAAACACCCGAAAATTCGGTATTTCTGGGTCCTAGAAGCGATCTGTACATGCCTACTCCTAGTTAGAATATTTTCAAGATACAGACCCAAAACATGCTCAAAATCGATATTTTAGGTGCCCAAAAGTCGATACGTGAATGCATCTTCAGTACCCGTATATATCTCAAATGCAGGCTCAAAACACGCGAAAATTCGATATTTTGGGGTCCCAAAAGCGATCTGTACATGCCTACTCAGTGCTAGAATATTTTCAAAATATAGGCCCAAAACATGCTATAAATCGATATTTTAGGTGCCCAACGTCGATATCTCAAATTCAGGCCCAAAACACCCGAAAAATCGATATTTTGGGGTCCCAGAAGCGATCTGTACATGCCTACTCCGTGTTAGAGTATTTTCAAAATACAGGCCCAAAACATAATGAAAATTGTTCTTTTAGGTGCCCAAAAGTTGATATGTGCATGCATCTTCTGTTCTTGTTTATACCTCAAATTCAGGCTCCAAACACCCGATATTTCAATATTTTGGGGTCCTAGAAGAGATCTGTACATGCCTACTCAGATACAGGCCCAAAACATGCTGAAAATCGATGTTTTAGGTGCCCAAAGTCAATATGTGTATGCATCTTCTGCACCCGTTTATATCGCAAATTCAATCTCAAAACACCCGAAAATTCTATATTTTTGGGTCCCAGAAGCGATCTGTACATGCCTACTCAGTGCTAGAATGTTTTCAAAATATAGGCTCAAAACATGCTCAAAATCGATATTTTAGGTGCCCAAAAGTCGATATGTGCATGTATCTTCAGTACCCGTTTATATATCAAATTCAGTCTCAAAACACTCGAAAATTCGATATTTTGGGGTCCCAGAAGCGATCTGTACATGCCTACTCAGAGCTAGAATATTTAAAAAAAAATTTGCTCAAAACATGCTAAAAATCGATATTTAGGTGCCCAAAGTCAATATCTCAAATTCAGGCCCAAAACACCCGAAAATTAAATATTTGGGGGTCCCAGAAGCGATCTGTGCATGCCTACTCCGTGTTAGAGTATTTTCACAAATACAGGCCTAAAACATGCTGAAAATCGATATTTTAGGTGCCCAAAGTCAATATGTGCATGCATCTTTTGCACCCGTTTATATCTGAAATTCAGGCTCAAAACACCCGAAAATTCGATATTTTGGGGTCCAAGAAGTGATCTGTACATGCCTACTCAGTGCTAGAATGTTTTCAAAATATAGGCTCAAAACATGCTAAAAATCGATATTTTAAGTGTCCAAAGTCGATATGTGCATGCATCTTCTGTACCCGTTTATATCTCAAATTCAGGCTCAAAACACCGAAAATTCGGTATTTTTGGGTCCTAGAAACGATCTGTACATGCCTACGCCTAGTTAGAATGTTTTCAAGAAAGAGAAATAAAACATGCTCAAAATCGATATTTTAGGTGTCCAAAGTCGATATGTACATGAAACTTCTGTACCCGTTTATATCTCAAATTCAGGCTCAAAACACCCGAAAATTCGATATTTTGGGGTCCCAGAAGCGATCAGTACATGCCTACTCAGTGCTAAAACATTTTCAAAATATAGGCACAAAACATGCTGAAAATCGATATTTTAGGTGCCCAAAGTCGATATCTCAAATTCAGGCCCAAAACACCCGAAAATTCAATATTTGGGGGTCCCAGAAGCGATCTGTACATGCCTACTCCGTGTTAGAGTATTTTCAAAATACAGGCCTAAAACATGCTGAAAATCGATATATTAGGTGCCCAAAGTCAATATGTGCATGCATCTTCTGCACCCGTTTATATCTGAAATTCAGGGTAAAAACACCCGAAAATTCGATATTTTGGGGTCCCAGAAGTGATCTGTACATGCCTACTCAGTGCTAGAATGTTTTCAAAATATAGGCTCAAAATATATTAAAAATCGATATTTTAAGTTTCCAAAGTCGATATGTTCATGCATCTTCTGTACACGTTTATATCTCAAATTCAGGCTCAAAACACCCGAAAATTCGATATATTTTGGTCCCAGAAGCGATCTCTACATGCCTACTCCATGTTAGAGTTTTTTCAAAATAGAGGCCCAAAACATGCTGAAAATCGATATTTTAAGTGCCCATAGTCAATATGTGCATGCATCTTCTGTACCCGTTTATATCTCAAATTCAGGCTCAAACACCCGAAAATTAGATATTTTGGGGTCCCAGAAGCGATCTGTACAAGCCTACTCAGTGCTAGAATATTTTCAAGATATAGGCCCAAAACATGCTAAAAATCGATATTTTAGATGCCCAAAGTCGATATCTAAAATTCAGGCCCAAAACACCCGAAAATTCTATATTTTGGGGTCCCAGAAACGATTTGTACATGCCTACTCCGTGTTAGACTATTTTCAAGATTCAAACCCAAAACATGCTCAAAATCAATATTTTAGGTGCCCAAAAGTCGATATGTGCATGCATCTTCTGTACCCGTTTATATCTCAAATTCAGGCTCCAAACACTCAAAAATTTGATGTTTTGGGATTCCAGAAGCGATCTGTACATGCCTACTCCTAGTTAGAATGTTTTCAAGATACAGACCCAAAACATGCTCAAAATCGATATTTTAGGTTCCCAAAAGTCGATATGTGCATGCATCTTTAGTACCCGTATATATCTCAAATGCAGGCTCAAAACACTCGAAAATTCGATATTTTGGGGTCCCAAAAGCGATCTGTACATGCCTACTCAGTGCTAGAATATTTTCAAAATATAGGCCCAAAACATGCTATAAATCGATATTTTAGGTGCCCAAAGTCGATATCTCAAATCCAGGCTCCAAACACCCGAAAATTCGATATTTTGGGGTCCCAGAAGCGATCTGTACATGCCTACTCCGTGTTAGAGTATTTTCAAAATGCAGGCCCAAAACATGCTGAAAATCGATATTTTAGGTGCCCAAAGTCAATATGTGCATGCATCTTCTGTACCCGTTTATATCTCAAATTCAGGCTCAAAACCCCCGAAAACTCGATATTTTCGGGTCCCAGAAGCGATCTGTACATGCCTACTCAGTGCTAGAATATTTTCAAAATATAGGCCCAAAACATGCTGAAAATCGATATTTTAGGTGCCCAAAGTCGATATCTCAAATTCAGGCCCAAAACACCCTAAAAATTCAATATTTTTGGGTCGAAGAAGCGATCTGTACATGCCTACTCCGTGTTCGAGTATTTTCAAAATACAGGCCTAAAACATGCTGAAAATCGATATTTTAGGTGCCCAAAGTCAATATGTGCTAGCATCTTCTGCACCCGTTTATATCTGAAGTTCAGGCTCAAAACACCCAAAAATTCGATATTTTGGGGTCTCAGAAGCGATCTGTACATGCCTACTCCGTGTTAGAGTATTTTGAAAATATAGGCTCAAAACATGCTAAAAATCGATATTTTAAGTGTCCAAAGTCGATATATGCTTACATCTTATGTACCCGTTTAAATCTCAAATTCAGGCTCAAAACACCCGAAAATTCGGTATTTTTGGGTCCTAGAAGCGATCTGTACATGCCAACTCCTAGATAAAATGTTTTCAAGATACAGACCCAAAACATGCTCAAAATCGATATTTTAGGTGCCCAAAAGTCGATATGTGAATGCATCTTCAGTACCCGTATATATCTCAAATGCAGGCTCAAAACACTCGAAAATTCGATATTTTGGGGTCCCAAAAGCGATCTGTACATGCCTACTCAGTGCTAGAATATTTTCAAAATATAGGCCCAAAACATGCTATAAATCGATATTTTAGGTGCCCAACGTCGATATCTCATATTCAGGCCCAAAACACCCGAAAAATCGATATTTTGGGGTCCCAGAAGCGATCTGTACATGCCTACTCCGAGTTAGAGTATTTTCAAAATACAGGCCCAAAACATAATGAAAATTGTTCTTTTAGGTTTCCCAAAAGTTGATATGTGCATGCATCTTCTGTTCTTGTTTATACCTCAAATTCAGGCTCCAAACACCCGAAAATTCGATATTTTGGGGTCCTAGAAGAGATCTGTACATGCCTACTCAGATACAAGCCCAAAACATGCTGAAAATCGATGTTTTAGGTGCCCAAAGTCAATATGTGTATGCATCTTCTGCACCCGTTTATAACGCAAATTCAATCTCAAAATACCCGAAAATTCTATATTTTTGGGTCCCAGAAGCGATCTGTACATGCCTACTCAGTGCTAGAATGTTTTCAAAATATAGGCTCAAAACATGCTAAAAATCGATATTTAGGTGCCCAAAGTCGATATCTCAAATTCAGGCCCAAAACACCCGAAAATTCGATATTTTTGGGTCCAGAAGCGATCTGTACATGCCTACTCCGTGTTAGAGTATTTTCAAAATGCAGGCCCAAAATATGCTGAAAATCGATAATTTAGGTGCCCAAAGTCAATATGTGCATGCATCTTATGTACCCGTTTATATCTCAAATTCAACCTCAAAACACCCGAAAATTCGATATTTTGGGGTCCCAGAAGCGATCTGTACATGCCTACTCAGTGTTAGAGTATTTTCAAAATGCAGGCCCAAAACATGCTGAAAATCGATATTTTAGGTGCCCAAAGTCAATATGTGCATGCATCTTCTGTACCCGTTTATATCTCAAATTCAGGCTCAAAACCCCCGAAAACTCGATATTTTCGGGTCCCAGAAGCGATCTGTACATGCCTACTCAGTGCTAGAATATTTTCAAAATATAGGCCCAAAACATGCTGAAAATCGATATTTTAGGTGCCCAAAGTCGATATCTCAAATTCAGGCCCAAAACACCCGAAAATTCAATATCTTTGGGTCCCAGAAGCGATTTGTACATGCCTACTCCGTGTTAGAGTATTTTTAAAATACAGGTCCAAAACATACTGAAAATCGATATTTTAGGTGCCCAAAAGTCGATATGTGCATGCATCTTCTGTATCCGTTTATATCTCAAATTCAGGCTCCAAACACCCGAAATTTCGATATTTTGGGGTCCCAGAAGCGATCTGTACATGCCTACTCAGTGCTAGAACATTTTCAAAATATAGGTCCAAAACATGCTGAAAATCGATATTTTAGGTGCCCAAAGTCGATATCTCAAATTCAGGCCCAAAACACCCTAAAAATTCAATATTTGGGGGTCCCAGAAGCGATCTGTACATGCCTACTCCGTGTTCGAGTATTTTCAAAATACAGGCCTAAAACATGCTGAAAATCGATATTTTAGGTGCCCAAAGTCAATATGTGCATGCATTTTCTGCACCCGTTTATATCTGAAGTTCAGGCTCAAAACACCCGAAAATTCGATATTTTGGTGTCCCAGAAGCGATCTGTACATGCCTACTCCGTGTTAGAGTATTTTGAAAATATAGGCTCAAAACATGCTAAAAATCGATATTTTAAGTGTCCAAAGTCGATATATGCATACATCTTATGTACCCGTTTAAATCTCAAATTCAGGCTCACAATACCCGAAAATTCGGTATTTTTGGGTCCTAGAAGCGATCTGTACATGCCTACTCCTAGATAAAATGTTTTCAAGATACAGACCCAAAACATGCTCAAAATCGATATTTTAGGTGCCCAAAAGTCGATATGTGAATGCATCTTCAGTACCCGTATATATCTCAAATGCAGGCTCAAAACACTCGAAAATTCGATATTTTGGGGTCCCAAAAGCGATCTGTACATGCCTACTCATTGCTAGAATATTTTCAAAATATAGGCCCAAAACATGCTATAAATCGATATTTTAGATGCCCAACGTCGATATCTCATATTCAGGCCCAAAACACCCGAAAAATCGATATTTTGGGGTCCCAGAAGCGATCTGTACATGCCTACTCCGTGTTAGAGTATTTTCAAAATACAGGCCCAAAACATAATGAAAATTGTTCTATTAGGTGCCCAAAAGTTGATATGTGCATGCATCTTCTGTTCTTGTTTATACCTCAAATTCAGGCTCCAAACACCTGAAAATTCGATATTTTGGGGTCCTAGAAGAGATCTGTATATGCCTACTCAGATACAAGCCCAAAACATGCTGAAAATCGATGTTTTAGGTGCCCAAAGTCAATATGTGTATGCATCTTCTGCATCCGTTTATAACGCAAATTCAATCTCAAAACACCCGAAAATTCTATATTTTTGGGTCCCAGAAGCGATCTGTACATGCCTACTCAGTGCTAGAATGTTTTCAAAATATAGGCTCAAAACATGCTCAAAATCGATATTTTAGGTGCCCAAAAGTCGATATGTGCATGTATCTTCAGTACCCGTTTATATTTCAAATTCAGTCTCAAAACACTCGAAAATTCGATATTTTGGGGTCCCAGAAGCGATCTGTACATGCTTACTCAGAGCTAGAATGTTTAAAAAAAAAATTGCCCAAAACATACTAAAAATCGATATTTTAGGTGCCCAAATTCGATATCTCAAATTCAGCCCCAAAACACCCGAAAATTTGATATTTTGGGGTCCCAGAAGCGATCTGTACATGCCTACTCCGTGTTAGAGTATTTTAAAAATACAGGCCCAAAACATGCTGAAAATCGATATTTAAGGTGCCCAAAGTCGATATCTCAAATTCAGGCTCAAAACACCCGAAAATTCGGTATTTTTGGGTCCTAGAAGCAATCTGTACATGCCAATCCTAGTTAGAATGTTTTCAAGATACAGACCCAAAACATGCTCAAAATCGATATTTTAGGTGCCCAAAAGTCGATATGTTAATGCATCTTCAGTACCCGTATATATCTCAAATTCAGGCTCAAAACACCCGAAAATTCGATATTTTGGGGTCCCAAAAGCGATCTGTACATGCCTACTCCGTGTTAGAGTATTTTCAAAATACAGGCCAAAAACATACTGAAAATCGTTCTTTTAGGTGCCCAAAAGTTGATATGTGCATGCATCTTTTGTACTTGTTTATACCTTAAATTCAGGCTCCAAACACCCGAAAATTCGATATTTTGGGGTCCTAGAAGAGACCTGTATATGCCTTCTTAGATACAGGCCCAAAACATGCTGAAAATCGATATTTTAGGTGCCCAAAGTCAATATGTGTATGCATCTTCTGCACCCGTTTATATCCCAAATTCAATCTCAAAACACCCGAAAATTCTATATTTTTGGGTCCCAGAAGCGATCTGTACATGCCTACTCAGTGTTAGAATGTTTTCATAATATAGGCTCAAAACATGCTCAAAATCGATATTTTAGGTGCCCAAAAGTCTATATGTGCATGTATCTTCAGTACCCGTTTATATTTCAAATTCAGTCTCAAAACACCCGAAAATTCGATATTTTGGGGTCCCAGAAGCGATCTGTACATGCCTACTCAGAGCTAGAATATTTAAAAAAAAATTGGCCCAAAACATACTAAAAATCGATATTTTAGGTGCCCAAAGTCGATATCTCAAATTCAGCCCCAAAACACCCGTAATTTAATATTTTGGGGTCCCAGAAGCGATCTGTAGATGCCTACTACGTGTTAGAGTATTTTGAAAATACAGGCCCAAAACATGCTGAAAATCGATATTTTAGGTGCCCAAAGTCAATATGTGCATGCATCTTCTGACTCATTTATATCTCAAATTCAGGCTCCAAACACCCGAAAATTTGATATTTTGGGGTCCCAGAAGCGATCTGTACATGCCTACTCCGTGTTAGAGTATTTTCAAAATACAGGCCCAAAACATACTGAAAATCGATCTTTTAGGTGCCCAAAAGTTGATATGTGCATGCATCTTCTGTACTTGTTTATACCTCAAATTCAGGCTCCAAACACCCGAAAATTCGATATTTTTGAGTCCTAGAAGAGATCTGTACATGCCTACTCAGATACAGGCCCAAAACATGCTGAAAATCGATATTTTAGGTGCCCAAAGTCAATATGTGTATGCATCTTCAGCACCCGTTTATATCCCAAATTCAATCTCAAAACACCCGAAAATTCTATATTTTTGGGTCCCAGAAGCGATCTGTACATGCCTACTCAGTGCTAGAATGTTTTCAAAATATAGGCTCAAAACATGCTAAAAATCGATATTTTAGGTGCCCAAAGTCGATATCTCAAATTCAGGCCCAAAACATCCGAAAATTCGATATTTTTGGGTCCCAGAAGCGATCTGTACATGCCTACTCCGTGTTAGAGTATTTTCAAATTGCAGGCCCAAAAAAAGCTGAAAATCGATAATTTAGGTGCCCAAAGTCAATATGTGCATGCATCTTCTGTACCAGTTTATATAGTAAATTCAACCTCAAAACACCCGAAAATTCTATATTTCTGGGTTTCAGAAGCGATCTGTACATGCCTACTCAGTGCAAGAATGATTTCAAAAAATAGGCCCAAAACATGCTAAAAATCGATATTTTATGTGTCCAAAGTCGATATGTTCGTGCGTCTTCTGTAAACGTTTATATCTCAAATTCAGGCTCAAAACACCCGAAAATTTGATATTTTGGGGTCCCAGAAGCGATCTGTACATCCCTACTCCGTGTTAGAGTATTTTCAAAATACAGGCCCAAAACATACTGAAAATCGATCTTTTAGGTGCCCAAAAGTTGATATGTGCATGCATCTTCTGTACTTGTTTAAACCTCAAATTCAGGCTCCAAACACCCGAAAATTCGATATTTTGGGGTCCCAGAAGCGATCTGTACATGCCTACTCAGTGCTAGAAAATTTTCAAAATATAGGCACAAAACATGCTAAAAATCGATATTTTAGGTGCCCAAAAGTTGATATGTGCATTCATCTTCTGTACCCGTTTATTTCTTAAATTCTGGCTCAAAACACCCGAAAATTCGATATTTTTGGGTCCCAGAAGCGATCTGTACATGCCTACTCAATGTTAGAGTATTTTTAAAATGCAGGAACGAAACATACTGAAAATCGATATTTTAGGTGCCCAAAAGTCGATATGTGCATGCATGATCTGTACCCGTTTATATCTCAAATTCCGGCTCCAAACACCCGAAAATTCGATATTTTGGTGTCCCAGAAGTGATCTGTACATGCCTACACCGTGTTAGAGTATTTTCAAAATACAGGCCCAAAACATGCTGAAAATCGATATTTTAAGTGTCCAAAGTCGATATGTGCATGCATCTTCTGTACCCGTTTATATCTCAAATTCAGGTTCAAAACACCCGAAAATTCGGTATTTTTGGGTCCTAGAAGCGATCTGTACATGCCTACTCCTAGTTAGAATGTTTTCAAGATTCAGACCCAATACATGCTCAAAATCGATATTTTAGGTGCCCAATGTCAATATGTGCATGCATCTTCTGTACCCGTATATATCTCAAATTCAGGCTCAAATCACCCGAAAATTCGATATTTTGGGGTCCCAGAAGCGATCTGTACATGCCTACTCAGTGCTAGAAAATTTTCATAATATAGGCCTAAAACATGCTAAAAATCGATATTTTAGGTGCCCAAAGTCGATATCTCAAATCCAAGCTCCAAACACCCGAAAATTCGATATTTTGGGGTCCCAGAAGCGATCAGTACATGCCTACTCCGTGTTAGAGTATTTTAAAAATGCAGGCCCAAAACATGCTGCAAATCGATATTTTAGGTGCCCAAAGTTAATATGTGCATGCATCTTCTGTACCCGTTTATATCTCAAATTCAGGCTCAAAACACCCCGAAAATTCAATATTTTGGGGTCCTAGAAGCGATCTGTACATGCCTACTCAGTGCTAGAATATTTTCAAAATATAGGTCCAAAACATGCTGAAAATCGATATTTTAGGTGCCCAAAGTCGATATCTCAAATTCAGGCCCAAAACACCCTAAAAATTCAATATTTGGGGGTCCCAGAAGCGATCTGTACATGCCTACTCCGTGTTCGAGTATTTTCAAAATACAGGCCTAAAACATGCTGAAAATCGATATTTTAGGAGCCCAAAGTCAATATGTCCATGCATCTTCTGCACCCGTTTATATCTGAAGTTCAGACTCAAAACACCCGAAAATTCGATATTTTGGGGTCCCAGAAGCGATCTGTACCTGCCTACTCCGTGTTAGGGTATTTTTAAAATATAGGCTCAAAACATGCTAAAAATCGATATTTTAAGTGTCCAAAGTCGATATATGCATACATCTTATGTACCCGTTTAAATCTCAAATTCATGCTCAAAACACCCGAAAATTCAGTATTTTTGGGTCCTAGAAGCAATCTGTACATGCCTACTCCTAGTTAGAATGTTTTCAAGATACAGACCCAAAACATGCTCAAAATCGATATTATAAGTGACCAAAAGTCGATATGTGAATGCATCTTCAGTACCCGTATATATCTCAAATTCAGGCTCAAAACACCCGAGAATTCGATATTTTGGGGTCCCAAAAGCGATCTGTACATGCCTACTAAGTGCTAGAATATTTTCAAAATATAGGCCCAAAACATGCTATAAATCGATATTTTAGGTGCCCAAAGTCGATATCTCAAATTCAGGCCCAAAACACCCGAAAAATCGATATTTTGGGGTCCAAGAAGCGATCTGTACATGCCTACTCCGTGTTAGAGTATTTTCAAAATACAGGCCCAAAACATACTGAAAATTGTTCTTTTAGGTGCCCAAAAGTTGATATGTGCATGCATCTTCTGTACTTGTTTATACCTTAAATTCAGGCTCCAAACACCCGAAAATTCGATATTTTGGGGTCCTAGAAAAGATCTGTACATGCCTACTCAGATACAGGCCCAAAACATGCTGAAAATCGATATTTTAGGTGCCCAAAGACAATATGTGTATGCATCTTCACCCGTTTATATCCCAAATTCAATCTCAAAACACCTGAAAATTCTATATTTTTGGGTCCCAGAAGCGATCTGTACATGCCTACTCAGTGTTAGAATGTTTTCAAAATATAGGCTCAAAACATGCTCAAAATCGATATTTTAGGTGCCCAAAAGTCGATATGTGCATGTATCTTCAGTACCCGTTTATATTTCAAATTCAGTCTCAAAACACCCGAAAATTCGATATTTTGGGGTCCCAGAAGCGATCTGTACATGCCTACTCAGAGCTAGATTATTTAAAAAAAAATTGGCCCAAAACATACTAAAAATCGATATTTTAGGTGCCCAAAGTCGATATCTCAAATTCAGCCCCAAAACACCCGTAATTTGATATTTTGGGGTCCCAGAAGCGATCTGTACATGCCTACTCCGTGTTAGAGTATTTTGAAAATACAGTCCCAAAACATGCTGAAAATCGATATTTTATGTGTCCAAAGTCGATATATGCATGCGTCTTCTGTAAACGTTTATATCTCAAATTCAGGCTCAAAACACCCGAAAATTCGGTATTTTTAAGTCCTAGAAGCGATCTGTACATGCCTACTCCTAGTTAGAATGTTTTCAAGATACAGACCCAAAATATGCTCAAAATCGAAATTTTAGGTACCCAAAAGTCGATATGTGCATGCATCTTCAGTACCCGTTTATATCTCAAATTCTGGTTCAAAACACCCGAAAATTCGATATTTGGGGGTCCCAGAAGCGATCTGTACATGCCTACTCCGTGTTGGAGTCTTTTCAAAATACTTGCCCAAAACATGCTGAAAATCGATATTTTAGGTGCACAAAGTGAATATGTGCATGCATCTTCTGTACCCGTTTATATCTCAAATTCAGGCTCAAAACACCCGAAAATTCGATATTTTGGGGTCCCAGAAGCGATCTGTACCTGCCTACTCAGTGCTAGAATATTTTCAAAATATAGTACCAAAACATGCTAAAAATCGATATTTTAGGTGCCCAAAGTTTATATGTGTATGCATATTCTGCACCCGTTTATATCCCAAATTTAACCTCAAAACACCCGAAAATTCGATATTTTTGGGTCCCAGAAGCGATCTGTACATGCCTACTCCGAGTTAGAGTATTTTCAAAATAAAGGCCCAAAACATACTGAAAATCGATCTTTTAGGTGCCCAAAAGTCGATATGTGTATGCATCTTCTGTACCCGTTAATATCTCAAATTCAGGCTCCAAACACCCGAAAATTCGGTATTTTTGGGTCTTAGAATCGATCTGTACATGCCTACTCAGATGCAGGCCCAAAACATGCTGAAAATCGTTATTTTAGGTGCCCAATGTCAATATGTGTATGGATCTTCTGCACCCGTTTATGTCCCAAATTCAACCTCAAAACACCCGAAAATTCGATATTTTCGGTCCCAGTAGCGATATGTACATGCCTAATCAGTGCTAGAATGTTTTCAAAATATAGGCTCAAAACATGCTAAAAATCGATATTTTAGGTGCACAAATTCAATATGTGTATGCATGTTCTGTACCCTTTTATATCTCAAATTCAGGCTCCAAACACCCGAAAATTCGATATTTTGCGGTCCCAGAAGCGATCTGTACAGGCCTACTCAGATACAGGCCCAAAACATGCTGAAAATCGATATTTTAGGTGCCCAATGTCAATATGTGTATGCATATTCTGCACCCGTTTATATCCCAAATTCAACCTCAAAACACCCGAAAATTCGATATTTTTGGGTCCCAGAAGCGATCTGTACATGCCTACTCAGTGCAAGAATGATTTCAAAAAATAGGCCCAAAACATGCTAAAAATCGATATTTTATGTGTCCAAAGTCGATATGTGCATGCATCTTCTGTACCCGTTTATATCTCAAATTCTGGCTGAAAACACCCGAAAATTCGGTATTTTTGGGACCTAGAAGCGATCTGTACATGCCTACTCCTAGTTAGAATGTTTTCAAGATACAGACCCAAAACATGCTCAAAATCGAAATTTTAGGTGCCCAAAAGTCGATATGTGCATGCATCTTCAGTACCCGTTTATATCTCAAATTTAACCTCAAAACACCCTAAAATTCGATATTTTGGGGTCCCAGAAGCGATCTGTACATTTCTACTCCGTGTTGGAGTCTTTTCAAAATTCTTGCCCAAAATATTCTTAAAATCGATATTTTAGGTGCCCAAAGTCGATATCTCAAATTCAGGCCCAAAACACCCGAAAATTCGATATTTTGGGGTCCCAGAAGCGATTTGTACATGCCTACTCCGTGTTAGAGTATTTTCAAAATACAGGCTCAAAACATGCTAAAAATCGATAATTTAGGTGCCCAAAGTCAATATGTGCATGCATCTTCAGTACCCGTTTATATCTCAAATTCAAGCTCAAAACAACCCAAAATTCGGTATTTTTAAGTCCTAGAAGCGATCTGTACATGCCTACTCCTAGTTAGAATGTTTTCAAGATACAGTCCCAAAATATGCTCAAAATCGAAATTTTAGGTACCCAAAAGTCGATATGTGCATGCATCTTCAGTACCCGTTTATATCTCAAATTCTGGCTCAAAACACCCGAAAATTCGATATTTGGGGGTCCCAGAAGCGATCTGTACATGCCTACTCCGTGTTGGAGTCTTTTCAAAATACTTGCCCAAAACATGCTGAAAATCGATATTTTAGGTGCACAAAGTGAATATGTGCATGCATCTTCTGTACCCGTTTATATCTCAAATTCAGGCTCAAAACACCCGAAAATTCGATATTTTGGGGTCCCAGAAGCGATCTGTACCTGCCTACTCAGTGCTAGAATATTTTCAAAATATAGTACCAAAACATGCTAAAAATCGATATTTTAGGTGCCCAAAGTTAATATGTGTATGCATATTCTGCACCCGTTTATATCCCAAATTTAACCTCAAAACACCCGAAAATTCGATATTTTTGGGTCCCAGAAGCGATCTGTACATGCCTACTCCGTTTTAGAGTATTTTCAAAATACAGGCCCAAAACATACTGAAAATCGATCTTTTAGGTGCCCAAAAGTCGATATGTGTATGCATCTTCTGTACCCGTTAATATCTCAAATTCAGGCTCCAAACACCCGAAAATTCGGTATTTTTGGGACTTAGAATCGATCTGTACATGCCTACTCAGATGCAGGCCCAAAACATGCTGAAAATCGTTATTTTAGGTGCCCAATGTCAATATGTGTATGGATCTTCTGCACCCGTTTATGTCCCAAATTCAACCTCAAAACACCCGAAAATTCGATATTTTTGGGTCCCAGAAGCGATATGTACATGCCTAATCAGTGCTAGAATGTTTTCAAAATATAGGCTCAAAACATGCTAAAAATCGATATTTTAGGTGCACAAATTCAATATGTGTATGCATGTTCTGTACCCTTTTATATCTCAAATTCAGGCTCCAAACACCCGAAAATTCGATATTTTGCGGTCCCAGAAGCGATCTGTACAGGCCTACTCAGATACAGGCCCAAAACATGCTGAAAATCGATATTTTAGGTGCCCAATGTCAATATGTGTATGCATATTCTGCACCCGTTTATATCCCAAATTCAACCTCAAAACACCCGAAAATTCGATATTTTTGGGTCCCAGAAGCGATCTGTACATGCCTACTCAGTGCAAGAATGATTTCAAAAAATAGGCCCAAAACATGCTAAAAATCGATATTTTATGTGTCCAAAATCGATATGTGCATGCATCTTCTGTACCCGTTTATATCTCAAATTCTGGCTGAAAACACCCGAAAATTCGGTATTTTTGGGACCTAGAAGCGATCTGTACATGCCTACTCCTAGTTAGAATGTTTTCAAGATACAGACCCAAAACATGCTTAAAATCGATATTTTAGGTACCCAAAAGTCGATATGTGCATGCATCTTCAGTACCCGTTTATATCTCAAATTTAACCTCAAAACACCCTAAAATTCGATATTTTGGGGTCCCAGAAGCGATCTGTACATGCCTACTCCGTGTTGGAGTCTTTTCAAAATTCTTGCCCAAAATATTCTTAAATCGATATTTTAGGTGCCCAAAGTCGATATCTCAAATTCAGGCCCAAAACACCCGAAAATTCGATATTTTGGGGTCCCAGAAGCGATTTGTACATGCCTACTCCGTGTTAGAGTATTTTCAAAATACAGGCTCAAAACATGCTAAAAATCGATAATTTAGGTGCCCAAAGTCAATATGTGCATGCATCTTCAGTACCCGTTTATATCTCAAATTCAAGCTCAAAACAACCCAAAATTCGGTATTTTTAAGTCCTAGAAGCGATCTGTACATGCCTACTCCTAGTTAGAATGTTTTCAAGATACAGTCCCAAAATATGCTCAAAATCGAAATTTTAGGTACCCAAAAGTCGATATGTGCATGCATCTTCAGTACCCGTTTATATCTCAAATTCTGGCTCAAAACACCCGAAAATTCGATATTTGGGGGTCCCAGAAGCGATCTGTACATGCCTACTCCGTGTTGGAGTCTTTTCAAAATACTTGCCCAAAACATGCTGAAAATCGATATTTTAGGTGCACAAAGTGAATATGTGCATGCATCTTCTGTACCCGTTTATATCTCAAATTCAGGCTCAAAACACCCGAAAATTCGATATTTTGGGGTCCCAGAAGCGATCTGTACCTGCCTACTCAGTGCTAGAATATTTTCAAAATATAGTACCAAAACATGCTAAAAATCGATATTTTAGGTGCCCAAAGTTAATATGTGTATGCATATTCTGCACCCGTTTATATCCCAAATTTAACCTCAAAACACCCGAAAATTCGATATTTTTGGGTCCCAGAAGCGATCTGTACATGCCTACTCCGTGTTAGAGTATTTTCAAAATACAGGCCCAAAACATACTGAAAATCGATCTTTTAGGTGCCCAAAAGTCGATATGTGTATGCATCTTCTGTACCCGTTAATATCTCAAATTCAGGCTCCAAACACCCGAAAATTCGGTATTTTTGGGACTTCGAATCGATCTGTACATGCCTACTCAGATGCAGGCCCAAAACATGCTGAAAATCGTTATTTTAGGTGCCCAATGTCAATATGTGTATGGATCTTCTGCACCCGTTTATGTCCCAAATTCAACCTCAAAACACCCGAAAATTCGATATTTTTGGGTCCCAGAAGCGATATGTACATGCCTAATCAGTGCTAGAATGTTTTCAAAATATAGGCTCAAAACATGCTAAAAATCGATATTTTAGGTGCACAAATTCAATATGTGTATGCATGTTCTGTACCCTTTTATATCTCAAATTCAGGCTCCAAACACCCGAAAATTCGATATTTTGCGGTCCCAGAAGCGATCTGTACAGGCCTACTCAGATACAGGCCCAAAACATGCTGAAAATCGATATTTTAGGTGCCCAATGTCAATATGTGTATGCATATTCTGCACCCGTTTATATCCCAAATTCAATCTCAAAACACCCGAAAATTCGATATTTTTGGGTCCCAGAAGCGATCTGTACATGCCTACTCAGTGCAAGAATGATTTCAAAAAATAGGCCCAAAACATGCTAAAAATCGATATTTTATGTGTCCAAAGTCGATATGTTCATGCGTCTTCTGTAAACGTTTATATCTCAAATTCAGGCTGAAAACACCCGAAAATTCGGTATTTTTGGGTCCTAGAAGCGATCTGTACATGCCTACTCCTAATTAGAATGTTTTCAAGATACAGACCCAAAACATGCTTAAAATCGATATTTTAGGTACCCAAAAGTCGATATGTGCATGCCTCTTCAGTACCCGTTTATATCTCAAATTCTGGCTCAAAACACCCTAAAATTCGATATTTGGGGGTCCCAGAAGCGATCTGTACATGCCTACTCCGTATTGGAGTCTTTTCAAAATACTTGCCCAAAACATGCTGAAAATCGATATTTTAGGTGCACAAAGTGAATATGTGCATGTATCATTAGTACCCGTTTATATCTCAAATTCAGGCTCAAAACACCCGAAAATTTGATATTTTGGGGTCCCAGAAGCGATCTGTACCTGCCTACCCAGTGCTAGAATATTTTCAAAATATAGTCCCAAAACATGCTAAAAATCGATATTTTAGGTGCCCAAAGTCAATATGTGTATGCATATTCTGCACCCGTTTATATCCCAAATTTAACCTCAAAACACCCGAAAATTCGATATTTGGGGGTCCCAGAAGCGATCTGTACATGCCTACTCAGTGCAAGAATGTTTTAAAAAAATAGGCCCAAAACATGCTAAAAATCGATATTTTATGTGGCCAAAGTCGATATGTGCATGCATCTTCTGTACCCGTTTATATCTCAAATTCAGGCTGAAAACACCCGAAAATTCGGTATTTTTGGGTCCTAGAAGCAATCTGTACATGTCTACTCCTAGTTAGAATGTTTTCAAGATACAGACCCAAAACATGCTCAAAATCGATATTTTAGGTGCCCAAAGTCAATATGTGTATGCATATTCTGCACCCGTTTATATCCCAAATTTAACCTCAAAACACCCGAAAATTCGATATTTTTGGGTCCCAGAAGCGATCTGTACATGCCTACTCAGTGCAAGAATGTTTTAAAAAAATAGGCCCAAAACATGCTAAAAATCGATAATTTATGTGGCCAAAGTCGTTATGTGCATGCATCTTCTGTACCCGTTTATATCTCAAATTCTGGCTGAAAACACCCGAAAATTCGGTATTTTTGGGACCTAGAAGCGATCTGTACATGCCTACTCCTAGTTAGAATGTTTTCAAGATACAGACCCAAAACATGCTCAAAATCAAAATTTTAGGTGCCCAAAAGTCGATATGTGCATGCATCTTCAGTACCCGTTTATATCTCAAATTTAACCTCAAAACACCCGATAATTCGATATTTTGGGGTCCCAGAAGCGATCTGTACATGCCTACTCAATGCTAGAATATTTTCAAAATATAGTCCCAAAATATTCTAAAAATCGATATTTTAGGTGCCCAAAGTCGATATCTCAAATTCAGGCCCAAAACACCCGAAAATTCGATATTTTGGGGTCCCAGAAGCGATTTGTACATGCCTACTCCGTGTTAGAGTATTTTCAAAATACAGGCTCAAAACATGCTAAAAATCGGTAATTTAGGTGCCCAAAGTAAATATGTGCATGCATCTTCAGTACCCGTTTATATCTCAAATTCAAGCTCAAAACACCCCAAAATTCGGTATTTTTGGGTCCTAAAAGCGATCTGTACATGCCTACTCCTAGTTAGAATGTTTTCAAGATACAGACCCAAAACATGCTCAAAATCAAAATTTTAGGTGCCCAAAAGTCGATATGTGCATGCATCTTTAGTACCCGTTTATATCTCAAATTTAACCTCAAAACACCCGAAAATTCGATATTTTGGGGTCCCAGAAGCGATCTGTACATGCCTACTCAATGCTAGAATATTTTCAAAATATAGTCCCAAAATATTCTAAAAATCGATATTTTAGGTGCCCAAAGTCGATATCTCAAATTCAGGCCCAAAACACCCGAAAATTCGATATTTTGGGGTCCCAGAAGCGATTTGTACATGCCTACTCCGTGTTAGAGTATTTTCAAAATACAGGCTCAAAACATGCTAAAAATCGATAATTTAGGTGCCCAAAGTCAATATGTGCATGCATCTTCAGTACCCGTTTATATCTCAAATTCAAGCTCAAAACACCCCAAAATTCGGTATTTTTGGGTCCTAAAAGCGATCTGTACATGCCTACTCCTAGTTAGAATGTTTTCAAGATACAGACCCAAAACATGCTCAAAATCGATATTTTAGGTGCCCAAAAGTCGATATGTGAATGCATCTTCAGTACCCGTTTATATCTCAAATTCAGGCTCGAAACACCCAAAAATTCGACATTTGGGGGTCCCAGAAGCGATCTGTACATGCCTACTCAGTTCTAGAATATTTTTAAAATATAGGCCCAAAACATGCTACAAATCAATATTTTTGGTGCCCAAAGTCAATATCTCAAATTCAGGCCCAAAACACCCGAAAATTCGATATTTTGGGGTCCCAGAAGCGATCTGTACATGCCTACTCAGTGCTAGAATATTTTCAAAATATAGGCCCAAAACATGCTAAAAATCGATATTTTACGTGCCCAAAGTCGATATCTCTAATTCAGGCCCGAAACACCCGAAAAATCGATATTTTGGGGTCCCAGAAGCGATCTGTACATGCCTACTCAGATACAGGCCCAAAACATGCTGAAAATCGATATTTTAGGTGCCCTATGTCAATATGTGTATGGATCTTCTGCACCCGTTTATGTCCCAAATTCAACTTCAAAACACCCGAAAATTCGATATTTTTGGGTCCCAGAAGCAATCTGTACATGCCTACTCAGTGCTAGAATGTTTTCAAAATATAGGCTCAAAACATGCTAAAAATCGATATTTTAGGAGCCCAAAGTCAATACGTGTATGAATATTCTGCACCCGTTTATATCTCAAATTCAGGCTCAAAACACCCGAAAATTCGGTATTTTTTGGTACTAAAAGCAATCTGTACATGCTTAGTCCTAGTTAGAATGTTTTCAAGATACAGACCCAAATCATGCTCAAAATCGAGATTTTAGTTACCCAAAAGTCGATATGTGCATGCATCTTCAGTACCCGTTTATATCTCAAATTCTGACTCAAAACACCCGAAAATTCGATATTTGGGGGTCCCAGAAGCGAACTGTACATGCCTACTCCGTGTTGGAGTCTTTTCAAAATACTTGCCCAAAACATGCTAAAAATCGATATTTTAGGTGCACAAAGTGAATATGTTCATGCATCTTCTGTACCCGTTTATATCTTAAATTCAGGCTCAAAACACCCAAAAATTCGATATTTTGGGGTCCCAGAAGCGATCTGTACATGCCTACTCAGTGCTAGAATATTTTCAAAATATAGTCCCAAAACATGCTAAAAATCGATATTTTAGGTGCCCAAAGTCAATATGTGTATGCATATTCTGCACCCGTTTATATCCCAAATTCTACCTCAAAACACCCAAAAATATGATATTTTTGGGTCCCAGAAGCGATCTGTACATGCCTACTCAGTGCTAGAATATTTTCAAAATATAGTCCCAAAACATGCTAAAAATCTATCTTTTAGGTGCCCAAAAGTCGATATGTGCATGCATCTTCTGTACCCGTTTATATCTCAAATTCAGGCTCCAAACACCCGAAAATTTGATATTTTGGGGTCTTAGAAGCGATCTGTACATGCCTACTCAGATACAGGCCCGAAACATGCTGAAAATCAATATTTTAGGTGCCCAATGTCAATATGTGTATGGATCTTCTGCACCCGTTTATTTCCCAAATTCAACCTCAAAACACCCGAAAATTCGATATTTATGGGTCCCAGAAGCAATTTGTACATGCCTACTCAGTGCTAGAATGTTTTCTAATTATAGGCTCAAAACATGCTAAAAATCGATATTTTAGGTGCCCAAAGTCAATATGTGTATGAATATTCTGCATCCGTTTATATCCCAAATTCAACCTCAAAAAACACGAAAATTCTATATTTTCGGGTCCCAGAAGCGATATGTACATGCCTACTCAGTGCAAGAATGTTTTCAAAAAATAGGCCCAAAACATGCTAAAAATCGATATTTTATGTGTCCAAAGTCGATATTCTGCACCCGTTTATATCCCAAATTCAACCTCAAAACACACGAAAATTCGATATTTTTGGATCCCAGAAGCGATCTGTACATGCCTAGTCAGTGCAAGAATGTTTTCATAAAATAGGCCCACAACATGCTAAAAATCGATATTTTATGTATCCAAAGTCGATATGTGTATGCATCTTCTGTACCCGTTTATATCTCAAATTCAGGCTCAAATCACACGAAAATTCGGTATTTTTGGGTCCTAGAAGCAATCTGTACATGCCTACTTCTAGTTAGAATGTTTTCAAGATACAAACCCAAAACATGCTCAAAATCGAAATTTTAGGTACCCAAAAGTCGATATGTGCATGCATCTTCAGTACCCTTTTATATCTCAAATTCTGACTCAAAACACCCGAAAATTCGATATTTGGGGGTCCCAGAAGCGATCTATACATGCCTACTCCGTGTTGGAGTCTTTTCAAAATACTTGCCCAAAACATGCTAAAAATCGATATTTTAGGTGCACAAAGTGAATATGTGCATGCATCTTCTGTACCCGTTTATAACTCAAATTCAGGCTCAAAACACTCGAAAATTCGATATTTTGGGGTCCCAGAAGCGATCTGTACATGCCTACTCAGTGCTAGAATATTTTCAAAATATAGTCCCAAAACATGCTAAAAATCGATATTTTAGGTGCCCAAAGTCAATATGTGTATGCATATTCTGCACCCGTTTATATCCCAAATTCAACCTCAAAACACCCAAAAATATGATATTTTTAGGTCCCAGAAGCGATCTGTACATGCCTACTCCGTGTTAGAGTATTTTCAAAATACAGGACCAAAGCATACTGAAAATCGATCTTTTAGGTGCCAAAAAGTCGATATGTGCATGCATCATCTGTACCCGTTTATATCTCAAATTCAGGCTCCAAACACCCGAAAATTCGGAATTTTTGGGTCCTAGAATCGATCTGTACATGCCTACTCAGATACAGGCCCAAAACATGCTGAAAATCGATATTTTTGGTGCCCAATGTCAATATGTGTATGTGTCTTCTGCACCCGTTTATGTCCCAAATTCAACCTCAAAACACCCGAAAATTCGATATTTTTGGGTCTCAGAAGCGATCTGTACATGCCTACTCAGTGCAAGAAAGTTTTCTGATAAAAGGCCCAAAACATGCTAAAAATCGATATTTTATGTATCCAAAGTCGAGTGGCAAGGGAAGTCCTAGGAGAAAGTACTGGCAAGATCATAGAAAACAAGGAAACCTGGTGGTTCAACGAAGAAGTGCAGCAGAAGACCCAGCTGAAGAAGGAAGCAAAAAAGAAACACGAACAGACAAGGGAAGAAGCGGACAGAGTGGCATATAAACAATGTAACAAGGAGGCAAAGAAGGCAGTTGCAATAGCAAAGGCTGAAGCAGATGACCAACTATATAACGAGTTAGAGACAAAAGAAGGACAAGGCAAAATTTTCCGACTAGCAAAACAACGGAACAAAAGTACTCGAGATATAACACACATACGCCAGATGAAGGATGAAAACGGAAAGGTGATAAGGAAGGAAAGTGATATTGTCGAGAGATGGAAACAATATTTTGAACATCTATTAAACAAAGAAAATGAAAGACTTATACGTGGCAGTGGAGATCCAAACCACGGTATGGTGAGAGACATTTCCAAGGATGAAGTGGAGCTAAGTCTCAAGAAGATGAAGAGTGGGAAGGCGCCTGGTCCGGACATGCTGCCAGTGGAGGCGTGGAAAGCTCTCGGAGATGAAGGGGTCCACATCTTGTGGCGCCTCATGAAAGAGATCTGGGACGGGGAAAAGATGCCAGAGATATGGAGGCAAAGCACACTCATACCGATTTTCAAGGAGAAAGGAGATGTCCAAAACTGCGAGAATTATAGAGGAATAAAGCTCATGTCACACACACTCAAGCTACTAGAAAGAATAATGGACAGAAGACTGAGGGAAGAAGTACATATAGGTAGGCAACAACTGGGTTTTATGAAAGGAGTTGGCACAACGGATGGTATTTTCACACTCAGACAAATGATGGAAAAGTGCAGGGAAAAGCAGCAAGTTTTACACATGGTCTTCATTGACTTAGAGAAGGCAAACGATAGAGTAACAAGAGATGAAGTATGGAGATCCTTGAGAGAACGTGGCGTGCCAGAAAAATACGTAAGGATTGCTCAAGAGACCTACAGAGAGGCAACAACCAGAGTGAGGAGCACAGTGGGTGTGACAGAGAGCTTTGTGGTACAGGTCGGCCTCCACCAGGGCTCAACCCTAAGTCCCTTTCTCTTCAATGTAGTGTTTGATGTGCTAACGGGAGCTGTGAGAGAGAACCCACCATGGTGTGTTCTGTACGCCGATGATGTCATCTTGTTGGCCAAGAGCAAAAGAGCACTACAAAGGAAGTTGGAACATTGGAGAGAAGCGTTGGAGAGCCGAGGTCTGAGGATCAGTAGGAGTAAAACGGAGTATATGACAACGGATACGGACGGAGACCAAGAAGAATCCATACAAATGGATGGAATCAAACTGAAGAGAGTGACAAGTGTTAAGTATTTAGGATCAATGATCGAACCATCAGCTAGACTTGACAAGGAGATCAGCCACAGAATCCAGAGCGGCTGGAATAACTGGAGGAAGGTAACTGGTTTCACGTGTGATAGAAAAGTGCCAGTCAAGTTGAAAGGCAAAATCCATAAGGCAGTGGTCAGGCCAGCGATGATGTATGCTTTGGAGACGGCGTCGGTGAGAAAGACGGAGGAGAGGAAGCTGAATGTTGTAGAGATGAAAATGTTAAGATGGATGTCAGGCGTAACAAGACTGGATCGAATCAGAAATGAATATATCAGAGGATCTATAAAAGTCATAGAGATATATAAGAAGATACAAGAAGCAAGGCTAAGATGGTATGGTCACATCACGCGAAGAAATGAAGAACAGCATATTGCAAGAGAGGCATTGGACATGGAGATCCCAGGGCATAGAAGGAGAGGAAGGCCAAGAACTAGATGGAAGGATCGAATAGCAGCGGACATGCAAGAGAAAGGATTGCGTGCAGAGGATTGTGAAAATAGAAACACCTGGAAAAGGCTCATACAAAACAGTGACCTCGAATAGGGATAAAACTGAGAAGAAGAAGAAGAAAGTCGATATGTGCATGCATCTTCTGTACCCGTTTATATCTCAAATTCAGGCTCAAAACACCCGAAAATTCGGTATTTTTAAGTCCTAGAAGCGATCTGTACATGCCTACTCCTAGTTAGAATGTTTTCAAGATACAGACCCAAAATATGCTCAAAATCGAAATTTTAGGTACCCAAAAGTCGATATGTGCATGCATCTTCAGTACCCGTTTATATCTCAAATTCTGGCTCAAAACACCCGAAAATTCGATATTTGGGGGTCCCAGAACAAGGAGGTTGTATAGGAGGAGACGACGCGCGCTAAGGAAAGCGCGGAGAAGAGTGAAGCCCAGTCTGGTGGCAGGAGCCAACGCCCAATGAGGGCAAAAGACTGACCGCGCTACCAAACCTTACCATAAATTTACCATCTCCACGTCCCTCACCAACAGTTTTATTGAAAGTCAGCATGAACTGTGCCACTTTTTATTAAAGATTAACTTATTGCTGTCCTAAATATGAATAAAAAACACATTTTGTATCATACAATCAGTCGTAAAAAGTACAGTAAAACATCAATTTCCTCTCAATTGTACAAAGTTATGTTGATAAGATAGCCGGTACACAAGTAGATACACAAGTCGTATATACATCATACATATACTGCAAACTATGAAGAAAAGGAATGGAGTATTTCAACCTTACTGACCACTGAAATGAATCAGCTTAGTATATACCTGGCGACTCTTCACCTTACAGTTAGCTCCCAGCTTTTGAGTTACCTGCTTTGCATCATATTTGTACCTCACTTGCAAATATGTTTCAGCTACTGCCTTTATCAATAGATGCAAGTGGTTATCCATGGGCTCTGTGTCGTACATGTGTCTGGCTAAGGTGGGGAATATGTTTTTGTGTGTAATATTCTAGCACTGATGTTATTAACTGACAGAAACCCACCCTCTTGGAATTGTTACATGACCCTCTCTGTCTAAACAGTTTTTCTGTCGTGATGCAAATGTCAATGATATCATCAGAGGGATACACCAAGTTTCCTTTATCCTTTAGTTTGATAAGTGAATGTATATGGTTGTTATCACTTTGGTCTGAGCTTAGGGCATCGATGCATGGCTCACAATGTAATGACTTCATCAATTTCTGAGCCACAAATCCTGCAATGTATACAACTATTTTGTCTACACACTTAGAGATGTGGGTATGGCTTGGAACGTAGACATAATCCTCTGTCTCCTCATTACCCACATCATCCAATACATTTCTTTTCAGGACAGAATCATTTATCAACTGAAGAGAATTAATCTTAGCATTTACCTTACACTTGCCAGATACAGTTAATATTGGAACAGACTCCAATGGTAAGCAGTTGCCTCGAGTAGTGTCCCTTAAGTCATTATGAACAAAGAGCTTCTTGTAAGCAGAAGAAAATTGCCTCACTGTAGGATTGTTATTCCACCCTCCCTTGCTTCTTATTAACCCAAACAACAATTCAATATGGTCCTGACTTAATTTGTAAGTCATCAAGAACCTTAAGGAGGGCTTTGGTGAAGCAATTAAGCTGTCATACAGAAACTGCAAACTACGTATGCAGAAGAGGAACCCAAGAAAGCCAGTCTTTCGATTAGATGTAATAACTAGCTGACCGTCAGGAAACACCAATGATCTGATATATGATTCAGCGAATACCAAAAAATCTTTAATTTCCTTAGCATTCTTGTGTTGGATTGGACACTTGTAGCTGCCTGCGTTGAGGTTCCTGGTATTCATTATGTCAAACAACGTGTTGAAGATTATAATGAACTCTATTGTGGCTTCACAACCTCTCTCTCTCTCTCTCTCTCTCTCTCTCTCTCTCTCTCTCTCTCTCTCTCTCCATTATTTAATGGTTATTCAGATGATAGAAATAGAAATTAATCAGCCGAATTAATTTTTCTCTGGGAAATCTATGAAGAGAGAGAGAGAGCGTGAGTGAATGAGTGCAAATATGCATCCCGGCTGGGCAACCCTCTTGCCCCTACAAACATGGCGGCGGCGACTTCAGTCTCTCCGCTCCGCGCCGCCTCCTCCTATACAACCTCCTTGTCCCAGAAGCGATCTGTACATGCCTACTCCGTGTTGGAGTCTTTTCAAAATACTTGCCAAAAACATGCTGAAAATCGATATTTTAGGTGCACAAAGTGAATATGTGCATGCATCTTCTGTACCCGTTTATATCTCAAATTCAGGCTCAAAACACCCGAAAAGTCGATATTTTGGGGTCCCAGAAGCGATCTGTACCTGCCTACTCAGTGCTAGAATATTTTCAAAATATAGTACCAAAACATGCTAAAAATCGATATTTTAGGTGCCCAAAGTTAATATGTGTATGCATATTCTGCACCCGTTTATATCCCAAATTTTACCTCAAAACACCCGAAAATTCGATATTTTTGGGTCCCAGAAGCGATCTGTACATGCCTACTCCGTGTTAGAGTATTTTCAAAATACAGGCCCAAAACATACTGAAAATCGATCTTTTAGGTGCCCAAAAGTCGATATGTGTATGCATCTTCTGTACCCGTTAATATCTCAAATTCAGGCTCCAAACACCCGAAAATTCGGTATTTTTGGGTCTTAGAATCGATCTGTACATGCCTACTCAGATACAGGCCCAAAACATGCTGAAAATCGATATTTTTGGTGCCCAATGTCAATATGTGTATGGGTCTTCTGCACCCGTTTATGTCCCAAATTCAACCTCAAAACACCCGAAAATTCGATATTTTTGGGTCTCAGAAGCGATCTGTACATGCCTACTCAGTGCAAGAAAGTTTTCTGAAAAAAGGCCCAAAACATGCTAAAAATCGATATTTTATGTGTCCAAAGTCGAGTGGCAAGGGAAGTCCTAGGAGAAAGTACTGGCAAGATCATAGAAAACAAGGAAACCTGGTGGTTCAACGAAGAAGTGCAGCAGAAGACCCAGCTGAAGAAGGAAGCAAAAAAGAAACACGAACAGACAAGGGAAGAAGCGGACAGAGTGGAATATAAACAATGTAACAAGGAGGCAAAGAAGGCAGTTGCAATAGCAAAGGCTGAAGCAGATGACCAACTATATAACGAGTTAGAGACAAAAGAAGGACAAGGCAAAATTTTCCGACTAGCAAAACAACGGAACAAAAGTACTCGAGATATAACACACATACGCCAGATGAAGGATGAAAACGGAAAGGTGATAAGGAAGGAAAGTGATATTGTCGAGAGATGGAAACAATATTTTGAACATCTATTAAACAAAGAAAATGAAAGACTTATACGTGGCAGTGGAGATCCAAACCACGGTATGGTGAGAGACATTTCCAAGGATGAAGTGGAGCTAAGTCTCAAGAAGATGAAGAGTGGGAAGGCGCCTGGTCCGGACATGCTGCCAGTGGAGGCGTGGAAAGCTCTCGGAGATGAAGGGGTCCACATCTTGTGGCGCCTCATGAAAGAGATCTGGGACGGGGAAAAGATGCCAGAGATATGGAGGCAAAGCACACTCATACCGATTTTCAAGGAGAAAGGAGATGTCCAAAACTGCGAGAATTATAGAGGAATAAAGCTCATGTCACACACACTCAAGCTACTAGAAAGAATAATGGACAGAAGACTGAGGGAAGAAGTACATATAGGTAGGCAACAACTGGGTTTTATGAAAGGAGTTGGTACAACGGATGGTATTTTCACACTCAGACAAATGATGGAAAAGTGCAGGGAAAAGCAGCAAGTTTTACACATGGTCTTCATTGACTTAGAGAAGGCATACGATAGAGTACCAAGAGATGAAGTATGGAGATCCTTGAGAGAACGTGGCGTGCCAGAAAAATACGTAAGGATTGCTCAAGAGACCTACAGAGAGGCAACAACCAGAGTGAGGAGCACAGTGGGTGTGACAGAGAGCTTTGTGGTACAGGTCGGCCTCCACCAGGGCTCAACCCTAAGTCCCTTTCTCTTCAATGTAGTGTTTGATGTGCTAACGGGAGCTGTGAGAGAGAACCCACCATGGTGTGTTCTGTACGCCGATGATGTCATCTTGTTGGCCAAGAGCAAAAGAGCACTACAAAGGAAGTTGGAACATTGGAGAGAAGCGTTGGAGAGCCGAGGTCTGAGGATCAGTAGGAGTAAAACGGAGTATATGACAACGGATACGGACGGAGACCAAGAAGAATCCATACAAATGGATGGAATCAAACTGAAGAGAGTGACAAGTGTTAAGTATTTAGGATCAATGATCGAACCATCAGCTAGACTTGACAAGGAGATCAGCCACAGAATCCAGAGCGGCTGGAATAACTGGAGGAAGGTAACTGGTTTCACGTGTGATAGAAAAGTGCCAGTCAAGTTGAAAGGCAAAATCCATAAGGCAGTGGTCAGGCCAGCGATGATGTATGCTTTGGAGACGGCGTCGATGAGAAAGACGGAGGAGAGGAAGCTGAATGTTGTAGAGATGAAAATGTTAAGATGGATGTCAGGCGTAACAAGACTGGATCGAATCAGAAATGAATATATCAGAGGATCTTTAAAAGTCGTAGAGATATATAAGAAGATACAAGAAGCAAGGCTAAGATGGTATGGTCACATCACGCGAAGAAATGAAGAACAGCATATTGCAAGAGAGGCATTGGACATGGAGATCCCAGGGCATAGAAGGAGAGGAAGGCCAAGAACTAGATGGAAGGATCGAATAGCAGCGGACATGCAAGAGAAAGGATTGCGTGCAGAGGATTGTGAAAATAGAAACACCTGGAAAAGGCTCATACAAAACAGTGACCTCGAATAGGGATAAAACTGAGAAGAAGGAGAAGAAAGTCGATATGTGCATGCATCTTCTGTACCCGTTTATATCTCAAATTCAGGCTCAAAACACCCGAAAATTCGGTATTTTAGGGTCCTAGAAGCAATCTGTACATGCCTACTCCTAGTTAGAATGTTTTCAAGATACAGACCCAAAACATGCTTAAAATCGAAATTTTAGGTGCCCAAAAGTCGATATGTGCATGCATCTTCAGTACCCGTTTATATCTCAAATTCTGGCTCAAAACACCCGAAAATTCGATATTTGGGGGTCCCAGAAGCGATCTGTACATGCCTACTCCGTGTTGGAGTGTTTTCAAAATACTTGCTCAAAACATGATGAAAATCGATATTTTAGGTGCACAAAGTGAATATGTGCATGCATCTTCTGTACCCGTTTATATCTCAAATTCAGGCTCAAAACACCCGAAAATTCGATATTTTGGGGTCCCAGAAGCGATCTGTACATGCCTACTCAGTGCTAGAATATTTTCAAAATATAGTCCCAGAACATGCTAAAAATCGATATTTTAGGTGCCCAAAGTCGATATCTCAAATTCAGGCCCAAAACACCCGAAAAATCGATATTTTAGGGTCCCAGAAGCGATCTGTACATGCCTACTCCGTGTTAGAGTATTTTCAAAATACAGGCCCAAAACATACTGAAAATCGATCTTTTAGGTCCCCAAAAGTTGATATGTGCATGCATCTTCTGTACCCGTTTATATCTCAAATTCAGGCTCTAAACACCCGAAAAATCGATATTTTGGGTTCCTAGAAGCGATTTGTACATGCCTACTCAGATACAGGCCCAAAACATGCTGAAAATCGATATTTTAGGTGCCCAAAGTCAATATGTGTATGCATCTACTGCACCCGTTTATATCTCAAATTCAATCTCAAAACACCCGAAAATTCGATATTTTTGGGTCTCAAAAGCGATTTGTACATGCTTATTCAGAGCTAGAATGTTTTCAAAATATAGGCTCAAAACATGCTAAAAATCGATATTTTAAGTGTCCAAAGTCGATATGTGCATGAATCTACTGTACCCGTTTATATCTCAAATTCAAGCTCAAAAGACCCGAAAATTCGGTATTTTTGGGTCCTAGAAGCGATCTCTACATGCCTACTCAGAGCTAGAATATTTTTAAAAAATAGGACCAAAACATACTAAAAATCGATATTTTAGGTGCACAAAGTCGATATCTCAAATTCAGGCCCAAAAACACCCGAAAATTCGATATTTTGGGATACAGAAGCGATCTGTACATGCCTACTCCGTGTTAGAGTATTTAAAAAAAAAAAGGCTCAAAACATGCAGAAAATCGATAATTTAGGTGCCCAAAGACAATATGTGCATGCATCTTTAGTACCCGTTTAAATCTCAAATTCAA
Organism: Petrolisthes cinctipes; assembly: GCA_033782935.1. Lineage (NCBI taxonomy): Eukaryota > Metazoa > Arthropoda > Malacostraca > Decapoda > Porcellanidae > Petrolisthes > Petrolisthes cinctipes. The sequence continues at coordinate 1,714,359 of JAWQEG010000230.1, forward strand.
GTTCAAAACACCCAAAAATTCGGTATTTTTAGGTCCTAGAAGCGATCTGTACATGCCTACTCCTATTTCAAATGTATTCAAGATACAGACCCAAAACATGCTCAAAATCGATATTTTAGGTACCCATAACTCGATATATGCATGCATCTTCAGTACCAGTTTATATCTGAAATTCAGGCTCAAAACACCCGAAAATTTGATATTTTGGGGTCCCAGAAGCGATCTGTACATGCCTACTCAGTGCTAGAGTGTTTTCAAAAAATAGGACCAAAACATGCTAATAATCGATATTTTAGGTGCCCAAAATCGATATATCAAATTCAGGCCCAAAACACCCGAAAATTCGATATTTTGGGGTCCCAGAAGCGATCTGTACATGCCTAATCCGTGTTAGAGTATTTTCAAAATACAGGCCCAAAACATGCTGAAAATCGATAATTTAGGTGCCCAAAGTCAATATGTGCATGCATCTTCAGTACCCGTTTATATCTCAAATTCAAGCTCAAAACACATAAAAATTCGGTATTTTTGGGTCCTAGAAGCGATCTGTACATGCCTACTCCTAGTTAGAATGTTTTCAAGATACAGACCAAAAACATGCTAAAAATCGATATTTTAGGTGCCCAAAAGTCGATATGTGAATGTATCTTCAGTACCCGTTTATATCTCAAATTCAGGCTCAAAACACCCGAAAATTCGATATTTTGGGGTCCCAGAAGCGATCTGTACATGCCTACTCAGTGCTAGAATATTTTCAAAATATAGGCCCAAAACATGCTAAAAATCAATATTTTAGGTGCCCAAAGTCGATATCTCAAATTCAGGCCCAAAACACCCGAAAATTCGATATTTTGGGGTCCCAGAAGCGATCTGTACATGCCTACTCCGTGTTAGAGTATTTTCAAAATATAGGCTTAAACATGCTAAAAATCGATATTTTAACTGTCCATAGTCGATACGTGCATGCATCTTATGTACCCGTTTAAATCTCAAATTCTGGCTTAAAACACCCGAAAATTCGGTACTTTTGGGTCCTAGAAGCGATCTGTACATGCCTACTCCTTGTTCAAATGTATTCAAGATACAGACCCAAAACATGCTCAAAATCGATATTTTAGGTGCCCATAAGTCGATATATGCATGCATCTTCAGTACCCGTTTATATCTCAAATTCAGACTCAAAACACCCGAAAATTTTATATTTAGGGGTCACAGAAGAGATCTGTACATGCCTACTCAGTGCTAGAATATTTTCAAAAAATAGGCCCAAAACATGCTATAAATCAATATTTTAGGTGCCAAAAGTCGATATCTCAAATTCAGGCCCGAAACACCCGAAAAATCGATATTTTGGGGTCCCAGAAGCGATCTGTACATGCCTACTCCGTGTTAGAGTATTTTCAAAATACAGGCCCAAAACATGCTGAAATCGATAATTTATGTGCCCAAAGTCAATATGTGCATGCATCTTTAGTACGCGTTTATATCTCAAATTCAAGCTCAAAACACCCAAAAATTCGGTATTTTTGGGTCCTAGAAACGATCTGTACATGCCTACTCCTAGTAAGAATGTTTTCAAGATACAGACCCAAAACATGCTTAAAATCGATATTTTAGGTGCCCAAATGTCGATATGTGAATGTATCTTCAGTACCCGTTTATATCTCAAAATCAGGCTCAAAACACCCGAAAATTTGATATTTTGGGGTCCCAGAAGCGATCTGTACATTCCTCCTCAGTGCTAGAATATTTTCAAAATATAGGCCCAAAACATGCTAAAAATCAATATTTTAGGTGCCCAAAGTCGATATCTCAAATTCAGGCCCAAAACACCCGAAAATTCGATATTTTGGGGTCCCAGAAGCGATCTGTACATGATTACTCCGTGTTAGAGTATTTTCAAAATATTGGCTTAAAACATGCTAAAATTCGGTATTTTAACTGTCCATAGTCGATACGTGCATGCATCTTATGAACCCGTTTAAATTTCAAATTCTGGCTTAAAACAACCGAAAATTCGGTATTTTTGGGTCCTAGAAGCGATCTGTACATGCCTACTCCTAGTTCAAATGTATTCAAGATACAGGCCCAAAACATGCTCAAAATCGATATTTTAGGTGCAAATAAGTCTATATATGCATGCATCTTCAGTACCCGTTTATATCTCAAATTCAGGCTCAAAACACCCGAAAATTCGATATTTTGGGGTCCCAGAAGAATTCTGTACATGCCTACTCAGTGCTAGAATATTTTCAAAATATAGGCCCAAAACATGCTATAAATCAATATTTTAGGTGCCCAAAGTCGATATCTCAAATTCAGGCCCGAAACACCCGAAAAATCGATATTTTGGGGTCCCAGAAGCGATCTGTACATGCCTACTCAGTGCTAGAATATTTTCAAAATATAGGCCCAAAACATGCTAAAAATCAATATTTTAGGTGCCCAAAGTCGATATCTCAAATTCAGGCCCAAAGCACCCGAAAATTCCATATTTTGGGGTCCCAGAAGCGATCTGTACATGCCTACTCTGGGTTAAAGTATTTTCAAAATATTGGCTCAAAACATGCTAAAAATCGATCTTTTAGGTGCTCAAAAGTTGATATGTGTATGCATCTTCTGTACCCGTTTATATCTCAAATTCAGGCTCCAAACATCCGAAAATTCGATATTTTGCGTTCCTAGAAGCGATCTGTACATGCCTACTCAGATACAGGCCCAAAACATGCTGAAAATCGATATTTTAGGTGCCCAAAGTCAATATGTGTATGCATCTTCTGCACCCGTTTATATCCCAAATTCAATCTCAAAACACCCGAAAATTCGATATTTTTTGGTCCCAGAAGCGATCTGTACATGTCTACTCAATGCTAGAATGTTTTCAAAATATATGCTCAAAACATGCTAAAAATCGATATTTTAAGTGTCCAAAGTCGATATGTGCATTCATCTTCCGTACCCGTTTATATCTCAAATTCAGGATCAAAACACCCGAAAATTCGGTATTTTTGGGTCCTAGAAGCGATCTGTACATGCCTACTCCTAGTTAGAATGTTTTCAAGATACAGACCCAAAACATGCTTAAAATCGATATTCTAGGTGCCCAAAAGTCGATATGTGCATTTATCTTCAGTACCCGTTTATATCTCAAATTCAGGCTCAAAACACCCGAAAATTCGATATTTTGGGGTCCCAGAAGCGATCTGTACATGCCTACTCAGAGCTAGAATATTTAAAAAAAAATAGGACCAAAACATGTTAAAAATCGATATTTTAGGTGCCCTAAGTCGATATCTCAAATTCAGGCCCAAAACACCCGAAAATTCGATATTTTGGGGTCCCAGAAGCGATCTGTACATGCCTACTCCGTGTTAGAGTATTTTCAAAATACAGGCCCAAAACATGCTGAAAATCGATAATTTAGGTGCCCAAAGTCAATATGTGCATGCATCTTTAGTACCCGTTTATATGTCAAATTCAAGCTCAAAACACCCAAAAATACGGTATTTTTGGGTCCTAGAAGCGATCTGTACATGCCTACTCCTATTTAGAATGTTTTCAAGATACAGACCCCAAACATGCTCAAAATCGATATTTTAGGTGCCCAAAATTCAATATGTGAATGCATCTTCAGTACCCGTTTATATATCAAATTCCGGGTAAAAAACACCCGAAAATTCGATATTTTGGGGTCCCAGAAACGATCTGTACATGCCTACTCAGATACTGGCCCAAAACATGCTGAAAATCGATATTTTAGGAGCCCAAATTCAATATGTGTATGCATCTTCTGCACCCGTTTATATCCCAAATTCAGGCTCAAAACTCCCGAAAATTCGATATTTTGGGGTCCCAGAAGCGATTTGTACATGCCTACTCCGTGTTAGAGTATTTTCAAAATATAGGCTCAAAACATGCTAAAAATCGATATTTTAAGTGTCCATAGTCGATATGTGCATGCATATTATGTACCCTTTTAAATCTCAAATTCTGGCTCAAAACACCCGAAAATTCGTTATTTTTGGGTCTAAGAAGCGATCTCTACATGCCTTCTCCTAGTTAGAATGTTTTCAAGATACAGACCCAAAACATGCTCAAAATCGATATTTTAGGTGCCCAAAAGTCAATATATGCATGCATCTTCAGTACCCGTTTATATCTCAAATTTAGGCTCAGAACACCCGAAAATCCGATATTTTGCGTTCCCAGAAGCGATCTGTAGATGCCTACTCAGTGCTAGAATAATTTCAAAATATAGGCCCAAAACATGCTAAAAATCAATATTTTAGGTGCCCAAAGTCGATATCTCAAATTCAAGCCCAAAACACCCGAAAATTCGATATTTTGGGGTCCCAGAAGCGATCTGTACATGTCTACTCCGTGTTAGAGTATTTTCAAAATACAGGCCTAAAACATATTGAAAATTGATCTTTTAGGTGCCCAAAAGTCGATATGTGCATGTATCTTCTGTTCCCGTTTATATCTCAAATTCAGGCTCCAAACACCCGAAAAGTCGATATTTTGGGGTCCCAGAAGCGATCTGTACATGCCTACTCAGTGCTAGAATGTTTTCAAAATATAGGCTCAAAACATGCTAAAAATCGATATTTTAAGTGTCCATAGTCGATATGTGCATGCATATTATGTACCCGTTTAAATCTCAAATTCTGGCTCAAAAACACCCGAAAATTCGTTATTTTTTGGTCCAAGAAGCGATCTGTACATGCCTACTCCTAGTTAGAATGTTTTCAAGATACAGACCCAAAACATGCTCAAAATCGATATTTTAAGTGTCCATAGTCGATATTTCAAATTCAGGCCCAAAACACCCGAAAATTCGATATTTTGGGGTCCCAGAAGCGATCTGTACATGCCTACTCAGAGCTAGAATATTTAAAAAAAAATAGGACCAAAACATGTTAAAAATCGATATTTTAGGTGCCCTAAGTCGATATCTCAAATTCAGGCCCAAAACACCCGAAAATTCGATATTTTGGGGTCCCAGAAGCGATCTGTACATGCCTACTCCGTGTTAGAGTATTTTCAAAATACAGGCCCAAAACATGCTGAAAATCGATAATTTAGGTGCCCAAAGTCAATATGTGCATGCATCTTTAGTACCCGTTTATATGTCAAATTCAAGCTCAAAACACCCAAAAATACGGTATTTTTGGGTCCTAGAAGCGATCTGTACATGCCTACTCCTATTTAGAATGTTTTCAAGATACAGACCCCAAACATGCTCAAAATCGATATTTTAGGTGCCCAAAATTCAATATGTGAATGCATCTTCAGTACCCGTTTATATATCAAATTCCGGGTAAAAAACACCCGAAAATTCGATATTTTGGGGTCCCAGAAACGATCTGTACATGCCTACTCAGATACTGGCCCAAAACATGCTGAAAATCGATATTTTAGGAGCCCAAATTCAATATGTGTATGCATCTTCTGCACCCGTTTATATCCCAAATTCAGGCTCAAAACTCCCGAAAATTCGATATTTTGGGGTCCCAGAAGCGATTTGTACATGCCTACTCCGTGTTAGAGTATTTTCAAAATATAGGCTCAAAACATGCTAAAAATCGATATTTTAAGTGTCCATAGTCGATATGTGCATGCATATTATGTACCCTTTTAAATCTCAAATTCTGGCTCAAAACACCCGAAAATTCGTTATTTTTGGGTCTAAGAAGCGATCTCTACATGCCTTCTCCTAGTTAGAATGTTTTCAAGATACAGACCCAAAACATGCTCAAAATCGATATTTTAGGTGCCCAAAAGTCAATATATGCATGCATCTTCAGTACCCGTTTATATCTCAAATTTAGGCTCAGAACACCCGAAAATCCGATATTTTGCGTTCCCAGAAGCGATCTGTAGATGCCTACTCAGTGCTAGAATAATTTCAAAATATAGGCCCAAAACATGCTAAAAATCAATATTTTAGGTGCCCAAAGTCGATATCTCAAATTCAAGCCCAAAACACCCGAAAATTCGATATTTTGGGGTCCCAGAAGCGATCTGTACATGTCTACTCCGTGTTAGAGTATTTTCAAAATACAGGCCTAAAACATATTGAAAATTGATCTTTTAGGTGCCCAAAAGTCGATATGTGCATGTATCTTCTGTTCCCGTTTATATCTCAAATTCAGGCTCCAAACACCCGAAAAGTCGATATTTTGGGGTCCCAGAAGCGATCTGTACATGCCTACTCAGTGCTAGAATGTTTTCAAAATATAGGCTCAAAACATGCTAAAAATCGATATTTTAAGTGTCCATAGTCGATATGTGCATGCATATTATGTACCCGTTTAAATCTCAAATTCTGGCTCAAAAACACCCGAAAATTCGTTATTTTTTGGTCCAAGAAGCGATCTGTACATGCCTACTCCTAGTTAGAATGTTTTCAAGATACAGACCCAAAACATGCTCAAAATCGATATTTTAAGTGTCCATAGTCGATATTTCAAATTCAGGCCCAAAACACCCGAAAATTCGATATTTTGGGGTCCCAGAAGCGATTTGTACATGCCTACTCCGTGTTAGAGTATTTTTCATCATACAGGCCCAAAACATACTGAAAATCGATCTTTTAGGTGCACAAAAGTCGATATGTACATGCATCTTCTGTACCCGTTTATATCTCAAATTCAGGCCCCAAACACCCGAAAATTCGATATTTTGGGGTCCCAGAAGTGATCTGTACATGCCTACTCAGATACTGGCCCAAAACATGCTGAAAATCGATATTTTAGGAGCCCAAAGTCAATATGTGTATGCATCTTCTGCACCCGTTTATATCCCAAACTCAGGCTCAAAACTCCCGAAAATTCGATATTTTATGGTCCCAGAAGCGATCTGTACATGCCTACTCCGTGTAAGAGTATTTTCAAAATATAGGCTCAAAACATGCTAAAAATCGATATTTTAAGTGTCCATAGTCGATATGTGCATGCATATTATGTACCCGTTTAAATCTCAAATTCTGGCTCAAAACACCCGAAAATTCGTTATTTTTGGGTCCAAGAAGCGATCTGTACATGCCTACTCCTAGTTAGAATGTTTTCAAGATACAGACCCAAAACATGCTCAAAATCGATATTTTAGGTGCCCAAAAGTCGATATATGCATGCATCTTCAGTACCCGTTTATATCTCAAATTTAGGCTCAAAACACCCGAAAATTCGATATTTTGCGTTCCCAGAAGCGATCTGTACATGCCTACTCAGTGCTAGAATATTTTCAAAATATAGGCCCAAAACATGCTAAAAATCAATATTTTAGGTGCCCAAAGTCGATATCTCAAATTCAGGCCCATAACACCCGAAAATTCGATATTTTGGGGTCCCAGAAGCGATCTGTACATGCCTAGTCCGTGTTAGAGTATTTTCAAAATACAGGCCCAAAAAACATACTGAAAATCGATCTTTTAGGTGCCCAAAAGTCGATATGTGCATGTATCTTCTGTACCCGTTTATATCTCAAATTTAGGCTCAAAACACCCGAAAAGTCGATATTTTGCGTTCCCAGAAGCGATCTGTACATGCCTACTCAGTGCTAGAATATTTTCAAAATATAGGCCCAAAACATGCTAAAAATCAATATTTTAGGTGCCCAAAGTCGATATCTCAAATTCAGGCCCATAACACCCGAAAATTCGATATTTTGGGGTCCCAGAAGCGATCTGTACATGCCTAGTCCGTGTTAGAGTATTTTCAAAATACAGGCCCAAAAAACATACTGAAAATCGATCTTTTAGGTGCCCAAAAGTCGATATGTGCATGTATCTTCTGTACCCGTTTATATCTCTAATTCAGGCTCCAAACACCCGAAAAGTCGATATTTTGGGGTCCCAGAAGCGATCTGTACATGCCTACTCAGTGCTAGAATGTTTTCAAAATATAGGCTCAAAACATGCTAAAAATCGATATTTTAAGTGTCCATAGTCGATATGTGCATGCATCTTCTGTACCCGTTTATATCTCAAATTCAGGATCAAAACACCCGAAAATTCGGTATTTTTGGGTCCTAGAAGCGATTTGTACATGCCTACTCCTAGTTAGAATGTTTTCAAGATAAAGACCCAAAACATGCTCAAAATCGATATTTTAGGTGCCCAAAAGTCGATATGTGCATTTATCTTCAGTACTCGTTTATATCTCAAATTCAGGCTCAAAACACCCGAAAATTCGATATTTTGGGGTCCCAGAAGCGATCTGTACATGCCTACTCAGAGCTAGAATATTTTTAAAAAATAGGACCAAAACATGCTAAAAATCGATATTTTAGGTGCCCAAAGTCGATATCTCATATTCAGGCCCAAAACACCCGAAATTTCGATATTTTGGGGTCCCAGAAGCGATCTGTACATGCCTACTCCGTTTTAGAGTATTTTCAAAATACAGGCCCAAAACATGCTGAAAATCGATAATTTAGGTGCCCAAAGTCAATATGTGCATGCATCTTCAGTACCCGTTTATATCTCAAATTCAAGGTCAAAACACCCAAAAATTCGGTGTTTCTGGGTCCTAGAAGCGATCTGTACATGCCTACTCTTATTTAAAATGTTTTCAAGATACAGACCCAAAACATGCTCAAAATCGATATTTTGGGTGCCCAAAATTCGATATGTGAATGCATCTTCAGTACCCGTTTATATCTCAAATTCAGGCTCAAAACACCCGAAAATTCGATTTTTTGGGGTTACAGAAGCGATCTGTACATGCCTACTCAGTGCTAGAATATTTTCAAAATATAGGCCCAAAACATGCTAAAAATCAATATTTTAGGTGCCCAAAGTCAATATCTCAAATTCAGGCCCAAAACACCCGAAAATTCGATATTTTGGGATCCCAGACGCGATCTGTACATGCCTACTCCGTGTTAGAGTATTTTTAAAATACAGGCCCAAAACATACCGAAAATCGATATTTTAGGTGCCCAAAAGTCGATATGTAAATGCATCTTCTGTACCCGTTTATATCTCAAATTCAGGCCCCAAACACCCGAAAATTCGATATTTTGGGGTCCCAGAAGCGATCTGTATATGCCTACTCCTAGTTAGAATGTTTACAAGATACAGGCCCAAAACATACTGAAAATCGATCTTTTAGGTGCCCAAAAGTCGATATGTGAATGCATCTTCTGTACCCGTTTATATCTCAAATTCAGGCTCCAAACACCCGAAAAATCGATTTTTGGTGCTCCCAGAAGCGATCTGTACATGCCTACTCAGTGCAAGAATGTTTTAAAAAAATAGGCCCAAAACATGCTAAAAATCGATATTTTATGTGTCCAAAGTCGATATGTGCATGCATCTTCTGTACCCTTTTATATCTCAAATTCTGGCTCAAAACACCCGAAAATTCGGTATTTTTGGGTCCTAGAAGCGATCTGTACATGCCTACTCCTAGTTAGAATGTTTTCAAGATACAGACCCAAAACATGCTCAAAATCGATATTTTAAGTGTCCATAGTCGATATTTCAAATTCAGGCCCAAAACACCCGAAATTTCGATATTTTGGGGTCCCAGAAGCGATCTGTACATGCCTACTCAGATACTGGCCCAAAACATGCTGAAAATCGATATTTTAGGAGCCCAATTCATTATGTGTATGCATCTTCTGCACCCGTTTATATCCCAAATTCAGGCTCAAAACTCCCGAAAATTCGATATTTTGGGGTCCCAGAAGCGATCTGTACATGCATACTCCTTGTTAGAGTATTTTCAAAATATAGGCTCAAAACATGCTAAAAATCGATATTTTAAGTGTCCATAGTCGATATGTGCATGCATATTATGTACCCGTTTAAATCTCAAATTCTGGCTCAAAACACCCGAAAATTCGTTATTTTTGGGTCCTACAAGCGATCTGTACATGCCTTCTCCTAGTTAGAATGTTTTCAAGATACAGACCCAAAACATGATCAAAATCGATATTTTAGGTGCCCAAAAGTCGATATATGCATGCATCTTCAGTACCCGTTTATATCTCAAATTTAGGCTCAGAACACCCGAAAATTCGATATTTTGCGTTCCCAGAAGCGATCTGTACATGCCTACTCAGTGCTAGAATATTTTCAAAATATAGGCCCAAAACATGCTAAAAATCAATATTTTAGGTGCCCAAAGTCGATATCTCAAATTCAGGCCCAAAACACCCGAAAATTCGATATTTTGGGGTCCCAGAAGCGATCTGTACATGTCTACTCCGTGTTAGAGTATTTTCAGAATACAGGCCCAAAACATATTGAAAATCGATCTTTTAGGTGCCCAAAAGTCGATATGTGCATGTATCTTCTGTTCCCGTTTATATCTCAAATTCAGGCTCCAAACACCCGAAAATTCGATATTTTGGGGTCCCAGAAGCGATCTGTATATGCCTACTCCTAGTTAGAATGTTTTCAAGATACAGGCCCAAAACATACTGAAAATCGGTCTTTTAGGTGCCCAAAAGTCGATATGTGAATGCATCTTCTGTACCCGTTTATATCTCAAATTCAGGCTCCAAACACCCGAAAAATCGATTTTTGGGGCTCCCAGAAGCGATCTGTACATGCCTACTCAGTGCAAGAATGTTTTCAAAAAATAGGCCCAAAACATGCTAAAAATCGATATTTTATGTGTCCAAAGTCGATATGTGCATGCATCTTCTGTACCCTTTTATATCTCGAATTCTGGCTCAAAACACCCGAAAATTCGGTATTTTTGGGTCCTAGAAGCGATCTGTACATGCCTACTCCTAGTTAGAATGTTTTCAAGATACAGACCCAAAACATGCTCAAAATCGATATTTTAAGTGTCCATAGTCGATATTTCAAATTCAGGCCCAAAACACCCGAAATTTCGATATTTTGGGGTCCCAGAAGCGATTTGTACATGCCTACTCCGTGTTAGAGTATTTTTCATCATACAGGCCCAAAACATACTGAAAATCGATTTTTTAGGTGCCGAAAAGTCGATATGTGTATGCATCTTCAGTACCCGTTTATATCTCAAATTCAGGCTCAAAACTTCCGAAAATTCGATATTTTGGGTTCCCAGAAGCGATCTGTACATGCCTACTCAGTGCTAGAATATTTTCAAAATATGGTCCCAAAACATGCTAAAAATCGATATTTTAGGTGACCAAAGTCGATAACTCAAATTCAGGCCCAAAACACCCGAAAATTCGATATTTTGGGGTCCCAGAAGCGATTTGTACATGCCTACTCCGTGTTAGAGTATTTTCAAAATACAGGCCCAAAACATACTGAAAATCGATCATTTAGGTGCACAAAAGTCGATATGTACATGCATCTTCTGTACCCGTTTATATCTCAAATTCAGGCCCCAAACACCCGAAAATTCGATATTTTGGGGTCCCAGAAGCGATCTGTACATGCCTACTCAGATACTGGCCCAAAACATGCTGAAAATCGATATTTTAGGAGCCCAAAGTCAATATGTGTATGCATCTTCTGCACCCGTTTATATCCCAAATTCAGGCTCAAAACTCCCGAAAATTCGATATTTTATGGTCCCAGAAGCGATCTGTACATGCCTACTCCGTGTTAGAGTATTTTTCATCATACAGGCCCAAAACATACTGAAAATCGATTTTTTAGGTGCCGAAAAGTCGATATGTGCATGCATCTTCAGTACCCGTTTATATCTCAAATTCAGGCTCAAAACTTCCGAAAATTCGATATTTTGGGGTCCCAGAAGCGATCTGTACATGCCTACTCAGTGCGAGAATATTTTCAAAATATGGTCCCAAAACATGCTAAAAATCGATATTTTAGGTGACCAAAGTCGATAACTCAAATTCAGGCCCAAAACACCCGAAATTTAGATATTTTGGGGTCCCAGAAGCGATCTGTACATGCCTACTCCGTGTTAGAGTATTTTCAAAATACAGGCCCAAAACATGCTGAAAATCGATAATTTAGGTGCCCATAGTCAATATGTGCATGCATCTTCAGTACCCGTTTATATCTCAAATTCAAGGTCAAAACACCCAAAAATTCGGTGTTTCTGGGTCCTAGAAGCGATCTGTACATGCCTACTCTTAGTTAAAATGTTTTCAAGATACAGACCCAAAACATGCTCAAAATCGATATTTTGGGTGCCCAAAATTCGATATGTGAATGCATCTTCAGTACCCGTTTATATCTCAAATTCAGGCTCAAAACACCCGAAAATTCGATTTTTTGGGGTTACAGAAGCGATCTGTACATGCCTACTCAGTGCTAGAATATTTTCAAAATATAGGCCCAAAACATGCTAAAAATCAATATTTTAGGTGCCCAAAGTCGATATCTCAAATTCAGGCCCAAAACACCCGAAAATTCGATATTTTGGGGTCCCAGACGCGATCTGTACATGCCTACTCCGTGTTAGAGTATTTTTAAAATACAGGCCCAAAACATACCGAAAATCGATATTTTAGGTGCCAAAAAGTCGATATGTGAATGCATCTTCTCTACCCGTTTATATCTCAAATTCAGGCCCCAAACACCCGAAAATTCGATATTTTGGGGTCCCAGAAGCGATCTGTATATGCCTACTCCTAGTTAGAATGTTTTCAAGATACAGGCCCAAAACATACTGAAAATCCATCTTTTAGGTGCCCAAAAGTCGATATGTGAATGCATCTTCTGTACCCGTTTATATCTCAAATTCAGGCTCCAAACACCCGAAAAATCGATTTTTGGGGCTCCCAGAAGCGATCTGTACATGCCTACTCAGTGCAAGAATGTTTTAAAAAAATAGGCCCAAAACATGCTAAAAATCGATATTTTATGTGTCCAAAGTCGATATGTGCATGCATCTTCTGTACCCTTTTATATCTCAAATTCTGGCTCAAAACACCCGAAAATTCGGTATTTTTGGGTCCTAGAAGCGATCTGTACATGCCTACTCCTAGTTAGAATGTTTTCAAGATACAGACCCAAAACATGCTCAAAATCGATATTTTAAGTGTCCATAGTCGATATTTCAAATTCAGGCCCAAAACACCCGAAATTTCGATATTTTGGGGTCCCAGAAGCGATCTGTACATGCATACTCAGATACTGGCCCAAAACATGCTGAAAATCGATATTTTAGGAGCCCAAATTCATTATGTGTATGCATCTTCTGCACCCGTTTATATCCCAAATTCAGGCTCAAAACTCCCGAAAATTCGATATTTTGGGGTCCCAGAAGCGATCTGTACATGCCTACTCCGTGTTAGAGTATTTTCAAAATATAGGCTCAAAACATGCTAAAAATCGATATTTTAAGTGTCCATAGTCGATATGTGCATGCATATTATGTACCCGTTTAAATCTCAAATTCTGGCTCAAAACACCGAAAATTCGTTATTTTTGGGTCCTACAAGCGATCTGTACATGCCTTCTCCTAGTTAGAATGTTTTCAAGATACAGACCCAAAACATGCTCAAAATCGATATTTTAGGTGCCCAAAAGTCGATATATGCATGCATCTTCAGTACCCGTTTATATCTCAAATTTAGGCTCAGAACACCCGAAAATTCGATATTTTGCGTTCCCAGAAGCGATCTGTACATGCCTACTCAGTGCTAGAATATTTTCAAAATATAGGCCCAAAACATGCTAAAAATCAATATTTTAGGTGCCCAAAGTCGATATCTCAAATTCAGGCCCAAAACACCCGAAAATTCGATATTTTGGGGTCCCAGAAGCGATCCGTACATGTCTACTCCGTGTTAGAGTATTTTCAAAATACAGGCCCAAAACATATTGAAAATCGATCTTTTAGGTGCCCAAAAGTCGATATGTGCATGTATCTTCTGTTCCCGTTTATATCTCAAATTCAGGCTCCAAACACCCGAAAAGTCGATATTTTGGGGTCCCAGAAGCGATCTGTACATGCCTACTCAGTGCTAGAATGTTTTCAAAATATAGGCTCAAAACATGCTAAAAATCGATATTTTAAGTGTCCATAGTCGATATGTGCATGCATATTATGTACCCGTTTAAATCTCAAATTCTGGCTCAAAACACCTGAAAATTCGTTATTTTTTGGTCCAAGAAGCGATCTGTACATGCCTACTCCTAGTTAGAATGTTTTCAAGATACAGACCCAAAACATGCTCAAAATCGATATTTTAAGTGTCTATAGTCGATATTTCAAATTCAGGCCCAAAACACCCGAAATTTCGATATTTTGGGGTCCCAGACGCGATTTGTACATGCCTACTCCGTGTTAGAGTATTTTTCATCATACAGGCCCGAAACATACTGAAAATCGATTTTTTAGGTGCCGAAAAGTCGATATGTGCATGCATCTTCAGTACCCGTTTTTATCTCAAATTCAGGCCCCAAACACCCGAAAATTCGATATTTTGGGGTCCCAGAAGCGATCTGTATATGCCTACTCCTAGTTAGAATGTTTTCAAGATACAGGCCCAAAACATACTGAAAATCGATCTTTTAGGTGCCCAAAAGTCGATATGTGAATGCATCTTCTGTACCCGTTTATATCTCAAATTCAGGCTCCAAACACCCGAAAAATCGATTTTTGGGGCTCCCAGAAGCGATCTGTACATGCCTACTCAGTGCAAGAATGTTTTCAAAAAATAGGCCCAAAACATGCTAAAAATCGATATTTTATGTGTCCAAAGTCGATATGTGCATGCATCTTCTGTACCCTTTTATATCTCAAATTCTTGCTCAAAACACCCGAAAATTCGGTATTTTTGGGTCCTAGAAGCGATCTGTACATGCCTACTCCTAGTTAGAATGTTTTCAAGATACAGACCCAAAACATGCTCAAAATCGATATTTTAAGTGTCCATAGTCGATATTTCAAATTCAGGCCCAAAACACCCGAAATTTCGATATTTTGGGGTCCCAGAAGCGATCAGTACTCGCATACTCAGATACTGGCCCAAAACATGCTGAAAATCGATATTTTAGGAGCCCAAATTCATTATGTGTATGCATCTTCTGCACCCGTTTATATCCCAAATTCAGGCTCAAAACTCCCGAAAATTCGATATTTTGGGGTCCCAGAAGCGATCTGTACATGCCTACTCCGTGTTAGAGTATTTTCAAAATATAGGCTCAAAACATGCTAAAAATCGATATTTTAAGTGTCCATAGTCGATATGTGCATGCATATTATGTACCCGTTTAAATCTCAAATTCTGGCTCAAAACACCCGAAAATTCGTTATTTTTGGGTCCTACAAGCGATCTGTACATGCCTTCTCCTAGTTAGAATGTTTTCAAGATACAGACCCAAAACATGCTCAAAATCGATATTTTAGGTGCCCAAAAGTCGATATATGCATGCATCTTCAGTACCCGTTTATATCTCAAATTTAGGCTCAGAACACCCGAAAATTCGATATTTTGCGTTCCCAGAAGCGATCTGTACATGCCTACTCAGTGCTAGAATATTTTCAAAATATAGGCCCAAAACATGCTAAAAATCAATATTTTAGGTGCCCAAAGTCGATATCTCAAATTCAGGCCCAAAACACCCGAAAATTCGATATTTTGGGGTCCCAGAAGCGATCCGTACATGTCTACTCCGTGTTAGAGTATTTTCAAAATACAGGCCCAAAACATATTGAAAATCGATCTTTTAGGTGCCCAAAAGTCGATATGTGCATGTATCTTCTGTTCCCGTTTATATCTCAAATTCAGGCTCCAAACACCCGAAAAGTCGATATTTTGGGGTCCCAGAAGCGATCTGTACATGCCTACTCAGTGCTAGAATGTTTTCAAAATATAGGCTCAAAACATGCTAAAAATCGATATTTTAAGTGTCCATAGTCGATATGTGCATGCATATTATGTACCCGTTTAAATCTCAAATTCTGGCTCAAAACACCTGAAAATTCGTTATTTTTTGGTCCAAGAAGCGATCTGTACATGCCTACTCCTAGTTAGAATGTTTTCAAGATACAGACCCAAAACATGCTCAAAATCGATATTTTAAGTGTCTATAGTCGATATTTCAAATTCAGGCCCAAAACACCCGAAATTTCGATATTTTGGGGTCCCAGACGCGATTTGTACATGCCTACTCCGTGTTAGAGTATTTTTCATCATACAGGCCCAAAACATACTGAAAATCGATTTTTTAGGTGCCGAAAAGTCGATATGTGCATGCATCTTCAGTACCCGTTTATATCTCAAATTCAGGCCCCAAACACCCGAAAATTCGATATTTTGGGGTCCCAGAAGCGATCTGTATATGCCTACTCCTAGTTAGAATGTTTTCAAGATACAGGCCCAAAACATACTGAAAATCGATCTTTTAGGTGCCCAAAAGTCGATATGTGAATGCATCTTCTGTACCCGTTTATATCTCAAATTCAGGCTCCAAACACCCGAAAAATCGATTTTTGGGGCTCCCAGAAGCGATCTGTACATGCCTACTCAGTGCAAGAATGTTTTCAAAAAATAGGCCCAAAACATGCTAAAAATCGATATTTTATGTGTCCAAAGTCGATATGTGCATGCATCTTCTGTACCCTTTTATATCTCAAATTCTGGCTCAAAACACCCGAAAATTCGGTATTTTTGGGTCCTAGAAGCGATCTGTACATGCCTACTCCTAGTTAGAATGTTTTCAAGATACAGACCCAAAACATGCTCAAAATCGATATTTTAAGTGTCCATAGTCGATATTTCAAATTCAGGCCCAAAACACCCGAAATTTCGATATTTTGGGGTCCCAGAAGCGATCAGTACTCGCATACTCAGATACTGGCCCAAAACATGCTGAAAATCGATATTTTAGGAGCCCAAATTCATTATGTGTATGCATCTTCTGCACCCGTTTATATCCCAAATTCAGGCTCAAAACTCCCGAAAATTCGATATTTTGGGGTCCCATAAGCAATCTGTACATGCCTACTCCGTGTTAGAGTATTTTCAAAATATAGGCTCAAAACATGCTAAAAATCGATATTTTAAGTGTCCATAGTCGATATGTGCATGCATATTATGTACCCGTTTAAATCTCAAATTCTGGCTCAAAACACCCGAAAATTCGTTATTTTTGGGTCCTACAAGCGATCTGTACATGCCTTCTCCTAGTTAGAATGTTTTCAAGATACAGACCCAAAACATGCTCAAAATCGATATTTTAGGTGCCCAAAAGTCGATATATGCATGCATCTTCAGTACCCGTTTATATCTCAAATTTAGGCTCAGAACACCCGAAAATTCGATATTTTGCGTTCCCAGAAGCGATCTGTACATGCCTACTCAGTGCTAGAATATTTTCAAAATATAGGCCCAAAACATGCTAAAAATCAATATTTTAGGTGCCCAAAGTCGATATCTCAAATTCAGGCCCAAAACACCCGAAAATTCGATATTTTGGGGTCCCAGAAGCGATCCGTACATGTCTACTCCGTGTTAGAGTATTTTCAAAATACAGGCCCAAAACATATTGAAAATCGATCTTTTAGGTGCCCAAAAGTCGATATGTGCATGTATCTTCTGTTCCCGTTTATATCTCAAATTCAGGCTCCAAACACCCGAAAAGTCGATATTTTGGGGTCCCAGAAGCGATCTGTACATGCCTACTCAGTGCTAGAATGTTTTCAAAATATAGGCTCAAAACATGCTAAAAATCGATATTTTAAGTGTCCATAGTCGATATGTGCATGCATATTATGTACCCGTTTAAATCTCAAATTCTTGCTCAAAACACCCGAAAATTCGTTATTTTTTGGTCCAAGAAGCGATCTGTACATGCCTACTCCTAGTTAGAATGTCTTCAAGATACAGACCCAAAACATGCTCAAAATCGATATTTTAAGTGTCCATAGTCGATATTTCAAATTCAGGCCCAAAACACCCGAAAATTCGATATTTTGGGGTCCCAGAAGCGATTTGTACATGCCTACTCCGTGTTAGAGTATTTTTCATCATACAGGCCCAAAACATACTGAAAATCGATTTTTTAGGTGCCGAAAAGTCGATATGTGCATGCATCTTCAGTACCCGTTTATATCTCAAATTCAGGCTCAAAACTTCCGAAAATTCGATATTTTGGGGTCCCAGAAGCGATCTGTACATGCCTACTCAGTGCTAGAATATTTTCAAAATATGGTCCCAAAACATGCTAAAAATCGATATTTTAGGTGACCAAAGTCGATAACTCAAATTCAGGCTCAAAACTCCCGAAAATTCGATATTTTATGGTCCCAGAAGCGATCTGTACATGCCTACTCCGTGTTAGAGTATTTTCAAAATATAGGCTCAAAACATGCTAAAAATCGATATTTTAAGTGTCCATAGTCGATATGTGCATGCATATTATGTACCCGTTTAAATCTCAAATTCTGGCTCAAAACACCCGAAAATTCGGTATTTTTGGGTCCAAGAAGCGATCTGTACATGCCTACTCCTAGTTAGAATGTTTTCAAGATACAGACCCAAAACATGCTCAAAATCGATATTTTAGGTGCCCAAAAGTCGATATATGCATGCATCTTCAGTACCCGTTTATATCTCAAATTTAGGCTCAAAACTCCCGAAAATTCGATATTTTGGGGTCCCAGAAGCGATCTGTACATGCCTACTCAGAGCTAGAATATTTTTAAAAAATAGGACCAAAACATGCTAAAAATCGATATTTTAGGTGCCCAAAGTCGATATCTCAAATTCAGGCCCAAAACACCCGAAAATTCGATATTTTGGGGTCCCAGAAGCGATCTGTACATGCCTACTACGTGTTAGAGTATTTTCAAAATACAGGCCCAAAACATGCTGAAAATCGATAATTTAGGTGCCCAAAGTCAATATGTGCATGCATCTTCAGTACCCGTTTATATCTCAAATTCAAGGTCAAAACACCCAAAAATTCGGTGTTTCTGGGTCCTAGAAGCGATCTGTACATGCCTACTCTTAGTTAAAATGTTTTCAAGATACAGACCCAAAACATGCTCAAATTTCGATATTTTAGGTGCCCAAAATTCGATATGTGAATGCATCTTCAGTACCCGTTTATATCTCAAATTCAGGCTCAAATCACCCGAAAATTCGATTTTTTTTGGTTACAGAAGCGATCTGTACATGCCTACTCAGTGCTAGAATATTTTCAAAATATAGGCCCAAAACATGCTAAAAATCAATATTTTAAGTGCCCAAAGTCGATATCTCAAATTCAGGCCCAAAACACCCGAAAATTCGATATTTTGGGGTCCCTGACGCGATCTGTACATGCCTACTCCGTGTTAGAGTATTTTTGAAATACAGGCCCAAAACATACCGAAAATCGATATTTTAGGTGCCCAAAAGTCGATATGTGAATGCATTTTCTGTACCCGTTTATATCTCAAATTCAGGCCCCAAACACCCGAAAAGTCGATATTTTGGGGTCCCAGAAGCGATCTGTATATGCCTACTCCTAGTTAGAATGTTTTCAAGATACAGGCCCAAAACATACTGAAAATCGATCTTTTAGGTGCCCAAAAGTCGATTTGTGAATGCATCTTCTGTACCCGTTTATATCTCAAATTCAGGCTCCAAACACCCGAAAAATCGATTTTGGGGGCTCCCAGAAGCGATCTGTACATGCCTACTCAGTGCAAGAATGTTTTCAAAAAATAGGCCCAAAACATGCTAAAAATCGATATTTTATGTGTCCAAAGTCGATATGTGCATGCATCTTCTGTACCCTTTTATATCTCAAATTCTGGCTCAAAACACCCGAAAATTCGGTATTTTTGGGTCCTAGAAGCGATCTGTACATGCCTACTCCTAGTTAGAATGTTTTCAAGATACAGACCCAAAACATGCTCAAAATCGATATTTTAAGTGTCCATAGTTGATATTTCAAATTCAGGCCCAAAACACCCGAAAATTCGATATTTTCGGGTCCCAGAAGCGATCTGTACATGCCTACTCCGTGTTAGAGTATTTTCAAAATACAGGCCCAAAACATGCTGAAAATTGATAATTTAGATGCATAAAGTCAATATGTGCATGCATCTTCAGTACCCGTTTATATCTCAAATTCAGGCTCAAAACACCCGAAAATTCGATATTTTGGGGTCACCGAAGCGATCTGTACATGCCTACTCAGAGCTAGAATATTTCAAAAAAATAGGACCAAAACATACTAAAAATCGATATTTTAGGTGCCCAAAGTTGATATATCAAATTTAGGCCCAAAACACCTGAAAATTCGATATTTTGGGGTCCCAGAAGCTATCTGTACATGCCTACTCCGTGTTAGAGTATTTTCAAAATACAGGCCCAAAACATGCTGAAAATCGATAATTTAGGTGTCCAAAGTCTATATGTGCATGCATCTTCAGTATCCGTTTATATCTCAATTTCAAGCTCAAACGCCCAAAAATTCGGTATTTTTGGGTCCTAGAAGCAATCTGTACATGCCTACTCCTAGTTGGAATGTTTTTAAGATACAGACCCAAAACATGCTCATAATCGATATTTTAGGTGCCCTAAAGTCGATATGTGAATGCATCTTCAGTACCCGTTTATATCTCAAATTCAGGATCAAAACAACCGAAAATTCGATATTTTGGAGTCCCAGAAGCGATCTGTACATGCCTACTCAGTGCTAGAATATTTTCAAAATATAAGCCCAAAACATGCTAAAAATCAATATTTTAGGTGCCCAATGTCGATATCTCAAATTCAGGCCCAAAACTCCCGAAAATTCGATATTTTGGGGACCCAGAAGCGATCTGTACATGCCTACTCCGTGTTTGAGTATTTTTAAAATACAGGCACAAAACATATTGAAAATCGATCTTTTAGGTGCCCAAAAGTCGATATGTGCATGCATCTTCTGTACCCGTTTATATCTCAAATTCAGGCTCCAAACACCCGAAACTTCGATATTTTGGGGTCCCAGAAGCGATCTGTACATGCCTACTCATGGCAAGAATGTTTTCAAAAATAAGGAACAAAACATGCTAAAAATCGATATTTTATGTGTCCAAAGTCGATATGTGCATGCATCTTCTGTACCCGTTTATATCTCAAATTCAGGCTCAAAACACCCGAAAATTCGGTATATTTGGGTCCTAGAAGCGATCTGTACATGCCTACTCCTAGTTCAAATGTTTTCAAGATACAGACCCAAAACATGCTCAAAATCGATATTTTAGGTGCCCACAAGTCGATATGTGCATGAATCTTCAGTACCCGTTTATATCTCAAATTAAGGCCCAAAACACCCGAAAAATCGATATTTTGGGGTCCCAGAAGCGATCTGTACATGCCTACTCAGTGCTAGAATATTTTCAAAATATAGGCCCAAAACATGCTAAAAATCAATATTTTAAGTGGCCTAAGTCAATATCTCAAATTCAGGCCCAAAACACCCGAAAATTCGATATTTTGGGGTCCCAGAAGCGATCTGTACATGCCTACTCCGTGTTAGAATATTTTCAAAATACAGGCCCAAAACATACTGAAAATCGATCTTTTAGGTGCCCAAAAGTTGATATGTGCATGCATCTTCTGTACCCGTTTATATCTCAGATTCAGGCTCCAAGCACCCGAAGCTTCGATATTTTGGATTCCTAGAAGCGATATGTACATGCCCGCTCAGATACAGGCCCAAAACATGCTGATAATCGATATTTTAGGTGCCCAAAGTCAATATGTGTATGCATCTTCTGCACCCGTTTATATCCCAAATTCAATCTCAAAACACCCGAAAATTCTATATTTTTGGGTTCCAGAAGCGATCTGTACATGCCTATTCAGTGCTAGAATTTTTTCAAAATATAGGCTCAAAACTTGCTAAAAATCGATATTTTAAGTGTCCAAAGTCGATATGTGCATGCATCTTCTGTACCCGTTTATATCTCAAATTCAGACTCCAAACACCCGAAAATTCGATATTTTGGGGTACCAGAAGCGATCTATACATGCCTACTCAGAGCTAGAATATTTAAAAAAAAATAGGATCAAAACATGCTAAAAACCGATATTCTAGGTGCCCAAAGTCGATATCTCAAATTCATGCCCAAAATACCCGAAAATTCGATATTTTGGGGTCCCAGAAGCGATCTGTACATGCCTACTCCGTTTTAGAGTATTTTCAAAATACATGCCCAAAACATGCTGAAAATCGACCTTTTAGGTGCCCAAAAGTTGATATGTGCATGCATCTTCTGTACCCGTTTATATCTCAAATTCAGGCTCCAAACACCCGAAACTTCGATATTTTGGGTTCCTAGAAGCGATATGTACATGCCTACTTAGATACAGGTCCAAAACATGCTGAAAATCGATATTTTAGGTGCCCAAAGTCAATATGTGTATGCATCTTCTGCACCCATTTATATCCCAAATTCAATCTCAAAACACCCGAAAATTCGATATTTTTGGGTTCCTGAAGCGATCTGTACATGCCTACTCAGTGCTAGAATTTTTTCAAAATTTAGGCACAAAA
This sequence comes from Petrolisthes cinctipes, assembly GCA_033782935.1. Lineage (NCBI taxonomy): Eukaryota > Metazoa > Arthropoda > Malacostraca > Decapoda > Porcellanidae > Petrolisthes > Petrolisthes cinctipes. Next base: position 1,736,773 of record JAWQEG010000230.1, read on the forward strand.
CATGCTAAAAATCGATATTTTAAGTGTCCAAAGTCGATATGTGCATGTATCTTCTGTACCCGTTTATATCTCAAATTCAGGATCAAAACACCCGAAAATTCGGTATTTTTGGGTCCTAGAATCGATCTGTAGATGCCTACTCCTAGTTAGAATGTTTTCAAGATACAGACCCAAAACATGCTCAAAATCGATATTTTAGGTGCCCAAAAGTCGATATGTGCATGTATCTTCAGTACCCGTTTATATCTCAAATTCAGACTCAAAACACCCGAAAATTCGACATTTTGGGGTACCAGAAGCGATCTGTACATGCCTACTCAGAGCTAGAATATTTAAAAAAAATAGGCCCAAAACATGCTAAAAATCGATATTCTAGGTGCCCAAAGTCGATATCTCAAATTCAGTCCCAAAACACCCGAAAATTCGATATTTTGGGGTCCCAGAAGCGATCTGTACATGCCTACTCCGTGTTAGAGTATTTTCAAAATACATGCCCAAAACATGCTGAAAATCGATCTTTTAGGTGCCCAAAAGTTGATATGTGCATGCATCTTCTGTACCCGTTTATATCTCAAATTCAGGCTCCAAACACCCGAAACTTCGATATTTTGGGTTCCTAGAAGCGATATGTACATGCCTACTCAGATACAGGCCCAAAACATGCTGAAAATCGATATTTTAGGTGCCCAAAATCAATATGTGTATGCTTCTTCTGCACCCGTTTATATCCCAAATTCAATCTCAAAACACCCGAAAATTCGATATTTTTGGGTTCCAGAAGCGATCTGTACATGCCTACTCAGTGCTAGAATTTTTTCAAAATTTAGGCTCAAAACATGCTAAAAATCGATATTTTAAGTGTCCAAAGTCGATATGTGCATGTATCTTCTGTACCCGTTTATATCTGAAATTCAGGATCAAAACACCCGAAAATTCGGTATTTTTGGGTCCTAGAAGCGATCTGTCCATGCCTACTCCTAGTTAGAATGTTTTCAAGATACAGACCCAAAACATGCTCAAAATCGATATTTTAGGTGCCCAAAAGTCGATATGTGCATGTATCTTCAGTACCCGTTTATATCTCAAATTCAGACTCAAAACACCCGAAAATTCGATATTTTGGGGTACCAGAAGCGATCTGTACATACCTACTCAGAGCTAGAATATTTAAAAAAAAATAAGGACCAAAACATGCTAAAAATCGATATTCTAGGTGCCCAAAGTCGATATCTCAAATTCAGGCCCAAAACACCCGAAAATTCGATATTTTGGGGTCCCAGAAGCGATCTGAACATGCCTACTCCGTGTTAGAGTATTTTCAAAATACATGCCCAAAACATGCTGAAAATCGATCTTTTAGGTGCCCAAAAGTTGATATGTGCATGCATCTTCTGTACCCGTTTATATCTCAAATTCAGGCTCCAAACACCCGAAAATTCGATATTTTGGGGTCCCAGAAGCGATCTGTACATGCCTACTCCGTGTTAGAGTATTTTTAAAATATAGGCTCAAAACATGCTAAAAATCGATATATTAAGTGTCCATAGTCGATATGTGCATGCATCTTATGTACCCGTTTAAATCTCAAATTCTGGCTCAAAACACCTGAAAACTCGGTATTTTTGGTTCCTAGAAGCAATCTGTACATGCCTACTCCTAGGTCAAATGTTTTCAAGATACAAAACCAAAACATGCTCGAAATCGATATATTAAGTGCCCAAAAGTCGATATCTGCATGCATCTTCAGTACCCGTTTATATCTCAGATTCAGGCTCAAAACACCCGAAAAATCGATATTTTGGGGTCCCAGAAGCGAACTGTACATGCCTACTCCGTGTTAGAGTATTTTGAAAATACAGGCCCAAAACATACTGAAAATCGATCTTTTAGGTGCCCAAAAGTTAATATGTGCATGCATCTTCTGTACCCGTTTATATCTCAAATTCAGGATCCAAACACCCGAAAATTCGATATTTTGGGTACCTAGAAGCGATTTGTACATGCCTACTCAGATACAGGCCCAAAACATGCTGAAAATCATTATTTTGGGTGCCCAAAGTCAATATGTGTATGCATCTTCTGCACCCGTTTATATCCCAAATTCAATCTCAAAACACCCGAAAATTCGATATTTTTAGGACCCAGAAGCGATCTGTACATGCCTACTCAGTGCTAGAATGTTTTCAAAATATAGGCTCAAAACATGCTAAAAATCGATATTTTAAGTGTCCAAAGTCGATATGTGCATGCATCTTCTGTATCTGTTTATATCTCAAATTAAGGATCAAAACACCCGAAAATTCGGTATTTTTGGGTCCTAGAAGCGATCTGTACATGCCTACTTCGTGTTAGAGTATTTTAAAAATACAGGCCCAAAACATGATGAAAATCGATATTTTTGGTGCCCAAAGTTAATATGTGCATGCATCTTCTGTACCCGTTTATATCTCAAATTCTGGCTTAAAACACCCGAAAATTCTATATTTTGGGGTCCCAGAAGCGATCTGTACATGTCTACTCAGTGCTCGAATATTTTCAAAATATAGGCCCAAAACATGATAAAAATCGATATTTTAGGTGATATCTCAAATTCATTCCCAAAACACCCGAAAATTCGATATTTTGGGGTCCCAGAAGCGATCTGTACATGCCTACTCCGTGTTAGAGTATTTTCAAAATAAGGCCCAAAACATACTGAAAATCGATCTTTTAGGTGCAAAAAAGTCGATATGGGCATGCATCTTCTGTACCCGTTTATATCTCAAATTCTGACTCCAAACACCCGAAAATTCGATATTTTGGGGTCCCAGAAACGATCTGTACATGTCTACTCAGTTACAGGCCCAAAACATGCTGAAAATAGATATTTTATGTGCCCAAAGTCAATATGTGTATGCATCTTCTGCACCCGTTTATATCCCAAATTAAATCTCAAAACACCCGAAAATTCGATATTTTTGGGTCCCAGAAGCAATCTGTATATACCTACTCAGTGCTAGAATGTTTTCAAAATATAGGCTCAAAACATGCTAAAATTCGATATTTTAAGTGTCCAAAGTCGATATGTGCATGCATCTTCTGTATCTGTTTATATCTCAAATTAAGGATCAAAACACCCGAAAATTCGGTATTTTTGGGTCCTAGAAGCGATCTGTACATGCCCACTTCGTGTTAGAGTATTTTAAATATACAGGCCCAAAACATGATGAAAATCGATATTTTAGGTGCCCAAAGTTAATATGTGCATGCATCTTCTGTACCCGTTTATATCTCAAATTCAGGCTCAAAACACCCGAAAATTCTATATTTTGGGGTCCCAGAAGCGATCTGTACATGTCTACTCAGTGCTCGAATATTTTCAAAATATAGGCCCAAAACATGATAAAAATCGATATTTTAGGTGATATCTCAAATTCATTCCCAAAACACCCGAAAATTCGATATTTTGGGGTCCCAGAAGCGATCTGTACATGCCTACTCCGTGTTAGAGTATTTTCAAAATACAGGCCCAAAACATACTGAAAATCGATCTTTTAGGTGCAAAAAAGTCGATATGGGCATGCATCTTCTGTACCCGTTTATATCTCAAATTCAGACTCCAAACACCCGAAAATTCGATATTTTGGGGTCCCAGAAGCGATCTGTACATGTCTACTCAGTTACAGGCCCAAAACATGCTGAAAATAGATATTTTATGTGCCCAAAGTCAATATGTGTATGCATCTTCTGCACCCGTTTATATCCCAAATTAAATCTCAAAACACCCGAAAATTCGATATTTTTGGGTCCCAGAAGCAATCTGTATATACCTACTCAGTGCTAGAATGTTTTCAAAATATAGGCTCAAAACATGCTAAAAATCGATATTTTAAGTGTCCAAAGTCGATATGTGCATGCATCTTCTGTACCCGTTTATACCTCAAATTCAGGCTCAAAACAATCGAAAAGTCGGTAAGTTTGATTCCTAGAAGTGATCTGTACATGCCTACTCCTAGTTAGAATGTTTTCAAGATACAGACCCAAAACATGCTCAAAATCGATATTTTTGGTACCTAAAGTCAATATGTGCATGCATCTTTTGTACCCGTTTATATCTCAAATTCAGGCTCAAAACATTCGGAAATAAGATATTTTGGGGTCCCAGAAGCGATCTGTACATTCCTACTCAGTGCTGGAATATTTTCAAAATATAGGGCCAAAACATGCTAAAAATCGATATTTTAGGTGATGATATCTTAAATTCTGGGCCAAAACACCCGAAAATTCGATATTTTGGAGTCCCAGAAACGATCTGTACATGAATACTCCGTGTTAATTTTTTTTCTAAATACAGGCCCAAAACATACTGAAAATCGATATTTTAGGTGCCCAAAAGTTGATATGTGCATGCATCTTCTGTACCCGTTTATATCTCAAATTCAGGCTCCAAACACCCGAAAATTCGATATTTTGGGTTCTTCGAAGCGATCTGTACATGCCTACTCAGATACAGGCTCAAAACATGCTGCAAATCGATATTTTAGGTGCCCAAAGTCTATATGTGCATGCATCTTCTGCACCCGTTTATATCCGAAATTCAATCTCAAAACACCCGAAAATTCGATATTTTTGGGTCCCAGAAGCGATCTGTACATGCCTACTCAGTGCTAGAATGTTTTCCAAAACTAGGCTCAAAACATGCTAAAAATCAATATTTTAAGTGTCCAAAGTCGATATGTGCATGTATCTTCTGTACCCGTTTATATCTCAAATTCAGGATCAAAACACCCGAAAATTCGGTATTTTTGGGTCGTAAAAGCGATCTCTACATGCCTACTCCTAGTTAGAATGTTTTCAAGATACAGACCCAAAACATGCTCAAAATCGATATTTTAGGTGCCCAAAAGTCGATATGTGCATGTATCTTCAGTACCCGTTTATATCTCAAATTTAGGCTCAAAACACCCAAAAATTCGATATTTTGGTGTACCAGAAGCGATCTGTACATGCTTACTCAGAGCTAGAATATTTAAAAAAAATATGACCGAAACATGCTAAAAATCGAAATTTTAGGTGCCCAAAGTCGATATCTCAAATTCAGGCCCAAAATACCCGAAAATTCGATATTTTGGGGTCCCAGAAGCGATCTGTACATGCCTACTCCGTGTTAGAGTATTTTCAAAATACAGGCCCAAAACATGCTGAAAATCGATAATTTAGGTGCCCAAAGTCAATATGTGCATGCATCTTCAGTACCCGTTTATATCTCAAATTCAAGCTCAAAACACCCAAAAATTCGGTATTTTTGGGTCCTAGAAGCGGTCTGTACATGCCTACTCCTAGTTAGAATATTTTCAAGAAACAGAACCAAAACATGCTCAAAATCGATATTTTAGGTGCCCAAAAGACGATATGTGAATGCATCTTCAGTACCCGTTTATATCTCAAATTCAGGCTCAAAACACCCGAAAGTTTGATATTTTGGGGTCCCAGAAGCGATCTGTACATGCCTACTCAGTGCTAGAATATTTTCAAAATATAGGCCCAAAACATGCTAAAAATCAATATTTTAGGTGCTCAAAGTCGATATCTCAAATTCAGGCCCAAAACACCCGAAAATTCGATATTTTGTGGTCCCAGAAGCGATCTGTACATGCCTACTATGTGTTAGAGTATTTTCAAAATACAGGCCCAAAACATACTGAAAATTGATCTTTTAGATGCCGAAAAGTTGATATATGCATGCATCTTCTGTACCCGTTTATATCTTAAATTCAGGCTCTAAACACACGAAAATTCAATATTTTGGGTTCCTGGAAGCAATCTGTATATGCCTACTCAGATACAGGCCCAAAACATGCTGAATATCGATATTTTAGGTGCCCAAAGTCAATATGTGTATGCATCTTCTTCAACCGTTTATATCCCAAATTTAATCTCAAAATACCCGAAAATTCGGTATTTTTGGGTCCTAGAAGCGATCTGTACATGCCTACTCCTAGTTAGAATGTTTTCAAGATACAGACCCAAAACATACTGAAAATCGATATTTTAGGTGCCCAAAAGTCGATATGTTAATGCATCTTCAGTACCCGTTTATATCTCAAATTCAGGCTCAAAACACCCGAAAATTCGATATTTTGGGGTCCCAGAAGCGATCTGTACATGCCTACTCAGTGCTAGAATGTTTTCAAAATATAGGCTCAACACATGCTAAAAATCGATATTTTAAGTGCCCAAAGTCGATATGTGCATGCATCTTCTGTACCCGTTTATATCTTAAATTCAGGATCAAAACACCCGAAAATTCGGTATTTTTGGGTCCTAGAAGTGATCTGTACATGCCTACTCCTAGATAGAATGTTTTCAAGATACAGACCCAAAACATGCTCAAAATCGATATTTTAGGTGCCCAAAAGTCGATATGTGCATGTATCTTCAGTACCCGTTTATATCTCAAATTCAGGCTCAAAACACCCGAAAATTCGATATTTTTGGGTCCCAGAAGCGATCTGTACATGCCTACTCAGTGCAAGCATGTTTAAAAAAAAAAGGCCCAAAACATGCTATAAATCGATATTTTATGTGTCCTAAGTCGATATGTGCATGCATCTACTGTACCCGTTTATATCTCAAATTCAGGCTCAAAACACCCGAAAATTCGATATTTTGGGGTCCCAGAAGCGATCTGTACATGCCTACTCAGAGCTAGAATATTTTTAAAAAATAAGACAAAAACATGCTAAAAATCGATATTTTAGGTGCCAAAAGTTGATATATCAAATTTTGGCTCAAAACACCCGAAAATACGGTATATTTGGGTCCTAGAAGCGATCTGTACATGCCTACTCCTAGTTCAAATGTTTTCAAGATACAGACCCAAAACATACTGAAAATCGGTCTTTTAGGTGCCCAAAAGTTGATATGTGCATGCATCTTCTGTACCCGTTTATATCCCAAATTCAATCTTAAAACACCCGAAAATTCGATATTTTTGGGTCCCAGAAGCGATCTGTACATGCCTACTCAGTGCTAGAATTTTTTCAAAATATAGGCTCAACACATGCTAAAAATCGATATTTTAAGTGTCCAAAGTCGATATGTGCATGCATCTTTTGTACCCGTTTATATCTCAAATTCAGGATCAAAACACCCGAAAATTCGGTATTTTTGGGTCCTAGAAGTGATCTGTACATGCTTACTCCTAGTTAGAATGTTTTCAAGATACAGACCCAAAACATGCTCAAAATCGATATTTTAGGTGCCCAAAAGTCGATATGTGCATGTATCTTCAGTACCCGTTTATATCTCAAATTCAGGCTCAAAACACCCGAAAATTCGATATTTTTGGGTCCCAGAAGCGATCTGTACATGCCTACTCAGTACTAAAATGTTTTCAAAATATAGGCTCAACACATGCTAAAAATCGATATTTTAAGTGTCCAAAGTCGATATGTGCATGCATCTTCAGTACCCGTTTATATCTCAAATTCAGGCTCAAAACACCCGAAAATTCGATATTTTGGAGTCCCTGAAGCGATCTGTACATGCCTACTCAGTGCTAGAATATTTTCAAAATATTGGCCCAAAACATGCTCAAAATCAATATTTTAGGTCCCCAAAGTCGATATATCAAATTTTGGCTCAAAACACCCGAAAATTCGGTATATTTGGGTCATAGAAGCGATCTGTACATGCCTACTCCTAGTTCAAATGTTTTCAAGATACAGACCCAAAACATGCTCAAAATCGATATTTTAGGTGCCCAAAAGTCGATATATGCATGCATCTTCAGTACCTGTTTATATCTCAAATTCAGGCTCAAAACACCCGAAAAAATCGATATTTTTGGGTCCCAGAAGCTATCTGTCCATTCCTACTCCGTGTTAGAGTATTTTCAAAATACAGGCCCAAAACATACTGAAAATCGATATTTTAAGTGTCCAAAGTCGATATGTGCATGCATCTTCTGTACCCGTTTATATCTCAAATTCAGGATCAAAACACCCGAAAATTCGGTATTTTTGGGTCCTAGAAGCGATCTGTACATGCCTACTCCTAGATAGAATGTTTTCAAGATACAGACCCAAAACATGCTCAAAATCGATATTTTAGGTGCCCAAAAGTCGATATGTGCATGTATCTTCAGTACCCGTTTATATCTCAAATTCAGGCTCAAAACACCCGAAAATTCCATATTTTTGGGTCCCAGAAGCGATCTGTACATGCCTACTCAGTACTAAAATGTTTTCAAAATATAGGCTCAACACATGCTAAAAATCGATATTTTAAGTGTACAAAGTCGATATGTGCATGCATCTTCAGTACCCGTTTATATCTCAAATTCAGGCTCAAAACACCCAAAATTCGATATTTTGGGGTCCCTGAAGCGATCTGTACATGCATACTCAATGCTAGAATATTTTCAAAATATTGGCCCAAAACATGCTCAAAATCAATATTTTAGGTCCCCAAAGTCGATATCTCAAATTCAGGCCCAAAACACCCGAAAATTCGATATTTTAGGGTCCCAGACGCGATCTGTACATGCCTACTCCGTGCAAGAATGTTTTCAAAAAAAAGGCCTAAAACATGCTAAAAATCAATATTTAATGTGTCCAAAGTCGATATGTGCATGCATCTTCTGTACCCGTTTATATCTCAAATTCAGGCTCAAAACACGCGAAAATTCGGTATTTTTGGGTCCTAGAAGCGATCTGTACATGCCTACTCCTAGTTCAAATGTTTTCAAGATACAGACCCAAAACATGCTCAAAATCGATATTTTAGGTGCCCAAAGTCAATATGTGTATGCATCTTCTGCACCCGTTTATATCACAAATTCAATTTCAAAACACCCGAAAATTCGATATTTTTGGGGTCCAGAAGCGATCTGCACATGCCTACTCAGTGCTAGAATTTTTTCAAAATATAGGCTTAAAACATGCTAAAAATCGATATTTTAAGTGTCCAAAGTCGATATCTCAAATTCAGGCCCAAAACACCCGAAAATTCGATATTTTGGGGTCTCAGAAGCGATCTGTACATGCCTACTCCGTGTTAGAGTATTTTCAAAATACATGCCCAAAACATGCTGAAAATCGATCTTTTAGGTGCCCAAAAGTTGATATGTGCATGCATCTTTTGTACCCGTTTATATCTCAAATTCAGGCTCTAAACACCCGAAACTTCGGTATTTTTGGGTCCTAGAAGCGATCTGTACATGCCTACTTCGTGTTAGAGTATTTTAAAAATACAGGCCCAAAACATGATGAAAATCGATATTTTAGGTGCCAAAAGTTAATATGTGCATGCATCTTCTGTACCCGTTTATATCTCAAATTCAGGCTTAAAACACTCGAAAATTCGATATTTTGGGGTCCCAGAAGCGATCAGTACATGTCTACTCAGTGCTCGAATATTTTCAAAATATATGCCCAAAACATGATAAAAATCGATATTTTAGGTGATATCTCAAATTCATTCCCAAAACACCCGAAAATTCGATATTTTGGGGTCCCAGAAGCGATCTGTACATGCCTACTCCGTGTTAGAGTATTTTTAAAATACAGGCCCAAAACATACTGAAAATCGATCTTTTAGGTGCCCAAAAGTTGATATGTGCATGCATCTTCTGTACCCGTTTATATCTCAAATTCAGGCTCTAAACACCCGAAACTTCGATATTTTGGGTTCCTAGAAGCGATCTGTACATGCCTACTCAGATACAGGCCCAAAACATGCTGAAAATCGATATTTTGGGTGCCCAAAGTCAATATGTGTATGCATCTTCTGCACCCGTTTATATCCCAAATTAAATCTCAAAACACCCGAAAATTCGATATTTTTGGGTCCCAGAAGCAATCTGTATATACCTACTCAGTGCTAAAATGTTTTCAAAATATAGGCTCAAAACATGCTAAAAATCGATATTTTAAGTGTCCAAAGTCGATATGTGCATGCATCTTCTGTACCCGTTTATACCTCAAATTCAGGCTCAAAACATCCGAAAAGTCGGTATGTTTGAGTCCTAGAAGCGATCTGTACATGCCTACTCCTAGTTAGAATGTTTTCAAGATACAGACCCAAAACATGCTCAAAATCGATATTTTTGGTGCCTAAAGTCAGTATGTGCATGCATCTTTTGTACCCGTTTATATCTCAAATTCAGGCTCAAAACATTCGGAAATAAGATATTTTTGGGTCCCAGAAGCGATCTGTACATGTCTACTCAGTGCTAGAATATTTTTAAAATATAGGGCCAAAACATGCTAAAATCGATATTTTAGGTGATATCTTAAATTCTGGGACAAAACACCCGAAAATTCGATATTTTAGAATCCCAGAAGCGATCTGTACATGAATACTCCCTGTTAATTTTTTTTCTAAATACAGGTCCAAAACATACTGAAAATCGATATTTTAGGAGCCCAAAGTCAATATGTGTATGCATCTTATGCACCCGTTTATATCCCAAATTCAACCTCAAAACACCTGAAAATTCGATATTTTGGGGTCCCAGAAGCGATCTGTACATGCCTACTCCGTGTTAGAGTATTTTCAAAATATAGGCTCAAAACATGCTAAAAATCGACATTTTAAGTGTCCATAGTCGATATGTGCATGCATCTTATGTACCCGTTTATATCTCAAATTCTGGCTCAAAACACCCGAAAATTCGGTATTTTTGGGTCCAAGAAGCGATCTGTACATGCCTACTCCTAGTTAGAATGTTTTCAAGATACAGACCCAAAACATGTTAAAAATCGATATTTTTGGTGCCCGAAAGTCAATATGTGTATGTATCTTCAGTACCCGTTTATATCTCAAATTTAGGCTCAAAACACCCAAAAATTCGATATTTTGGGGTACCAGAAGCAATCTGTACATGCTTAAGCAGAGCTAGAATATTTAAAAAAAATAGGACCGAAACATGCTAAAAATCGATATTTTAGGTGTCCAAAGTCGATATCTCAAATTCAGGCCCAAAATACCCGTAAATTCGATATTTTGGGGTCCCAGAAGCGATCTGTACATGCCTACTCCGTGTTAGAGTATTTTCAAGATACAGGCCCAAAAAATGCTGAAAACCGATAATTTAGGTGCCCAAAGTCAATATGTGCATGCATCTTCAGTACCCGTTTATATCTCAAATTCAAGCTCAAAACACCCAAAAATTCGGTATTTTTTGGTCCTAGAAGCGGTCTGTACATGCCTACTCCTAGTTAGAATGTTTTCAAGAAACAGAACCAAAACATGCTCAAAATCGATATTTTAGGTGCCCAAAAGTCGATATGTGAATGCATCTTCAGTACCCGTTTATATCTCAAATTCAGGCTCAAAACACCCGAAAGTTCGATATTTTGGGGTCCCAAAAGCGATCTGTACATGCCTACTCAGTGCTAGAATATTTTCAAAATATAGGCCCAAAACATGGTAAAAATCAATATTTTAGGTGCCCAAAGTCGATATCTCAAATTCAGGCCCGAAACACCAGAAAATTCGATATTTTGGGGTCCCAGAAGCGATCTGTACATGCTTACTATGTGTTAGAGTTTTTTCAAAATACAGGCCCAAAACATACTGAAAATCGATCTTTTAGATGCCCAAAAGTTGATATGTGCATGCATCTTCTGTACCCGTTTATATCTTAAATTCAGGCTCCAAACACCCGAAAATTCAATATTTCGGGTTCCAGGAAGCGATCTGTACATGCCTACTCAGATACAGGCCCAAAACATGCTGAATATCGATATTTTAGATGCCCAAAGTCAATATGTGTATGCATCTTCTGCACCCGTTTATATCCCAAATTTAATCTCAAAACACCCAAAAATTCGATATTTTTGGGTCCCAGAAGCGATCTGTACATGCCTACTCAGTGCTAGAATGTTTTCAAAATATAGGCTCAAAACATGCTAAAAATCGATATTTTAAGTGTCTAAAGTCGATATGGGCATGCATCTTCTGTACCCGTTTACATCTCAAATTCAGGATCAAAACACCCGAAAATTCGGTATTTTTGGGTCCTAGAAGCGATCTGTACATGCCTACTCCTAGTTAGAATGTTTTCAAGATACAGACCCAAAACATGCTCAAAATCGATATTTTAGGTGCCCAAAAGTCGATATGTGCATGTATCTTCAGTAACCGTTTATATCTCAAATTCAGGCTCAAAACACCAGAAAATTCGATATTTTGGGATCCCAGAAGCGATCTGTACAACCTACTCAGACCTAGAATATTTAAAAAAAAATAGGACCAAAACATGCTAAAAATCGATATTTTAGGTGCTCTTAGTCGATATCTCAAATTAAGGCCCAAAACACCCGAAAATTCGTTATTTTGGGGTCCCAGGAGCGATCTGTACATGCCTACTCCGTGTTAGAGTATTTTCAAAATACAGGCCCAAAACATGCTGAAAATCGATAATTTAGATGCCCAAAGTCAATATGTGTATGCATCTTCAGTACCCGTTTATATCTCAAATTCAAGCTCAAAACACCCAAAAATTCGGTATTTTTGGGTCCTACAAGCGATCTGTACATGCCTACTCCTAGTTAGAATGTTTTCAAGATACAGACCCAAAACATGCTCAAAATCGATATTTTAGGTGCCCAAAATTCGATATGTGAATGCATCTTCAGTACCCGTTTATATCTCAAATTCAGGCTCAAAACACCCGAAAATTCGATATTTTGGGGTCCCAGAAGCGATCTGTACATGCCTACTCAGAGCTAGAATATTTAAAAAAAAAATAGGACAAAAACATGCTAAAAATCGATATTTTAGGTGCCCAAAGTTGATATATCAAATTTTGGCCCAAAACACCCGAAAATTCGTTATTTTGGGGTCCCAGAAGCGATCTGTACATGCCTACTCCGTATTAGAGTATTTTCATAATACAGGCCGAAAACATGCTGAAAATTGATAATTTAGATGCATAAAGTCAATATGTGCATGCATCTTCAGTACCCGTTTATATCTCAAATTCAGGCTCAAAACACCCAAAAATTCGATATTTTGGGGTCACCGAAGCGATCTGTACATGCCTACTCAGAGCTAGAATATTTTTAAAAAATAGAACCAAAACATGCTAAAAATCGATATTTTAGGTGCCCAAAGTTGATATATCAAATTTAGGCCCAAAACACCCGAAAATTCGATATTTTGGGGTCCCAGAAGCGATCTGTACATGCCTACTCCGTGTTAGAGTATTTTCAAAATACAGGCCCAAAACATGCTGAAAATCGATAATTTAGGTGCCCAAAGTCAATATGTGCATGCATCTTCAGTATCCGTTTATATCTCAATTTCAAGCTCAAATGCCCAAAAATTCGGTATTTTTGGGTCCTAGAAGCGATCTGTACATGCCTACTCCTAGTTAGAATGTTTTCAAGATACAGACCCAAAACATGCTCAAAATCGATATTTTAGTTGACCAAAAGTCGATATGTGAATGAATCTTCAGTACCCGTTTATATCTCAAATTCAGGCTCAAAACAAAGAAAAATTCGATATTTTGGAGTCCCAGAAGCGATCTGTACATGCCTACTCAGTGCTAGAATATTTTCAAAATATAGGCCCAAAACATGCTAAAAATCAATATTTTAGGTGCCCAAAGTCGATATCTCAAATTCAGGCCCAAAACACCCGAGAATTCGATATTTTTGGGACCCAGAAGCGATCTGTACATGCCTACTCCGTGTTTGAGTATTTTCAAAATACAGGCCCAAAACATACTGAAAATCGATCTTTTAGGTGCCCAAAAGTCGATATGTGCATGCATCTTCTGTACCCGTTTATATCTCAAATTCAGGCTCCAAACCCCCGAAAATTCGATATTTTGGGGTCCCAGAAGCGATCTGTACATGCCTACTCATGGCAAGAATGTTTAAAAAAAAAAAGGCCCAAAACATGCTAAAAATCGATATTTTATGTTTCCAAAGTCGATATTTGCATGCATCTTCTGTACCCGTTTATATCTCAAATTCAGGCTCAAAGCACCCGAAAATTCGGTATATTTGGGTCCTAGAAGCGATCTGTATATGCCTACTCCTAGTTCAAATGTTTTCAAGATACAGACCCAAAACATGCTCAAAATCGATATTTTAGGTGCCCAAAAGTCGATATGTGCATGAATCTTCAGTACCCGTTTATATCTCAAATTCAGGCCCAAAACACCCGAAAAATCGATATTTTGGGGTCCCAGAAGCGATCTGTACATGCCTACTTAATGCTAGAATATTTTCAAAATTTAGGCCCAAAACATGCTAAAAATCAATATTTTAAGTGCCCAAAGTCGATATCTCAAATTCATGCCCAAAACACCCGAAAATTCGATATTTTGGGGTCCCAGATGCGATCTGTACATGCCTAATCCGTGCAAGAATGTTTTAAAAAAAATGGCCCAATATATGCTAAAAATCGATATTTTATGTGTCCAAAGTCGATATGTGCATGCATCTTCTGTACCCGTTTATATCTCAAATTCAGGCTCAAAACACCCGAAAATTCGGTATTTTTGGGTCCTAGTAGCGATCTGTACATGCCTACTCCTAGTTCAAATGTTTTCAAGATACAGACCCAAAACATGCTCAAAATCGATATTTTAGGTGCCAAAAAGTCGATATATGCATGCATCTTCAGTACCCGTTTATATCTCAAATTCGGGCTCAAAACACCCGAAAAATCGATATTTTGGGGTCCCAGAAGCGACCTGCCCATGCCTACTCCGTGTTAGAGTATTTTCTAAATACAGGCCCAAAACATACTGAAAATCGATCTTTTAGGTGCCCAAAAGTTGATATGTGCATGCATCTTCTGCACCCGTTTATATCCCAAATTCAATCTCAAAACACCCGAAAATCCGATATTTTTGGTTTCCAGAAGCGATCTGTACATGCCTACTCAGTGCTAGAATTTTTTCAAAATATAGGCTCAAAACATGCTAAAAATCGATATTTTAAGTGTCCAAAGTCGATATGTGATGCCATGCATCTTCTGTACCCGTTTATATCTCAAATTCAGGATCAAAACACCCGAGAATTCGGTATTTTTGGGTCCTAGAAGCGATCTGTACATGCCTACTCCTAGTTAGAATATTTTCAAGATACAGACCCAAAACATGCTCAAAATCGATATTTTAGGTGCCCAAAAGTCGATATGTGCATGTATCTTCAGTACCCGTTTATATCTCAAATTCAGACTCAAAACACCCGAAAATTCGATATTTTCGGGTACCAGAAGCGATCTGTACATGCCTACTCAGAGCTAGAATATTTTAAAAAAATAGGACCAAAACATGCTAAAAATCGATATTCTAGGTGCCCAAAGTCGATATCTCAAATTCAGGCCCAAAACACCCGAAAATTCGATATTTTGGGGTCCCAGAAACGATCTGTACATGCCTACTCCGTGTTAGAGTATTTTCAAAATATAGGCCCAAAATATGCTGAAAATCGATAATTTAGGTGCCTAAAGTCAATATGTGCATGCATCTTCAGTACCCGTTTATATCTCAAATTCAAGCTCAAAGCACGCAAAAATTCGGTATTTTTGGGTTGTAGAAGCGGTCTGTACATGCCTACTCCAAGTTAGAATGTTTTCAAGTTACAGACCCAAAACATGCTCAAAATCGATATATTAGGTGATCAAAAGTAGATATGTGAATGCATCTTCAGTACCCGTTTATATCTCAAATTCAGGCTCAAAACACCCGAAAACTCGGTATTTTTGGGTCCTAGAAGCATTCTGTACATGCCTACTCCTAGGTCAAATGTTTTCAAGATACAGAACCAAAACATGCTCGAAATCGATATTTTAGGTTCCCAAAAGTCGTTATATGCATGCATCTTCAGTACCCGTTTATATCTCAAATTCAGGCTCAAAACACCCGAAAAATCGATATTTTGGGGTCCCAGAAGCGATCAGAACATGCCTACTCCGTGTTAGAGTATTTTGAAAATACAGGCCCAAAACATACTGAAAATCGATCATTTAGGTGCCCAAAAGTTAATATGTGCATGCATCTTCTGTACCCGTTTATATATCTCAAATTCAGGATCCAAACACCCGAAAATTCGATAGTTTGGGTACCTAGAAGCGATCTGTACATGCCTACTCAGTTACAGGCCCAAAACATGCTGAAAATCGATATTTTGGGTGCCCAAAGTCAATATGTGTATGCATCTTCTGCACCCGTTTATATCCCAAATTCAATCTCAAAACACCCGAAAATTCGATATTTTTGGGTCCCAGAAGCGATCTGTACATGCCTACTCAGTGCTAGAATGTTTTCAAAATATAGGCTCAAAACATGCTAAAAATCGATATTTTAAGTGCCCAAATTCAGTATGTGTATGCATCTTCTGCACCCGTTTATATCCCAAATTAAATCTCAAAACACCCGAAAATTCTATATTTTTGGGTCCCAGAAGCAATCTGTATATACCTACTCAGTGCTAAAATGTTTTCAAAATATAGGCTCAAAACATGCTAAAAATCAATATTTTAAGTGTCCAAAGTCGATATGTGCATGCATCTTCTGTACCCGTTTATACCTCAAATTCAGGCTCAAAACATCCGAAAAGTCGGTATGTTTGAGTCCTAGAAGCGATCTGTACATGCCTACTCCTAGTTAGAATGTTTTCAAGATACAGACCCAAAACATGCTCAAAATCGATATTTTTGGTGCCTAAAGTCAATATGTGCATTCATCTTTTGTACTTTTTTTTTTTTTTTTTTACATATAGTGAGTGGAGGAAAGGAAGAAACAAATAAATAAATGGTTCCATTTGCCTATTGGCATCCTCCACTCATAAAATATTTAAAGCAACTGGATTTAAATTGCTGGGGGTTATAACTTGCTGGAAAACATTCCCTTGGAAGAGAATTCCACAGGGAAGTAGTACGGGGAGTAAATGAATTTTTGTAAGCAGTTGTCCTGCAACGTGGAGGAGTCAGTGTAAACTCATGCGCATTCTCAGCTGCCCTAGTCCTCCGTGGGAAGACGTGAAGGGGTGGTATAATCAGGGCAAGTTCATCCGAACATTTCTTATAAAAGTATCTATAAAATAGTGCAAGGGAAGCAACATTTCTACGTACTGATAAGGGAGGGAATTCATTAGTGATCATAGGATTATTGATCAGTCTGATAGCTCTGCTTTGAATTTTATCTAATTGTCTTAACACCACCGATCCACAACCAGCCCACAGAGGTGAACAATATTCCATCTGGGAACGCACATGACTCTTATATATTACTGCTATCTGCTCGTCAGTCAAATAATTACAAGCTCTGTATAATAGTCCCATCTTCCTAGATGCAGTTTTGGCAATGGATTTTACATAGGGAGTCCAACTGAGGTTTTCATTTAAAGTTACACCAAGGAGATCAATGCTGTGGCACTTGGGGATATTTGTATTATTGAAAATAATGTGAGAATCTTGATTATCTGATCTATTTGAGAACGGGATGTATTTAGTTTTATTTGCATTGAAAGAAACTAGGTTGTTTTGTCCCCAATCAAAGATCTTCGTTAAGTCTTCATTTAATGAAATTGAAGTGGCAAGTTTGTATTCTAAAATATTGTGTTGAGTAAAACTATCATTAAATGAGAAGGAACTGTGAATAGTTGAATCATCAGCATAGGAGTGAATTGAATTCTGAGTAACTGACAAAAGATCATTAATATGAATGAGGAACAAAGTTGGAGCCAAGACCGCTCCTTGAGGAACACCAGCATTAATGGGATGAAAGTCGGAATACAGACCATCTACCATCACACGTAATTTTCTGTTGCTAAGATATGAATTAATTAGAGGAACAAAAGATTGAAGGCCATAATGTGGAAGCTTAGACAGTAATGATCTGTGCCATACTCTGTCAAAGGCTTTAGATATATCAAGGCAAATTGTGTGAGTCTCTCCATGTTTATCAGTTGATTGGAATATGTTATCTGTGAAATAACAGAGCAGATCCACAGTAGATCGTCTCTGTCTAAAGCCATATTGCTTATCATTTAGCAGATGATTTTTCTCAAGGTGTTTTACAAAGTGATTGTTAAGAACTATTTCAAATATTTTACCGAGAGTAGACGTGATGGCAATTGGTCTGTAATTTGATGGATTTGCGGTACCTCCTTTTTTGGGAATTGGTTGTACATTGGCTTCTTTCCAGGCGGCTGGGAAGGACGAGGTATGGAGACATACACGAAATATATCTCAAATTCAGGCTCAAAACACCCGAAAAATCGATATTTTGGGGTCCCAGAAGCGATCTGTCCATGCCTACTCCGTATTAGAGAATTTTCAAAATACAGGCCCAAAACATACTAAAAATCGATCTTTTAGGTGCCCAAAAATTGATATGTGCATGCATCTTCTGTACCCGTTTATATCTCAAATTCAGGCTCCAAACACCCGAAACTTCGATATTTTGGGTTCCTAGAAGCGATATGTACATGCCTACTCAGATACAGGCCCAAAACATGCTGAAAATCGATATTTTAGGTGCCCAAAGTCAATATGTGTATGAATCTTCTGCACCCGTTTATATCCCAAATTCAATCTCAAAACACCCGAAAATTCGATATTTTTGGTTTCCATAAGCGATCTGTACATGCCTACTCAGTGCTAGAAATTTTTCAAAATATTGGCTCAAAACATGCTAAAAATCGATATTTTAATTGTTCAAAGTCGATATGTGCATGCATCTTCTGTACCCGTTTATATCTCAAATTCAGGATCAAAACACCCGAAAATTCGGTATTTTTGGGTCCTAGAAGCGATCTGTACATGCCTACTCCTAGTTAGAATGTTTTCAAGATACAGACCCAAAACATGCTCAAAATCGATATTTTAGGTGCCCAAAAGTCGATATGTGAATGCATCTTCATTACCCGTTTATATCTCAAATTCAGGCTCAAAACACCCGAAAATTCGATATTTTGGGGTCCCAGAAGCAAAATGTACATGCCTACTCAGTGCTATAATATTTTCAAAATATAGGCCCAATACATGCTAAAAAGCAATATTTTAGGTGCCCCAAGTCGATATCTCAAATTCAGGCCCAAAACACCCGAAAATTCGATATTTTGGGGTCCCAGAAGCGATCTGTACATACCTACTCCGTGTTAGAGTATTTTTAAAATATAGGCTCAAAACATGGTAAAAATCGATATATTTAGTGTCCATAGTCGATATGTGCATGCATCTTATGTACCCGTTTAAATCTCAAATTCTGGCTCAAAACACCCGAAAACTAGGTATTTTTGGGTCCTAGAAGCAATCTGTACATGCCTACTCCTAGGTCAAATGTTTTCAAGATA
This sequence comes from Petrolisthes cinctipes, assembly GCA_033782935.1. NCBI lineage: Eukaryota > Metazoa > Arthropoda > Malacostraca > Decapoda > Porcellanidae > Petrolisthes > Petrolisthes cinctipes. Next base: position 1,756,083 of record JAWQEG010000230.1, read on the forward strand.
CAGAACCAAAACATGCTCGAAATCGATATTTTAGGTACCCAAAAGTCGTTATATGCATGAAACTTCAGTACACGTTTATATCTCAAATTCAGGCTCAAAACACCCGAAAAATCGATATTTTGGGGTCCCAGAAGCGATCAGAACATGCCTACTCCGTGTTAGAGTATTTTGAATATACAGGCCCAAAACATACTGAAAATCGATCATTTAGGTGCCCAAAAGTTAATATGTGCATGCATCTTCTGTACCCGTTTATATCTCAAATTCAGGATCCAAACACCCGAAAATTCGATATTTTGGGTACCTAGAAGCGATCTGTACATGCCTACTCAGTTACAGGCCCAAAACATGCTGAAAATCGATATTTTGGGTGCCCAAAGTCAATATGTGTATGCATCTTCTGCACCCGTTTATATCCCAAATTCAATCTCAAAACACCCGAAAATTCGATATTTTTGGGTCCCAGAAGCGATCTGTACATGCCTACTCAGTGCTAGAATGTTTTCAAAATATAGGCTCAAAACATGTTAAAAATCGATATTTTAAGTGTCCAAAGTCGATATGTGCATGCATCTTCTGTATCTGTTTATATCTCAAATTCAGGATCAAAACACCCGAAAATTCGGTATTTTTGGGTCCTAGAAGCGATCTGTACATGCCTACTTCGTGTTAAAGTATTTTAAAAATACAGGCCCAAAACATGATGCAAATCGATATTTTATGTACCCAAAGTCAATATGTGCATGCATCTTCTGTACCCGTTTATATCTCAAATTCAGGCTTAAAACACCCGAAAATTCTATATTTTGGGGTCCCACAAGCGATCTGTACATGTCTACTCAGTGCTCGAATATTTTCAAAATATAGGCCCAAAACATAATAAAAATCGATATTTTAGGTGATATCTCAAATTCATTCCCAAAACACCCGAAAATTCGATATTTTGGGATCCGAGAAGCGATCTGTACATGCCTACTCCGTGTTAGAGTATTTTCAAAATACAGGCTCAAAACATGCTAAAAATCGATATTTTAAGTGTCCAAAATCGATATGTGCATGCATCTTCTGTACCCGTTTATACCTCAAATTCAGGCTCAAAACATCCGAAAAGTCGGTATGTTTGAGTCCTAGAAGCGATCTGTACATGCCTACTCCTAGTTAGAATGTTTTCAAGATACAGACCCAAAACATGCTCAAAATCGATATTTTTGGTGCCTAAAGTCAATATGTGCAAGCATCTTTTGTACCCGTTTATATCTCAAATTCAGGCTCAAAACATTCGGAAATAAGATATTTTTGGGTCCCAGAAGCGATCTGTACATGAATACTGTACATGTCTACTCAGTGCTAGAATATTTTCAAAATATAGGGCCAAAACATGCTAAAAATCGATATTTTAGGTGATATCTTAAATTCTGGGCCAAAACACCCGAAAATTCGATATTTTGGAGTCCCAGAAGTGATCTGTACATGAATACTCCGTGTTAATTTTTTTTCTAAATACAGGCCCAAAACATACTGAAAATCGATCATTTAGGCGTCCAAAAGTTGATATGTGCATGCATCTTCTGTACCCGTTTACATCTCAAATTCAGGCTCCAAACACCCGAAAATTCAATATTTTTGGGTCCCAGAAGCGATCTGTACATGCCTTCTCAGATACAGACCCAAAACATGCTAAAAATCGATATTTTAGGTGCCCAAAGTCAATATGTGTATGCATCTTATGCACCCGTTTATATCCCAAATTCAACCTCAAAACACCAGAAAATTCGATATTTTTGGGTCCCAGAAGCGATCTGTATATACCTACTCAGTGCTAGAATGTTTTCTTAATATAGGCTCAAAACATGCTAAAAATCGATATTTTAAGTGTCCAAAGTCGATATGTGCATGCATCTTCTGTACCCGTTTATATCACAAATTCAGGCTCCAAACACCCAAAACTTCGATATTTTGGGGTCCCAGAAGCGATCTGTACATGCCTACTCAGATACAGGCCCAAAACATGCTGAAAATCGATATTTTATGTGCCCAAAGTCAATATTTATATGCATCTTCTGCACCCGTTAATATCCCAAATTCAACCTCAAAACACCCGAAAATTCTATATTTCTGGGTCCCAGAAGCGATCTGTAAATGCCTACTCCTAGTTAGAATGTTTTCAAGATACAGACCCAAAACATGCTCAAAATCGATATTTTAGGTGCCCAAAAGTCGATATGTGCATGCATCTTCTGTTCCCGTTTATATCTCAAATTCAGGCCCAAAACACCCGAAAATTCGATATTTTGGGGTCCCAGAGGCGATCTGTACATGCCTACTCCGTGTTAGACTATTTTAAAAATACAGGCCCAAAACATGCTGAAAATCGATATTTTAGGTGCCCAAAGTCAATATGTGCATGCATCTTCTGTACCCGTTTATATCTCAAATTCAGGCTTAAAACACCCGAAAAATCTATATTTTGGGGTCCCAGAAGCGATCTGTACATGTCTACTCAGTGCTAGAATATTTTCAAAATATAGGCCCAAAACATGATAAAAATCGATATTTTTGGTGATATCTCATATTCATTCCCAAAACACCCGAACATTCGATATATTGGAGTCCCAGAAGCGATCTGTACATGCCTACTCCGTGTTAGAGTATTTTTTAAAGACAGGCCCAAAAACATACTGAAAATCGATCTTTTAGGTGCCCAAAAGTCGATATGTGCATGGGTCTTCTGTACCCGTTTATATCTCAAATTCAGGCTCCAAACACCCGAAAATTCGATATTTTGGGGTCCCAGATGCGATTTGTACATGCCTACTCACATACAGGCCCAAAACATGCTGAAAATCGATATTTTAGGTGCCCAAAGTCAATATGTGTATGCATCTTCTGCACCCGTTTATATCCCAAATTAAACCTCAAAACACCCGAAAATTCGATATTTTTGGGTCCCAGAAGCGATCTGTATATACCTACACAGTGCTAGAATGTTTTCAAAATATAGGCTCAAAACATGCTAAAAATCGATATTTTATGTGTCCAAAGTCGATATGTGCATGCATCTTCTGTACCCGTTTATACCTCAAATTCAGGCTCAAAACATCCGAAAAGTCGGTATGTTTGAGTCCTAGAAGCGATCTGTACATGCCTACTCCTAGTTAGAATGTTTTCAAGATACAGACCCAAAACATGCTCAAAATCTATATTTTTGGTGACTAAAGTCAATATGTGCATGCATCTTTTGTACCCGTTTATATCTCAAATTCAAGCTCAAAACATTCGGAAATAAGATATTTTTGGGTCCCAGAAGCGATCTGTACATGTCTACTCAGTGATAGAATATTTTCAAAATATAGACCCAAAACCTGCTAAAAATCGATATTATATGTGCCCAAAGTCGATATCTCAAATTCATGCCCAAAACACCCGAAAATTCGATATTTTGGGGTCCTAGAAGCGATCTGCACATGCCCACTCCGTGTTAGAGTATTTTCAAAATACAGGCCCAAAACATACTGAAAATCGATCTTTTAGGTGCCCAAAAGTCGATATGTGCATGGGTCTTCTGTACCCGTTTATATCTCAAATTCAGGCTCCAAACACCTGAAAATTCGATATTTTGGGGTCCCAGAAGCGATTTGTACATGCCTACTCACATACAGGCCCAAAACATGCTGAAAATCGATATTTTAGGTGCCCAAAGTCAATATGTGTATGCATCTTCTGCACCCGTTTATATCCCAAATTAAACCTCAAAACCCCCGAAAATTCTATATTTTTGGGTCCCAGAAGCGATCTGTATATACCTACACAGTGCTAGAATGTTTTCAAAATATAGGCTCAAAACATGCTAAAAATCGATATTTTATGTGTCCAAAGTCGATATGTGCATGCATCTTCTGTACCCGTTTATACCTCAAATTCAAGCTCAAAACATCCGAAAAGTCGGTATGTTTGAGTCCTAGCAGCGATCTGTACATGCCTACTCCTAGTTAGAATGTTTTCAAGATACAGACCCAAAACATGCTCAAAATCGATATTTTTGGTGCCTAAAGTCAATATGTGCATACATCTTTTGTACCCGTTTATATCTCAAATTCAGGCTCAAAACATTCGGAAATAAGATATTTTTGGGTCCCAGAAGCGATCTGTACATGTCTACTCAGTGATAGAATATTTTCAAAATATAGGGCCAAAACATGCTAAAAATCGATATTTTAGGTGATATCTTTAATTCTGGGCCAAAACACCCTAAAATTCGATATTTTGGAGTCCCAGAAGCGATCTGTACATGAATACTCCGTGTTAAATATTTTTCTAAATACAGGCCCAAAACATACTGAAAATCGATCTTTTAGGCGTCCAAAAGTCAAAATGTGCATGCATCTTCTGTACCCGTTTACATCTCAAATTCAGGCTCCAAACACCCGAAAATTCGATATTTTGGGGTCCCAGAAGCGATCTGTACATGCCTACTCAGATACAGACCCAAAACATGCTGAAAATCGATATTTTAGGTGCCCAAAGTCAATATGTGTATGCATCTTATGCACCCGTTTATATCCCAAATTCAACCTCAAAACACCCGAAAATTCGATATTTTTGGGTCCCAGAAGCGATCTGTATATACCTACTCAGTGCTAGAATGTTTTCTTAATATAGGCTCAAAACATGCTAAAAATCGATATTTTAAGTGTCCAAAGTCGATATGTGCATGCATCTTCTGTACCCGTTTATATCTCAAATTCAGGCTCAAAACACCCGATAATTCGGTATTTATGGGTCCTAGAAGCGATCTGTACATGCCTATTCCTAGTTAGAATGTTTTCAAGATACAGACCCAAAACATGCTCAAAATCGATATTTAGGTGCCCAAAAGTCGATATGTGCATGCATCTTCAGTACCCGTTTATATCTCGAATTCAGGCTCAAAACACCCGAAAATTCAATATTTTGGCGTCCCAGAAGCGATTTGTACATGCATACTCCGTATTAGAGTATTTTTAAAATACAGGCCCAAAACATGCTAAAAATCGATATTTTAGGTGCCCAAAGTCAATATGTGCATGCATCTTCTGTATCCGTTTATATCTCAAATTTAGGCTCAAAACACTCGAAAATTCGATATTTTGGGGTCTCAGAAGCGATATGTACATGCCTACTAAGTGCTAGAATATTTTCAAAATATAGGCCCAAAACCTGCTAAAAATCGATATTATATGTGCCCAAAGTCGATATCTCAAATTCAGGCCCAAAACACCCGAAAATTCGATATTTTGGGGTCCTAGAAGCGATCTGCACATGCCCACTCCGTGTTAGAGTATTTTCAAAATACAGGCCCAAAACATACTGAAAATCGATCTTTTAGGTGCCCAAAAGTCGATATGTGCATGCATCTTCTGTAACCGTTTATATCACAAATTCAGGCTCCAAACACCCAAAACTTCGATATTTTGGGGTCCCAGAAGCGATCTGTACATGCCTACTCAGATACAGGCACAAAACATGCTGAAAATCGATATTTTAGGTGCCCAAAGTCAATATTTATATGCATCTTTTGCACCCGTTAATATCCCAAATTCAACCTCAAAACACCCAAAAATTCTATATTTCTGGGTCCCAGAAGCGATCTGTAAATGCCTACTCCTAGTTAGAATGTTTTCAAGATACAGACCCAAAACATGCTCAAAATCGATATTTTAGGTGCCCAAAAGTCGATATGTGCATGCATCTTCTGTTCCCGTTTATATCTCAAATTCAGGCCCAAAACACCCGAAAATTCGATATTTTGGAATCCCAGAGGCGATCTGTACATGCCTACTCCGTGTTAGAGTATTTTAAAAATACAGGCCCAAAACATGCTGAAAATCGATATTTAGGTGCCCAAAGTCAATATGTGCATCCATCTTCTGTACCCGTTTATATCTCAAATTCAGGCTTAAAACACCCGAAAAATCTATATTTTGGGGTCCCAGAAGCGATCTGTACATGTCTACTCAGTGCTAGAATATTTTCAAAATATAGGCCCAAAACATGATAAAAATCGATATTTTTGGTGATATCTCATATTCATTCCCAAAACACCCGAACATTCGATATTTTGGAGTCCCAGAAGCGATCTGTACATGCCTACTCCGTGTTAGAGTATTTTTTAAAGACAGGCCCAAAAACATACTGAAAATCGATCTTTTAGGTGCCCAAAAGTCGATATGTGCATGGGTCTTCTGTACCCGTTTATATCTCAAATTCAGGCTCCAAACACCCGAAAATTCGATATTTTGGGGTCCCAGAAGCGATTTGTACATGCCTACTCACATACAGGCCCAAAACAAGCTGAAAATCGATATTTTAGGTGCCCAAAGTCAATATGTGTATGCATCTTCTGCACCCGTTTATATCCCAAATTAAACCTCAAAACACCCGAAAATTCTATATTTTTGGGTCCCAGAAGCGATCTGTATATACCTACACAGTGCTAGAATGTTTTCAAAATATAGGCTCAAAACATGCTAAAAATCGATATTTTATGTGTCCAAAGTCGATATGTGCATGCATCTTCTGTACCCGTTTATACCTCAATTTCAGGCTCAAAACATCCGAAAAGTCGGTATGTTTGAGTCCTAGAAGCGATCTGTACATGCCTACTCCTAGTTAGAATGTTTTCAAGATACAGACCCAAAACATGCTCAAAATCGATATTTTTGGTGCCTAAAGTCAATATGTGCATGCATCTTTTGTACCCGTTTATATCTCAAATTCAGGCTCAAAACATTCGGAAATAAGATATTTTTGGGTCCCAGAAGCGATCTGTACATGTCTACTCAGTGATAGAATATTTTCAAAATATAGACCCAAAACCTGCTAAAAATCGATATAATATGTGCCCAAAGTCGATATCTCAAATTCAGGCCCAAAACACCCGAAAATTCGATATTTTGGGGTCCTAGAAGCGATCTGCACATGCCCACTCCGTGTTAGAGTATTTTCAAAATACAGGCCCAAAACATACTGAAAATCGATCTTTTAGGTGCCCAAAAGTCGATATGTGCATAGGTCTTCTGTACCCGTTTATATCTCAAATTCAGGCTCCAAACACCCGAAAATTCGATATTTTGGGGTCCCAGAAGCGATCTGTACATGCCTACTCACATACAGGCCCAAAACATGCTGAAAATCGATATTTTAGGTGCCCAAAGTCAATATGTGTATGCATCTTCTGCACCCGTTTATATCCCAAATTAAACCTCAAAACCCCCGAAAATTCTATATTTTTGGGTCCCAGAAGCGATCTGTATATACCTACACAGTGCTAGAATGTTTTCAAAATATAGGCTCAAAACATGCTAAAAATCGATATTTTATGTGTCCAAAGTCGATATGTGCATGCATCTTCTGTACCCGTTTATACCTCAAATTCAGGCTCAAAACATCCGAAAAGTCGGTATGTTTGAGTCCTAGAAGCGATCTGTACATGCCTACTCCTAGTTAGAATGTTTTCAAGATACAGACCCAAAACATGCTCAAAATCGATATTTTTGGTGCCTAAAGTCAATATGTGCATGCATCTTTTGTACCCGTTTATATCTCAAATTCAGGCTCAAAACATTCGGAAATAAGATATTTTTGGGTCCCAGAAGCGATCTGTACATGTCTAGTCAGTGATAGAATATTTTCAAAATATAGGGCCAAAACATGCTAAAAATCGATATTTTAGGTGATATCTTAAATTCTGGGCCAAAACACCCGAAAATTCGATATTTTGGAGTCCCAGAAGCGATCAGAACATGAATACTCCGTGTTAAATTTTTTTCTAAATACAGGCCCAAAACATACTGAAAATCGATCTTTTAGGCGTCCAAAAGTCAAAATGTGCATGCATCTTCTGTACCCGTTTACATCTCAAATTCAGGCTCCAAACACCCGAAAATTCGATATTTTGGGGTCCCAGAAGCGATTTGTACATGCATACTCCGTATTAGAGTATTTTTAAAATACAGGCCCAAAACATGCTAAAAATCGATATTTTAGGTGCCCAAAGTCAATATGTGCATGCATCTTCGGTATCCTTTTATATCTCAAATTTAGGCTCAAAACACTCGAAAATTCGATATTTTGGGGTCCCAGAAGCGATCTGTACATGCCTACTAAGTGCTAGAATATTTTCAAAAAATAGGCCCAAGAACATACTAAAAATCGATATTATAGGTGCCCAAAGTCGATATCTCAAATTCAGGCCCAAAACACCCAAAAATTCGATATTTTGGGGTCCTAGAAGCGATCTGCACATGCCCACTCCGTGTTAGAGTATTTTCAAAATATAGGCCAAAACATACTGAAAATCGATCTTTTAGGTGCCCAAAAGTCGATATGTGCATGCATCTTCTGTACCCGTTTATATCTCAAATTCAGGCTCAAAACACCCGAAAGTCCGATATTTTGGGGTCCCAGAAGCGATCTGTACATGCCTACTCCGTGTTAGAGTATTTTAAAAATACAGGCCCAAAACATGCTGAAAATCGATATTTTAGGTGCCCATTGTCAATATGTGCATGCATCTTCTGTACCCGTTTATATCTCAAATTCAGACTTAAAACACCCGAAAAATCTATATTTTGGGGTCCCAGAAGCGATCTGTACATGTCTACTCAGTGCTAGAATATTTTCAAAATATAGGCCCAAAACATGATAAAAATCGATATTTTAGGTGATATCTCAAATTCCTTCGCAAAACACCCGAACATTCGATATTTTGGAGTCCCAGAAGCGATCTGTACATGCCTACTCCGTGTTAGAGTATTTTTTAAATAAAGGCCCATAAACATACTGAAAATCGATCTTTTAGGTGACCAAAAGTCGATATGTGCATGGATCTTCTGTACAGGTTTATATCTCAAATTCAGGCTCCAAACACCCGAAATTTCGATATTTTGGGGTCCCAGAAGCGATCTGTACATGCTTACTCAGATACAGGCCAAAAACATGCTGAAAATCGATATTTTAGGTGCCCAAAGTCAATATGTGTATGCATCTTCTGCACCCGTTTATATCCCAAATTAAACCTCAAAACACCCGAAAATTCTATATTTTTGGGTCCCAGAAGCGATCTGTATATACCTACACAGTGCTAGAATGTTTTAAAAATATAGGCTCAAAACATGCTAAAAATCGATATTTTATGTGTCCAAAGTCGATATGTGCATGCATCTTCTGTACCCGTTTATACCTCAAATTCAGGCTCAAAACATCCGAAAAGTCGGTATGTTTGAGTCCTAGAAGCGATCTGTACATGCCTACTCCTAGTTAGAATGTTTTCAAGATACAGACCCAAAACATGCTCAAAATCGATATTTTAGGTGCCCAATAGTCGATATGTGCATGCATCTTCTGTACCCGTTTATATCTCAAATTCAGGCTCCAAACACCCGAAAATTCTATAATTTGGGGTCCCAGAAGCGATCTGTACATGTCTACTCAGTGCTTGAATATTTTCAAAATATAGGCCCAAAACATGATTAAAATCGATTTTTTAGGTGATATCTCAAATTCAGGCTCAAAACACCCGAAAATACGATATTTTGGGGTCCCAGAAGCGATCTGTACATGCCTACTCCTTGTTAGAGTATTTTCAAAATACAGGCCCACAACATGCTGAAAATCAATATTTTAGGTGCCCAAAGTCAATATATGCATTAATCTTCTGTACCCGTTTATATCTCAAATTCATGCTCAAAACGCCCGAAAATTCGATATTTTGGGGTCCCAGAAGCGATCTGTACATGCGTGCTCAGATACAGGCCCAAATCATGCTGAAAATCGATATTTTAGGTGCCCAAAGTCGATATCTCAAATTCAGGCCCAAAACACCGGAAAATTCGATATTTTGGGGTCCTAGAAGCGATCTGTACATGCCTACTCCGTGTTAGAGTATTTTCAAAATACAGGCCCAGAACATACTGAAAATCGATCTTTTAGGTGCCCAAAAGTCGATATGTGCATGCATTTTCTCTACCCGTTTATATCTCAAATTCAGGCTCCAAACACCGAAAATTCGATATTTTGGGGTCCCAGAAGAGATCTGTACATGCCTACTCAGATACAGGCCCAAAACATGCTGAAAATCGATATTTTAGGTGCCCAAAGTCAATATGTGTATGCATCTTCTGCACCCGTTTATATCCCTAATTCAACCTCAAAATACCTGAAAATTCTATATTTTTGGGTCCCAGAAGCGATCTGTACATGCCTACTCAGTGCTAGAATGTTTTCAAAATAAAGGCTCAAAACATGCTAAAAAACGATATATTATGTGTCCAATGTCGATATTTGCATGCATCTTCTGTACCCGTTTATATCTCAAATACAGGCTCAAAACACCCGAAAGTTCGATATTTTAGGGTCCCAGAAGCGATCTGTACATGCCTACTCCGTGTTAGAGTATTTTAAAAATACAGGCCCAAAACATGTTGAAAATCGATATTTTAGGTGCCCAAAGTCAATATGTGCATGCATCTTCTGCACCAGTTTATATCTTAAATTCAGGCTTAAAACACCCGAAAATTCTATATTTTGGGGTCCCAGAAGCGATCTGTACATGTTTACTCAGTGCTAGAATATTTTCAAAATATAGGCCCAAAACATGATAAAAATCGATATTTTAGGTGATATCTCAAATTCATTCCCAAAACACCCGGAAATTCGATATTTTGGGGTCCCAGAAGCGATCTGTACATGCCTGCTCCGTGTTAGAGTATTTTCTAAATACAGGCCCGAAACATACTGAAAATCGATCTTTTATGGGCAAAAAAGTCGATAAGTGCATGCATCTTCTGTACCCGTTTATATCTCAAATTCAGGCTCCAAACACCCGAAATTTCAATATTTTTGGGTCCCAGAAGCAATCTGTATATACCTACTCAGTGCTAGAATGTATTCAAAATATTGGCTCAAAACATGCTAAAAATTGGTATTTTAAGTGTCCAAAGTCGATATGTGCTTGCATCTTTTGTACCCGTTTATACCTCAAATTCAGGCTCAAAACATCCGAAAAGTCAGTATGTTTGGGTCCTAGAAGCGATCTGTACATGCCTACTCCTAGTTAGAATGTTTTTAAGATACAAACCCAAAACATGCTCAAAATCGATATTTTAGGTGCCCAAAAGTCGATATGTGCATGCTTCTTCTGTACCCGTTTATATCTCAAATACAGGCTCAAAACACCCGAAAATTCGATATTTTGGGGTCCCAGAAGCGATCTGTACACGCCTACTCCGTGTTAGAGTATTTTAAAAATACAGGCTAAAACATGATGAAAATCGATATTTTAGGTGCCCAAAGTCAATATGTGCATGCATCTTCTGTACCCGTTTATATCTTAAATTCAGGCTTAAAACACCCAAAAATTCTATATTTTGGGGTCCCAGAAGCGATCTGTACATGTCTACTGAGTGCTAGAATATTTTCAATATATAGGCCCAAAACATGATAAAAATCGATATTTTAAGTGATATCTCAAATTCATTCCCAAAACACCCGAAAATTCGATATATTGGGGTCCCAGAAGCGATCTGTACATGCCTACTACGTGTTAGAGTATTTTCTAAATACAGTCCCAAAACATACTAAAAATCGATGTTTCAGGTGCCCAAAAGTCGATATGTGCATGCATCTTCTGTACCCGTTTATATCTCAAATTCAGGCTCAAAACACACGATAATTCGATATTTTGGGGTTCAGAAGCGATCTGTACATACTTACTCAGTGATAAAATATTTTCAAAATATTGGCCCATACCATGCTAAAAATCGATATTTTAGGTGCCCAAAGTCGATATCTCAAATTTAGGCCCAAAACACCCGAAAATTCGATATTTTAGGGTCCCAGAAGCGATCTGTACATGCCTACTCAGTGCTAGAATGTTTTCAAAATATAGGCTCAAAACATGTTAAAAATCGATAGTTTAAGTGTCCAAAGTCGATATGTGCATGCATTTTCTGTACCTGTTTATATCTCAAATTCATGCTCCAAACACCCGAAAATTCGATATTTTTGGGTCCCAGAAGCGATCAGTTAATGCCTACTCAGTGCTAGAATGTTTTCAAAATATAGGCTTAAAACATGCTAAAAATCGATATTTTAAGTGTCCAAAGTCGATATGTGCTTGCATCTTCTGTACCTTTTTATATCTCAAATTCAGGCTTAAAACATCTGAAAATTCGTTATTTTTGGGTCCTAGAAGCGATCTGTACATGACTACTCCTAGATAGAATGTTTTCAAGATACAGACCCAAAACATGCTCAAAATCGATATTTTAGGTGCCCAAAAGTCGATATGTGCATGCATCTTCAGTACCCGTTTATATCTCAAATTCAGGCTCAAAACACCCGAAAATTCGATTTTTTTGGGTTCAGAAGCGATCTGTACATGCCTACTCAGTGCTAGAATATTTTCAAAATATAGGCCCATAACATGCTAAAAATCGATATTTTAGATGCCCAAAGTCGATATCTCAAATTCAGGCAAAAATCACCCTAAAATTCGATATTTTGGGGTCCTAGAAGCGATCTGAACATGCCTACTCCGTGTTAGAGTATTTTCAATATTCAGGCCCAAAACATACTGGAAATCGATCTTTTAGGTGCCCAAAAGTCGATTTCTGCATGCATCTTCTGTACCCGTTTATATCTCAAATTCAAGCTCCAAACACCCGAGAATTCGATATTTTGGGGTCCCAGAAGCAAACTGTACATGCCTACTCAGAAACAGGCCCAAAACATGCTGAAAATCGATATTTTTGGTGCCCAAAGTCAATATGTGTATGCATCTTCTGCTCCCGTTTATATTCCAAATTCAACCACAAAACACCCGAAAATTCGATATATTTGGGTCACAGTAGCGATCAGTTCATGCATACTCAGTGGTAGAGTATTTTTAAAATACAGGCCCAAAACATACTGAAAATCGATCTTTTAGGTGCCCAAAAGTGGATATGTGCATGCATCTTCTGTGCCCCTTTTATATCTCAAATTCAGGCTCCAAACACCCGAAACTTCGATATTTTGGGGTCCCAGACGCGATCTGTGCATGCTTACTCCGTGTTAGAGTATTTTCAATATAAAGGCCCAATACATGCTGAAAATAGATATTTTAGGTGCCCAAAGTCAATATGTGCATGCATCTTTTGTACCCGTTTATATCTCAAATTCAGGCTCAAAACACTCGGAAATTAGATATTTTGGGATCTCAGAAGCGATCTGTACATGTCTACTCAGTGCTAGAATATTTTCAAAACATAGGGCCAAAACATGCTAAAAATCGATATTTTAGGTGATATCTCAAATTCAGGATCAAAACACCCAAAAATTCGATATTTTGGGGTCCCAGAAGCGATCTGTACATGCCTAATCAGATACAGGCCCAAAACATGCTGAAAATCGATATTTTAGGTGCCCAAAGTCAATATGTGTATGAATCTTCTGCACCTGTTAATATCCCCAGTTCAACCTCAAAACACCCGAAAATTCGATATTTTGGGGTCCCAGAAGCAATCTGTACATGCCTACTCAGTGCTGGAATGTTGTCAAAATATAGGCTCAAAACATGCTAAAAATCGATATTATAAGTGTCCAAAGTCGATATTTGCATGCATCTTCTGTACCCGTTTATATCTCAAATTCAGGCTCAAAACACCCGAAAATTCGGTATTTTTGGATCATAGAAGCGATCTGTTCATGCCTACTCCTAGTTAGAATGTTTTCAAGATACAGACCCAAAACATGCTAAAAATCGATATTTTAGGTGATATCTCAAATTCATTCCCAAAACACCCGAAAATTCAATATTTTGGGGTCCCAGAAGCGATCTGTACATGCCTACTCCGTATTAGAGTATTTTCAAAATAAAGGCCCAAAACATGCTGAAAATCGATATTTTAGGTGCCCAAAGTCAATATGTGCATGCATTTTCAGTACCCGTTTATATCTCAAATTCAGGCTCAAAACACACTTGAAAATTCAATAATTTGGGGTCCCAGAAGCGATCTGTACATGCCTACTGAGATACAGGCCCAAAACATGCTAAAATCCGATATTTTAGGTGCCCAAAGTCAATATGTGCATGCATCTTCTGTACCCGTTTATATCCCAAATTCAACCTCAAAGCACCCGAAAATTCGATATTTTTGGGTCCCAGAGGCGATCTGTACATGCCTACTCCTACTTAGAATGTTTTCAAGATACAGACCCAAAACATGCTCAAAATCGATATTTTTGGAGCCCAAAAGTCGATATGTGCATGCATCTTCAATACCCGTTTATATCTCAAATTCAGCCTCAAAACACCCGAAAATTCGATATTTTGGGGTCCCAGAAGCGATCTGTACATGCCTACTCTATGTTAGAGTATTTTCAAAATACAGGCCCAAAACATGCTAAAAATCGGTATTTTAGGTGCCCAAAGTCAATATGTGCATGCATCTTCTGTACCCGTTTATATCTCAAATTCAGGCTCAAAACACCCAAGAATTCGATATTTTGGGGTCCCAGAAGCAATCTGTATAAGCCTACTCAGTGCTAGAATATTTTCAAAATATAGGCCCAAAACATCGTAAAAATCGATATTTTAGGTGCCCAAAAGTCGATATGTGTATCCATCTTCAATACCCGTTTATATCTCAAATTCAGGCTCAAAACACCGCAAATTCGATATTTTGGGGTCCCAGAAGGGATCTGTACATGCCTACTCCATGTTAGAGTATTTTCAAAATACAGGCCCAAAACATGATGAAAATCGGTATTTTAGGTGCCCAAAGTCAATATGTGCATGCATCTTCTGTACCCGTTTATATCTCAAATTCAGGCTCAAAACACCCGTAAATTCAATATTTTGGGGTCCCAGAAGCGATCTGTACATGCCTACTCCGTGTTAGAGTATTTTCAAAATACAGGCCCAAAACATGCTGAAAATCAATCTTTTAGTTGCCCAAAAGTCGATATGTGCATGAATCTTCTGTACCCATTTATATCTAAAATTCAGGCTCCAAACACCCGAAAAATCGATATTTTGGGGTCCCAGAAGCGATCTGTACATGCCTACTCAGATACAGGCCTAAAACATGCTCAAAATCGATATTTTAGGTGCCCAAAGTCAATATGTGTATGCATCTTCTGCACCCGTTTATATCCCAAATTCAACCTCAAAACACCCGAAAATGCGATATTTTTGGTCCCAGAAGCGATCTGCACATGCCTACTCCGTGTTAGAGTATTTTCAAAATACAGGCCCAAAACATGCTTAAAAATCGATGTTTTAGGTCCCAAAAGTCAATTTGTGCATGGATCTTCTGTACCCGTTTATATCTCAAATTCAGGCTGAAAACACCCGTAAATTGAATATTTTGCGGTCCCAGGAGCGATCTGTACATGCCTACTCCGTGTTAGAGTATTTTCAGAATACAGGCCCAAAACATGCTGAAAATCGATATTTTAGGTGCCAAAAGTCAATATGTGCATGAATCTTCTGTACCCGTTTATATCTCAAATTCAGGCTCAAAACACCCGAAAATTCAATTTTTTGGGGTCCCAGAAGCGATCTGTACATGCCTACTCCGTGTTAGAGTATTTTCAAAATACAGGCCCAAAACATGCTGAAAATCGTTATTTTAGGTGCCCAAAGTCAATATGTTCATGCATCTTCTGTACCCGTTTATATCACAAATTGAACCTCAAAGCACCCGAAAATTCGATATTTTTGGGTCCCAAAGGCGATCTGTACATGCCTACTCAGTGCTAGAATGTTTTTTTTAAATATAGGCTCAAAACATGCTAAAAATCGATATTTTAAGTGTCCAAAGTCGATATGAGCATGCATCTTCTGTACCGGTTTATATCTCAAATTCAGGCTCATAACACCCGAAAATTCGGTATTTTTGGGTCCTAGAAGCGATCTGTACATGCCTACTATTACTTAGAATGTTTTAAAGATACAGACACAAAACATGCTCAAAATCGATATTTTAGGTGCCCAAAAGTCGATATGGGCATCCATCTTCAATACCCGTTTATATCTCAAATTCAGGCTCAAAACACCGAAAATTCGATATTTTGGGGTCCCAGAAGCGATCTGTACATGCCTACTCCATGTTAGAGTATTTTCAAAATACAGGCCCAAAACATGATGAAAATCGGTATTTTAGGTGCCCAAAGTCAATATGTGCATGCATCTTCTGTACCCGTTTATATCTCAAATTCAGGCTCAAAACACCCAAAAATTCGATATTTTGGGGTCCCAGAAGCAATCTGTACATGCCTACTCAGTGCTAGAATATTTTCAAAATATAGGCCCAAAACATGGTAAAAATCGATATTTTAGGTGCCCAAAGTCGATATCTCAAACTCAGGCCCAAAACACCCAAAAATTTGATATTTTGGGGTCCCAGAAGCGATCTGTACATGCCTACTCTGTGTTAGAGTATTTTCAAAATAAAGGCCCAAAACATATTGAAAATCGATCTTTTAGGTGCCCAAAAGTCGATATATGCATGCATCTTCTGTACCCGTTTATATCTCAAATTCAGGCTCAAAACACCCGAAAATTCGATATTTTGGGGTCCCAGAAACGAACTGTACATTCCTACTCAGATACAGGACCAAAATATGCTGAAAATCAAATATTTTAGGTGCTCAAAGTCAATATGTGCATGCATCTTCTGTACCCGTTTATATCTCAAATTCAGGCTCAAAACACCCGAAAATTCAATATTTTGGGGTCCAAGAAGCGATCTGTACATGCCTACTTAGTGCTAGAATTTTTTCGAAATATAGGCCAAAAACATGCTAAAAATCGATATTTTAGGTGCTCAAAGTCGATATACTCAAATTCAGGCCCTAAACACCCGAAAATTTGATATTTTGGGGTCCCAGAATCGATCTGTACATGCCTACTCCGTGTTAGAGTATTTTCAAAATACAGGCCCAAAACATACTGAAAATCGATCTTTTAGGTGCCCAAAATTCGATATGTGTATGCATCTTCTGTACCCGTTTATATCTCAAATTCAGGCTCCAAACACCAGAAAATACGATATTTTAAGGGCCCAGAAGCGATCTGTACATGCCTACTCCATGTTAGAGTAATTTCAAAATACATGCCCAAAACATGCTGAAAATCGATATTTTAGGTGCCCAAAGTCAATATGTGTATGCATCTTCTGCACTCGTTTATATCTCAAATTCAGGCTCGAAACACCAGAAAATTCGATATTTTTGGGTCCTTGAAGCAATCTGTACATGTCTACTACTAGTTAGAATGTATTCAAGATACAGACACAAAACATGCTCAAAATCGATATTTAAGGTGTCCAAAAGTCGATATGTGCATGCATCTTCAGAACCCATTAATATCTCAAATTCAGTCTCAAAACACCCGAAAATTCGATATTTTGGGGTTCCAGAAGCGATCTGTTCATCCCTACTCCGTGTTAGAATATTTTCAAAATACAGGCCCAAAACATGCTGAAAATCGATATTTTAGGTGCCCAAAGTCAGTATGTGCATGAATCTTCTGTACCCGTTTATATCTCAAATTCAGGCTCAAAACACCCGAAAATTCGATATTTCGGGGTCCATGAAGCGATCTGTACATGCCTACTCAGTGCTAGAATATTTTCAAAATATAGGCCCAAAACATGCTAAAAATCGATATTTAAGGTGCCCAATATCTATATCTCAAATTCAGGCCCCAAACACCAGAAAATTCGATGTTTTGGGGTCCCGGAAGCGATCTGTACATGCCTACTCCGTGTTAGAGTATTTTGAAAATATAGGCCCAAAATAAACTGAAAATCGATCTTTTAGGTGCCCAAAAGTCAATATGGGTCTGCATCTTCTGCACCCGTTTATATTCCAAAATCAACCTCAAAACACCCGAAAATTCGATATTTTTGAGCCCCAGAAGCGATCTGTACATGCCTACTCAGTGCTAGAACGTTTTCGAAATATAGGCTCAAAACATGCTGAAAATCGATATTTTAAGTGTCCAAAGTCGATATGTGCATGCATCTTCTGTATCCGTTTATATCTCAAATTCAGGCTGAAAACACCCGAAAATTCGCTTTTATTGGGTCCTACAAGCGATCTGTACATGCCTACTCCTAGTTAGAATGTTTTCAAGATACAGACCCGAAACATGCACAAAATCGATATTTTAGGTGCCCAAAAGTCGATATGAACATGCATCTTCAGTACCCGTTTATATCTCAAATTCTGGCTCAAAACACCCGAAAATTCGATATTTTGGGGTCCTAGAAGCGATCTGTACATGCCTTCTCAGTGCTAGAATATTGTCAAAATATAGGCCCAAAACATGCTAAAAATCGATATTTTAGGTGCCCAAAATCGATATCTCAAATTAAGGCCCAAAACACCCGTAAATTCGATATTTTGGGGTCCCAGATGCGATCTGTACATGTCTACTCCGTGTTAGAGTATTTTTTAAATATAGGCCCAAAGCATACTGAAAATCAATCTTTTAGTTGCCGAAAAGTCGATATGTGCATTAATCTTCTGTACCCATTTATATCTAAAATTCAGCCTCCAAACACCCGAAAATTCGATATTTTGGGGTCCCAGAAGCGATCTGTACATGCCTACTCAGATACAGGCCTAAAACATGCTCAAAATCGATATTTTAGGTGCCCAAAGTCAATATGTGTATGCATCTTCTGCACCCGTTTATATCCCAAATTCAACCTCAAAACACCCGAAAATGCGATATTTTTGGTCCCAGAAGCGATCTGCACATGCCTACTCCGTGTTAGAGTATTTTCAAAATACAGGCCCAAAACATGCTAAAAATCGATGTTTTAGGTCCCAAAAGTCAATTTGTGCATGGATCTTCTGTACCCGTTTATATCTCAAATTCAGGCTGAAAACACCCGAAAATTCAATATTTTGCGGTCCCAGAAGCGATCTGTACATGCCTACTCCGTGTTAGAGTATTTTCAAAATACAGGCCCAAAACATGCTGAAAATCGTTATTTTAGGTGCCCAAAGTCAATATGTGCATGCATCTTCTGTACCCGTTTATATCTCAAATTCAACCTCAAAGCACCCGAAAATTCGATATTTTTGGGTCCCAAAGGCGATCTGTACATGCCTACTCAGTGCTAGAATGTTTTTTTTAAATATAGGCTCAAAACATGCTAAAAATCGATATTTTAAGTGTCCAAAGTCGATATGAGCATGCATCTTCTGTACCGGTTTATATCTCAAATTCAGGCTCAAAACACCCGAAAATTCGGTATTTTTGGGTCCTAGAAGCGATCTGTACATGCCTACTATTACTTAGAATGTTTTCAAGATACAGACCCAAAACATGCTCAAAATCGATATTTTAGGTGCCCAAAAGTCGATATGTGCATCCATCTTCAATACCCGTTTATATCTTAAATTCAGGCTCAAAACACCGAAAATTCGATATTTTTGGGTCCCAGAAGCGATCTGTACATGCCTTCTCCATGTTAGAGTATTTTCAAAATACAGGCCCAAAACATGATGAAAATCGGTATTTTAGGTGCCCAAAGTCAATATGTGCATGCATCTTCTGTACCCGTTTATATCTCAAATTCAGGCTCAAAACACCCAAAAATTCGACATTTTGGGGTCCCAGAAGCAATCTGTACATGCCTACTCAGTGCTAGAATATTTTCAAAATATAGGCCCAAAACATGGTAAAAATCGATATTTTAGGTGCCCAAAGTCGATATCTCAAACTCAGGCCCAAAACACCCAAAAATTCGATATTTTAGGGTCCCAGAAGCGATCTGTACATGCCTACTCTGTGTTAGAGTATTTTCAAAATAAAGGCCCAAAACATATTGAAAATCGATCTTTTAGGTGCCCAAAAGTCGATATATGCATGCATCTTCTGTACCCGTTTATATCTCAAATTCAGGCTCAAAACACCCGAAAATTCGATATTTTCTGGGTCCCAGAAACGAACTGTACATTCCTACTCAGATACAGGACCAAAACATGCTGAAAATCAAATATTTTAGGTGCTCAAAGTCAATATGTGCATGCATCTTCTGTACCCGTTTATATCTCAAATTCAGGCTCAAAACACCCGAAAATTCAATATTTTGGGGTCCAAGAAGCGATCTGTACATGTCTACTCAGTGCTAGAATTTTGTCAAAATATAGGCCCAAAACATCCTAAAAATCGATATTTTAGGTGCCCAAATTCGATATCTCAAATTAAGGCCCAAAACACCCAAAAATTCGATATTTTGGGGTCCCAGAAGCGATCTGTACATGTCTACTCCGTGTTAGAGTATTTAAAAAAAAAAGGCCCAGAGCATACTGAAAATCGATCTTTTAGTTGCCCAAAAGTCGATATGTGCATGCATCTTCTGTACCCGTTTATATCTCAAATTCAGGCTCCAAACACCCGAAAATTCGATATTTTGGGGTCCCAGAAGCGATCTGTACATGCCTACTATGATACAGGCTCAAAACATGCTGAAAATCGATATTTTAGGTGCCCAAAGTCAATATGTGTATCCATCTTCTGCACCTGTTTATATCTCAAATTCAGGTTCGAAACACCAGAAAATTCGATATTTTTGGGTCCTAGAAGCGATCTGTACATGTCTACTACTAGTTAAAATGTTTTCAAGATACCGACACAAAACATGCTCAAAATCGATATTTTAGGTGCCCTAAAGTCGATATGTGCATGCATCTTCAGTACCCGTTTATATCCCAAATTCATCCTCAAAACATCCGAAAATTCGATATTTTTGGGTCTGAGAAGCGTTCTGTACATGCCTACCCAGTGCTAGAATGTTTTCAAAAAATAGGCTCAAAACATGCTAAAAATCGAAATTTTAATTGTCCAAAGTCGATATGTGCATGCATCTTCTGTTCCCGTTTATATCTCAAATTCAGGCTCAAAACACCCGAAAAGTCGGTATTTTTGGGTCCAAAAGCGATCTGTACATGCCTACTCCTAATTATAATCTTTTCAAGATACAGACCCAAAACATGCACAAAATCGATATTTTAGGTGCCCAAAAGTCGATATGTGCATGCATCTTCTGTACCCGTTTATATCTCAAATTCAGGCTCAAAACACCCGAAAATTCGATATCTTGGGGTACGAGAAGCGATCTGTACATGCCTACTCAGTGCTAGAATATTTTCAAAATATAGGCACAAAACATACTAAAAATCGATATTTTTGGTGTCCAAAGTCGATATCTCAAATTCAGGCCCCAAACACCCGAAAATTCGATATTTTGGGGTCCCAGAAGCGATTTGTACATGCCTACTCCGTGTTAGAGTATTTTCAAAATAGAGGCCTAAAACATGCTGAAAATCGATATTTTAGGTGCCCAAAGTCAATATGTGTATGCATCTTCTGCACCCGTTTATGTCCCAAATTCAACCTCTAAACACCCGAAAATTAGATATTTTTGCGTCCTAGAAGCGATCTGTACATGCATACTTAGTGCTAGAATTTTTTCGAAATATAGGCCAAAAACATGCTAAAAATCGATATTTTAGGTGCTCAATGTCGATATACTCAAATTCAGGCCCTAAACACCCGAAAATTTGATATTTTGGGGTCCCAGAATCGATCTGTACATGCCTACTCCGTGTTAGAGTATTTTCAAAATACAGGCCCAAAACATACTGAAAATCGATCTTTTAGGTGCCCAAAATTCGATATGTGTATGCATCTTCTGTACCCGTTTATATCTCAAATTCAGGCTCCAAACACCAGAAAATACGATATTTTAAGGGCCCAGAAGCGATCTGTACATGCCTACTCCATGTTAGAGTATTTTCAAAATACATGCCCAAAACATGCTGAAAATCGATATTTTAGGTGCCCAAAGTCAATATGTGTATGCATCTTCTGCACTCGTTTATATCTCAAATTCAGGCTCGAAACACCAGAAAATTCGATATTTTTGGGTCCTTGTAGCAATCTGTATATGTCTACTACTAGTTAGAATGTATTCAAGATACAGACACAAAACATGCTCAAAATCGATATTTAAGGTGCCCAAAAGTGATATGTGCATGCATCTTCAGAACCCATTAATATCTCAAATTCAGTCTCAAAACACCCGAAAATTCGATATTTTGGGGTTCCAGAAGCGATCTGTTCATCCCTACTCCGTGTTAGAATATTTTCAAAATACAGGCCCAAAACATGCTGAAAATCGATATTTTAGGTGCCCAAAGTCAGTATGTGCATGAATCTTCTGTACCCGTTTATATCTCAAATTCAGGCTCAAAACACCCAAAAATTCGATATTTTGGGGTCCCAGAAGCAATCTGTACATGCCTACTCAGTGCTAGAATATTTTCAAAATATAGGCCCAAAACATGGTAAAAATCGATATTTTAGGTGCCCAAAGTCGATATCTCAAACTCAGGCCCAAAACACCCAAAAATTCGATATTTTAGGGTCCCAGAAGCGATCTGTACATGCCTACTCTGTGTTAGAGTATTTTCAAAATAAAGGCCCAAAACATATTGAAAATCGATCTTTTAGGTGCCCAAAAGTCGATATATGCATGCATCTTCTGTACCCGTTTATATCTCAAATTCAGGCTCAAAACACCCGAAAATTCGATATTTTCTGGGTCCCAGAAACGAACTGTACATTCCTACTCAGATACAGGACCAAAACATGCTGAAAATCAAATATTTTAGGTGCTCAAAGTCAATATGTGCATGCATCTTCTGTACCCGTTTATATCTCAAATTCAGGCTCAAAACACCCGAAAATTCAATATTTTGGGGTCCAAGAAGCGATCTGTACATGTCTACTCAGTGCTAGAATTTTGTCAAAATATAGGCCCAAAACATGCTAAAAATCGATATTTTAGGTGCCCAAAGTCGATATCTCAAATTTAGGCCCAAAACACCCAAAAATTCGATATTTTGGGGTCCCAGAAGCGATCTGTACATGTCTACTCCGTGTTAGAGTATTTAAAAAAAAAAGGCCCAAAGCATACTGAAAATCGATCTTTTAGTTGCCCAAAAGTCGATATGTGCATGCATCTTCTGTACCCGTTTATATCTCAAATTCAGGCTCCAAACACCCGAAAATTCGATATTTTGGGGTCCCAGAAGCGATCTGTACATGCCTACTATGATACAGGCTCAAAACATGCTGAAAATCGATATTTTAGGTGCCCAAAGTCAATATGTGTATCCATCTTCTGCACCTGTTTATATCTCAAATTCAGGTTCGAAACACCAGAAAATTCGATATTTTTGGGTCCTAGAAGCGATCTGTACATGTCTACTACTAGTTAGAATGTTTTCAAGATACCGACACAAAACATGCTCAAAATCGATATTTTAGGTGCCCAAAAGTCGATATGTGCATGCATCTTCAGTACCCGTTTATATCCCAAATTCATCCTCAAAACATCCGAAAATTCGATATTTTTGGGTCTGAGAAGCGTTCTGTACATGCCTACCCAGTGCTAGAATGTTTTCAAAAAATAGGCTCAAAACATGCTAAAAATCGAAATTTTAATTGTCCAAAGTCGATATGTGCATGCATCTTCTGTTCCCGTTTATATCTCAAATTCAGGCTCAAAACACCCGAAAAGTCGGTATTTTTGGGTCCAAAAGCGATCTGTACATGCCTACACCTAATTATAATCTTTTCAAGATACAGACCCAAAACATGCACAAAATCGATATTTTAGTTGCCCAAAAGTCGATATGTGCATGCATCTTCTGTACCCGTTTATATCTCAAATTCAGGCTCAAAACACCCGAAAATTCGATATCTTGGGGTACCAGAAGCGATCTGTACATGCCTACTCAGTGCTAGAATATTTTCAAAATATAGGCACAAAACATACTAAAAATCGATATTTATGGTGTCCAAAGTCGATATCTCAAATTCAGGCCCCAAACACCCGAAAATTCGATATTTTGGGGTCCCAGAAGCGATTTGTACATGCCTACTCCGTGTTAGAGTATTTTCAAAATAGAGGCCTAAAACATGCTGAAAATCGATATTTTAGGTGCCCAAAGTCAATATGTGTATGCATCTTCTGCACCCGTTTATGTCCCAAATTCAACCTCTAAACACCCGAAAATTAGATATTTTTGCGTCCCAGAAGCGATCTGTACATGCCTACTTAGTGCTAGAATTTTTTCGAAATATAGGCCAAAAACATGCTAAAAATCGATATTTTAGGTGCCCAAAGTCGATATCTCAAACTCAGGCCCAAAACACCCAAAAATTCGATATTTTGGGGTCCCAGAAGCGATCTGTACATGCCTACTCTGTGTTAGAGTATTTTCAAAATAAAGGCCCAAAACATATTGAAAATCGATCTTTTAGGTGCCCAAAAGTCGATATATGCATGCATCTTCTGTACCCGTTTATATCTCAAATTCAGGCTCAAAACACCCGAAAATTCGATATTTTGGGGTCCCAGAAACGAACTGTACATTCCTACTCAGATACAGGACCAAAACATGCTGAAAATCAAATATTTTAGGTGCTCAAAGTCAATATGTGCATGCATCTTCTGTACCCGTTTATATCTCAAATTCAGGCTCAAAACACCCGAAAATTCAATATTTTGGGGTCCAAGAAGCGATCTGTACATGTCTACTCAGTGCTAGAATATTGTCAAAATATAGGCCCAAAACATGCTAAAAATCGATATTTTAGGTGCCCAAAGTCGATATCTCAAATTAAGGCCCAAAACACCCAAAAATTCGATATTTTGGGGTCCCAGAAGCGATTTGTACATGCCTACTCCGTGTTAGAGTATTTTCAAAATAGAGGCCTAAAACATGCTGAAAATCGATATTTTAGGTGCCCAAAGTCAATATGTGTATGCATCTTCTGCACCCGTTTATGTCCCAAATTCAACCTCTAAACACCCGAAAATTAGATATTTTTGCGTCCCAGAAGCGATCTGTACATGCCTACTTAGTGCTAGAATTTTTTCGAAATATAGGCCAAAAACATGCTAAAAATCGATATTTTAGGTGCTCAAAGTCGATATACTCAAATTCAGGCCCTAAACACCCGAAAATTTGATATTTTGGGGTCCCAGAATCGATCTGTACATGCCTACTCCGTGTTAGAGTATTTTCAAAATACAGGCCCAAAACATACTGAAAATCGATCTTTTAGGTGCCCAAAATTCGATATGTGTATGCATCTTCTGTACCCGTTTATATCTCAAATTCAGGCTCCAAACACCAGAAAATACGATATTTTAAGGGCCCAGAAGCGATCTGTACATGCCTACTCCATGTTAGAGTAATTTCAAAATACATGCCCAAAACATGCTGAAAATCGATATTTTAGGTGCCCAAAGTCAATATGTGTATGCATCTTCTGCACTCGTTTATATCTCAAATTCAGGCTCGAAACACCAGAAAATTCGATATTTTTGGGTCCTTGAAGCAATCTGTACATGTCTACTACTAGTTAGAATGTATTCAAGATACAGACACAAAACATGCTCAAAATCGATATTTAAGGTGCCCAAAAGTCGATATGTGCATGCATCTTTAGAACCCATTAATATCTCAAATTCAGTCTCAAAACACCCGAAAATTCGATATTTTGGGGTTCCAGAAGCGATCTGTTCATCCCTACTCCGTGTTAGAATATTTTCAAAATACAGGCCCAAAACATGCTGAAAATCGATATTTTAGGTGCCCAAAGTCAGTATGTGCATGAATCTTCTGTACCCGTTTATATCTCAAATTCAGGCTCAAAACACACGAAAATTCGATATTTCGGGGTCCATGAAGCGATCTGTACATGCCTACTCAGTGCTAGAATATTTTCAAAATATAGGCCCAAAACATGCTAAAAATCGATATTTAAGGTGCCCAATATCTATATCTCAAATTCAGGCCCCAAACACAAGAAAATTCGATGTTTTGGGGTCCCGGAAGCGATCTGTACATGCCTACTCCGTGTTAGAGTATTTTGAAAATATAGGCCCAAAATAAACTGAAAATCGATCTTTTAGGTGCCCAAAAGTCAATATGGGTCTGCATCTTCTGCACCCGTTTATATTCCAAAATCAACCTCAAAACACCCGAAAATTCGATATTTTTGAGCCCCAGAAGCGATCTGTACATGCCTACTCAGTGCTAGAACGTTTTCAAAATATAGGCTCAAAACATGCTGAAAATCGATATTTTAAGTGTCCAAAGTCGATATGTGCATGCATCTTCTGTATCCGTTTATATCTCAAATTCAGGCTCAAAACACCCGAAAATTCGCTATTTTTGGGTCCTAGAAGCGATCTGTACATGCCTACTCCTAGTTAGAATGTTTTCAAGATACAGACCCGAAACATGCACAAAATCGATATTTTAGGTGCCCAAAAGTCGATATGAACATGCATCTTCAGTACCCGTTTATATCTCAAATTCTGGCTCAAAACACCCGAAAATTCGATATTTTGGGGTCCTAGAAGCGATCTGTACATGCCTACTCAGTGCTAGAATATTTTCAAAATATAGGCCCAAAACATACTAAAAATCGATATTTTAGGTGTCCAAAGTCGATATCTCAAATTCAGGCCCCAAACACCCGAAAATTCAATATTTTGGGGTCCCAGAAGCGATCTGTACATGCCTACTCAGTGTTAGAGTATTTTTAAAATACAGGCCCAAAACATGCTGAAAATCGATATTTTAGGTGCCCAAAGTCAATATGTGTATGCATCTTCTGCAACCGTTTATGTCCCAAATTCAACCTCTAAACACCCGAAAATTCGATATTTTTGCGTCCTAGAAGCGATCTGTACATGCCTACTTAGTGCTAGAATATTTTCAAAATATAGGCCCAAAACATGCTAAAAATCGATATTTTAGGTGCTCAAAGTCGATATACTCAAATTCAGGCCCAAAACACCCGAAAATTTGATATTATGGGGTCCCAGAAGCGATCTGTACATGTCTACTCCGTGTTAGAGTATTTTCAAAATACAGGCCCAAAACATACTGAAAATCGATCTTTTAGGTGCCCAAAATTCGATATGTGTATGCATCTTCTGTACCCGTTTATATCTCAAATTCAGGCTCCAAACACCAGAAAATACGATATTTTAAGGGCCCAGAAGCGATCTGTACATGCCTACTCCATGTTAGAGTATTTTCAAAATACAGGCCCAAAACATGCTGAAAATCGATATTTTAGGTGCCCAAAGTCAATATGTGTATTCATCTTCTGCACCCGTTTATATCACAAATTCAACCTCAAAACACCCGAAAATTCTATATTTTTGGGTCCCAGAAGCGATCTGTACAAGCCTACCCAGTGCTAGAATATTTTCAAAATATAGGCCCAAAATATGCTAAAAATCGATATTTTAGGTGCTCAAAGTCGATATACTCAAATTCAGGCCCAAAACACCCGAAAATTTGATATTTTGGGGTCCCAGAAGCGATCTGTACATGCCTACTCCATGTTAGAGTATTTTCAAAATACAGGCCCAAAACATACTGAAAATCGATCTTTTAGGTGCCCAAAATTCGATATGTGTATGCATCTTCTGTACCCATTTATATCTCAAATTCAGGCTCCAAACACCAGAAAATACGATATTTTAAGGGCCCAGAAGCAATCTGTACATGCCTACTCCATGTTAGAGTATTTTCAAAATACAGGCCCAAAACATACTGAAAATCGATATTTTAGGTGCCCAAAGTCAATATCTGTATGCATCTTCTGCACCCGTTTATATCATAAATTCAACCTCAAAACACCCGAAAATTCTATATTTTTGGGTCCCAGAACCGATCTGTACATGCCTACCCAGTGCTAGAATGTTTTCATAATATAGGCTCAAAACATGCAAAAAATCGATATTTTAAGTATCCAAAGTCGATATGTGCATACATCTTCTGTACCCGTTTATATCTCAAATTCAGGCTCCAAACACCCGAAAATTCGCTATTTTTGGGTCCTAGAAGCGATCTGTACATGCCTACTCCTAGTTAGAATGTCTTCAAGATACAGAACCGAAACATGCACAAAATCGATATTTTAGGTGCCCAAAAGTCGATATGTGCATGCATATTCTGTACCCGTTTATATCTCATATTCAGGCTCAAAACACCCGAAAGTTCGATATATTGGGGTCCCAGAAGCGATCTGTACATGCCTTCTCAGTGCTAGAATTTTTTTAAAATATAGGCCCAAAACATGCTAAAAATCGATATTTTAGGTGTCTAAAGTCGATATCTCCAATTCAGGCCCCAAACACCCAAAAATTTGACATTTTGGGGTCCCAGAAGCGATCTGTACATGCCTACTCCGTGTTAGAGTATTTTCAAAATACAGGCCCAAAACATGCTGAAAATCGATATTTTAGGTGCCTAAAGTCAATATGTGTATGCATCTTCTGCACCCGTTTATGTCCCAAATTCAACCTCTAAACACCCGAAAATTAGATATTTTTGCGTCCCAGAAGCGATCTGTACATGCCTACTTAGTGCTAGAATATTTTCAAAAAATAGGCCCAAAACATGCTAAAAATCGATATTTTAGGTGCTCAAAGTCGATATACTCAAATTCAGGCCCAAAACACCCGAAAATTCGATATTTTGGGGTCCCAGAAGCGATCTGTACATGCCTACTCCGTGTTAGAGTATTTTCAAGATACAGGCCCAAAACATACTGAAAATAGATCTTTTAGGTGCCCAAAATTCGATATGTGTATGCATCTTCTGTACCCGTTTATATCTCAAATTCAGGCTCCAAACACCAGAAAATACGATATTTTAAGGGCCCAGAAGCGATCTGTACATGCCTACTCCATGTTAGAGTAGTTTCAAAATACAGGCCCAAAACATGCTAAAATCGATATTTTAGGTGCCCAAAGTCAATATGTGTATGCATCTTCTGCACCCGTTTATATCTCAAATTCAGGCTCGAAACACCAGAAAATTCGATATTTTTGGGTCCTTGAACCAATCTGTACATGTCTACTACTAGTTAGAATGTATTTAAGATACAGACACAAAACATGCTCAAAATCGATATTTTAGGTGCCCAAAAGTCGATATGTGCATGCATCTTCAGTACCCGTTTATATCCCAAATTCAACCTCAAAACATACGAAAATTCGATATTTTTGGGTCCGAGAAGCGATCTGTACATGCCTACCCAGTGCTAGAATGTTTTCAAAATACAGGCCCAAAACATGCTCAAAATCGATATTTTAATTGTCCAAAGTCGATATGTGAATGCATCTTCTGTTCCCGTTTATATCTCAAATTCAGGCTCAAAACACCCGAAAATTCGGTCTTTTTGGGTCCAAAAGCAATCTGTACATGCCTACTCCTAGTTAGAATGTTTTCAAGATACAGACCCAAAACATGCACAAAATCGATATTTTAGGTGCCCAAAAGTCGATATGAACATGCATCTTCTGTACCCGTTTATATCTCAAATTCAGGCTCAAAACACCCGAAAATTCGATATTTTGGGGTCCCAGAAGCGATCTGTACATGCCTACTCAGTGCTAGAATATTTTCAATATATAGGCCCAAAACATACTAAAAATCGATATTTTAGGTGTCCAAAGTCCATATCTCAAATTCAGGCCCCAAACACCCGAAAATTCAATATTTTCGGGTCCCAGAAGCGATCTGTACATGCCTACTCAGTGTTAGAGTATTTTCAAAATACAGGCCCAAAACATGCTGAAAATCGATATTTTAGGTGCCTAAAGTCAATATGTGTATGCATCTTCTGCACCCGTTTATGTCCCAAATTCAACCTCTAAACACCCGAAAATTAGATATTTTTGCGTCCCAGAAGCGATCTGTACATGCCTACTTAGTGCTAGAATATTTTCAAAAAATAGGCCCAAAACATGCTAAAAATCGATATTTTAGGTGCTCAAAGTCGATATACTCAAATTCAGGCCCAAAACACCCGAAAATTCGATATTTTGGGGTCCCAGAAGCGATCTGTACATGCCTACTCCGTGTTAGAGTATTTTCAAGATACAGGCCCAAAACATACTGAAAATAGATCTTTTAGGTGCCCAAAATTCGATATGTGTATGCATCTTCTGTACCCGTTTATATCTCAAATTCAGGCTCCAAACACCAGAAAATACGATATTTTAAGGGCCCAGAAGCAATCTGTACATGCCTACTCCATGTTAGAGTATTTTCAAAATACAGGCCCAAAACATGCTAAAATCGATATTTTAGGTGCCCAAAGTCAATATGTGTATGCATCTTCTGCACCCGTTTATATCTCAAATTCAGGCTCGAAACACCAGAAAATTCGATATTTTTGGGTCCTTGAAGCAATCTGTACATGTCTACTACTAGTTAGAATGTATTTAAGATACAGACACAAAACATGCTCAAAATCGATATTTTAGGTGCCCAAAAGTCGATATGTGCATGGATCTTCAGTACCCGTTTATATCCCAAATTCAACCTCAAAACATACGAAAATTCGATATTTTTGGGTCTGAGAAGCGATCTGTACATGCCTACCCAGTGCTAGAATGTTTTCAAAAAATAGGCTCAAAACATGCTAAAAATCGAAATTTTAATTGTCCAAAATCGATATGTGCATGCATCTTCTGTTCCCGTTTATATCTCAAATTCAGGCTCAAAACACCGAAAATTCGGTATTTTTGGGTCCAAAAGCGATCTGTACATGCCTACTCCTAGTTAGAATGTTTTCAAGATACAGACCCAAAACATGCACAAAATCGATATTTTAGGTGCCCAAAAGTCGATATGAACATGGATCTTCTGTACCCGTTTATATCTCAAATTCAGGCTCAAAACACCCGAAAATTCGATATTTTGGGGTCCCAGAAGCGATCTGTACATGCCTACTCAGTGCTAGAATATTTTCAAAATATAGGCCCAAAACATACTAAAAATCGATATTTTAGGTGTCCAAAGTCGATATCTCAAATTCAGGCACCAAACACCCGAAAAATCAATATTTTGGGGTCCCAGAAGCGATCTGTACATGCCTACTTAGTGTTAGAGTATTTTCAAAATACAGGCCCAAAACATGCTGAAAATCGATATTTTAGGTGCCCAAAGTCAATATGTGTATGCATCTTCTGCACCCGTTTATGTCCCAAATTCAACCTCTAAACACCCGAAAATTCGATATGTTTGCGTCCCAGAAGCGATCTGTACATGCCTACTTAGTGCTAGAATATTTTCAAAATATAGGGCCAAAACACCCGAAAATTTGATATTTTGGGGTCCCAGAAGCGATCTGTACATGCCTACTCCGTGTTAGAGTATTTTCAAAATACAGGCTCAAAACATACTGAAAATCGATCTTTTAGGTGTCCAAAATTCGATATGTGTATGCATCTTCTGTACCCGTTTATATCTCAAATTCAGGCTCCAAACACCAGAAAATACGATATTTTAAGGGCCCAGAAGCGATCTGTACATGCCTACTCCATGTTAGAGTATTTTCAAAATACAGGCCCAAAACATGCTGAAAATCGATATTTTAGGTGCCCAAAGTCAATATGTGTATTCATCTTCTGCACCCGTTTATATCACAAATTCAACCTCAAAACACCCGAAAATTCTATATTTTTGGGTCCCAGAAGCGATCTGTACATGCCTACCCAGTGCTAGAATGTTTTCATAATATAGGCTCAAAACATGCTAAAAATCGATATTTTAAGTATCCAAAGTCGATATGTGCATTCATCTTCTGTACCCGTTTATATCTCAAATTCAGGCACAAAACACCCGAAAATTTGGTATTTTTGGTTCCTAGAAGCGATCTGTACATGCCTACTCCTAGTTAGAATGTTTTCAAGATACAGACCCAAAACATGCTCAAAATCGATATTTAAGGTGCCCAAAAGTCGATATGTGCATGCATCTTCAGAACCCATTTATATCTCAAATTCAGTCTCAAAACACCCGAAAATTCGATATTTTGGGATTCCAGAAGCGATCTGTTCATCCCTAGTCCGTATTAGAATATTTTCAAAATACAGGCCCAAAACATGCTAAAATCGATATTTTAGGTGCCCAATATCTATATCTCAAATTCAGGCCTCAAACACCAGAAAATTCGATGTTTTGGGGTCCCGGAAGCGATCTGTACATGCCTACTCCGTGTTAGAGTATTTTGAAAATATAGGCCCAAAATTAACTGAAAATCGATCTTTTAGGTGCCCAAAAGTCGATATGTGCATGCATATTCTGTACCCGTTTATATCTCATATTCAGGCTCAAAACACCCGAAAGTTCGATATTTTGGGGTCCCAGAAGCGATCTGTACATGCCTTCTCAGTGCTAGAATTTTTTTAAAATATAGGCCCAAAACATGCTAAAAATCGATATTTTAGGTGTCTAAAGTCGATATCTCCAATTCAGGCCCCAAACACCCGAAAATTTGATATTTTGAGGTCCCAGAAGCGATCTGTACATGCCTACTCCGTGTTAGAGTATTTTCAAAATACAGGCCCAAAACATGCAGGAAATCGATATTTTAGGTGCCCAAACTCAATTTGTGTATGCATCTTCTGCACCCGTTTATATTCCAAATTCAACCTCAAAACTCCCGAAAATTCGAAATTTTTGGGTCCCAGAAGCGATCTGTACATGCCTCCTCAGTGCTAGAATGTTTTTTAATATATAGGCTCAAAACATGCTAAATATCAATATTTTAAGTTTCCAAAGTCGATATGTGCATGCATCTTCTGTACCCGTTTATATCTCAAGTTCAGGCTCAAAACACCCAAAAATACGGTATTTTTGGGTTCTAGAAGCGATCTGTACTTGCCTACCCCGTGTTAGAGTATTTTCAAAATACAGGCCCAGAACATGCTGAAAATCGATGTTTTAGGTGGCCAAAGTCAATATGTGCATGGATCTTCTCTACCCTTTTATATCTCAAATTCAGGCCCAAAACACCGGAAAGTTCGATATTTTGGGGTCTCAGAAGCGATCTGTACATGCCTACTAAGTGCTAGAATATTTTCAAAATATAGACCCAAAACATGCTAAAATTAGATATTTTAGGTGCCCAAAGTCGATATCTCTAATTCAGGCCCAAAACACCCGAAAATTCGATATTTTGGGGTCCCAGAAGCGATCTGTACATGCCTACTCCTTGTTCGAGTATTTTCAAAATACAGGCCCAAAACATACTGAAAATCGATGTTTTAGGTGCCCAAAAGTCGCTTTTGCATGCATCTTCTGTACCCGTTTATATCTTAAATTCAGGCTCCAAATACCCGAAAATTCGATATTTTGGGGTCCCAGAAGCGAATTGTACATGCCTACTCAGATACAGGCCCAAAACATGCTAAAAATCGATATTTTAGGTGTCTAAAGTCGATATCTCCAATTCAGGCCCCAAACACCCGAAAATTTGATATTTTGGGGTCCCAGAAGCGATCTGTACATGCCTACTCCGTGTTAGAGTATTTTCAAAATACAGGCCCAAAACATACTGAAAATCGATCTTTTAGGTGGCCAAAATTCGATATGTGTATGCATCTTCTGTACCCGTTTATATCTCAAATTCAGGCTCCAAACACCAGAAAATACGATATTTTAAGGGCCCAGAAGCGATCTGTACATGCCTACTCCATGTTAGAGTATTTTCAAAATACATGCCCAAAACATGCTGAAAATCGATATTTTAGGTGCCCAAAGTCAATATGTGTATGCATCTTCTGCACCCGTTTATATCTCAAATTCAGGTTCGAAACACCAGAAAATTCGATATTTTTGGGTCCTTGATGCAATCTGTACATGTCTACTACTAGTTAGAATGTATTCAAGATACAGACACAAAACATGCTCAAAATCGATATTTTAGGTGCCCAAAAGTCGATATGTGCATGCATCTTCAGTACCTGTTTATATCCCAAATTCAACCTCAAAACATACGAAAATTCGATATTTTGCTAGATTGTTTTCAAAAAATAGGCTAAAACATGCTAAAAATCGATATTTTAATTGTCCAAAGTCGATATGTGCATGCATCTTCTATTCCCGTTTATATCTCAAATTCAGGCTCAAAACACCCGAAAATTCGGTATTTTTGGGTCGTATAAACGATCTGTACATGCCTACTCCTAGTTAGAATGTTTTCAAGATACAGACCCAAAACATGCACAAAATCGATATTTTAGGTGCCCAAAAGTCGATATGAACATGAATCTTCTGTACCCGTTTATATCTCAAATTCAGGCTCAAAACACCCGAAAATTCGATATTTTGGGGTCCCAGAAGCGATCTGTACATGCCTACTCAGTGCTAGAATATTTTCAATATATAGGCCCAAAACATACTAAAAATCGATATTTTAGGTGTCCAAAGTCCATATCTCAAATTCAGGCCCCAAACACCCGAAAATTCAATATTTTGGGGTCCCAGAAGCGATCTGTACATGCCTACTCAGTGTTAGAGTATTTTCAAAATACAGGCCCAAAACATGCTGAAAATCGATATTTTAGGTGCCTAAAGTCAATATGTGTATGCATCTTCTGCACCCGTTTATGTCCCAAATTCAACCTCTAAACACCCGAAAATTAGATATTTTTGCGTCCCAGAAGCGATCTGTACATGCCTACTTAGTGCTAGAATATTTTCAAAAAATAGGCCCAAAACATGCTAAAAATCGATATTTTAGGTGCTCAAAGTCGATATACTCAAATTCAGGCCCAAAACACCCGAAAATTCGATATTTTGGGGTCCCAGAAGCGATCTGTACATGCCTACTCCGTGTTAGAGTATTTTCAAGATACAGGCCCAAAACATACTGAAAATAGATCTTTTAGGTGCCCAAAATTCGATATGTGTATGCATCTTCTGTACCCGTTTATATCTCAAATTCAGGCTCCAAACACCAGAAAATACGATATTTTAAGGGCCCAGAAGCGATCTGTACATGCCTACTCCATGTTAGAGTATTTTCAAAATACAGGCCCAAAACATGCTAAAATCGATATTTTAGGTGCCCAAAGTCAATATGTGTATGCATCTTCTGCACCCGTTTATATCTCAAATTCAGGCTCGAAACACCAGAAAATTCGATATTTTTGGGTCCTTGAAGCAATCTGTACATGTCTACTACTAGTTAGAATGTATTTAAGATACAGACACAAAACATGCTCAAAATCGATATTTTAGGTGCCCAAAAGTCGATATGTGCATGCATCTTCAGTACCCGTTTATATCCCAAATTCAACCTCAAAACATACGAAAATTCGATATTTTTGGGTCTGAGAAGCGATCTGTACATGCCTACCCAGTGCTAGAATGTTTTCAAAAAATAGGCTCAAAACATGCTAAAAATCGAAATTTTAATTGTCCAAAGTCGATATGTGCATGCATCTTCTGTTCCCGTTTATATCTCAATTTCAGGCTCAAAACACCGAAAATTCGGTATTTTTGGGTCCAAAAGCGATCTGTACATGCCTACTCCTAGTTAGAATGTTTTCAAGATACAGACCCAAAACATGCACAAAATCGATATTTTAGGTGCCCAAAAGTCGATATGAACATGGATCTTCTGTACCCGTTTATATCTCAAATTCAGGCTCAAAACACCCGAAAATTCGATATTTTGGGGTCCCAGAAGCGATCTGTACATGCCTACTCAGTGCTAGAATATTTTCAAAATATAGGCCCAAAACATACTAAAAATCGATATTTTAGGTGTCCAAAGTCGATATCTCAAATTCAGGCACCAAACACCCGAAAAATCAATATTTTGGGGTCCCAGAAGCGATCTGTACATGCCTACTTAGTGTTAGAGTATTTTCAAAATACAGGCCCAAAACATGCTGAAAATCGATATTTTAGGTGCCCAAAGTCAATATGTGTATGCATCTTCTGCACCCGTTTATGTCCCAAATTCAACCTCTAAACACCCGAAAATTCGATATGTTTGCGTCCCAGAAGCGATCTGTACATGCCTACTTAGTGCTAGAATATTTTCAAAATATAGGGCCAAAACACCCGAAAATTTGATATTTTGGGGTCCCAGAAGCGATCTGTACATGCCTACTCCGTGTTAGAGTATTTTCAAAATACAGGCTCAAAACATACTGAAAATCGATCTTTTAGGTGTCCAAAATTCGATATGTGTATGCATCTTCTGTACCCGTTTATATCTCAAATTCAGGCTCCAAACACCAGAAAATACGATATTTTAAGGGCCCAGAAGCGATCTGTACATGCCTACTCCATGTTAGAGTATTTTCAAAATACAGGCCCAAAACATGCTGAAAATCTATATTTTAGGTGCCCAAAGTCATTATGTGTATTCATCTTCTGCACCCGTTTATATCACAAATTCAACCTCAAAACACCCGAAAATTCTATATTTTTGGGTCCCAGAAGCGATCTGTACATGCCTACCCAGTGCTAGAATGTTTTCATAATATAGGCTCAAAACATGCTAAAAATCGATATTTTAAGTATCCAAAGTCGATATGTGCATTCATCTTCTGTACCCGTTTATATCTCAAATTCAGGCACAAAACACCCGAAAATTTGGTATTTTTGGTTCCGAGAAGCGATCTGTACATGCCTACTCCTAGTTAGAATGTTTTCAAGATACAGACCCAAAACATGCTCAAAATCGATATTTAAGGTGCCCAAAAGTCGATATGTGCATGCATCTTCAGAACCCATTTATATCTCAAATTCAGTCTCAAAACACCCAAAAAT
This sequence comes from Petrolisthes cinctipes, assembly GCA_033782935.1. Lineage (NCBI taxonomy): Eukaryota > Metazoa > Arthropoda > Malacostraca > Decapoda > Porcellanidae > Petrolisthes > Petrolisthes cinctipes. The sequence goes on from JAWQEG010000230.1 coordinate 1,792,812, forward strand.
TCGATATTTTGGGATTCCAGAAGCGATCTGTTCATCCCTAGTCCGTATTAGAATATTTTCAAAATACAGGCCCAAAACATGCTAAAAATCGATATTTTAGGTGCCCAATATCTATATCTCAAATTCAGGCCTCAAACACCAGAAAATTCGATGTTTTGGGGTCCCGGAAGCGATCTGTACATGCCTACTCCGTGTTAGAGTATTTTGAAAATATAGGCCCAAAATTAACTGAAAATCGATCTTTTAGGTGCCCAAAAGTCGATATGTGCATGCATATTCTGTACCCGTTTATATCTCATATTCAGGCTCAAAACACCCGAAAGTTCGATATTTTGGGGTCCCAGAAGCGATCTGTACATGCCTTCTCAGTGCTAGAATTTTTTTAAAATATAGGCCCAAAACATGCTAAAAATCGATATTTTAGGTGTCTAAAGTCGATATCTCCAATTCAGGCCCCAAACACCCGAAAATTTGATATTTTGAGGTCCCAGAAGCGATCTGTACATGCCTACTCCGTGTTAGAGTATTTTCAAAATACAGGCCCAAAACATGCAGGAAATCGATATTTTAGGTGCCCAAAATCAATTTGTGTATTCATCTTCTGCACCCGTTTATATCACAAATTCAACCTCAAAACACCCGAAAATTCTATATTTTTGGGTCCCAGAAGCGATCTGTACATGCCTACCCAGTGCTAGAATGTTTTCATAATATAGGCTCAAAACATGCTAAATATCAATATTTTAAGTTTCCAAAGTCGATATGTGCATGCATCTTCTGTACCCGTTTATATCTCAAGTTCAGGCTCAAAACACCCAAAAATACGGTATTTTTGGGTTCTAGAAGCGATCTGTACTTGCCTACCCCGTGTTAGAGTATTTTCAAAATACAGGCCCAGAACATGCTGAAAATCGATGTTTTAGGTGGCCAAAATCAATATGTGCATGGATCTTCTCTACCCTTTTATATCTCAAATTCAGGCCCAAAACACCGGAAAGTTCGATATTTTGGGGTCTCAGAAGCGATCTGTACATGCCTACTAAGTGCTAGAATATTTTCAAAATATAGACCCAAAACATGCTAAAATTAGATATTTTAGGTGCCCAAAGTCGATATCTCTAATTCAGGCCCAAAACACCCGAAAATTCGATATTTTGGGGTCCCAGAAGCGATCTGTACATGCCTACTCCTTGTTCGAGTATTTTCAAAATACAGGCCCAAAACATACTGAAAATCGATGTTTTAGGTGCCCAAAAGTCGCTTTTGCATGCATCTTCTGTACCCGTTTATATCTTAAATTCAGGCTCCAAATACCCGAAAATTCGATATTTTGGGGTCCCAGAAGCGAATTGTACATGCCTACTCAGATACAGGCCCAAAACATGCTAAAAATCGATATTTTAGGTGTCTAAAGTCGATATCTCCAATTCAGGCCCCAAACACCCGAAAATTTGATATTTTGGGGTCCCAGAAGCGATCTGTACATGCCTACTCCGTGTTAGAGTATTTTCAAAATACAGGCCCAAAACATACTGAAAATCGATCTTTTAGGTGGCCAAAATTCGATATGTGTATGCATCTTCTGTACCCGTTTATATCTCAAATTCAGGCTCCAAACACCAGAAAATACGATATTTTAAGGGCCCAGAAGCGATCTGTACATGCCTACTCCATGTTAGAGTATTTTCAAAATACATGCCCAAAACATGCTGAAAATCGATATTTTAGGTGCCCAAAGTCAATATGTGTATGCATCTTCTGCACCCGTTTATATCTCAAATTCAGGCTCGAAACACCAGAAAATTCGATATTTTTGGGTCCTTGATGCAATCTGTACATGTCTACTACTAGTTAGAATGTATTCAAGATACAGACACAAAACATGCTCAAAATCGATATTTTAGGTGCCCAAAAGTCGATATGTGCATGCATCTTCAGTACCTGTTTATATCCCAAATTCAACCTCAAAACATACGAAAATTCGATATTTTTGGGTCTGAGAAGCGATCTGTACATGCCTACCCAGTGCTAGATTGTTTTCAAAAAATAGGCTAAAACATGCTAAAAATCGATATTTTAATTGTCCAAAGTCGATATGTGCATGCATCTTCTGTTCCCGTTTATATCTCAAATTCAGGCTCAAAACACCCGAAAATTCGGTATTTTTGGGTCGTATAAACGATCTGTACATGCCTACTCCTAGTTAGAATGTTTTCAAGATACAGACCCAAAACATGCACAAAATCGATATTTTAGGTGCCCAAAAATCGATATGAACATGAATCTTCTGTACCCGTTTATATCTCAAATTCAGGCTCAAAACACCCGAAAATTCGATATTTTGGGGTCCCAGAAGCGATCTGTACATGCCTACTCAGTGCTAGAATATTTTCAAAATATAGGCCCAAAACATACTAAAAATCGATATTTTAGGTGTCCAAAGTCGATATCTCAAATTCAGGCCCCAAACACCCGAAAATTCAATATTTTGGGGTCCAAGAAGCGATCTGTACATGCCTACTCAGTGTTAGAGTATTTTCAAAATACAGGCCCAAAACATGCTGAAAATCGATATTTGAGGTGCCCAAAGTCAATATGTGTATGCATCTTCTGCACCCGTTTATGTCCCAAATTCAACCTCTAAACACCCGAAAATTCGATATGTTTGCGTCCCAGAAGCGATCTGTACATGCCTACTTAGTGCTAGAATATTTTCAAAATATAGGGCCAAAACATGCTAAATATCGATATTTTAGGTGCTCAAAATCGATATACTCAAAATCAGGCCCAAAACACCCGAAAATTTGATATTTTGGGGTCCCAGAAGCGATCTGTACATGCCTACTCCGTGTTAGAGTATTATCAAAATACAGGCCCAAAACATGCTGAAAATCGATATTTTAGGTGCCCAAAGTCAATATGTGTATTCGTCTTCTGCACCCGTATATATCACAAATTCAACCTCAAAACACCCGAAAATTCTATATTTTTGGGTCCCAGAAGCGATCTGTACATGCCTACCCAGTGCTAGAATGTTTTCATAATATAGGCTCAAAACATGCTAAAAATCGATATTTTAAGTATCCAAAGTCGATATGTGCATTCATCTTCTGTACCCGTTTATATCTCAAATTCAGCCACAAAACACTCGAAAATTTGGTATTTTGGGATTCCAGAAGCGATCTGTTCATCCCTACTCCGTATTAGAATATTTTCAAAATACAGGCCCAAAACATGCTAAAAATCGATATTTTAGGTTCCCAATATCTATATCTCAAATTCAGGCCCCAAACACCAGAAAATTCGATGTTTTGTGGTCCCGGAAGCGATCTGTACATGCCTACTCCGTGTTAGAGTATTTAGAAAATATAGGCCCAAAATTGACTGAAAATCGATCTTTTAGGTGCCCAAAAGTCTATATGTGCATGCATATTCTGTACCCGTTTATATCTCATATTCAGGCTCAAAACACCCGAAAGTTCGATATTTTGGGGTCCCAGAAGCGATCTGTACATGCCTTCTCAGTGCTAGAATTTTTTTAAGATATAGGCCCAAAACATGCTTAAAATCGATATTTTAGGTGTCTAAAGTCGATATCTCCAATTCAGGCCCCAAACACTCGAAAATTTGATATTTTGAGGTCCCAGAAGCGATCTGTACATGCCTACTCCGTGTTAGAGTATTTTCAAAATACAGGCCCAAAACATGCAGGAAATCGATATTTTAGGTGCCCAAAATCAATATGTGTATGCATCTTCTGCACCCGTTTATATTCCAAATTCAACCTCAAAACTCCCGAAAATTCGAAATTTTTGGGTCCCAGAAGCGATCTGTACATGCCTGCTCAGTGCTAGAATGTTTTTTAATATATAGGCTCAAAACATGCTAAATATCAATATTTTAAGTTTCCAAAGTCGATATGTGCATGCATCTTCTGTACCCGTTTATATCTCAAGTTCAGGCTCAAAACACCCAAAAATACGGTTTTTTTGGGTTCTAGAAGCGATCTGTACTTGCCTACCCCGTGTTAGAGTATTTTCAAAATACAGGCCCAAAACATGCTGAAAATCGATATTTTAGGTGGCCAAAGTCAATATGTGCATGGATCTTCTCAACCCTTTTATATCTCAAATTCAGGCCCAAAACACCCGAAAGTTCGAAATTTTGGGGTCCCAGAAGCGATCTGTACATGCCTACTAAGTGCTAGAATATTTTCAAAATATAGGCCCAATACATGCTAAAATTAGATATTTTAGGTGCCCAAAGTCGATATCTCAAATTCAGGCACAAAACACCCGAAAATTTGGTATTTTTGGTTCCTAGAAGCGATCTGTACATGCCTACTCCTAGTTAGAATGTTTTCAAGATACAGACCCAAAACATGCTCAAAATCGATATTTAAGGTGCCCAAACGTCGATATGTGCATACATCTTCAGAACCCATTTATATCTCAAATTCAGTCTCAAAACACCCGAAAATTCGATATTTTGGGGTTCCAGAAGCGATCTGTACATGCCTACTCAGTGCTAGAATATTTTCAAAATATAGGCCCAAAACATGCTAAAAATCGATATTTTAGGTGCCCAATATCTATATCTCAAATTCAGGCCCAAAACACCCGAAAATTTGATATTTTGGGGTCCCAGAAGCGATCTGTACATGCCTACTCCGTGTTAGAGTATTTTCAAAATACAGGCCCAAAACATGCTGAAAATCGATATTTTAGGTGCCCAAAGTCAATATGTGTATTCGTCTTCTGCACCCGTATATATCACAAATTCAACCTCAAAACACCCGAAAATTCTATATTTTTGGGTCCCAGAAGCGATCTGTACATGCCTACCCAGTGCTAGAATGTTTTCATAATATAGGCTCAAAACATGCTAAAAATCGATATTTTAAGTATCCAAAGTCGATATGTGCATTCATCTTCTGTACCCGTTTATATCTCAAATTCAGCCACAAAACACTCGAAAATTTGGTATTTTGGGATTCCAGAAGCGATCTGTTCATCCCTACTCCGTATTAGAATATTTTCAAAATACAGGCCCAAAACATGCTAAAAATCGATATTTTAGGTTCCCAATATCTATATCTCAAATTCAGGCCCCAAACACCAGAAAATTCGATGTTTTGTGGTCCCGGAAGCGATCTGTACATGCCTACTCCGTGTTAGAGTATTTAGAAAATATAGGCCCAAAATTGACTGAAAATCGATATTTTAGGTGCCCAAAAGTCTATATGTGCATGCATATTCTGTACCCGTTTATATCTCATATTCAGGCTCAAAACACCCGAAAGTTCGATATTTTGGGGTCCCAGAAGCGATCTGTACATGCCTTCTCAGTGCTAGAATTTTTTTAAGATATAGGCCCAAAACATGCTTAAAATCGATATTTTAGGTGTCTAAAGTCGATATCTCCAATTCAGGCCCCAAACACTCGAAAATTTGATATTTTGAGGTCCCAGAAGCGATCTGTACATGCCTACTCCGTGTTAGAGTATTTTCAAAATACAGGCCCAAAACATGCAGGAAATCGATATTTTAGGTGCCCAAAATCAATATGTGTATGCATCTTCTGCACCCGTTTATATTCCAAATTCAACCTCAAAACTCCCGAAAATTCGAAATTTTTGGGTCCCAGAAGCGATCTGTACATGCCTGCTCAGTGCTAGAATGTTTTTTAATATATAGGCTCAAAACATGCTAAATATCAATATTTTAAGTTTCCAAAGTCGATATGTGCATGCATCTTCTGTACCCGTTTATATCTCAAGTTCAGGCTCAAAACACCCAAAAATACGGTTTTTTTGGGTTCTAGAAGCGATCTGTACTTGCCTACCCCGTGTTAGAGTATTTTCAAAATACAGGCCCAAAACATGCTGAAAATCGATATTTTAGGTGGCCAAAGTCAATATGTGCATGGATCTTCTCAACCCTTTTATATCTCAAATTCAGGCCCAAAACACCCGAAAGTTCGAAATTTTGGGGTCCCAGAAGCGATCTGTACATGCCTACTAAGTGCTAGAATATTTTCAAAATATAGGCCCAATACATGCTAAAATTAGATATTTTAGGTGCCCAAAGTCGATATCTCAAATTCAGGCACAAAACACCCGAAAATTTGGTATTTTTGGTTCCTAGAAGCGATCTGTACATGCCTACTCCTAGTTAGAATGTTTTCAAGATACAGACCCAAAACATGCTCAAAATCGATATTTAAGGTGCCCAAACGTCGATATGTGCATACATCTTCAGAACCCATTTATATCTCAAATTCAGTCTCAAAACACCCGAAAATTCGATATTTTGGGGTTCCAGAAGCGATCTGTACATGCCTACTCAGTGCTAGAATATTTTCAAAATATAGGCCCAAAACATGCTAAAAATCGATATTTTAGGTGCCCAATATCTATATCTCAAATTCAGGCCCCAAACACCAGAAAATTCGATGTTTTGGGGTCCCGAAAGCGATCTGTACATGCCTACTCCGTGTTAGAGTATTTTGAAAATATAGGCCCAAAATAAACTGAAAATCGATCTTTTAGGTGCCCAAAAGTCGATATGTGCACGCATCTTCTGTACCCTTTTATATCTAAAATTCAGGCTCCAAACACCCAAAAATTCGATATTTCGGGGTCCCTGAAGCGATCTGTACATGCCTTATCGGATACAGGCCCAAAACATGCTGAAAATCGATATTTTAGGTGCCCAAAGTCAATATATGTATGCATCTTCTGCACCCGTTTATATTCCAAAATCAACCTCAAAACACCCGAAAATTCGATATTTTTGAGCCCCTGAAGCGATCTGTACATGCCTACTCAGTGCTAGAACGTTTTCAAAATATAGGCTCAAAACATGCTGAAAATCGATATTTTAAGTGTCCAAAGTCGATATGTGCATGCATCTTCTGTATCCGTTTATATCTCAAATTCAAGCTCAAAACACCCGAAAATTCGCTATTTTTGGGTCCTAGAAGCGATCTGTACATGCCTACTCCTAGTTAGAATGTTTTCAAGATACAGACCCGAAACATGCACAAAATCGATATTTTAGGTGCCCAAAAGTCGATATGTCCATGCATATTCTGTACCCGTTTAAATCTCATATTCAGGCTAAAAACACCCGAAAGTTCGATATTTTGGGGTCCCAGAAGCGATCTGTACATGCCTTCTCAGTGCTAGAATTTTTTTAAAATATAGGCCCAAAACATGCTAAAAATCGATATTTTAGGTGTCTAAAGTCGATATCTCCAATTCAGGCCCCAAACACCCGAAAATTTGATATTTTGAGGTCCCAGAAGCGATCTGTACATGCCAACTCCGTGTTAGAGTATTTTCAAAATACAGGCCCAAAACATGCAGGAAATCGATATTTTAGGTGCCCAAAATCAATATGTGTATGCATCTTCTGCACCCGTTTATATTCCAAATTCAACCTCAAAACTCCCGAAAATTCGAAATTTTTGGGTCCCAGAAGCGATCTGTACATGCCTCCTCAGTGCTAGAATGTTTTTTAATATATATGCTCAAAACATGCTAAATATCAATATTTTAAGTTTCCAAAGTCGATATGTGCATGCATCTTCTGTACCCGTTTATATCTCAAGTTCAGGCTCAAAACACCCGAAAATTCGATATTTTGGGGTTCTAGAAGCGATCTGTACTTGCCTACCCCGTGTTAGAGTATTTTCAAAATACAGGCCCAAAACATGCTGAAAATCGATATTTTAGGTTGCCAAAGTCAATATGTGCATGGATCTTCTCTACCCTTTTATATCTCAAATTCAAGCCCAAAACACCCGAAAGTTCGATATTTTGGGGTCCCAGAAGCGATCTGTACATGCCTACTAAGTGCTAGAATATTTTCAAAATATAGGCCCAAAACATGCTAAAATTAGATATTTTAGGTGCCCAAAGTCGATATCTCTAATTCAGGCCCAAAACACCCGAAAATTCGATATTTTGAGGTCCCAGAAGCGATCTGTACATGCCTACTCCTTGTTAGAGTATTTTCAAAATACAGGCCCAAAACATACTGAAAATCGATGTTTTAGGTGCCCAAAAGTCGATATGTGCATGCATCTTCTGTACCCGTTTATATCTTAAATTCAGGCTCCAAATACCCGAAAATTCGATATTTTGGGGTCCCAGAAGCAATTTGTACATGCCTACTCAGATACAGGCCCAAAACATGCTAAAAATCGATATTTTAGGTGCCCAAATTCAATATGTGTATGCATCTTCCGCACCCGTTTATATCTCAAATTCAACCTCAAAGCACCCGAAAATTCGATATTTTTGAGTCCCAAAGGCGATCTGTACATGCCTACTCAGTGCTAGAATGTTTTTTTTAAATATAGGCTCAAAACATGCTAAAAATCGATATTTTAAGTGTCCAAAGTCGATATGAGCATGCATCTTCTGTACCGGTTTATATCTCAAATTCAGGCTCAAAACACCCGAAAATTCGGTATTTTTGGGTCCTAGAAGCGATCTGTACATGCCTACTATTACTTAGAATGTTTTCAAGATACAGACCCAAAACATGCTCAAAATCGATATTTTAGGTGCCCAAAAGTCGATATGTGCATCCATCTTCAATACCCGTTTATATCTCAAATTCAGGCTGAAAACACCCAAAAATAAGGTATTTTTGGGTTCTAGAAGCGATCTGTACTTCCATACTCCGTGTTAGAGTATTTTAAAAATACAGGCCCAAAACATACTGAAAATCGATATTTTAGGTGCCCAAAGTCAATATGTGCATGGATCTTCTGTACCCGTTTATATCTCAAATTCAGGCCCAAAACACCCAAAAATTCGATATTTTGGGGTCCCAGAAGCAATCTGTACATGCCTACTCTGTGTTAGAGTATTTTCAAAATAAAGGCTCAAAACATATTGAAAATCGATCTTTTAGGTGCCCAAAAGTCGATATATGCATGCATCTTCTGTACCCGTTTATATCTCAAATTCAGGCTCCAAACACCCGAAAATTCGATATTTTGGGGTCCCAGAAGCGATCTGTACATGCCTACTATGATACAGGTTCAAAACATGCTGAAAATCGATATTTTAGGTGCCCAAAGTCAATATGTGTATCCATCTTCTGCACCCGTTTATATCTCAAATTCAGGTTCGAAACACCAGAAAATTCGATATTTTTGGGTCCTAGAAGCGATCTGTACATGTCTACTACTAGTTAGAATGTTTTCAAGATACCGACACAAAACATGCTCAAAATCGATATTTTAGGTGCCCAAAAGTCGATATGTGCATGCATCTTCAGTACCCGTTTATATCTCATATTCAGGCTCAAAACACCAGAAAGTTCGATATTTTGGGGTCCCAGAAGCGATCTGTACATGCCTTCTCAGTGCTAGAATTTTTTTAAAATATAGGCCCAAAACATGCTAAAAATCGATATTTTAGGTGTCTAAAGTCGATATCTCCAATTCAGGCCCCAAACACCCGAAAATTTGATATTTTGAGGTCCCAGAAGCGATCTGTACATGCCTACTCCGTGTTAGAGTATTTTCAAAATACAGGCCCAAAACATGCAGGAAATCGAAATTTTAGGTGCCCAAAATCAATATGTGTATGCATCTTCTGCACCCGTTTATATTCCAAATTCAACCTCAAAACTCCCGAAAATTCGAAATTTTTGGGTCCCAGAAGCGATCTGTACATGCCTCCTCAGTGCTAGAATGTTTTTTAATATATAGGCTCAAAACATGCTAAATATCAATATTTTAAGTTTCCAAAGTCGATATGTGCATGCATCTTCTGTACCCGTTTATATCTCAAGTTCAGGCTCAAAACACCCGAAAATTCGATATTTTGGGGTCCCAGAAGCGATCAGTACATGCCTACTCCTTGATAGAGTATTTTCAAAATACAGGCCCAAAACATACTGAAAATCGATGTTTTAGGTGCCCAAAAGTCGCTTTTGCATGCATATTCTGTACCCGTTTATATCTTAAATTCAGGCTCCAAATACCCAAAAATTCGATATTTTGGGGTCCCAGAAGCGATTTGTACATGCCTACTCAGATACAGGCCCAAAACATGCTAAAAATCGATATTTTAGGTGTCTAAAGTTGATATCTCCAATTCAGGCCCCAAACACCCGAAAATTTGATATTTTGGGGTCCCAGAAGCGATCTGTACATGCCTACTCCGTGTTAGAGTATTTTCAAAATACAGGCCCAAAACATACTGAAAATCGGTCTTTTAGGTGCCCAAAATTCGATATGTGTATGCATCTTCTGTACCCGTTTATATCTCAAATTCAGGCTCCAAACACCAGAAAATACGATATTTTAAGGGCCCAGAAGCGATCTGTACATGCCTACTCCATGTTAGAGTATTTTCAAAATACAGGCCCAAAACATACTGAAAATCGATATTTTAGGTGCCCAAAGTCAATATGTGTATGCATCTTCTGCACCCGTTTATATCTCAAATTCAGGCTCGAAACACCCGAAAATTCCATATTTTTGGGTCCTTGAAGCAATCTGTACATGTCTACTACTAGTTAGAATGTATTCAAGATACAGACACAAAACATGCTCAAAATCGATATTTTAGGTGCCCAAAAGTCGATATGTGCATTCATCTTCAGTACCCGTTTATATCCCAAATTCAACCTCAAAACATACGAAAATTCGATATTTTTGGGTCTGAGAAGCGATCTGTACATGCCTACCCAGTGCTAGAATGTTTTCAAAAAATAGGCTCAAAACATCCTAAAAATCGATATTTTAATTGTCCAAAGTCGATATGTGCATGCATCTTCTGTTCCCGTTTATATCTCAAATTCAGGCTCAAAACACCCGAAAATTCGGTATTTTTAGGTCCAAAAGCGATCTGTACATGCCTACTCCATGTTAGAGTATTTTCAAAATACAGGCCCAAAACATGCTGAAAATCGATATTTTAGGTGCCCAAAGTCAATATGTGTATTCGTCTTCTGCACCCGTTTATATCACAAATTCAACCTCAAAACACCCAAAAATTCTATATTTTTGGGTCCCAGAAGCGATCTGTACATGCCTACCCAGTGCTAGAATGTTTTCATAATATAGGCTCAAAACAAGCTAAAAATCGATATTTTAAGTAAACAAAGTCGATATGTGCATCTTCAGAACCCATTTATATCTCAAATTCAGTCTCAAAACACCCGAAAATTCGATATTTTGGGATTCCAGAAGCGATCTGTTCATCCCTACTCCGTATTAGAATATTTTCAAAATACAGGCCCAAAACATGCTAAAAATCGATATTTTAGGTGCCCAATTTCTATATCTCAAATTCAGGTCCCAAACACCAGAAAATTCGATGTTTTGGTGTCCCGGAAGCGATCTGTACATGCCTACTCCGTGTTAGAGTATTTTGAAAATATAGGCCCAAAATTAACTGAAAATCGATCTTTTAGGTGCCCAAAAGTCGATATGTGCATGCATATTCTGTACCCGTTTATATCTCATATTCAGGCTCAAAACACCCGAAAGTTCGATATTTTGGGGTCCCAGAAGCGATCTGTACATGCCTTCTCAGTGCTAGAATTTTTTTAAAATATAGGCCCAAAACATGCTAAAAATCGATATTTTAGGTGTCTAAAGTCGATATCTCCAATTCAGGCCCCAAACACCCGAAAATTTGATATTTTGAGGTCCCAGAAGCGATCTGTACATGCCTACTCCGTGTTAGAGTATTTTCAAAATACAGGCCCAAAACATGCAGGAAATCGAAATTTTAGGTGCCCAAAATCAATATGTGTGTGTATGCATCTTCTGCACCCGTTTATATTCCAAATTCAACCTCAAAACTCCCGAAAATTAGAAATTTTTGGGTCCCAGAAGCGATCTGTACATGCCTGCTCAGTGCTAGAATGTTTTTTAATATATAGGCTCAAAACATGCTAAATATCAATATTTTAAGTTTCCAAAGTCGATATATGCATGCATCTTCTGTACCCGTTTATATCTCAAGTTCAGGCTCAAAACACCCAAAAATACGGTATTTTTGGGTTCTAGAAGCGATCTGTACTTGCCTACCCCGTGTTAGAGTATTTTCAAAATACAGGCCCAAAACATGCTGAAAATCGATATTTTAGGTTGCCAAAGTCAATATGTGCATGGATCTTCTCTACCCTTTTATATCTCAAATTCAAGCCCAAAACACCCGAAAGTTCGATATTTTGGGGTCCCAGAAGCGATCTGTACATGCCTACTAAGTGCTAGAATATTTTCAAAATATAGGCCCAAAACATGCTAAAATTAGATATTTTAGGTGCCCAAAGTCGATATCTCTAATTCAGGCCCAAAACACCCGAAAATTCGATATTTTGGGGTCCCAGAAGCGATCTGTACATGCCTACTCCTTGTTAGAGTATTTTCAAAATACAGGCCCAAAACATACTGAAAATCGATGTTTTAGGTGCCCAAAAGTCGATATGTGCATGCATCTTCTGTACCCGTTTATATCTTAAATTCAGGCTCCAAATACCCGAAAATTCGATATTTTGGGGTCCCAGAAGCGATTTGTACATGCCTACTCAGATACAGGCCCAAAACATTCTAAAAATCGATATTTTAGGTGCCCAAATTCAATATGTGTATGCATCTTCCGCACCCGTTTATATCTCAAATTCAACCTCAAAGCACCCGAAAATTCGATATTTTTGGGTCCCAAAGGCGATCTGTACATGCCTACTCAGTGCTAGAATGTTTTTTTTAAATATAGGCTCAAAACATGATAAAAATCGATATTTTAAGTGTCCAAAGTCGATATGAGCATGCATCTTCTGTACCGGTTTATATCTCAAATTCAGGCTCAAAACACCCGAAAATTCGGTATTTTTGGGTCCTAGAAGCGATCTGTACATGCCTACTATTAATTAGAATGTTTTCAAGATACAGACCCAAAACATGCTCAAAATCGATATTTTAGGTGCCCAAAAGTCGATATGTGCATCCATCTTCAATACCCGTTTATATCTCAAATTCAGGCTGAAAACACCCAAAAATAAGGTATTTTTGGGTTCTAGAAGCGATCTGTACTTGCATACTCCGTGTTAGAGTATTTTAAAAATACAGGCCCAAAACATACTGAAAATCGATATTTTAGGTGCCCAAAGTCAATATGTGCATGGATCTTCTGTACCCGTTTATATCTCAAATTCAGGCCCAAAACACCCAAAAATTCGATATTTTGGGGTCCCAGAAGCAATCTGTACATGCCTACTCAGTGCTAGAATATTTTCAAAATATAGGCCCAAAACATGGTAAAAATCGATATTTTAGGTGACCAAAGTCGATATCTCAAATTCAGGCCCAAAACACCCAAAAATTCGATATTTTGGGGTCCCAGAAGCGATCTGTACATGCCTACTCTGTGTTAGAGTATTTTCAAAATAAAGGCTCAAAACATATTGAAAATCGATCTTTTAGGTGCCCAAAAGTCGATATATGCATGCATCTTCTGTACCCGTTTATATCTCAAATTCAGGCTCAAAACACCCGAAAATTCGATATTTTGGGGTCCCAGAAACGAACTGTACATTCCTACTCAGATACAGGACCAAAACATGCTGAAAATCAAATATTTTAGGTGCTCAAAGTCAATATGTGCATGCATCTTCTGTACCCGTTTATATCTCAAATTCAGGCTCAAAACACCCGAAAATTCAATATTTTGGGGTCCAAGAAGCGATCTATACATGTCTACTCAGTGCTAGAATATTGTCAAAATATAGGCCCAAAACATGCTAAAAATCGATATTTTAGGTGCCCAAAGTCGATATCTCAAATTAAGGCCCAGAACACCCAAAAATTCGATATTTTGGGGTCCCAGAAGCGATCTGTACATGTCTACTCCGTGTTAGAGTATTTAAAAAAAAAAGGCCCAATGCATACTGAAAATCGATCTTTTAGTTGCCCAAAAGTCGATATGTGCATGCATCTTCTGTACCCGTTTATATCTCAAATTCAGGCTCCAAACACCCGAAAATTCGATATTTTGGGGTCCCAGAAGCGATCTGTACATGCCTACTATGATACAGGCTCAAAACATGCTGAAAATCGATATTTTAGGTGCCCAAAGTTAATATGTGTATCCATCTTCTGCACCCGTTTATATCTTAAATTCAGGTTCGAAACACCAGAAAATTCGATATTTTTGGGTCCTAGAAGCGATCTGTACATGTCTACTACTAGTTAGAATGTTTTCAAGATACCGACACAAAACATGCTCAAAATCGATGTTTTAGGTGCCCAAAAGTCGATATGTGCATGCATCTTCTGTACCCGTTTATATCTTAAATTCAGGCTCCAAATACCCGAAAATTCGATATTTTGGGGTCCCAGAAGCGATTTGTACATGCCTACTCAGATACAGGCCCAAAACATTCTAAAAATCGATATTTTAGGTGCCCAAATTCAATATGTGTATGCATCTTCCGCACCCGTTTATATCTCAAATTCAACCTCAAAGCACCCGAAAATTCGATATTTTTGGGTCCCAAAGGCGATCTGTACATGCCTACTCAGTGCTAGAATGTTTTTTTTAAATATAGGCTCAAAACATGCTAAAAATCGATATTTTAAGTGTCCAAAGTCGATATGAGCATGCATCTTCTGTACCGGTTTATATCTCAAATTCAGGCTCAAAACACCCGAAAATTCGGTATTTTTGGGTCCTAGAAGCGATCTGTACATGCCTACTATTACTTAGAATGTTTTCAAGATACAGACCCAAAACATGCTCAAAATCGATATTTTAGGTGCCCAAAAGTCGATATGTGCATCCATCTTCAATACCCGTTTATATCTCAAATTCAGGCTGAAAACACCCAAAAATAAGGTATTTTTGGGTTCTAGAAGCGATCTGTACTTGCATACTCCGTGTTAGAGTATTTTAAAAATACAGGCCCAAAACATACTGAAAATCGATATTTTAGGTGCCCAAAGTCAATATGTGCATGGATCTTCTGTACCCGTTTATATCTCAAATTCAGGCCCAAAACACCCAAAAATTCGATATTTTGGGGTCCCAGAAGCAATCTGTACATGCCTACTCAGTGCTAGAATATTTTCAAAATATAGGCCCAAAACATGGTAAAAATCGATATTTTAGGTGACCAAAGTCGATATCTCAAATTCAGGCCCAAAACACCCAAAAATTCGATATTTTGGGGTCCCAGAAGCGATCTGTACATGCCTACTCTGTGTTAGAGTATTTTCAAAATAAAGGCTCAAAACATATTGAAAATCGATCTTTTAGGTGCCCAAAAGTCGATTTATGCATGCATCTTCTGTACCCGTTTATATCTCAAATTCAGGCTCAAAACACCCGAAAATTCGATATTTTGGGGTCCCAGAAACGAACTGTACATTCCTACTCAGATACAGGACCAAAACATGCTGAAAATCAAATATTTTAGGTGCTCAAAGTCAATATGTGCATGCATCTTCTGTACCCGTTTATATCTCAAATTCAGGCTCAAAACACCCGAAAATTCAATATTTTGGGGTCCAAGAAGCGATCTATACATGTCTACTCAGTGCTAGAATATTGTCAAAATATAGGCCCAAAACATGCTAAAAATCGATATTTTAGGTGCCCAAAGTCGATATCTCAAATTAAGGCCCAGGACACCCAAAAATTCGATATTTTGGGGTCCCAGAAGCGATCTGTACATGTCTACTCCGTGTTAGAGTATTTAAAAAAAAAAGGCCCAATGCATACTGAAAATCGATCTTTTAGTTGCCCAAAAGTCGATATGTGCATGCATCTTCTGTACCCGTTTATATCTCAAATTCAGGCTCCAAACACCCGAAAATTCGATATTTTGGGGTCCCAGAAGCGATCTGTACATGCCTACTATGATACAGGCTCAAAACATGCTGAAAATCGATATTTTAGGTGCCCAAAGTTAATATGTGTATCCATCTTCTGCACCCGTTTATATCTCAAATTCAGGTTCGAAACACCAGAAAATTCGATATTTTTGGGTCCTAGAAGCGATCTGTACATGTCTACTACTAGTTAGAATGTTTTCAAGATACCGACACAAAACATGCTCAAAATCGATATTTTAGGTGCCCAAAAGTCGATATGTGCATGCATCTTCAGTACCCGTTTATATCCCAAATTCAACCTCAAAACATCCGAAAATTCGATATTTTTGGGTCCGAGAAGCGTTCTGTACATGCCTACCCAGTGCTAGAATGTTTTCAAAAAATAGGCTCAAAACATGCTAAAAATCGAAATTTTAATTGTCCAAAGTCGATATGTGCATGCATCTTCTGTTCCCGTTTATATCTCAAATTCAGGCTCAAAACACCCGAAAAGTCGGTATTTTTGGGTCCAAAAGCGATCTGTACATGCCTACTCCTAATTATAATCTTTTCAAGATACAGACCCAAAACATGCAAAAAATCGATATTTTAGGTGCCCAAAGTCAATATGTGTATCCATCTTCTGCACCCGTTTATATCTCAAATTCAGGTTCGAAACACCAGAAAATTCGATATTTTTCGGTCCTAGAAGCGATCTGTACATGTCTACTACTAGTTAGAATGTTTTCAAGATACAGACACAAAACATGCTCAAAATCGATATTTTAGGTGCCCAAAAGTCGATATGTGCATGCATCTTCAGTACCCGTTTATATTCCAAATTCAACCTCAAAACATCCGAAAATTCGATATTTTTGGGTCCGAGAAGCGATCTGTACATGCCTACCCAGTGCTAGAATGTTTTCAAAAAATAGGCTCAAAACATGCTAAAAATCGATATTTTAATTGTCCAAAGTCGATATGTGCATGCATCTTCTGTTCCCGTTTATATCTCAAATTCAGGCTCAAAACACCCTAAAATTCGGTATTTTTGGGTCCAAAAGCGATCTGTACATGCCTACTCCTAGTTATAATCTTTTCAAGATACAGACCCAAAACATGCACAAAATCGATATTTTAGGTGCCCAAAAGTCGATATGTGCATGCATCTTCTGTACCCGTTTATATCTCAAATTCAGGCTCAAAACACCCGAAAATTCGATATCTTTGGGTACCAGAAGCGATCTGTACATGCCTACTCAGTGCTAGAATATTTTCAAAATATAGGCACAAAACATACTAAAAATCGATATTTTAGGCGTCCAAAGTCGATATCTCAAATTCAGGCCCCAAACACCCGAAAATTCGATATTTTGGGGTCCCAGAAGCGATCTGTACATGCCTACTCCGTGTTAGAGTATTTTCAAAATACAGGCCTAAAACATGCTGAAAATCGATCTTTTAGGTGCTCAAAAGTCGATATGTGCATGTGTCTTCTGTACCCATTTATATCTCATATTCAGGTTCCAAACACTCGAAAATTCGATATTGTTGGTTCCTAAAAGCGATCTGTACATGTCTAGTCAGTGCTAGAACCTTTTCAAAATATCAGCCCAAAACATGCCAGAAATCGATATTTTAGGTGCCCAAAGTCGATATCTTAAATTCAGGCCCAAAACACCCGAAAGTTCGATATTTTGGGGTCTCAGAAGCGACCTGTACATGCCTACTAAGTGCTAGAATATTTTCAAAATATAGGCCCAAAACATGCTAAAATTAGATATTTTAGGTGCCCAAAGTCGATATCTCTAATTCAGGCCCAAAACACCCGAAAATTCGATATTTTGGGGTCCCAGAAGCGATCTGTACATGCCTACTCCTAGTTAGAATGTTTTCATGATACAGACCCAAAACATGCTCAAAATCGATATTTAAGGTGCTCAAAAGCTGATATGTGCATGCATCTTCAGTACCCATTTATATCTCAAATTCAGTCTCAAAACACCCGAAAATTCGATATTTCGGGGTCCCAGAAACGATCTGTACATGCCTACTCAGTGCTAGAATATTTTCAAAAAATAGGCCCAAAACATGCTATAAATCGATATTTTAGGTGTCTAAAGTCGATATCTCCAATTCAGGCCCCAAACACACCGAAAATTTGATATTTTGAGGTCCCAGAAGCGATCTGTACATGCCTACTCCGTGTTAGAGTATTTTCAAAATACAGGCCCAAAACATGCTGGAAATCGATATTTTAGGTGCCCAAAGTCAATATGTGTATTCATCTTCTGCACCCGTTTATATTCCAAATTCAACTTCAAAACTCCCGAAAATTCGAAATTTTTGGGTCCCAGAAGCGATCTGTATATGCCTGCTCAGTGCTAGAATGTCTTTTTAAAATATAGACTCAAAACATGCAAAATATCGATATTTTAAGTTTCCAAAGTCATGTACATGCATCTTCTGTACCCGTTTATATCTCAAATTCAGGCTCAAAAAACCTGAAAATTCGGTATTTTTGGGTCCTAGAAGCGATCTGTACATGCCTACTCCTAGTCAAAATGTTTTGAAGATACAGACCCAAAACATGCTCAAAATCGAAATTTTAGGTGCCTAAAAGTCGATATGTGCATGCATCTTCAGTACCCGTATATATCTCAAATTCAGGCTCAAAAAAACCGAAAATTCGATATTTTGGGGTACCAGAAGCGATCTAAACATGCCTACTCCGTGTTAGAGTATTTTCAAAATACAGGCCCAAAACATGCTGAAAATCGATATTTTAGGTGACCAAAGTCAATATGTGAATGCATCTTTTGTATCCGTTTATATCTCAAATTCAGACTCAAATCGCCACAAAATTCGATATTTTGTGGTCCCAGAAGTGATCTGTACATGCCTACTCAGTAGTAGAATATTTTCAAAATATAAAACATGCTAAAAATCGATATTTTAGGTGCCCAATGTCGATATCTCAAATACACGCCAAAAACACCCGAAAATTCGATATTTTGGGGTCCCAGAAGCGATCTGTACATGCCTACTCCGTGTTAGAATATTTTTTTTTTAAATACAGGCCCAAAACATACTGAAAATCGATCTTTTAGGTGCCCAAAAGTCGATATGTTAATGCATCTTCTGTACCCGTTTATATCTCAAATTCAGTCTCCAAACACCCATAAATTCGATATTTTGGAGTCCCAGAAGCGATTTGTACATGCCTACTCAGGTACAGGCCCAAAACATGCTAAAAATCGATATTTTAGGTGCCCAAAGTCAATATGTGTATTTATCTTCTGCAACCGTTTATATCCCAAATTAAACCTCAAAACAACCGAAAATTCGATATTTTTGGGTCCAAGAAGCGGTCTGCACATGCCTACTCAGTGCTAGAATGTTTTCAAAATATAGGCTCAAAACATTGTAAAAATCGATATATCAAGTGTCCAAAGTCGATAAGTGCATGCATCTTCTGTACCCGTTTATATCTCAAATTCAGGCTCAAAACACCCGAAAATTCGGTATTTTTGGGTCTTAGAAGCGATCTGTACATGCCTACTCCTAGTTAGAATGTTTTCGAGATACAGACCCAAAACATGCCCAAAATCGATATTTTAGGTGCCCAAAAGTCGATATGTGCATGCATCTTCAGTACCCGTTTATATCTCAAATTCAGGCTCAAACACCCGAAAATTCGATATTTTACGGTCCCAGAAGCGATCTGTACATGTGTTAGGGTATTTTCAAAATGCAGGCCCAAAACATGCTGAAAATCTATATTTTAGGTGCCCAAAGTCAATATGTGCATGCATCTTCTGTTCCCGTTTATATCTCAAATTCAGGCTCAAAACACTTAAAATTCAATATTTTGGGGTCCCAGAAGCGATCTGTACATGTCTACTCAGTGCTAGAATATTGTCAAAATATAGGCCCAAAACATGCTCAAAATCGATATTTTAGGTGCCCAAAGTCGATATATCAAATTCAGGCCCAAAACACCCGAAAATTTGATATTTTGGGGTCCCAGAAGCGATCTGTACATGCCTATTTCGTGTTAGAGTAATTTCAAACTACAGGCTTAAAACATACTGAAAATCGATCTTTTATGTGACCAAAAGTCGATATGTTCATGCATCTTCTGTACCCTTTTATATCTCAAATTCAGGCTCCAAACACCCTAAAATTCGATATTTTGGGGTCCCAGAAGCGTTCTGTACATGCCTACTCAGATACAGGCCCATAACATGCTGAAAATCGATATTTTAGGTGCCCAAAGTCAATATGTGTATGCATCTTCTGCACCGTTTATATCCCAAATTAAACCTAAAAACACCCGAAAATTCGATATTTTTGGGTCCAAGAAGCGGTTTGCACATGCCTACTCAGAGCTAGAATGTTTTCAAGATATAGGCTCAAAACATGCTAAAAATCGATCTTTTTAATGTCTAAAGTCGATATTAGCATCTTCTGTACCCGTTTATATCTGAAATTCAGGCTCAAAACACCCGAAAATTCGGTATTTTTGGGTCCTAGAAGCGATCTGTACATGCCTACTCCTAGTTAGAATGTTTTCAAGATACAGACCCAAAACATGCTCAAAATCGATATTTTAGGTGCCCAAAAGTCGATATGTGCATGCATCTTTAGTACCCGTTTATATCTCAAATTCAAGCTCAAAACACCCGAAAATTCGATATTTTGGGGTCCCAGAAGCGATCTGTACATGTGTTAGAGTATTTTCAAAATACAGTCCCAAAACATGCTGAAAATCGATATTTTAGGTGCCCAAAGTCAATATGTGCATGCATCTTCTGAATCCGTTTATATCTCAAATTCAGGCTCAAAACACCCAAAAATTCGAAAATTTGGGGTCCCAGAAGCGATCTGTACATGCCTACTCCGTGTTAAAGTATTTTCAAAATATAGCCCTAAAACATGCTAAAAATCGATATTTTAGGTGCCCAAAGTCGATATCTCAAGTTCAGGCCCAAAACACCTGAAAATTCGAAATTTTGGGGTCCCAGAAGCGATCTGTACATTCCTACTCCGTGTTAGAGTATTTTCAAAATACAGGCCCAAAATATACTGAAAATCGATCTTTTAGGTGTTCAAAAGTCGATATGTGCATGCATCTTCTGTACCCGTTTTTATCTCAAATTCAGGCTCCAAACACCCGAAAATTTGATATTTTGGGGTCCCAGAAGGGATCTGAACATGCCTTCTCAGATACAGGGTCAAAACATGCTCAATATCGATATCATAGGTGCCCAAAGTTAATATGTGTATGCATCTTCTGCACCAGATTATATCCCAAATTCTTCCTCAAAACACCCGAAAATTCGACATTTTTGGGTCCCAGAAGTGGTCCGTATATGCCTACTCAGTCCAAGAATATTTTCAAAATATAGGCTCAAAATATGCTAGAAATCGATATTTTAAGTGCCCAAAGTCGATATCTCAAATTTAGGCCCAGAACACCCGAAAATTCGATATTTTGGGGTCCCAGAAGTGATCTGTACATGCCTACTCTGTGTTAGAGTATTTTCAAAATATAGGCCCAATACATACTCAAAATCGATATTTTAGGTGCCCAAAGTCAATATGTGCATGCCTCTTCTGTACCCGTTTATATCTCAAATTCAGGCTCCAAACACCCGAAAATTCGATATTTGTGGGTTCCAGAAGCGATCTGTACATGCCTACCCAGTGCTAGAATGTTTTCATAATATAGGCTCAAAACATGCTAAAAATCGATATTTTAAGTGTCCAAAGTCGATATGTGCATGCATCTTCTGTACCCGTTTATATCTCAAATTCAGGCTCAAAACACCCGAAAATTCGGTATTTTTGGTTCCTAGAAGCGATCTGTACATGCCTACTCCTAGTTAGAATGTTTTCAAGATACAGACCCAAAACATGCTCAAAATCGATATTTAATGTGCCCAAAAGCTGATATGTGCATGCATCTTCAGTACCCATTTATATCTCAAATTCAGTCTCAAAACACCCGAAAATTTGATATTTCGGGGTCCCAGAAGCGATCTGTACATGCCTACTCAGTGCTAGAATATTTTCAAAAAATAGGCCCAAAACATACTATAAATCGATATTTTAGGTGTCTAAAGTCGATATCTGCAATTCAGGCCCCAAACACACCGAAAATTTGATATTTTGAGGTCCCAGAAGCGATCTGTACATGCCTACTCAGTGTTAGAGTATTTTCAAAATACAGGCCCAAAACATGCAGGAAATCGATATTTTAGGTGCCCAAAGTCAATATGTGTATGCATCTTCTGCACCCGTTTATATTCCAAATTCAACTTCAAAACTCCCGAAAATTCGAAATTTTTTGGTCCCAGAAGCGATCTGTAAATGCCTGCTCAGTGCTAGAATGTCTTTTTAAAATATAGGCTCAAAACATGCAAAATATCGATATTTTAAGTTTCCAAAGTCGATATGTGCATGCATCTTCTGTACCCGTTTATATCTCAAATTCAGGCTCAAAAAACATGAAAATTCGGTATTTTTGGGTCCTAGAAGCGATCTGTACATGCCTACTCCTAGTCAAAATGTTTTCAAGATACAGACCCAAAACATGCTCAAAATCGATATTTTAGGTGCCTAAAAGTCGAGATGTGCATGCATCTTCAGTACCCGTATATATCTCAAATTCAGGCTCAAAAAAACCGAAAATTCGATATTTTGGGGTACCAGAAGCGATCTATACATGCCTACTCCGTGTTAGAGTATTTTCAAAATACAGGCACAAAACATGCTGAAAATCGATATTTTAGGTGACCAAAGTCAATATGTGCATGCATCTTTTGTACCCGTTTATATCTCAAATTCAGACTCAAATTGCCACAAAATTCGATATTTTGTGGTCCCAGAAGTGATCTGTACATGCCTACTCAGTAGTAGAATATTTTCAAATATAAAACATGCTAAAAATCGATATTTTAGGTGCCCAATGTCGATATCTCAAATACACGCCAAAAACACCCGAAAATTCGATATTTTGGGGTCCCAGAAGCGATCTATACATGCCTACTCCGTGTTAGAGTATTTTCAAAATACAGGCACAAAACATGCTGAAAATCGATCTTTTAGGTGCCCAAAAGTCGATATGTGCATGTATCTTCTGTACCCTTTTATATCTCATATTCAGGCTCCAAACACTCGAAAATTCGATATTTTGAGGTCCCAGAAGCGATCTGTACATGCTTACTCAGAAACAGGCCCAAAACATGCTGAAAATCGATATTTTAGGTGCCCAAAGTCAATATGTGTATGCATCTTCTGCACCCGTTTATATCCCAAATTCAATCTCAAAACACTCGAAAATTCGATATTTTTGGGTCCTAGAAGCGATCTGTACATGACTAGTCAGTGCTAGAACCTTTTCAAAATATCAGCCCAAAACATGCCAGAAATCGATATTTTAGGTGCCCAAAGTCGATATCTTAAATTCAGGCCCAAAACACCCGAGAATTCGATATTTTTGGGTCCCAGAAGCGATCTGTACATGCCTACTCAGTGCTAGATTGTTTTCAAAATATAGTCTCAAAACATGCTAAAAATCGATATTTTAAGTGTCCAAAGTCGATATGTGCTTACATCTTCTTTACGAGTTTATATCTCAAATTCAGGCTCAAAACACCCGAAAATTCGGTATTTTTGGGTCCTAGAAACGATCTGTACATGCCTACTCCTAGTTAGAATATTTTCAAGATACAGACTCAAAACATGCTCAAAATCAATATTTTAGGTGCCCAAAATTCAATCTGTGCATGCATCTTCAGTACCCGTTTATATCTCAAATTCAGGTTCCAAACACTCGAAAATTCGATATTTTTGGGTCCCAGAAGCAATCTGTACATGTCTACTCTGTGTTAGAGTATTTTCAAAATACAGGCCCAAAACATGCAGAAAATCGATATTTTAGGTGCCCAAAGTCAATATGTGTATGCATCTTCTGCACACGTTTATATCCCAAATTCAACCTCAAAACACAACCGAAAATTCGATATTTTTGGGTCCCAGAAGCGATCTGTACATGCCTCCTCAGTGCTAGAATGTTTTCAAAATACAGGCTTAAAACATGCTGAAAATCGATATTTTAGGTGACCAAAGTCAATTTGTGCATGCATCTTTTGTACTCGTTTATATCTCAAATTCAGATTCAAAACACACGAAAATTCGATATTTTTAGGTCCCAGAATCGATCTGTACATGTCTACTCAGTGCTAGAATGTTTTCAAAATAAAGGCTCAAAACATGCTAAAAATCGATATTTTTAATGTCCAAAGTCGATATGTGCATGCATCTTCTGTACCCGTTTATATCTCAAATTCAGGCTCAAAACACCCGAAAATTCGGTATTTTTGGGTCTTAGAAGCGATCTGTACATGCCTACTCCTAGTTAGAATGTTTTCAAGATACAGACCCAAAACATGCTCAAAATCGATATTTTAGGTGCCCAAAAGTCGATATGTGCATGCATCTTCAGTACCCGTTTATATCTCAAATTCAGGCTCAAACACCCGAAAATTCGATATTTTGGGGTCACAGAAGCGATCTGTACATGTGTTAGAGTATTTTCAAAATGCAGGCCCAAAACATGCTGAAAATCGATATTTTAGGTGCCCAAAGTCAATATGTGCATGAATCTTCTGTACCCGTTTATATATCGAATTCAGGCTCAAAACACCCAAAAATTCAATATTTTGGGGTCCCAGAAGCGATCTGTACATACCTATTCAGTAATAGAATATTTTCAAAATCTAGGCTCAAAACATGCTAAAAATCGATATTTTAGGTGCCCAAAGTCGATATATTAATTTCAGGCCCAAAACACCCGAAAATTCGATATTTTGGGGTCCCAGAAGCGATCTGTACATGCCTACTCCGTGTTAGAGTATTTTTTTTTTAAATACAGGCCCAAAACATACTGAAAATCGATCTTTTAGGTGCCCAAAAGTCGATATGTTCATGCATCTTCTGTACCCGTTTATATCTCAAATTCAGGCTCCAAACACCCGAAAATTCGATATTTTGGAGTCCCAGAAGCGATTTGTACATGCCTACTCAGATACAGGCCCAAAACATGCTAAAAATCGATATTTTAGGTGCCCAAAGTCAATATGTGTATTTATCTTCTGCAACCATTTATATCCCAAATTAAACCTCAAAACACCTGAAAATTCGATATTTTTGGGTCCCAGAAGCGGTGTGTACATGCCTACTCAGTGATAGAATGTTTTCAAAATATAGGCTCAAAACATGCTAAAAATCGATATTTCAAGTGTCCAAAGTCGATATGTGCATGCATCTTCTATCCCCGTTTATATCTCAAATTCAGGCTCAAAACACTCGAAAATTCGGTATTTTTGGGTCGTATAAATGATCTGTACATGCCTACTCCTAGTTAGAATGTTTTCAAGATACAGACCCAAAACATGTTCAAAATCGATATTTTAGGTGCCCAAAAGTTGATATGTGCATGCATCTTTAGTACCCGTTTATATCTCAAATTCAGGCTCAAAACTCCCGAAAAGTCGATATTTTGGGGTCCCAGTAGCGATCTGTACATATGTTAGAGTATTTTCAAAATGCAGGCCCAAAACATGCTGAAAAACGATATTTTAGGTGCCCAAAGTCAATATGTGCATGCATCTTCTGTACACGTTTATATCTCAAATTCAGGCTCCAAACACAGGAAAATTCGATATTTTGGGGTCCCAGAAGCGATCTGTACATGCCTACTCAGTGTTAGAGTATTTTAAAAATACATGCCCAAAACATACTGAAAATCGATATTTTAGGTGCGTATAGTCAATATGTGCATGCATCTTCTGTACCCGTTTATATCTCAAATTCTGGCTCAAAACACCCGAAAATTCGATTTTTTGGGGTCCCAGAAGCGATCTGTACATGCCTACTCAGTGCTAGAATATTTTCAAATTATAGGCCCAAAACATGCTAAAAATCGATATTTTAGGTGCCCAAAGTCGAAATCTCAAAATCAGGTTAAGAACACCCGAAAATTCTATATTTTGGGGTCTCTGAAGCGATCTGTACATGCCTACTCCGTGTAAGAGTATTTTCAAAATACAGGCCCAAAACATGCTCAAAATCGATATTTTAGGTGCCCAAAGTCAATATGTGCATACATCTTCTGTACCCGTTTATATCTCAAATTTAGGCTCCAAACACCCGAAAATTCGATATTTTTGTGTCCCAGAAGCGATTTGTACATGCCTACTCAGATACAGGCCCAAAACATGCTAAAAATCGATATTTTAGGTGCCCAAAGTCAATATGTGTATTTATCTTCTGCACACATTTATATCCCAAATTCAAACTCAAAACACCTGAAAATTCAATATTTTTGGGTCCCAGAAGCGGTCTGTACATGCCTACTCAGTGCTAGAATGTTTTCAAAAAATAGGTTCAAAACATGCTAAAAATCGATATTTCAAGTGTCCAAAGTCGATATGTGCATGCATCTTCTGTACCCGTTTATATCTCAAATTCAGGCTCAAAACACCCGAAATTTCGATATTTTTGGGTCGTATAAACGATCTGTACTTGCCTACTCCTAGTTAGAATGTTTTCAAGATACAGACCCAAAACATGCTCAAAATCGATATTTTAGGTGCCCAAAAGTCGATATGTGCATGCATCTTCAGTACCCGTTTATATCTCAAATTCAGGCTCAAAACACCCGAAAATTCGATATTTTAAGTGTCCAAAGTCGTTATGTGAATGCATCTTCTGTACCCTTTTATATCTCAAATTCAGGCTCAAAACTCCCGAAAATTCGGTATTTTTGGGTCTTATAAGCGATCTGTACATGCCTACTCCTAGTTAGAATGTTTTCAAGATACAGACCCAAAACATGCTCAAAATCGATATTTTCGGTGCCCAAAAGTCGATATGTGCATGCATCTTCAGTACCCGTTTATATCTCAAATTCAGGCTCAAAACACCCGAAAGTTCGATATTTTAGAGTCCCAAAACCGATCTGTACATGCCTACTCCGTGTTAGAGTACTTTCAAAATACAGGCCCAAAACATGCTCAAAATCGATATTTCAGGTGCCCAATGTCGATATCTCAAGTTCAGGCCCAAAACACCCGAAAATTCGATATTTTGGGGTCCCAGAAGCGATCTGTACATGCCTACTCCGTGTTAGAGTATTTTCAAAATACAGGCCCAAAACATGATGAAAATCGATCTTTTAGGTGTCCAAAAGTCAATATGTGCATGCATCTTCTGTACCCGTTTATATCTCAAATTCAGGCTCCAAACACCCGAAAATTCGATATTTTGGGGTCCCAGAAGGGATCTGTACATGCCTTCTCAGATACAGGCCCAAAACATGCTAAAAATCGATATTTTAGGTGCCCAAAGTCAATATGTGTATTTATCTTCTGCACCCGTTTATATCCCAAATTCAACCTCAAAACACCTGAAAATTCGATATTTTTATGTCCCAGAAGCGGTCTGTACAAGCCTACTCAGTGCTAGAATGTTTTCAAAATATAAGCTCAAAACATGCTAAAAATCGATATTTCAAGTGTCCAAAGTCGATATGTGCATGCATCTTCTGTACCCGTTTATATCTAAAATTCAGGCTCAAAACACCCGAAAATTCGGTACTTTTGGGTCGTATAAACGATCTGTACATGCCTACTCCTAGTTAGAATGTTTTCAAGATACAGACCCAAAGCATGCTCAAAATCGATTTTTTAGGTGCCGAAAGTCAATATGTGCATGCATCTTCTGTAACCGTTTATATCTCAAATTCAGGCTCCAAACACCCGAAAATTCGATATTTTGGGGTTCCAGAAGCGATTTGTACATGCCTTCTCAGATACAGGCCCAAAACATGCTAAAAATCGATATTTTAGGTGCCCAAAGTCAATATGTGCATGCATCTTCTGTACCCGTTTATATCTCAAATTCAGGCTCAAAACACCCAAAAATTCGATAATTTGGGGTCCCAGAAGCGATCTGTACATGCCTACTCAGTGTTAGAGTATTTTCAAAATATAGGCCCAAAACATGCTAAAAATCGATATTTTAGGTGCCCAATGTCGTTATCTCAAGTTCAGGCCCAAAACACCCGAAAATTCGATATTTTGGGGTCCCAGAAGCGATCAGTACATGCCTTCTCCGTGTTAGAGTATTTTCAAAATACAGGCCCAAAACATGATGAAAATCGATCTTTTAGGTGTCCAAAAGTCAATATGTGCATGCATCTTCTGTACCCGTTTATATCTCAAATTCAGGCTTAAAACACCCGAAAATTCGGTATTTTTGGGTCGTATAAACGATCTGTACATGCCTACTCCTAGTTAGAATGTTTTCAAGATACAGACCCAAAAAATGCTCAAAATCGATATTATAGGTGCCCAAAAGTCGATATGTGCATGCATCTTCAGTACCCGTTCATATCTCAAATTCAGGCTCAAAACACCCGAAAGATCTATATTTTAGGGTCCCAGAAGCAATCTGTACCTGCCTACTCCGTGTTAGAGTATTTTCAAAATACAGGCCCAAGACATGCTCAAAATCGATAGTTTAGGTGCCCAAAGTCAATATGTGCATGCATCTTCTGTACCCGTTTATATCTCAAATTCAGGCTCCAACCACCCGAAAATTCGATATTTTTGGGGTCCCGAAAGCGATCTGTACATGTGTTAGAGTATTTTCAAAATACGGGCCCAAAACATGCTGAAAATCGATATTTTAGGTGCCCAAAGTCAATATGTGCATGCATCTTCTGTACCCGTTTATATCTCAAATTCAGGCTCCAAACACCCAAAAATTCGATAATTTGGAGTCCCAGAAGCGATCTGTACATGCCTAGTCCGTGTTAGAGTATTTTCAAAATATAGGCCCAAAACATGCTAAAAATCAATATTTTAGGTGCCCAAGGTCGATATCTCAAGTTCAGGCCCAAAACACCCGAAAATTCGATATTTTGGGGTCCCAGAAGCGATCTGTACATGCCTACTCCGTGTTAGAGTATTTTCAAAATACAGGCCCAAAACATACTGAAAATCGATCTTTTAGGTGTCCAAAAGTCAATATGTGCATGCATCTTCTGTACCCGTTTATATCTCAAATTCAGGCTACAAACACCCGAAAAATCGACATTTTTTGGTCCCAGAAGTGGTCCGTACATGCCTACTAAGTCCAAGAATTTTTTCGAAATATAGGCTCAAAACATGCTAGAAATCGATATTTTAAGTGTCCAAAGTCGATATGTGCATGCATCTTCTGTACCCGTTTATATCTCAAATTCAGGCTCAAAACACCCGAAAATTAGATATTTTTGGGTCCCAGAAGCGATCTGTACATGCCTACTCCTTGAGAGAGTATTTTCAAAATATAGGCCCAAAACATGCTGAAAATCGATATTTTAGGTGCCTATAGTCAATATGTCCATGCATCTTCTGTACCCGTTTATATCTCAAATTCTGGCTCAAAACACCCGAAAATTCGATATTTTGGGATCCCAGAAGCGATCTGTACATGCCTACTCAGTGCTAGAATATTTTCAAATTATAGGCCCAAAACATGCTAAAAATCGATATTTTAGGTGCCCAAAGTCGATATCTCAAAAATAGGTTCAGAACACCCGAAAATTCGATATTTTGGTGTCTCAGAAGCGATCTGTACATGCCTACTCCGTGTAAGAGTATTTTCAAAATACAGGCCCAAAACATGCTCAAAAGCGATATTTTAGGTGCCCAAAGTCGATATGTGCATGCATCTTCTGTACCCGTTTATATCTCAAATTCAGGCTCCAAACACCCGAAAATTCCATTTTTTGGGGTTCCAGAAGCGATTTGTACATGCATTCTCAGATACAGGCCCAAAACATGCTAAAAATCGATATTTTAGGTGCCCAAAGTCAATATGTGTATTTATCTTCTGCACCCGCTTATACCCCAAATTCAAACTCAGAACACCTGAAAATTAAATATTTTTGGGTCCCAGAAGCGGTCAGTACATGCCTACTCAGTGCTAGAATGTTTTCAAAAGATAGGCTCAAAACATGCTAAAAATCGATATTTCAAGTGTCCAAAGTCGATATGTGCATGCATCTTCTGTACCCGTTTATATCTCAAATTCAGGCTTAAAACACCCGAAAATTCGGTATTTTTGGGTCGTATAAACGATCTGTACATGCCTACTCCTAGTTAGAATGTTTTCAAGATACAGACCCAAAAAATGCTCAAAATCGATATTATAGGTGCCCAAAAGTCGATATGTGCATGCATCTTCAGTACCCGTTCATATCTCAAATTCAGGCTCAAAACACCCGAAAGTTCTATATTTTAGGGTCCCAGAAGCAATCTGTACCTGCCTACTCCGTGTTAGAGTATTTTCAAAATACAGGCCCAAGACATGCTAAAAATCGATAGTTTAGGTGCCCAAAGTCAATATGTGCATGCATCTTCTGTACCCGTTTATATCTCAAATTCAGGCTCCAACCACCCGAAAATTCGATATTTTTGGGGTCCCGAAAGCGATCTGTACATGTGTTAGAGTATTTTCAAAATACGGGCCCAAAACATGCTGAAAATCGATATTTTAGGTGCCCAAAGTCAATATGTGCATGCATCTTCTGTACCCGTTTATATCTCAAATTCAGGCTCAAAACACCCGAAAATTAGATATTTTTGGGTCCCAGAAGCGATCTGTACATGCCTACTCCTTGAGAGAGTATTTTCAAAATATAGGCCCAAAACATGCTGAAAATCGATATTTTAGGTGCCTATAGTCAATATGTCCATGCATCTTCTGAACCCGTTTATATCTCAAATTCTGGCTCAAAACACCCGAAAATTAAATATTTTTGGATCCCAGAAGCGATCTGTACATGCCTACTCAGTGCTAGAATATTTTCAAATTATAGGCCCAAAACATGCTAAAAATCGATATTTTAGGTGCCCAAAGTCGATATCTCAAAATCAGGTTCAGAACACCCGAAAATTCGATATTTTGGGGTCTCAGAAGCGATCTGTACATGCCTACTCCGTGTAAGAGTATTTTCAAAATACAGGCCCAAAACATGCTCAAAAGCGATATTTTAGGTGCCCAAAGTCGATATGTGCATGCATCTTCTGTACCCGTTTATATCTCAAATTTAGGCTCCAAACACCCGAAAATTCGATATTTTTGTGTCCCAGAAGCGATTTGTACATGCCTACTCAGATACAGGCCCAAAACATGCTAAAAATCGATATTTTAGGTGCCATAAGTCAATATGTGTTTTTATCTTCTGCACCCGTTTATATCCCAAATTCAGGCTCAAAACACCCCAAAATTCGATAATTTGGGGTCCCAGAAGCGATCTGTACATGCCTACTCCGTGTTAGAGTATTTTCAAAATATAGGCCCAAAACATGCTAAAAATCAATATTTTAGGTGCCCAAAAGTCGATATGTGCATACATCTTCAGTACCCGTTTATATCTCAAATTCAGGCTCAAAACACCCGAAAATTCGATATTTTAAGTGTCCAAAGTCGATATGTGAATGCATCTTCTGTACTCTTTTATATCTCAAATTCAGGCTCAAAACACCCGAAAATTCGGTATTTTTGGTTCCTCTAAGCGATCTGTACATGCCTACTCCTAGTTAGAATGTTTTCAAGATACAGACCCAAAACATGCTCAAAATCGATATTTTAGGTGCCCAAAAGTCGATATGTGCATGCATCTTCAGTACCCGTTTATATCACAAATTCAGGCTCAAAACACACGAAAGTTCGATATTTTGGGGTCCCAGAAGCTATCTGTACAAGCCTACTCTGTGTTAGAGTATTTTCAAAATACATGCCCAAAACATGCCCAAAATCGATATTTTAGGTGCCCAAAGTCAATATGTGCATGCATCTTCTGTACCCGTTTATATCTCAAATTCAGGCTCCAACCACCCGAAAATTCGATATTTTTGGGGTCCCGAAAGCGATCTGTACATGTGTTAGAGTATTTTCAAAATACGGGCCCAAAACATGCTGAAAATCGATATTTTAGGTGCCCAAAGTCAATATGTGCATGCATCTTCTGTACCCGTTTATATCTCAAATTCAGGCTCCAAACACCCAAAAATTCGATAATTTGGGGTCCCAGAAGCGATCTGTACATGCCTAGTCCGTGTTAGAGTATTTTCAAAATATAGGCCCAAAACATGCTAAAAATCAATATTTTAGGTGCCCAAGGTCGATATCTCAAGTTCAGGCCCAAAACACCCGAAAATTCGATATTTTGGGGTCCCAGAAGCGATCTGTACATGCCTACTCCGTGTTAGAGTATTTTCAAAATACAGGCCCAAAACATACTGAAAATCGATCTTTTAGGTGTCCAAAAGTCAAAATGTGCATGCATCTTCTGTACCCGTTTATATCTCAAATTCAGGCTACAAACACCCGAAAATTCGACATTTTTTGGTCCAAGAAGTGGTACGTACATGCCTACTAAGTCCAAGAATTTTTTCGAAATATAGGCTCAAAACATGCTAGAAATCGATATTTTAAGTGTCCAAAGTCGATATGTGCATGCATCTTCTGTACCCGTTTATATCTCAAATTCAGGCTCAAAACACCCGAAAATTAGATATTTTTGGGTCCCAGAAGCGATCTGTACATGCCTACTCCTTGAGAGAGTATTTTCAAAATATAGGCCCAAAACATGCTGAAAATCGATATTTTAGGTGCCTATAGTCGATATCTCAAAATCAGGTTCAGAACACCCGAAAATTCGATATTTTGGGGTCTCAGAAGCGATCTGTACATGCCTACTCCGTGTAAGAGTATTTTCAAAATACAGGCCCAAAACATGCTCAAAAGCGATATTTTAGGTGCCCAAAGTCGATATGTGCTAGCATCTTCTGTACCCGTTTATATCTCAAATTTAGGCTCCAAACACCCGAAAATTCGATATTTTTGTGTCCCAGAAGCGATTTGTACATGCCTACTCAGATACAGGCCCAAAACATGCTAAAAATCGATATTTTAGGTGCCATAAGTCAATATGTGTTTTTATCTTCTGCACCCGTTTATATCCTAAATTCAGGCTCAAAACACCCCAAAATTCGATAATTTGGGGTCCCAGAAGCGATCTGTACATGCCTACTCCGTGTTAGAGTATTTTCAAAATATAGGCCCAAAACATGCTAAAAATCAATATTTTAGGTGCCCAAAAGTCGATATGTGCATACATCTTCAGTACCCGTTTATATCTCAAATTCAGGCTCAAAACACCCGAAAATTCGATATTTTAAGTGTCCAAAGTCGATATGTGAATGCATCTTCTGTACTCTTTTATATCTCAAATTCAGGCTCAAAACACCCGAAAATTCGGTATTTTTGGTTCCTCTAAGCGATCTGTACATGCCTACTCCTAGTTAGAATGTTTTCAAGATACAGACCCAAAACATGCTCAAAATCGATATTTTAGGTGCCCAAAAGTCGATATGTGCATGCATCTTCAGTACCCGTTTATATCACAAATTCAGGCTCAAAACACACGAAAGTTCGATATTTTGGGGTCCCAGAAGCTATCTGTACATGCCTACTCTGTGTTAGAGTATTTTCAAAATACATGCCCAAAACATGCCCAAAATCGATATTTTAGGTGCCCAAAGTCAATATGTGCATGCATCTTCTGTACCCGTTTATATCTCAAATTCAGGCTCAAAACACCCAAAAATTCGATAATTTGGGGTCCCAAAAGCGATCTGTACATGCCTACTCCGTGTTAGAGTATTTTCAAAATATAGGCCCAAAACATGCTAAAAATCAATATTTTAGGTGCCCAAGGTCGATATTACAAGTTCAGGCCCAAAACACCCGAAAATTCGATATTTTGGGGTCCCAGAATCGATCTGTACATGCCTACTCCGTGTTAGAGTATTTTCAAAATACATGCCCAAAACATACTGAAAATCGATCTTTTAAGTGTCCAAAAGTCAATATGTGCATGCATTTTCTGTACCCGTTTATATCTCAAATTCAGGCTCCAAATACCCGAAAATTCGATATTTTGGGGTCCCTGAAGCGATTTGTACATGCCTTCTCAGATACAGGCCCAAAACATGCTAAAAATCGATATTTTAGGTGCCCAAAGTCAATATGTGTATTTATCTTCTGCACCCGTTTATATCCCAAATTCAACATCAAAACACCTGAAAATTCGATATTTTTGGGTCCCAGAAGCGGTCTCTACATGCCTACTCAGTGCTAGAATGTTTTCAAAATATAGGCTCAAAAACATGCTAAAAATCGATATTTCAAGTGTGCAAAGTCGATATGTGCATGCATCTTCTGTACCCGTTTATATCTCAAATTCAGGCTCAAAACACCCGAAAATTCGGTATTTTGGGGTCGTATAAACGATCTGTACATGCCTACTCCTAGTTAGAATGTTATCAAGATACAGACCCAAAACATGCTAAAAATCGATATTTCAAGTGTCCAAAGTCGATATGTGCATGCATCTTCTGTCTCCGTTTATATCTCAAATTCAGGCTCAAAACACCTGAAAATTCGGTATTTTTGGGTCGTATAAATGATCTGTACATGCCTACTCCTAGTTAGAATGTTTTCAAGATGCAGACCCAAAACATGCTCAAAATCGATATTTTAGGTGCCCAAAGTCAATATGTGCATGCATCTTCTGTACCCTTTTATATCTCAAATTCAGGCTCAAAACACTCGAAAATTCAATATTTTGGGGTCCCAGAAGTGATCTGTACATGCCTACTCCGTGTTAGAGTATTTTCAAAATACAGGCCCAAAACAGACTGAAAATCGATCTTTTAGGTGTCCAAAATTCGATATGTGCATGCATCTTCTGTACCCGTTTATATCTCAAATTCAGGCTTCAAACACCCGAAAATTCGATATTTTGGGGTCCCTGAAGGGATCTCTACATGCCTTCTCAGATGCAGGGTCAAAACATGCTCAATATCCATATCTTATGTGCCCAAAGTTAATATGTGTATGCATCTTCTGCACCAGTTTATATCCCAAATTCAACCTCAGAACTCCCGAAAATTCGACATTTTTGGGTCCCAGA
Source organism: Petrolisthes cinctipes (assembly GCA_033782935.1). Taxonomy (NCBI): domain Eukaryota; kingdom Metazoa; phylum Arthropoda; class Malacostraca; order Decapoda; family Porcellanidae; genus Petrolisthes; species Petrolisthes cinctipes. The sequence goes on from JAWQEG010000230.1 coordinate 1,827,763, forward strand.
AGTGGTCCTTACATGCCTACTCAGTCCAAGAATGTTTTCAAAATATAGGCTCAAAACATGTTAGAAATCAATATTTTAAGTGTCCAAAGTCGATATGTGCATGCATCTTCTGTACCCGTTTATATCTCTTATTCAGGATTCAAACACCCGAAAATTCAATATTTTGGGGTCCCAGAAGCGATCTGTACATGCCTACTCCGTGTTAGAGTATTTTCAAAATACAGGGCCAAAACATACTGGAAATAGATGTTTTCGGTGCCCAAAAGTCGATATGTGCATGCATCTTCTGTACCAGTTTATATCTCTAATTCAGGCTTCAAACACCCGAAAATTCAATATTTTGGGGTCCCAGAAGCGATTTGTACATGCCTACTCAGATACAGGCCCAAAACATGCTAAAAATAGATATTTTAGGTGCCCAAAGTCAATATGTGTATTTATCTTCTGCACCAGTTTATATCTCAAATTCAGGCTTAAGCAACCGGAAATTCTATATTTTGGTGTCCCAGAAGCGATCTGTACATGCCTACTCCATGTTAGAGTATTTTCAAAATACAGGCCCAAAACATGCTGAAAATCGATATTTTACGTGGCCAAAGTCAATATGTACATGCATCTTCTGTACCCGTTTATATCTCAAATTCAGGCTCAAAACACCCGAAAATTTGATATTTTGGGGTCCCAGAAGCGATATGTACATGCTTACTCAATGCTAGAATATTTTCAAAATATAGGCCCAAAACATGCTTAAAATCGATATTGTAGGTGCCCAAAGTCGATATCTCAAATTCAGGCCCAAAACACCATAAAATTCGATATTTTGTGTTCCCAGAAGCGATTTGTACATGCCTACTCCGTGTTAGAGTATTTTCAAAATACAGGCCCAAAACATGCTGAAAATCGATCTTTTAGGTGCCCAAAAGTCGATATGTGCATGCATGTTCTGTACCCGTTTATATCTCAAATTCAGGCTCCAAACACCCGAAAATTCGATATTTTGGGGTCCCAGAAGCGATCTGTACATGCCTACTCAGATACAGGCCCAAAACATGCTGAAAATTGATATTTTAGGTGCCCAAAAGTCGATATGTGCATGCATCTTCTGTACCCGTTTATATCTCAAATTCAGGCTCAAGCAACCGGAAATTAGATATTTTGCGGTCCCAGAAGCGATCTGTACATGCCTACTCCGTGGTAGAGTATTTTCAAAATACAAGCCCATATCATGCTGAAAATCGATATTTTAGGTGCCCAAAGTCAATATGTGTATGAATCTTCTGCACCCGTTTATATCCCAAATTCAACCTCAAAACACGCGAAAATTCGATATTTTTGAGCCTTAGAAGCGATCTGTACATGCCTACTCAGTGCTAGAATATTTTCAAAATATAGGCTGAAAACATGCTAAAAATCGATATTTTAGGTGCCCAAAGACGATATCTCAAATTCAGGCCCACAACACCCGAAAACTCGATATTTTTGGGTTCCAGAAGCGATCTGTACATGCCTACTCCGTGTTAGAGTATTTTAAAAATACAGGCCCAAAACATACTGAAAATCCATCTTTTTGGTGCCCTAAAGTCGATATGTGCATGGATCTTCTGTACCCGTTTATATCTCAAATTCAGGCTCAAAACACCTAAACATTCGATAATTTGGGGTCCCAGAAGCGATCTGTACATGCCTACTCCTTGTTAGAATATTTTCAAAATACAGGCCCAAAACATGCTCAAAATCGATAATTTATGTGCCCAAGGTCAATATGTGCATTCGTCTTCTGTACCCGTTTATATCTCAAATTCAGGCTCAAAACACCCGAACATTCGATATTTTGGGGACCCAAAAGCGATCTGTACATGCCTACTCCTTGTTAGAATATTTTCAAAATAAAGGCCCAAAACATGCTGAAAATCGATATTTTAGGTGCTCAAAGTCAATATGTGCATGCATCTTCTGTACCCGTTTATATATCAAATTAAGGCTCAAAACACCCTAAAATCGGTATTTTTGGGTCCTAGAAGCGATCTGTACATGCTTACTCCTAGTTAGAATGTTTTCAAGATACAGACCCAAAAGAAGCACAAAATCGATATTTTAGATGCCCAAAAGTCGATATGTGCATGCATCTTCAATACCCCTTTATATCTCAAATTCAGGCTCAAAACACCCGAAATAACGATATTTTGGGGTCCCAGAAGCGATCTGTACATGCCTACTCCTAGTTAGAATGTTTTCAAGATACAGACCCAAAACATGCTTAAAATCGATATTTTAGGTTCCCAAAAGTCGATATGTGCATGCATCTTCAGTACCCGTTTATATCTCAAATTCAGGCTCAAAGCACCCAAAAATTCAATATTTTGGGGTCCCAGAATCGATCTGTACATGCCTACTCCGTGTTAGAGTATTTTCAAAATACAGGCCCAAAACATGCTCAAAATCGATATTTTAGGTGCCCAAAGTCAATATGTGCATGCATCTTCTGTACCCGTTTATATCTCAAATTCAGGCTCCAAACACCCGAAAATTCGATATTTTGGGGTCCCAGAAGCGATTTGTACATGCCTACTCAGATGCAGGCCCAAAACATGCTAAAAATCGATATTTTTGGTGTCCAAAGACAATATGTGTATTTATCTACTTCACCCGTTTATATCCCAAATTCAACATCAAAACACCTGAAAGTTCGATATTTGTGGGTCCCAGAAGCGGCCTGTACATGCCTACTCAGTGCTAGAATGTTTTCAAAATATAGGCTCAAAACATGCTAAAAATCGATATTTCAAGTGTCCAAAGTCAATATGTGCATGCATCTTCTGTACCCGTTTATATCTCAAATTCAGGCTCAAAACACCCGAAAATTCGATATTTTGGGGTCCCAGAAGCGATCTGTACATGTGTTAGAGTATTTTCAAAATACAGGCCCAAAACATGCTGAAAATCGATATTTTAGGTGCCCAAAATCAATATGTGAATGCATCTTCTGTACCCGTTTATATCTCAAATTCAGGCTCAAAACACCCGAAAATTCGAAATTTTGGGGTCCCAGAAGCGATCTGTACATGCCTACTCCGTGTTAGAGTATTTTCAAAATACAGGCCCAAAACATACTGAAAATCGATCTTTTAGGTGCCCAAAGTTAATATGTGTATGCATCTTCTGCACCAGTTTATATCCCAAATTCAACCTCAAAACACCAGAAAATTTGACATTTTTGGGTCCCAGAAGTGGTCCGTACATGCCTACTCAGTCCAAGAATGTTTTCAAAATATAGGCACAAAACATGCTAGAAATCGATATTTTAAGTGTCCAAAGTCGATATGTGCATTAATCTTCTGTACCCGTTTATATCTCAAATTCAGACTCAAAACACCCGAAAATTCAATATTTTTGAGTCCCAGAAGCAATCTGTACATGCCTACTCAGTGCTAGAATATTTTCAAATTATAGGCCCAAAACATGCTAAAAATCGATAGTTTAGGTGCCCAAAGTCGATATCTCAAATTCAGGCAAAGAACACCCGAAAATTCAATTTTGGGGGGTCCCTGAAGCGATCTATACATGCCTACTCCGTGTTAGAGTATTTTCAAAATACAGGGCCAAAACATACTGAAGATAGATCTTTTCGGTGTCCTAAAGTTGATATGTGCATGCATCTTCTGTACCCGTTTATATCTCAAATTCAGGCTTCAAACACCCGAAAATTCAATTTTTTGGGTTCCCAGAAGCGATTTGTACATGCCTACTCAGATACAGGCCCAAAACAAGCTAAAAATCGATATTTTAGGTGCTCAAAGTCAATATGTGTATTTATCTTCTGCACCCGTTTATATCCCAAATTCAACCTCAAAACACCTGAAAATTCGATATTTTTGGGTCCCAGAAGCGGTCTGTACATGCCTACTCAGTGCTAGAATGTTTTCAAAATATAGGCTCAAAACATGCTAAAAATCGATATTTCAAGTGTGCAAAGTCGATATGTGCATGCATCTTCTGTACCCGTTTATATTTCAAATTCAGGCTCAAAACACCCGAAAATTCGGTATTTTTGGATCGTATAAACGATCTGTACATGCCTACTCCTAGTTAGAATGTTTTCAAGATACAGACCCAAAACATGCTCAAAACCGTTATTTTAGGTGCCCAGAAGTCGATATGTGCATGCATCTTCAGTACCCGTTTATACTTAAATTCAGGCTCAAAACACCCGAAAGTTCGATATTTTGGGGTCCCAGAAGCGATCTGTACATGTGTTAAAGTATTTTCGAATTACAGGCCCAAAACATGCTGAAAATCGATTTTTTAGGTGCCCAAAGTCAATATGTGCATGCATCTTCTGCACCCGTTTATATCTCAAATTCAGGCTCAAAACACCCAAAAATTCGATAATTTGGGGTCCCAGAAACGATCTGTACATGCCTACTCCGTGTTAGAGTATTTTCAAAATATAGGCCCAAAACATGCTAAAAATCGATATTTTAGGTGCCCAAAGTCGATATCTCAAATTCAGGCCCAGAACACCCGAAAATTCGATTTTGGGGGGTCCCAGAAGCGATCTGTACATGACTACTCCGTGTTAGAGTATTTTCATAATACAGGGCCAAAACATACTGGAAACCGATCTTTTAGGTGTCCAAAAGTCGATATGTGCATGCATCTTCTGTACCCGTTTATATCTCTTATTCAGGCTCAAAACACCCGAAAATTCGATATTTTGGGGTCCCAGAAGCGATCTGTACATGTGTTAGAATATTTTCAAAATACAGGCCGAAAACATGCTGAAAATCAATATTTTAGGTGCTCAAAGTCAATATGTGTATGCATCTTCTGAACCCGTTTATATCCCAAATTCAACCTCAAAACACCCGAAAATTCGATATTTTTGGGACCCAGAAGCGGTCTGTACATGCTTAGTCAGTGATAGAATTTTTTCAAAATGTAGGCTCAAAACATGCTAAAAATCGATATTTTAAGTGTCCAAACTCGATATGTGTATGTATCTTCTGTACCCGTTTATATCTCAAATACAGGCTCAAAACTCCCGAAAATTCGGTATTTTTGGGTCCTAGAAGCGATCTTTACATGCCTACTCCTAGTTAGAATATTTTTAAGATATAGATCCAAAACATGCTCAAAATCGATATTTTAGGTGCCCAAAAGTCGATATGTGAATGCATCTTCAGTACCCGTTTATATCTCAAATTCAGGCTCAAAACACCCGAAAATTCGATATTTTTGGGTCCCAGAAGCGATCTGTACATGCCTACACCGTGTTAGAGTATTATCAAAATACAGGCCCAAAACATACTAAAAATCGATCTTTTAGGTGTCGAGAAGTCGATAAGTGCATGCATCTTCTGTACCCGTTTATAACTCAAATTCAGTCTCCAAACACCCGAAAATTCGATATTTTGGGGTCCCAGAAGCGATCTGTACATGCCTACTCAGATACAGGTACAAAACATGCTGAAAATCGATATTTTAGGTGCTCAAAGTCAATATGTGTATGCATCTTAGGCAGCCGTTTATATCCCAAAATCAACCTCAAAACACCCGATAATTCAATATTTTTGCGTCCGGGAAACGATCTGTACATGCCTACTCAGTGCTAGAATGTTTTCAAAATATAGGCTTAAAACATGCTAAAAATCGATATTTTAAGTGCCCAAAAGTCGATATGTGCATGCATCTTCAGTACCCGTTTATATCTCAAATTCAGGCTCAAAATACCCGAAAATTCGATATTTTGGGGTCCCAGAAGCGATCTGTCCATGCTAATTCCTTGTTAGAGTATTTTTAAAATACAGGCCCACAACATACTGAAAATCGATATTATAGGTTCCCAAAGTCAATATGTGCATTCGTCTTTTGTACCAGTTTATATCTCAAATTCAGGCTCAAAACACACGAAAATTTGATATTTTTGCGTCCCAGAAGCGATCTGTACATGCCTACTTAGTGCTAGAATATTTTAACAATATAGGCCCAAAACATGCAACAAATCGATATTTTAGGTGCCCAAAGTCGATATCTCAAATTCAGGCACAAAACACCCGAAAAATCGATATTTTGGGGTTCCAGAAGCGATCTGTACATGCCTACTCCGTGTTAGAGTATTTTCATAATACAGGCCCAAAACATACTGAAAATCGATATTTTAGGTGTCCAAAAGTCGATATGTGCATGCATCTTCTGTACCCGTTTATATATCAAATTCAGGCTTTAAACACCCGAAAATTCGATATTTTGGGGTCCCAGAAGCGATTTGTACATGCCTACTCAGATACAGGCCCAAAACATGCTGAAAATCGATATTTTAGGTCCCCAAAGTCAATATGTGTATGCATCTTCTGCACCCATTTATATCCCAAATTCAACCTCAAAACACCCGAAAAATCTATATTTTTGGGTCCTAGACGATATCTGTACATGCCTACTCCTAGTTAGAATGTTTTCAAGATACAGACCCAAAAAATGCTCAAAATCGATATTTTAGCAGCCCAAAAGTCGATATGTGCATGCATCTTCAGTACCCGTTTATATCTCAAATTCAGGCTCAAAACACCCGAAAATTCGATATTTTGGTGTCCCAGAAGCGATCTGTACAGGCCTACTCCGTGTTAGACTATTTTCAAAATACAGGTCCAAAACATGCTGAAAATCGACATTATAGGTGCCCAAAGTCAATATGTGCATTCATCTTCTGTACCCGTTTATATCTCAAATTCAGGGTCAAAACACACAAAAATTCGATATTTTTGGGTCCCAGAAGCGATATGTACATGCCTACTCAGATACAGGCCCAAAACATGTTGAAAATCGATATTTTAGGTGCCCAAAGTCAATATGTGTATGCATCTTCTGCACACGTTTATATCCCAAATTCAACTTAAAAACACCCGAAAATTCGATATTTTTGGGTCCCAGAAGCGGTCTGTACATACATACTCAGTGCTAGAATGTTTTCAAAATATAGGCTCAAAACATGCTAAAAATCGATATTTTAAGTGTCCAAAGTCGATATGTGCATGCATCTTCTGTAACCGTTTATATCTCAAATTCATGCTCAAAACACCCGAAAATACAATATTTTGGGGTCCCAGAAACGATCTGTACATGCCTACTCCGTGTTAGAGTATTTTTAAATTACAGGCCCAAAACATGCTGAAAATCGATATTTTAGGGGCCCAAAGTCAATATGTGCATGCATCTTCTGTACCCGTTTATATCTCAAATTCAGGCCCAGAACACCCGAAAATTCGATTTTGGGGGGTCCCAGAAGCGATCTGTACATGACTACTCCGTGTTAGAGTATTTTCATAATACAGGGCCAAAACATACTGGAAACCGATCTTTTAGGTGTCCAAAAGTCGATATGTGCATGCATCTTCTGTAACCGTTTATATCTCAAATTCATGCTCAAAACACCCGAAAATACAATATTTTGGGGTCCCAGAAGCTCTCTGTACATGCCTACTCCGTGTTAGAGTATTTTCATAATACAGGCCAAAAACATACTGAAAATCGATCTTTTAGGTGACCAAAAGTCGATATGTGCATACATCTTCAATACCCGTTTATATCTTAAATTCAGGCTCAAAACACCCGAAAATTCGATATTTTGGGGTCCCAGAAGCGATATGTACATGTGTTAGAGTATTTTCAAAATACAGGCCGAAAACATGCTGAAAATCAATATTTTAGGTGCTCAAAGTCAATATGTGTATGCATCTTCTGCACCCGTTTATATCCCAAATTCAACCTCAAAACACCCGAAAAATCGATATTTTTGGGACCCAGAAGCGGTCTGTACATGCTTAGACAGTGATAGAATGTTTTCAAAATGTAGGCTCAAAACATGCTAAAAATCGATATTTTATGTGTCCAAAGTCGATATGTGTATGCATCTTCTGTACCCGTTTATATCTCAAATACAGGCTCAAAACTCCCGAAAATTCGGTATTTTTGGGTCCTAGAGGCGATCTATACATGCCTACTCCTAGTTAGAATGTTTTCAAGATATAGACCCAAAACATGCTTAAAATCGATATTTTAGGTGCCCAAAAGTCGATATGAGCATGTATCTTCAGTACCCGTTTATATCTCAAATTCATGCTCAAAACACCTGAAAATTCGATATTTTGGGGTCCCAAAAGCGATCTGTACATGCCTACTCAGTGCTAGAATATTTTCAAAATATAGGACGAAAACATGCTAAAAATCGATATTTTAGGTGCCCAAAGACGATATCTCAAATTCAGGACCAAAACACCCGAAAATTCGATAATTTGGGGTCCCAGAAGGGATCTGTACATGCCTACACCGTGTTAGAGTATTTTAAAAATACAGGCCTAAAACATACTGAAAATCGATATTTTAGGTGTCCAAAAGTCGATATGTGCATGCATCTTCTGTACCCGTTTATATCTCAAATTCAGGCTCAAAACACCCGAAAATTCGATATTTTTGGGTCCCAGAAGCGATCTGTACTTGCCTACTCCGTGTTAGAGTATTTTCAAAATACAGGCCCAATACATGCTCAAAATCGATATTTTAGGTACCCAAAGTCAATATGTGCATGCATCTTCTGTACCCGTTTATATCTCAAATTCAGGCTCCAAACACCCGAAAATTCGATATTTTTGGGTCCCAGAAACGATTTGTACATGCCTACTCAGATACAGGCCCAAAACATGCTAAAAATTGATATTTTGTGGGCGCCCGAAGTCAATATGTGTATTTATCTTCTGCACCCGTTTATATCCCAAATTCAACCTCAAAACACCTGAAAATTCGATATTTTTGGGTCCCAGAAGCGGTGTGTACATGCCTACTCAGTGATAGAATGTTTTCAAAATATAGGCTCAAAACATGCTAAAAATCGATATTTCAAGTGTCCAAAGTCGATATGTGCATGTATCTTCTATCCCCGTTTATATCTCAAATTCAGGCTCAAAACACTCGAAAATTCGGTATTTTTAGGTCGTATAAATGATCTGTACATGCCTACTCCTAGTTAGAATGTTTTCAAGATACAGACCCAAAACATGTTCAAAATCGATATTTTAGGTGCCCAAAAGTTGATATGTGCATGCATCTTTAGTACCCGTTTATATCTCAAATTCAGGCTCAAAACTCCCGAAAAGTCGATATTTTGGGGTCTCAGTAGCGATCTGTACATATGTTAGAGTATTTTCAAAATGCAGGCAAAAAACATGCTGAAAAACGATATTTTAGGTGCCCAAAGTCAATATGTGCATGCATCTTCTGTACACGTTTATATCTCAAATTCAGGCAACAAACACAGGAAAATTCGATATTTTGGGGTCCCAGAAGCGATCTGTACATGCCTACTCAGTGTTAGAGTATTTTAAAAATACATGCCCAAAACATACTGAAAATCGATATTTTAGGTGCGTATAGTCAATATGTGCATGCATCTTCTGTACCCGTTTATATCTCAAATTCTGGCTCAAAACACCCGAAAATTCGATTTTTTGGGGTCCCAGAAGCGATCTGTACATGCCTACTCAGTGCTAGAATATTTTCAAATTATAGGCCCAAAACATGCTAAAAATCGATATTTTAGGTGCCCAAAGTCGATATCTCAAAATCAGGTTAAGAACACCCGAAAATTCTATATTTTGGGGTCTCTGAAGCGATCTGTACATGCCTACTCCGTGTAAGAGTATTTTCAAAATACAGGCCCAAAACATGCTCAAAATCGATATTTTAGGTGCCCAAAGTCAATATGTGCATACATCTTCTGTACCCGTTTATATCTCAAATTTAGGCTCCAAACACCCGAAAATTCGATATTTTTGTGTCCCAGAAGCGATTTGTACATGCCTACTCAGATACAGGCCCAAAACATGCTAAAAATCGATATTTTAGGTGCCCAAAGTCAATATGTGTATTTATCTTCTGCACACGTTTATATCCCAAATTCAAACTCAAAACACCTGAAAATTCAATATTTTTGGGTCCCAGAAGCGGTCTGTACATGCCTACTCAGTGCTAGAATGTTTTCAAAAAATAGGTTCAAAACATGCTAAAAATCGATATTTCAAGTGTCCAAAGTCGATATGTGCATGCATCTTCTGTACCCGTTTATATCTCAAATTCAGGCTCAAAACACCCGAAATTTCGATATTTTTGGGTCGTATAAACGATCTGTACATGCCTACTCCTAGTTAGAATGTTTTCAAGATACAGACCCAAAACATGCTCAAAATCGATATTTTAGGTGCCCAAAAGTCGATATGTGCATGCATCTTCAGTACCCGTTTATATCTCAAATTCAGGCTCAAAACACCCGAAAATTCGATATTTTAAGTGTCCAAAGTCGTTATGTGAATGCATCTTCTGTACCCTTTTATATCTCAAATTCAGGCTCAAAACTCCCGAAAATTCGGTATTTTTGGGTCTTATAAGCGATCTGTACATGCCTACTCATAGTTAGAATGTTTTCAAGATACAGACCCAAAACATGCTCAAAATCGATATTTTCGGTGCCCAAAAGTCGATATGTGCATGCATCTTCAGTACCCGTTTATATCTCAAATTCAGGCTCAAAACACCCGAAAGTTCGATATTTTGGAATCCCAGAAGCGATCTGTACATGCCTACTCCGTGTTAGAGTACTTTCAAAATACAGGCCCAAAACATGCTCAAAATCGATATTTCAGGTGCCCAATGTCGATATCTCAAGTTCAGGCCCAAAACACCCGAAAATTCGATATTTTGGGATCCCAGAAGCGATCTGTACATGCCTACTCCGTGTTAGAGTATTTTCAAAATACAGGCCCAAAACATGATGAAAATCGATCTTTTAGGTGTCCAAAAGTCAATATGTGCATGCATCTTCTGTACCCGTTTATATCTCAAATTCAGGCTCCAAACACCTGAAAATTCGATATTTTGGGGTCCCAGAAGGGATCTGTACATGCCTTCTCAGATACAGGCCCAAAACATGCTAAAAATCGATATTTTAGGTGCCCAAAGTCAATATGTGTATTTATCTTCTGCACCCGTTTATATCCCAAATTCAACCTCAAAACACCTGAAAATTCGATATTTTTATGTCCCAGAAGCGGTCTGTACAAGCCTACTCAGTGCTAGAATGTTTTCAAAATATAAGCTCAAAACATGCTAAAAATCGATATTTCAAGTGTCCAAAGTCGATATGTGCATGCATCTTCTGTACCCGTTTATATCTAAAATTCAGGCTCAAAACACCCGAAAATTCGGTACTTTTGGGTCGTATAAACGATCTGTACATGCCTACTCCTAGTTAGAATGTTTTCAAGATACAGACCCAAAGCATGCTCAAAATCGATTTTTTAGGTGCCGAAAGTCAATATGTGCATGCATCTTCTGTACCCGTTTATATCTCAAATTCAGGCTCCAAACACCCGAAAATTCGATATTTTGGGGTTCCAGAAGCGATTTGTACATGCCTTCTCAGATACAGGCCCAAAACATGCTAAAAATCGATATTTTAGGTGCCCAAAGTCAATATGTGCATGCATCTTCTGTACCCGTTTATATCTCAAATTCAGGCTCAAAACACCCAAAAATTCGATAATTTCGGGTCCCAGAAGCGATCTGTACATGCCTACTCAGTGTTAGAGTATTTTCAAAATATAGGCCCAAAACATGCTAAAAATCGATATTTTAGGTGCCCAATGTCGTTATCTCAAGTTCAGGCCCAAAACACCCGAAAATTCGATATTTTGGGGTCCCAGAAGCGATCAGTACATGCCTTCTCCGTGTTAGAGTATTTTCAAAATACAGGCCCAAAACATGATGAAAATCGATCTTTTAGGTGTCCAAAAGTCAATATGTGCATGCATCTTCTGTACCCGTTTATATCTCAAATTCAGGCTCCAAACACCCGAAAATTCGATATTTTGGGGTCCCAGAAGGGATCTGTACATGCCTTCTCAGATACAGGCCCAAAACATGCTAAAAATCAATATTTTAGGTGCCCAAAGTCAATATGAGTATTTATCTTCTGCACCCGTTTATATCAAAAATTCAACCACAAAACACCTGAAAATTCGATATTTTTATGTCCCAGAAGCGGTCTGTACAAGCCTACTCAGTGCTAGAATGTTTTCAAAATATAAGCTCAAAACATGCTAAAAATCGATATTTCAAGTGTGCAAAGTCGATATGTGCATGCATCTTCTGTACCAGTTTATATCTCAAATTCAGGCTCAAAACACCCGAAAATTCGGTACTTTTGGGTCGTATAAACGATCTGTACATGCCTACTCCTAGTTAGAATGTTTTCAAGATACAGACCCAAAGCATACTCAAAATCGATTTTTTAGGTGCCGAAAGTCAATATGTGCATGCATCTTCTGTACCCGTTTATATCTCAAATTCAGGCTCCAAAAACCCGAAAATTCCATTTTTTGGGGTTCCAGAAGCGATTTGTACATGCATTCTCAGATACAGGCCCAAAACATGCTAAAAATCGATATTTTAGGTGCCCAAAGTCAATATGTGTATTTATCTTCTGCACCCGCTTATACCCCAAATTCAAACTCAGAACACCTGAAAATTGAATATTTTTGGGTCCCAGAAGCGGTCAGTACATGCCTACTCAGTGCTAGAATGTTTTCAAAAGATAGGCTCAAAACATGCTAAAAATCGATATTTCAAGTGTCCAAAGTCGATATGTGCATGCATCTTCTGTACCCGTTTATATCTCAAATTCAGGCTTAAAACACCCGAAAATTCGGTATTTTTGGGTCGTATTAACGATCTGTACATGCCTACTCCTAGTTAGAATGTTTTCAAGATACAGACCCAAAAAATGCTCAAAATCGATATTATAGGTGCCCAAAAGTCGATATGTGCATGCATTTTCAGTACCCGTTCATATCTCAAATTCAGGCTCAAAACACCCGAAAGTTCTATATTTTAGGGTCCCAGAAGCAATCTGTACCTGCCTACTCCGTGTTAGAGTATTTTCAAAATACAGGCCCAAGACATGCTCAAAATCGATAGTTTAGGTGCCCAAAGTCAATATGTGCATGCATCTTCTGTACCCGTTTATATATCAAATTCAGGCTCAAAACACCCTAAAATCGGTATTTTTGTGTCCTAGAAGCGATCTGTACATGCCTACTTCTAGTTAGAATGTTTTCAAGATACAGACCCAAAACATGCTTAAAATCGATATTTTAGGTTCCCAAAAGTCGATATGTGCATGCATCTTCAGTACCCGTTTATATCTCAAATTCAAGCTCAAAACACCCAAAAATTCGATATTTTGGGGTCCCAGAATCGATCTGTACATGCCTACCCCGTGTTAGAGTATTTTCAAAATACAGGCCCAAAACATGCTCAAAATCGATATTTTAGGTGCCCAAAGTCAATATGTGCATGCATCTTCTGTACCCGTTTATATCTCAAATTCAGGCTCCAAACACCCGAAAATTCGATATTTTTTGGTCTAGAAGCGATTTGTACATGCCTACTCAGATACAGGCCCAAAACATGCTAAAAATCGATATTTTTGGTGCCCAAAGATAATATGTGTATTTATCTTCTGCACCCGATTATATCCCAAATTCAACATCAAAACACCTGAAAATTCGATATTTGTGGGTCCCAGAAGCGGCCTGTACATGCCTACTCAGTGCTAGAATGTTTTCAAAATATAGGCTCAAAACATGCTAAAAATCGATATTTCAAGTGTCTAAAGTCAATATGTGCATGCATCTTCTGTACCCGTTTATATCTCAAATTCAGGCTCAAAACACCCGAAAATTCGGTACTTTTGGGTCGTATAAACGATCTGTACATGCCTACTCCTAGTTAGAATGTTTTCAAGATACAGACCCAAAGCATACTCAAAATCGATTTTTTAGGTGCCGAAAGTCAATATGTGCATGCATCTTCTGTACCCGTTTATATCTCAAATTCAGGCTCCAAAAACCCGAAAATTCCATTTTTTGGGGTTCCAGAAGCGATTTGTACATGCATTCTCAGATACAGGCCCAAAACATGCTAAAAATCGATATTTTAGGTGCCCAAAGTCAATATGTGTATTTATCTTCTGCACCCGCTTATACCCCAAATTCAAACTCAGAACACCTGAAAATTGAATATTTTTGGGTCCCAGAAGCGGTCAGTACATGCCTACTCAGTGCTAGAATGTTTTCAAAAGATAGGCTCAAAACATGCTAAAAATCGATATTTCAAGTGTCCAAAGTCGATATGTGCATGCATCTTCTGTACCCGTTTATATCTCAAATTCAGGCTTAAAACACCCGAAAATTCGGTATTTTTGGGTCGTATTAACGATCTGTACATGCCTACTCCTAGTTAGAATGTTTTCAAGATACAGACCCAAAAAATGCTCAAAATCGATATTATAGGTGCCCAAAAGTCGATATGTGCATGCATTTTCAGTACCCGTTCATATCTCAAATTCAGGCTCAAAACACCCGAAAGTTCTATATTTTAGGGTCCCAGAAGCAATCTGTACCTGCCTACTCCGTGTTAGAGTATTTTCAAAATACAGGCCCAAGACATGCTCAAAATCGATAGTTTAGGTGCCCAAAGTCAATATGTGCATGCATCTTCTGTACCCGTTTATATATCAAATTCAGGCTCAAAACACCCTAAAATCGGTATTTTTGTGTCCTAGAAGCGATCTGTACATGCTTACTCCTAGTTAAAATGTTTTCAAGATACAGACCCAAAACATGCTCAAAATCGATATTTTAGGTGCCCAAAAGTCGATATGTGCATACATCTTCAGTACCCCTTTGTATCTTAAATTCAGGCTCAAAACACCCGAAATATCGATATTTTGGGGTCCCAGAAGCGATCTGTACATGCCTACTCAGTGCTAGAATGTTTTTAAAATATAGGCCCAAAACATGCTAAAAATCGATATTTTAAGTGTCCAAAGTCGATATGTGAATGCATCTTCTGTACCCGTTTATATCTCAAATTCAGGCTTAAAACACCCGAAAATTCGGTATTTTTTGGTCCTAGAAACGATCTGTACATGCCTACTTCTAGTTAGAATGTTTTCAAGATACAGACCCAAAACATGCTTAAAATCGATATTTTAGGTTCCCAAAAGTCGATATGTGCATGCATCTTCAGTACCCGTTTATATCTCAAATTCAAGCTCAAAACACCCAAAAATTCGATATTTTGGGGTCCCAGAATCGATCTGTACATGCCTACCCCGTGTTAGAGTATTTTCAAAATACAGGCCCAAAACATGCTCAAAATCGATATTTTAGGTGCCCAAAGTCAATATGTGCATGCATCTTCTGTACCCGTTTATATCTCAAATTCAGGCTCCAAACACCCGAAAATTCGATATTTTTTGGTCTAGAAGCGATTTGTACATGCCTACTCAGATACAGGCCCAAAACATGCTAAAAATGGATATTTTTGGTGCCCAAAGATAATATGTGTATTTATCTTCTGCACCCGATTATATCCCAAATTCAACATCAAAACACCTGAAAATTCGATATTTGTGGGTCCCAGAAGCGGCCTGTACATGCCTACTCAGTGCTAGAATGTTTTCAAAATATAGGCTCAAAACATGCTAAAAATCGATATTTCAAGTGTCTAAAGTCAATATGTGCATGCATCTTCTGTACCCGTTTATATCTCAAATTCAGGCTCAAAACACCCGATAATTCGGTATTTTTGGGTCGTATAAACGATCTGTACATGCCTACTCCTAGTTAGAATGTTTTCAAGATACAGACCCAAAACATGCTCAAAATCGATATTTTAGGTGCCCAAAAGTCGATATGTGCATGCATCTTCAGTACCCGTTTATATCTTAAATTCAGGCTCAAAACACCCGAAAATTCGATATTTTGGGGTCCCAGAAGCAATCTGTACATGTGTTAGAGTATTTTCAAAATACAGGCCCAAAACATGCTGATAATCGATATTTTAGGTGCCCAAAATAAAAATGTGAATGCATCTTCTCTACCGTGTTTATATCCCAAATTCAGGCTCAAAACACCCGAAAATTCGATATTTTGGGGTCCCAGAAGCGATCTGTACATGCCTACTCCGTGTTAGAGTATTTTAAAAATACAGGCCCAAAACATACTGAAAATCGATTTTTTAGGTGTCCAAAAGTCGATATGTGCATTCATCTTCTGTTACCGTTTATATCTCAAATTCAGGCTCCAAACACCCGAAAATTCGATATTTTGGGGTCCCAGAAGGGATCTGTACATGCCTTCTCAGATACAGGGTCAAAACATGTTCAATATCCTTATCTTAGGTGCCCAAAGTTAATATGTGTATGCATCTTCTGCACCAGTTTATATCCCAAATTCAACCTCAAAACACCCGAAAATTTGACATTTTTGGGTCCCAGAAGTGGTCCGTACATGCGCACTCAGTCCAAGAATTTTTTCAAAATATAGGCTCAAAACATGCTAGAAATCGATATTTTAAGTGTCCAAAGTCGATATGTGCATTAATCTTCTGTACCCGTTTATATCTCAATTTCAGGCTCAAAACACCCGAAAATTCAATATTTTTGGGTCCCAGAAGCGATCTGTACATGCCTACTCCTAGTTAGAATGTTTTCAGGATACAGATCCAAAACATGCTCAAAATCGATATTTTAGGTGCCCAAAAGTCGATATATGCATGCACCTTCAGTACCCGTTTATATCTCAAATTCAGGCTCAAAACACCCGAACATTCGATATTTTGGGGACCCAAAAGCGATCTGTACATGCCTACTCCTTGTTAGAATATTTTCAAAATACAGGCCCAAAACATGCTGAAAATCGATATTTTAGGAGCTCAAAGTCAATATGTGCATGCATCTTCTGTACCCGTTTATATATCAAATTCAGGCTCAAAACACCCTAAAATCGGTATTTTTGTGTCCTAGAAGCGATCTGTACATGCTTACTCCTAGTTAAAATGTTTTCAAGATACAGACCCAAAACATGCTCAAAATCGATATTTTAGGTGCCCAAAAGTCGATATGTGCATACATCTTCAGTACCCCTTTGTATCTTAAATTCAGGCTCAAAACACCCGAAATATCGATATTTTGGGGTCCCAGAAGCGATCTGTACATGCCTACTCAGTGCTAGAATGTTTTTAAAATATAGGCCCAAAACATGCTAAAAATCGATATTTTAAGTGTCCAAAGTCGATATGTGAATGCATCTTCTGTACCCGTTTATATCTCAAATTCAGGCTTAAAACACCCGAAAATTCGGTATTTTTTGGTCCTAGAAACGATCTGTACATGCCTACTTCTAGTTAGAATGTTTTCAAGATACAGACCCAAAACATGCTTAAAATCGATATTTTAGGTTCCCAAAAGTCGATATGTGCATGCATCTTCAGTACCCGTTTATATCTCAAATTCAAGCTCAAAACACCCAAAAATTCGATATTTTGGGGTCCCAGAATCGATCTGTACATGCCTACCCCGTGTTAGAGTATTTTCAAAATACAGGCCCAAAACATGCTCAAAATCGATATTTTAGGTGCCCAAAGTCAATATGTGCATGCATCTTCTGTACCCGTTTATATCTCAAATTCAGGCTCCAAACACCCGAAAATTCGATATTTTTTGGTCTAGAAGCGATTTGTACATGCCTACTCAGATACAGGCCCAAAACATGCTAAAAATCGATATTTTTGGTGCCCAAAGATAATATGTGTATTTATCTTCTGCACCCGATTATATCCCAAATTCAACATCAAAACACCTGAAAATTCGATATTTGTGGGTCCCAGAAGCGGCCTGTACATGCCTACTCAGTGCTAGAATGTTTTCAAAATATAGGCTCAAAACATGCTAAAAATCGATATTTCAAGTGTCCAAAGTCAATATGTGCATGCATCTTCTGTACCCGTTTATATCTCAAATTCAGGCTCAAAACACCCGATAATTCGGTATTTTTGGGTCGTATAAACGATCTGTACATGCCTACTCCTAGTTAGAATGTTTTCAAGATACAGACCCAAAACATGCTCAAAATCGATATTTTAGGTGCCCAAAAGTCGATATGTGCATGCATCTTCAGTACCCGTTTATATCTTAAATTCAGGCTCAAAACACCCGAAAATTCGATATTTTGGGGTCCCAGAAGCAATCTGTACATGTGTTAGAGTATTTTCAAAATACAGGCCCAAAACATGCTGATAATCGATATTTTAGGTGCCCAAAATAAAAATGTGAATGCATCTTCTCTACCGTGTTTATATCTCAAATTCAGGCTCAAAACTCCCGAAAATTCGATATTTTGGGGTCCCAGAAGCGATCTGTACATGCCTACTCCGTGTTAGAGTATTTTAAAAATACAGGCCCAAAACATACTGAAAATCGATTTTTTAGGTGTCCAAAAGTCGATATGTGCATTCATCTTCTGTTACCGTTTATATCTCAAATTCAGGCTCCAAACACCCGAAAATTCGATATTTTGGGGTCCCAGAAGGGATCTGTACATGCCTTCTCAGATACAGGGTCAAAACATGTTCAATATCCTTATCTTAGGTGCCCAAAGTTAATATGTGTATGCATCTTCTGCACCAGTTTATATCCCAAATTCAACCTCAAAACACCCGAAAATTTGACATTTTTGGGTCCCAGAAGTGGTCCGTACATGCGCACTCAGTCCAAGAATTTTTTCAAAATATAGGCTCAAAACATGCTAGAAATCGATATTTTAAGTGTCCAAAGTCGATATGTGCATTAATCTTCTGTACCCGTTTATATCTCAATTTCAGGCTCAAAACACCCGAAAATTCAATGTTTTTGGGTCCCAGAAGCGATCTGTACATGCCTACTCCGTGACAGAGTATTTTCAAAATATAGGCCCAAAACATGTTGAAAATCGATATTTTATGTGCCTATAGTCAATAATATGTGTATGCATCTTCTGTACCCGTTTATATCTCAAATTCAGGCTCAAAACACCCGAAAGTTCGATATTTTGGGGTCCCAGAAGCGATCTGTACATGCCTACTCAGTGCTAGAATATTTTCATATTATAGGTCCAAAACATGCTAAAAATCGATATTTAGGTGCCCAAAGTCGATATCTCAAATTCAGGCCCAGAACACCCGAAAATTCAATTTTTAGGGGTCCCAGAAGCGATCTGTACATGCCTACTCCGTGTTAGAGTATTTTCAATATACAGGGCCAAAACATACTGAAGATAGATCTTTTCGGTGTCCTAAAGTCGATATGTGCATGAATCTTCTGTACCCGTTTATATCTCAAATTCAGGCTTCAAACACCCGAAAACTCAATATTTTTGGGTCCCAGAAGCGATTTGTACATGCCTACTCAGATACAGGCCCAAAACATGCTAAAAATCGATATTTTAGGTGCCCAAAGTCAATATGTTTATTTATCTTCAGCACCCGTTTATATCCCAAATTCAACCTCAAAACACCTAAAAAATTCGATATTTTTGGGTCACAGAAGCGGTTTGTACATGCCTACTCAGTGCTATAATGTTTTCAATATATTGGCTCAAAACATGCTAAAAATCGATATTTCAAGTGTCCAAAGTCGATATGTGCATGCATCTTCTGTACCCGTTTATATCTCAAATTCAGGCTCAAAACACCCGAAAATTCGGTATTTTTGGGTTGTATAAACGATCTGTACATGCCTACTCCTAGTTAGAATGTTTTCAAGATACAGACCCAAAACATGCTCAAAATCGATATTTTAGGTGCCCAGAAATCGATATGTGCATGCATCTTCCGTACCCGTTTATATCTCAAATTCAGGCTCAAAACACCCGAAAGTTCGATAATTTGGGGTCCCAGAAGCGATCTGTACATGTGTTAAAGTATTTTCAAAATACAGGCCAAAAACATGCTAAAAATCGATTTTTTGGGTGCTCAAAGTCAATATGTGCATGCATCTTCTGTACCCGTTTATATCTCAAATTCAGGCTTAAAACACCCCAAAATTCGATAATTTGGGGTCCCAGAAACGATCTGTACATGCCTACTTCGTGTTAGAGTATTTTCAAAATATAGGCCCAAAACATGCTAAAAATCGATATTTTAGGTGCCCAATGTCGATATCTCAAGTTCAGGCCCAAAACACCCGAAAATTCGATATTTTGGGATCCAAGAAGCGATCTGTACATGCCTACTCCGTGTTAGAGTATTTTTAAAATACAGGCCCAAAACATACAGAAAATCGATCTTTTAGGTGTCCAAAAGTCGATATGTGTATGCATCTTCTGTACCCGCTTATATCTCGAATTCAGGCTCAAAACACCCAAAAATTCGATATTTTGGGGTCCTTGAAGGGATCTGTACATGCCTTCTCAGATACAGGCGCAAAACATGCTCAATATCGATATCTTAGGTGCCCAAAGTTAATATGTGTATGCATCTTCTGCACCAGTTTATATCCCAAATTCAACCTAAAAACACCCGAAAATTCGATATTTTTGGGTCCCAGAAGCGATCTGTACATGCCTACTCCGTGATAGAATATTTTCAAAATAATGGCCCAAAACATGCTGAAAATCGATATTTTAGGTTCCCAAAGTCAATATGTGTATTTATCGTCTGCACCCGTTTATATCCCAAATTCAACCTCAAAACACCCGAAAACTCAATATTTTTGGGTCCCAGAAACGATCTGTACATGCCTACTCAGTGCTAGAATGTTTTCAAAATATAGGCTTAAAACATGCTAAAAATCGATATTTTAGGTGCCCAAAAGTCTATATGTGCATGCATCTTCAGTTCCCGTTTATATCTCAAATTCAGGCTCAAAACACCCAAAAATTCGGTATTTTTGGGTCCTAGAAGCGATCTTTACATGCCTACTCCTAGTTAGAATGTTTTTAAGATATAGATCCAAAACATGCTCAAAATCGATATTTTAGGTGCCCAAAAGTCGATATGTGCATGCATCTTCAGTACCCGTTTATATCTCAAATTCAGGCTCAAAACACCCTAAAATTCTATATTTTTGGGTCCCAGAAGCGATCTGTACATGCCTACTCCGTGTTAGAGTATTATGAAAATACAGGCCCAAAACATACTGAAAATCGATATTTTAGGTGCCCAAAGTCAATATGTGTATGCATCTTCGGCACCCGTTTATATCTCAAATTCAGTCTCCAAACACCCGAAAATTCGATATTTTGGGGTCCCAGAAGCGATCTGTACATGCCTACTCAGTGCTAGAATGTTTTCAAAATATAGGCTTAAAACATGCCAAAAACCGATTTTTAGGTGCCCAAAAGTCGATATGTGCATGCATCTTCAGTACCCGTTTATATCTCAAATTCAGGCTCAAAACACCCGAAAATTCGATATTTTGGGGTCCCATAAGCGATCTGTCCATGCTAACTCCTTTGTAGAGTATTTTTAAAATACAGGCCCACAACATACTGAAAATCGATCTTTTAGTTGCCCTAAAGCCGATATGTGCATGCATCTTCTGTACCCGTTTATATCTCAAATTCAGGCTCCAAACAACCTAATATTTGATATATTTGGGTCCCAGAAGCAATCTGTACATGCCTACTCCGTGTTAGAGTATTTTCAAAATACTAACCCAAAACATGCTAAAAATCGATATTATAGGTTCCCAAAGTCAATATGTGCATTCGTCTTCTGTACCAGTTTATATCTCAAATTCAGGCTCAAAACACACGAAAATTTGATATTTTGGCGTTTCAGAAGCAATCTGTACATGCCTACTCAGTGCTAGAATATTTTCACAATATAGGCACAAAACATGCAACAAATCGATATTTTAGGTGCCCAAAGTCGATATCTCAAATTCAGGCACAAAACACCCGAAATTTCGATTTTTTTGGGTCCCAGAAGTGGTCTGTACATGCCTACTCAGTGCTATAATTTTTTTCAAAATATAGGCTCAAAACATGCTAAAAATCGATATTTTAAGTGTCCAAAGTCGATATGTGCATACTACATCTTCTGTAACTGTTTATATCTCAAATTCAGGCTCAAAACACCCGAAAATACAATATTTTGGGGTCCCAGAAGCGATCTGTACATGCCTACTCAGTGCTAGAATATTTTCAAATTATAGGACCAAAACATGCTAAAAATCGATATTTTAGGTGCCCAAAGTCGATATCTCAAATTCAGGACCAAAACACCCGAAAATACGATAATTTGGGGTCCCAGAAGGGATCTGTACATGCTTACACCGTGTTAGAGTATTTTAAAAATACAGGCCTAAAACATACTGAAAATCGATATTTTAGGTGCCCAAAAGTTGATATGTGCATGCATGTTCTGTACCCGTTTATATCTCAAATACAGGCTCCAAACACCCGAAAATTCGATATTTTGGGGTCCCAGAAGCGATCTGTACATGGCTTCTCAGATTCAGGCCCAAAACATGCTGAAAATCGATATTTTAGGTGCCCAAAATCAATATGTGTATGCATCTTCTGCACCCGTTTATATCCCAAATTCAACCTCAAAACACCCGAAAATTCGATATTTTTGGGTTCCAGAAGCGGCCTGTACATGCCTTCTCAGTGCTAGAACGTTTTCAACATATAGGCTCAAAACATGCTAAAAATCGATATTTTAAGTGTCCAAAGTCGATATGTGCATGCATCTTCTGTACCCGTTTATATCTCAAATTCAGGCTCAAAAAAATCCGAAAATTCGGTATTTATGGGTCCTAGAAGCGATCTGTACATGCCTACTCCTAGTTAGAATGTTTTCAAGATACAGGCCCAAAGCATGCTAAAAATCGATATTTTAGGTGCCCAAAAGTCGATATGTGCATGCATCTTCAGTACCCGTTTATATCTCAAATTAAGACTAAAAAAACAACTGAAAATTCGATATTTTGGGGTCCCAGAAGCGATCTGTACATGTGTTAGAGTATTTTCAATATACAGTCACAAAACATGCTGAAAATCGATATTTTAGGTGCCCAAAGTCAATATGTGCATGCATCTTCTGTACCCGTTTATAATTCAAATTCAGGCTCAAAACACTCGAAAATTCGATATTTTGGAGTCCCAGAAGCGATCTGTACATGCCTACTCAGTGCTAGAATATTTTCTAAATATAGGCCCAAAACATGCTAAATATCGATATTTTAGGTGCCGAAAGTCGATATCTCAAATTCAGGCCCAAAACACCCGAAAATTCGATATTTTGGGGTCCCAGAAGCGATCTGTACATGCCTACTCCGTGTTAGAGTATTTTCAAAATACAGGCCTAAAACATGCTCAAAATCGATATTTTAGGTGCCCAAAAGTCGATATGTGCATACATCTTCAATACCCGTTTATATCTTAAATTCAGGCTCAAAACACCCGAAAATTCGATATTTTGGGGTCCCAGAAGCGATCTGTACATGTGTTAGAGTATTTTCAAAATACAGACCGAAAATATGCTGATAATCAATATTTTAGGTGCTAAAAGTCAATATGTGTATGCATCTTCTGCACCCGTTTATATCCCAAATTCAACCTCAAAACACCCGAAAATTCGATGTTTTTGGGACCCAGAAGGGGTCTGTACATGCTTAGTCAGTGATACAATGTTTTCAAAATATAGGCTCAAAACATGCTAAAAATCGATATTTTAAGTGTCCAAAGTCGATATGTATATGCATCTTCTGTACCCGTTTATATCTCAAATACAGGCTCAAAACTTCCGAAAATTCGGTATTTTTGGGTCCTAGAAGCCATCTGTACATGCCTATTCCTAGTTAGAATATATTTAAGATATAGATCCAAATCATGCTTAAAATCGATATTTTAGGTGCCCAAAAGTCGATATGTGCATGCATCTTCAGTACCCGTTTATATCTCAAATTCAGGCTCCAAACACCCAAAAATCCGATATTTTTGGGTCCAAGAAGCGATCTGTACATGCCTAATCAGATACATGCCTAAAACATGTTGAAAATCAATATTTTAGGTGCCCAAAGTCAATATGTGTATGCATCTTCTGCACACGTTTATATCCCAAATTCAACTTCAAAACACCCGAAATTTCGATTTTTTTGGGTCCCAGAAGTGGTCTGTACATGCCTACTCAGTGCTATAATTTTTTTCAAAATATAGGCTCAAACCATGCTAAAAATCGATATTTTAAGTGTCCAAAGTCGATATGTGCATACTACATCTTCTGTAACTGTTTATATCTCAAATTCAGGCTCAAAACACCCGAAAATACAATATTTTGGGGTCCCTGAAGCGATCTGTACATGCCTACTCCGTGTTAGAGTATTTTCAAAATACAGGCCTAAAACATGCTCAAAATCTATATTTTAGGTTCCCAAAATTCGATTTCTGCATGCATCTTCTGTACCAGTTTATATCTCAAATTCAGGCGCCAAATACTCAAAAATTCGATATTTTGGGGTCCCAGAAGCAATCTGTACATGTGTTAGAGTATTTACAAAATACAGGCCCAAAACATGCTGAAAATCTATATTTTAGGTGCCAAAAGTCAATATGTGCATGGATCATCTGCACCAGTTTATATCCCATATTCAACCTCAAAACACCCGAAAATTCGATATTTTTGGGTTCAAGAAGCGGTCTGTACATGCCTACTCAGTGCTAGAATGTTTTCAAAATATAGGCTCAAAACATGCTAAAAATTGATATTTTAGGTGCCTATAGTCAATATGTCCATGCATCTTCTGTACCCGTTTATATCTCAAATTCTGGCTCAAAACACCCGAAAATTCGATATTTTGGGATCCCAGAAGCGATCTGTACATGCCTACTCAGTGCTAGAATATTTTCAAATTATAGGCCCAAAACATGCTAAAAATCGATATTTTAGGTGCCCAAAGTCGATATCTCAAAATCAGGTTCAGAACACCCGAAAATTCGATATTTTGGGGTCTCAGAAGCGATCTGTACATGCCTACTCCGTGTAAGAGTATTTTCAAAATACAGGCCCAAAACATGCTTAAAAGCGATATTTTAGGTGCCCAAAGTCGATATGTGCATGCATCTTCTGTACCCGTTTATATCTCAAATTTAGGCTCCAAACACCCGAAAATTCCATTTTTTGGGGTACCAGAAGCGATTTGTACATGCATTCTCAGATACAGGCCCAAAACATGCTAAAAATCGATATTTCAAGTGTCCAAAGTCGATATGTGCATGCATCTTCTGTACCCGTTTATATCTCAAATTCAGGCTTAAAACACCCGAAAATTCGGTATTTTTGGGTCGTATAAACGATCTGTACATGCCTACTCCTAGTTAGAATGTTTTCAAGATACAGACCCAAAAAATGCTCAAAATCGATATTATAGGTGCCCAAAAGTCGATATGTGCATGCATCTTCAGTACCCGTTCATATCTCAAATTCAGGCTCAAAACACCCGAAAGTTCTATATTTTAGGGTCCCAGAAGCAATCTGTACCTGCCTACTCCGTGTTAGAGTATTTTCAAAATACAGGCCCCAGACATGCTCAAAATCGATAGTTTAGGTGCCCAAAGTCAATATGTGCATGCATCTTCTGTACCCGTTTATATCTCAAATTCAGGCTCCAACCACCCGAAAATTCGATATTTTTTGGGTCCCGAAAGCGATCTGTACATGTGTTAGAGTATTTTCAAAATACGGGCCCAAAACATGCTGAAAATCGATATTTTAGGTGCCCAAAGTCAATATGTGCATGCATCTTCTGTACCCGTTTATATCTCAAATTCAGGCTCCAAACACCCAAAAATTCGATAATTTGGGGTCCCAGAAGCGATCTGTACATGCCTAGTCCGTGTTAGAGTATTTTCAAAATATAGGCCCAAAACATGCTAAAAATCAATATTTTAGGTGCCCAAGGTCGATATCTCAAGTTCAGGCCCAAAACACCCGAAAATTCGATATTTTGGGGTCCCAGAAGCGATCTGTACATGCCTGCTCCGTGTTAGAGTATTTTCAAAATACAGGCCGAAAACATACTGAAAATCGATCTTTTAGGTGTCCAAAAGTCAATATGTGCATGCATCTTCTGTACCCGTTTATATCTCAAATTCAGGCTACAAACACCCGAAAATTCGACATTTTTTGGTCCAAGAAGTGGTCCGTACATGCCTACTAAGTCTAAGAATTTTTTCGAAATATAGGCTCAAAACATGCTATAAATCGATATTTTAAGTGTCCAAAGTCGATATGTGCATGCATCTTCTGTACCCGTTTATATCTCAAATTCAGGCTCAAAACACCCGAAAATTAGATATTTTTGGGTCCCAGAAGCGATCTGTACATGCCTACTCCTTGAGAGAGTATTTTCAAAATATAGGCCCAAAACATGCTGAAAATCGATATTTTAGGTGCCTATAGTCAATATGTCCATGCATCTTCTGTACCCGTTTATATCTCAAATTCTGGCTCAAAACACCCGAAAATTCGATATTTTGGGATCCCAGAAGCGATCTGTACATGCCTACTCAGTGCTAGAATATTTTCAAATTATAGGCCCAAAACATGCTAAAAATCGATATTTTAGGTGCCCAAAGTCGATATCTCAAAATCAGGTTCAGAACACCCGAAAATTCGATATTTTGGGGTCTCAGAAGCGATCTGTACATGCCTACTCCGTGTAAGAGTATTTTCAAAATACAGGCCCAAAACATGCTCAAAAGCGATATTTTAGGTGCCCAAAGTCGATATGTGCATGCATCTTCTGTACCCGTTTATATCTCAAATTTAGGCTCCAAACACCCGAAAATTCGATATTTTTGTGTCCCAGAAGCGATTTGTACATGCCTACTCAGATACAGGCCCAAAACATGCCAAAAATCGATATTTTAGGTGCCATAAGTCAATATGTGTTTTTATCTTCTGCACCCGTTTATATCCCAAATTCAGGCTCAAAACACCCCAAAATTCGATAATTTGGGGTCCCAGAAGCGATCTGTACATGCCTACTCCGTGTTAGAGTATTTTCAAAATATAGGCCCAAAACATGCTAAAAATCAATATTTTAGGTGCCCAAAAGTCGATATGTGCATACATCTTCAGTACCCGTTTATATCTCAAATTCAGGCTCAAAACACCCGAAAATTCGATATTTTAAGTGTCCAAAGTCGATATGTGAATGCATCTTCTGTACTCTTTTATATCTCAAATTCAGGCTCAAAACACCCGAAAATTCGGTATTTTTGGTTCCTCTAAGCGATCTGTACATGCCTACTCCTAGTTAGAATGTTTTCAAGATACAGACCCAAAACATGCTCAAAATCGATATTTTAGGTGCCCAAAAGTCGATATGTGCATGCATCTTCAGTACCCGTTTATATCACAAATTCAGGCTCAAAACACACGAAAGTTCGATATTTTGGGGTCCCAGAAGCTATCTGTACATGCCTACTCTGTGTTAGAGTATTTTCAAAATACATGCCCAAAACATGCCCAAAATCGATATTTTAGGTGCCCAAAGTCAATATGTGCATGCATCTTCTGTACCCGTTTATATCTCAAATTCAGGCTCAAAACACCCAAAAATTCGATAATTTGGGGTCCCAAAAGCGATCTGTACATGCCTACTCCGTGTTAGAGTATTTTCAAAATATAGGCCCAAAACATGCTAAAAATCAATATTTTAGGTGCCCAAGGTCGATATTACAAGTTCAGGCCCAAAACACCCGAAAATTCGATATTTTGGGGTCCCAGAATCGATCTGTACATGCCTACTCCGTGTTAGAGTATTTTCAAAAAACATGCCCAAAACATACTGAAAATCGATCTTTTAGGTGTCCAAAAGTCAATATGTGCATGCATTTTCTGTACCCGTTTATATCTCAAATTCAGGCTCCAAATACCCGAAAATTCGATATTTTGGGGTCCCTGAAGCGATTTGTACATGCCTTCTCAGATACAGGCCCAAAACATGCTAAAAATCGATATTTTAGGTGCCCAAAGTCAATATGTGTATTTATCTTCTGCACCCGTTTATATCCCAAATTCAACATCAAAACACCTGAAAATTCGATATTTTTGGGTCCCAGAAGCGGTCTCTACATGCCTACTCAGTGCTAGAATGTTTTCAAAATATAGGCTCAAAAACATGCTAAAAATCGATATTTCAAGTGTGCAAAGTCGATATGTGCATGCATCTTCTGTACCCGTTTATATCTCAAATTCAGGCTCAAAACACCCGAAAATTCGGTATTTTGGGGTCGTATAAACGATCTGTACATGCCTACTCCTAGTTAGAATGTTATCAAGATACAGACCCAAAACATGCTAAAAATCGATATTTCAAGTGTCCAAAGTCGATATGTGCATGCATCTTC
Source organism: Petrolisthes cinctipes (assembly GCA_033782935.1). Classification (NCBI taxonomy): domain Eukaryota; kingdom Metazoa; phylum Arthropoda; class Malacostraca; order Decapoda; family Porcellanidae; genus Petrolisthes; species Petrolisthes cinctipes. The sequence continues at coordinate 1,856,052 of JAWQEG010000230.1, forward strand.
TGTCTCCGTTTATATCTCAAATTCAGGCTCAAAACACCTGAAAATTCGGTATTTTTGGGTGGTATAAATGATCTGTACATGCCTACTCCTAGTTAGAATGTTTTCAAGATGCAGACCCAAAACATGCTCAAAATCGATATTTTAGGTGCCCAAAGTCAATATGTGCATGCATCTTCTGTACCCTTTTTATCTCAAATTCAGGCTCAAAACACTCGAAAATTCAATATTTTGGGGTCCCAGAAGTGATCTGTACATGCCTACTCCGTGTTAGAGTATTTTCAAATTACAGGCCCAAAACAGACTGAAAATCGATCTTTTAGGTGTCCAAAATTCGATATGTGCATGCATCTTCTCTACCCGTTTATATCTCAAATTCAGGCTTCAAACACCCGAAAATTCGATATTTTGGGGTCCCTGAAGGGATCTCTACATGCCTTCTCAGATGCAGGGTCAAAACATGCTCAATATCAATATCTTATGTGCCCAAAGTTAATATGTGTATGCATCTTCTGCACCAGTTTATATCCCAAATTCAACCTCAGAACTCCCGAAAATTCGACATTTTTGGGTCCCAGAAGTGGTCCTTACATGCCTACTCAGTCCAAGAATGTTTTCAAAATATAGGCTCAAAACATGTTAGAAATCAATATTTTAAGTGTCCAAAGTCGATATGTGCATGCATCTTCTGTACCCGTTTATATCTCTTATTCAGGCTTCAAACACCCGAAAATTCAATATTTTGGGGTCCCAGAAGCGATCTGTACATGCCTACTCCGTGTTAGAATATTTTCAAAATACAGGGCCAAAACATACTGGAAATAGATGTTTTCGGTGCCCAAAAGTCGATATGTGCATGCATCTTCTGTACCAGTTTATATCTCTAATTCAGGCTTCAAACACCCGAAAATTCAATATTTTGGGGTCCCAGAAGCGATTTGTACATGCCTACTCAGATACAGGCCCAAAACATGCTAAAAATAGATATTTTAGGTGCCCAAAGTCAATATGTGTATTTATCTTCTGCACCAGTTTATATCTCAAATTCAGGCTCAAGCAACCGGAAATTCTATATTTTGGTGTCCCAGAAGCGATCTGTACATGCCTACTCCATGTTAGAGTATTTTCAAAATACAGGCCCAAAACATGCTGAAAATCGATATTTTACGTGGCCAAAGTCAATATGTACATGCATCTTCTGTACCCGTTTATATCTCAAATTCAGGCTCAAAACACCCGAAAATTTGATATTTTGGGGTCCCAGAAGCGATATGTACATGCTTACTCAGTGCTAGAATATTTTCAAAATATAGGCCCAAAACATGCTTAAAATCGATATTGTAGGTGCCCAAAGTCGATATCTCAAATTCAGGCCCAAAACACCCTAAAATTCGATATTTTGTGTACCCAGAAGCGATTTGTACATGCCTACTCCGTGTTAGAGTATTTTCAAAATACAGGCCCAAAACATGCTGAAAATCGATCTTTTAGGTGCCCAAAAGTCGATATGTGCATGCATGTTCTGTACCCGTTTATATCTCAAATTCAGGCTCCAAACACCCGAAAATTCGATATTTTGGGGTCCCAGAAGCGATCTGTACATGCCTACTCAGATACAGGCCCAAAACATGCTGAAAATTGATATTTTAGGTGCCCAAAAGTCGATATGTGCATGCATCTTCTGTACCCGTTTATATCTCAAATTCAGGCTCAAGCAACCGGAAATTCGATATTTTGGGGTCCCAGAAGCGATCTGTACATGCCTACTCCGTGGTAGAGTATTTTCAAAATACAAGCCCATATCATGCTGAAAATCGATATTTTAGGTGCCCAAAGTCAATATGTGTATGCATCTTCTGCACCCGTTTATATCCCAAATTCAACCTCAAAACACGCGAAAATTCGATATTTTTGAGTCTTAGAAGCGATCTGTACATGCCTACTCAGTGCTATAATTTTTTTCAAAATATAGGCTCAAAACATGCTAAAAATCGATATTTTAAGTGTCCAAAGTCGATATGTGCATACTACATCTTCTGTAACTGTATATATCTCAAATTCAGGCTCAAAACACCCGAAAATACAATATTTTGGGGTCCCAGAAGCGATCTGTACATGCCTACTCAGTGCTAGAATATTTTCAAATTATAGGACCAAAACATGCTAAAAATCGATATTTTAGGTGCCCAAAGTCGATATCTCAAATTCAGGACCAAAACACCCGAAAATACGATAATTTGGGGTCCCAGAAGGGATCTGTACATGCTTACACCGTGTTAGAGTATTTTAAAAATACAGGCCTAAAACATACTGAAAATCGATATTTTAGGTGCCCAAAAGTTGATATGTGCATGCATGTTCTGTACCCGTTTATATCTCAAATACAGGCTCCAAACACCCGAAAATTCGATATTTTGGGGTCCCAGAAGCGATCTGTACATGGCTTCTCAGATTCAGGCCCAAAACATGCTGAAAATCGATATTTTAGGTGCCCAAAATCAATATGTGTATGCATCTTCTGCACCCGTTTATATCCCAAATTCAACCTCAAAACACCCGAAAATTCGATATTTTTGGGTTCCAGAAGCGGCCTGTACATGCCTTCTCAGTGCTAGAACGTTTTCAACATATAGGCTCAAAACATGCTAAAAATCGATATTTTAAGTGTCCAAAGTCGATATGTGCATGCATCTTCTGTACCCGTTTATATCTCAAATTCAGGCTCAAAAAAATCCGAAAATTCGGTATTTATGGGTCCTAGAAGCGATCTGTACATGCCTACTCCTAGTTAGAATGTTTTCAAGATACAGGCCCAAAGCATGCTAAAAATCGATATTTTAGGTGCCCAAAAGTCGATATGTGCATGCATCTTCAGTACCCGTTTATATCTCAAATTAAGACTAAAAAAACAACTGAAAATTCGATATTTTGGGGTCCCAGAAGCGATCTGTACATGTGTTAGAGTATTTTCAATATACAGTCACAAAACATGCTGAAAATCGATATTTTAGGTGCCCAAAGTCAATATGTGCATGCATCTTCTGTACCCGTTTATAATTCAAATTCAGGCTCAAAACACTCGAAAATTCGATATTTTGGAGTCCCAGAAGCGATCTGTACATGCCTACTCAGTGCTAGAATATTTTCTAAATATAGGCCCAAAACATGCTAAATATCGATATTTTAGGTGCCGAAAGTCGATATCTCAAATTCAGGCCCAAAACACCCGAAAATTCGATATTTTGGGGTCCCAGAAGCGATCTGTACATGCCTACTCCGTGTTAGAGTATTTTCAAAATACAGGCCTAAAACATGCTCAAAATCGATATTTTAGGTGCCCAAAAGTCGATATGTGCATACATCTTCAATACCCGTTTATATCTTAAATTCAGGCTCAAAACACCCGAAAATTCGATATTTTGGGGTCCCAGAAGCGATCTGTACATGTGTTAGAGTATTTTCAAAATACAGACCGAAAATATGCTGATAATCAATATTTTAGGTGCTAAAAGTCAATATGTGTATGCATCTTCTGCACCCGTTTATATCCCAAATTCAACCTCAAAACACCCGAAAATTCGATGTTTTTGGGACCCAGAAGGGGTCTGTACATGCTTAGTCAGTGATACAATGTTTTCAAAATATAGGCTCAAAACATGCTAAAAATCGATATTTTAAGTGTCCAAAGTCGATATGTATATGCATCTTCTGTACCCGTTTATATCTCAAATACAGGCTCAAAACTTCCGAAAATTCGGTATTTTTGGGTCCTAGAAGCCATCTGTACATGCCTACTCCTAGTTAGAATATATTTAAGATATAGATCCAAATCATGCTTAAAATCGATATTTTAGGTGCCCAAAAGTCGATATGTGCATGCATCTTCAGTACCCGTTTATATCTCAAATTCAGGCTCCAAACACCCAAAAATCCGATATTTTTGGATCCAAGAAGCGATCTGTACATGCCTAATCAGATACATGCCTAAAACATGTTGAAAATCAATATTTTAGGTGCCCAAAGTCAATATGTGTATGCATCTTCTGCACACGTTTATATCCCAAATTCAACTTCAAAACACCCGAAATTTCGATTTTTTTGGGTCCCAGAAGTGGTCTGTACATGCCTACTCAGTGCTATAATTTTTTTCAAAATATAGGCTCAAAACATGCTAAAAATCGATATTTTAAGTGTCCAAAGTCGATATGTGCATACTACATCTTCTGTAACTGTTTATATCTCAAATTCAGGCTCAAAACACCCGAAAATACAATATTTTGGGGTCCCTGAAGCGATCTGTACATGCCTACTCCGTGTTAGAGTATTTTCAAAATACAGGCCTAAAACATGCTCAAAATCTATATTTTAGGTTCCCAAAAGTCGATTTCTGCATGCATCTTCTGTACCAGTTTATATCTCAAATTCAGGCGCCAAATACTCAAAAATTCGATATTTTGGGGTCCCAGAAGCAATCTGTACATGTGTTAGAGTATTTACAAAATACAGGCCCAAAACATGCTGAAAATCTATATTTTAGGTGCCAAAAGTCAATATGTGCATGGATCATCTGCACCAGTTTATATCCCATATTCAACCTCAAAACACCCGAGAATTCGATATTTTTGGGTTCAAGAAGCGGTCTGTACATGCCTACTCAGTGCTAGAATGTTTTCAAAATATAGGCTCAAAACATGCTAAAAATTGATATTTTAGGTGCCTATAGTCAATATGTCCATGCATCTTCTGTACCCGTTTATATCTCAAATTCTGGCTCAAAACACCCGAAAATTCGATATTTTGGGATCCCAGAAGCGATCTGTACATGCCTACTCAGTGCTAGAATATTTTCAAATTATAGGCCCAAAACATGCTAAAAATCGATATTTTAGGTGCCCAAAGTCGATATCTCAAAATCAGGTTCAGAACACCCGAAAATTCGATATTTTGGGGTCTCAGAAGCGATCTGTACATGCCTACTCCGTGTAAGAGTATTTTCAAAATACAGGCCCAAAACATGCTTAAAAGCGATATTTTAGGTGCCCAAAGTCGATATGTGCATGCATCTTCTGTACCCGTTTATATCTCAAATTTAGGCTCCAAACACCCGAAAATTCCATTTTTTGGGGTACCAGAAGCGATTTGTACATGCATTCTCAGATACAGGCCCAAAACATGCTAAAAATCGATATTTCAAGTGTCCAAAGTCGATATGTGCATGCATCTTCTGTACCCGTTTATATCTCAAATTCAGGCTTAAAACACCCGAAAATTCGGTATTTTTGGGTCGTATAAACGATCTGTACATGCCTACTCCTAGTTAGAATGTTTTCAAGATACAGACCCAAAAAATGCTCAAAATCGATATTATAGGTGCCCAAAAGTCGATATGTGCATGCATCTTCAGTACCCGTTCATATCTCAAATTCAGGCTCAAAACACCCGAAAGTTCTATATTTTAGGGTCCCAGAAGCAATCTGTACCTGCCTACTCCGTGTTAGAGTATTTTCAAAATACAGGCCCCAGACATGCTCAAAATCGATAGTTTAGGTGCCCAAAGTCAATATGTGCATGCATCTTCTGTACCCGTTTATATCTCAAATTCAGGCTCCAACCACCCGAAAATTCGATATTTTTTGGGTCCCGAAAGCGATCTGTACATGTGTTAGAGTATTTTCAAAATACGGGCCCAAAACATGCTGAAAATCGATATTTTAGGTGCCCAAAGTCAATATGTGCATGCATCTTCTGTACCCGTTTATATCTCAAATTCAGGCTCCAAACACCCAAAAATTCGATAATTTGGGGTCCCAGAAGCGATCTGTACATGCCTAGTCCGTGTTAGAGTATTTTCAAAATATAGGCCCAAAACATGCTAAAAATCAATATTTTAGGTGCCCAAGGTCGATATCTCAAGTTCAGGCCCAAAACACCCGAAAATTCGATATTTTGGGGTCCCAGAAGCGATCTGTACATGCCTGCTCCGTGTTAGAGTATTTTCAAAATACAGGCCGAAAACATACTGAAAATCGATCTTTTAGGTGTCCAAAAGTCAATATGTGCATGCATCTTCTGTACCCGTTTATATCTCAAATTCAGGCTACAAACACCCGAAAATTCGACATTTTTTGGTCCAAGAAGTGGTCCGTACATGCCTACTAAGTCTAAGAATTTTTTCGAAATATAGGCTCAAAACATGCTAGAAATCGATATTTTAAGTGTCCAAAGTCGATATGTGCATGCATCTTCTGTACCCGTTTATATCTCAAATTCAGGCTCAAAACACCCGAAAATTAGATATTTTTGGGTCCCAGAAGCGATCTGTACATGCCTACTCCTTGAGAGAGTATTTTCAAAATATAGGCCCAAAACATGCTGAAAATCGATATTTTAGGTGCCTATAGTCAATATGTCCATGCATCTTCTGTACCCGTTTATATCTCAAATTCTGGCTCAAAACACCCGAAAATTCGATATTTTGGGATCCCAGAAGCGATCTGTACATGCCTACTCAGTGCTAGAATATTTTCAAATTATAGGCCCAAAACATGCTAAAAATCGATATTTTAGGTGCCCAAAGTCGATATCTCAAAATCAGGTTCAGAACACCCGAAAATTCGATATTTTGGGGTCTCAGAAGCGATCTGTACATGCCTACTCCGTGTAAGAGTATTTTCAAAATACAGGCCCAAAACATGCTCAAAAGCGATATTTTAGGTGCCCAAAGTCGATATGTGCATGCATCTTCTGTACCCGTTTATATCTCAAATTTAGGCTCCAAACACCCGAAAATTCGATATTTTTGTGTCCCAGAAGCGATTTGTACATGCCTACTCAGATACAGGCCCAAAACATGCCAAAAATCGATATTTTAGGTGCCATAAGTCAATATGTGTTTTTATCTTCTGCACCCGTTTATATCCCAAATTCAGGCTCAAAACACCCCAAAATTCGATAATTTGGGGTCCCAGAAGCGATCTGTACATGCCTACTCCGTGTTAGAGTATTTTCAAAATATAGGCCCAAAACATGCTAAAAATCAATATTTTAGGTGCCCAAAAGTCGATATGTGCATACATCTTCAGTACCCGTTTATATCTCAAATTCAGGCTCAAAACACCCGAAAATTCGATATTTTAAGTGTCCAAAGTCGATATGTGAATGCATCTTCTGTACTCTTTTATATCTCAAATTCAGGCTCAAAACACCCGAAAATTCGGTATTTTTGGTTCCTCTAAGCGATCTGTACATGCCTACTCCTAGTTAGAATGTTTTCAAGATACAGACCCAAAACATGCTCAAAATCGATATTTTAGGTGCCCAAAAGTCGATATGTGCATGCATCTTCAGTACCCGTTTATATCACAAATTCAGGCTCAAAACACACGAAAGTTCGATATTTTGGGGTCCCAGAAGCTATCTGTACATGCCTACTCTGTGTTAGAGTATTTTCAAAATACATGCCCAAAACATGCCCAAAATCGATATTTTAGGTGCCCAAAGTCAATATGTGCATGCATCTTCTGTACCCGTTTATATCTCAAATTCAGGCTCAAAACACCCAAAAATTCGATAATTTGGGGTCCCAAAAGCGATCTGTACATGCCTACTCCGTGTTAGAGTATTTTCAAAATATAGGCCCAAAACATGCTAAAAATCAATATTTTAGGTGCCCAAGGTCGATATTACAAGTTCAGGCCCAAAACACCCGAAAATTCGATATTTTGGGGTCCCAGAATCGATCTGTACATGCCTACTCCGTGTTAGAGTATTTTCAAAAAACATGCCCAAAACATACTGAAAATCGATCTTTTAGGTGTCCAAAAGTCAATATGTGCATGCATTTTCTGTACCCGTTTATATCTCAAATTCAGGCTCCAAATACCCGAAAATTCGATATTTTGGGGTCCCTGAAGCGATTTGTACATGCCTTCTCAGATACAGGCCCAAAACATGCTAAAAATCGATATTTTAGGTGCCCAAAGTCAATATGTGTATTTATCTTCTGCACCCGTTTATATCCCAAATTCAACATCAAAACACCTGAAAATTCGATATTTTTGGGTCCCAGAAGCGGTCTCTACATGCCTACTCAGTGCTAGAATGTTTTCAAAATATAGGCTCAAAAACATGCTAAAAATCGATATTTCAAGTGTGCAAAGTCGATATGTGCATGCATCTTCTGTACCCGTTTATATCTCAAATTCAGGCTCAAAACACCCGAAAATTCGGTATTTTGGGGTCGTATAAACGATCTGTACATGCCTACTCCTAGTTAGAATGTTATCAAGATACAGACCCAAAACATGCTAAAAATCGATATTTCAAGTGTCCAAAGTCGATATGTGCATGCATCTTCTGTCTCCGTTTATATCTCAAATTCAGGCTCAAAACACCTGAAAATTCGGTATTTTTGGGTGGTATAAATGATCTGTACATGCCTACTCCTAGTTAGAATGTTTTCAAGATGCAGACCCAAAACATGCTCAAAATCGATATTTTAGGTGCCCAAAGTCAATATGTGCATGCATCTTCTGTACCCTTTTTATCTCAAATTCAGGCTCAAAACACTCGAAAATTCAATATTTTGGGGTCCCAGAAGTGATCTGTACATGCCTACTCCGTGTTAGAGTATTTTCAAATTACAGGCCCAAAACAGACTGAAAATCGATCTTTTAGGTGTCCAAAATTCGATATGTGCATGCATCTTCTGTACCCGTTTATATCTCAAATTCAGGCTTCAAACACCCGAAAATTCGATATTTTGGGGTCCCTGAAGGGATCTCTACATGCCTTCTCAGATGCAGGGTCAAAACATGCTCAATATCCATATCTTATGTGCCCAAAGTTAATATGTGTATGCATCTTCTGCACCAGTTTATATCCCAAATTCAACCTCAGAACTCCCGAAAATTCGACATTTTTGGGTCCCAGAAGTGGTCCTTACATGCCTACTCAGTCCAAGAATGTTTTCAAAATATAGGCTCAAAACATGTTAGAAATCAATATTTTAAGTGTCCAAAGTCGATATGTGCATGCATCTTCTGTACCCGTTTATATCTCTTATTCAGGCTTCAAACACCCGAAAATTCAATATTTTGGGGTCCCAGAAGCGATCTGTACATGCCTACTCCGTGTTAGAATATTTTCAAAATACAGGGCCAAAACATACTGGAAATAGATGTTTTCGGTGCCCAAAAGTCGATATGTGCATGCATCTTCTGTACCAGTTTATATCTCTAATTCAGGCTTCAAACACCCGAAAATTCAATATTTTGGGGTCCCAGAAGCGATTTGTACATGCCTACTCAGATACAGGCCCAAAACATGCTAAAAATAGATATTTTAGGTGCCCAAAGTCAATATGTGTATTTATCTTCTGCACCAGTTTATATCTCAAATTCAGGCTCAAGCAACCGGAAATTCTATATTTTGGTGTCCCAGAAGCGATCTGTACATGCCTACTCCATGTTAGAGTATTTTCAAAATACAGGCCCAAAACATGCTGAAAATCGATATTTTACGTGGCCAAAGTCAATATGTACATGCATCTTCTGTACCCGTTTATATCTCAAATTCAGGCTCAAAACACCCGAAAATTTGATATTTTGGGGTCCCAGAAGCGATATGTACATGCTTACTCAGTGCTAGAATATTTTCAAAATATAGGCCCAAAACATGCTTAAAATCGATATTGTAGGTGCCCAAAGTCGATATCTCAAATTCAGGCCCAAAACACCCTAAAATTCGATATTTTGTGTACCCAGAAGCGATTTGTACATGCCTACTCCGTGTTAGAGTATTTTCAAAATACAGGCCCAAAACATGCTGAAAATCGATCTTTTAGGTGCCCAAAAGTCGATATGTGCATGCATGTTCTGTACCCGTTTATATCTCAAATTCAGGCTCCAAACACCCGAAAATTCGATATTTTGGGGTCCCAGAAGCGATCTGTACATGCCTACTCAGATACAGGCCCAAAACATGCTGAAAATTGATATTTTAGGTGCCCAAAAGTCGATATGTGCATGCATCTTCTGTACCCGTTTATATCTCAAATTCAGGCTCAAGCAACCGGAAATTCGATATTTTGGGGTCCCAGAAGCGATCTGTACATGCCTACTCCGTGGTAGAGTATTTTCAAAATACAAGCCCATATCATGCTGAAAATCGATATTTTAGGTGCCCAAAGTCAATATGTGTATGCATCTTCTGCACCCGTTTATATCCCAAATTCAACCTCAAAACACGCGAAAATTCGATATTTTTGAGTCTTAGAAGCGATCTGTACATGCCTACTCAGTGCTAGAATTTTTTCAAAATATAGGCTGAAAACATGCTAAAAATCGATATTTTAGGTGCCCAAAGACGATATCTCAAATTCAGGCCCACAACACCCGAAAACTCGATATTTTTGGGTTCCAGAAGCGATCTGTACATGCCTACTCCGTGTTAGAGTATTTTAAAAATACAGGCCCAAAACATACTGAAAATCCATCTTTTTGGTGCCCTAAAGTCGATATGTGCATGGATCTTCTGTACCCGTTTATATCTCAAATTCAGGCTCAAAACACCTAAACATTCGATAATTTGGGGTCCCAGAAGCGATCTGTACATGCCTACTCCTTGTTAGAATATTTTCAAAATAAAGGCCCAAAACATGCTGAAAATCGATATTTTAGGTGCTCAAAGTCAATATGTGCATGCATCTTCTGTACCCGTTTATATATCAAATTCAGGCTCAAAACACCCTAAAATCGGTATTTTTGGGTCCTAGAAACGATCTGTACATGCTTACTCCTAGTTAGAATGTTTTCAAGATACAGACCCAAAAGAAGCACAAAATCGACATTTTAGATGCCCAAAAGTCGATATGTGCATGCATCTTCAATACCCCTTTATATCTCAAATTCAGGCTCAAAACACCCGAAATAACGATATTTTGGGGTCCCAGAAGCGATATGTACATGCCTACTCCTAGTTAGAATGTTTTCAAGATACAGACCCAAAACACGCTTAAAATCGATATTTTAGGTTCCCAAAAGTCGATATGTGCATGCATCTTCAGTACCCGTTTATATCTCAAATTCAGGCTCAAAACACCCAAAAATTCAATATTTTGGGGTCCCAGAATCGATCTGTACATGCCTACTCCGTGTTAGAGTATTTTCAAAATACAGGCCCAAAACATGCTCAAAATCGATATTTTAGGTGCCCAAAGTCAATATGTGCATGCATCTTCTGTACCCGTTTATATCTCAAATTCAGGCTCCAAACACCCGAAAATTCGATATTTTTGGGTCCCAGAAGCGATTTGTACATGCCTACTCAGATGCAGGCCCAAAACATGCTAAAAATCGATATTTTTGGTGTCCAAAGACAATATGTGTATTTATCTACTTCACCCGTTTATATCCCAAATTCAACATCAAAACACCTGAAAGTTCGATATTTGTGGGTCCCAGAAGCGGCCTGTACATGCCTACTCAGTGCTAGAATGTTTTCAAAATATAGGCTCAAAACATGCTAAAAATCGATATTTCAAGTGTCCAAAGTCAATATGTGCATGCATCTTCTGTACCCGTTTATATCTCAAATTCAGGCTCAAAACACCCGAAAAATCGGTATTTTTGGGTCGTATAAACGATCTGTACATGCCTACTCCTAGTTAGAATGTTTTCAAGATACAGACCCAAAACATACTGAAAATCGATATTTTAGGTCCCCAAAAGTCGATATGTGCATGCATCTTCTGTACCCGTTTATATCTCAAATTCAGGCTCAAAACACCCGAAAATTCGAAATTTTGGGGTCCCAGAAGCGATCTGTACATGCCTACTCCGTGTTAGAGTATTTTCAAAATACAGGCCCAAAACATACTGTAAATCGATCTTTTAGGTGCCCAAAGTTAATATGTGTATGCATCTTCTGCACCAGTTTATATCCCAAATTCAACCTCAAAACACCAGAAAATTTGACATTTTTGGGTCCCAGAAGTGGTCCGTACATGCCTACTCAGTCCAAGAATGTTTTCAAAATATAGGCACAAAACATGCTAGAAATCGATATTTTAAGTGTCCAAAGTCGATATGTGCATTAATCTTCTGTACCCGTTTATATCTCAAATTCAGGCTCAAAACACCCGAAAATTCAATATTTTTGAGTCCCAGAAGCAATCTGTACATGCCTACTCAGTGCTAGAATATTTTCAAATTATAGGCCCAAAACATGCTAAAAATCGATAGTTTAGGTGCCCAAAGTCGATATCTCAAATTCAGGCAAAGAACACCCGAAAATTCAATTTTGGGGGGTCCCTGAAGCGATCTATACATGCCTACTCCGTATTAGAGTATTTTCAAAATACAGGGCCAAAACATACTGAAGATAGATCTTTTCGGTGTCCTAAAGTCGATATGTGCATGCATCTTCTGTACCAGTTTATATCTCAAATTCAGGCTTCAAACACCCGAAAATTCAATTTTTTGGGTTCCCAGAAGCGATTTGTACATGCCTACTCAGATACAGGCCCAAAACATGCTAAAAATCGATATTTTAGGTGCTCAAAGTCAATATTTGTATTTATCTTCTGCACCCGTTTATATCCCAAATTCAACCTCAAAACACCTGAAAATTCGATATTTTTGGGTCCCAGAAGCGGTCTGTACATGCCTACTCAGTGCTAGAATGTTTTCAAAATATAGGCTCAAAACATGCTAAAAATCGATATTTCAAGTGTGCAAAGTCGATATGTGCATGCATCTTCTGTACCCGTTTATATTTCAAATTCAGGCTCAAAACACCCGAAAATTCAGTATTTTTGGATCGTATAAACGATCTGTACATGCCTACTCCTAGTTAGAATGTTTTCAAGATACAGACCCAAAACATGCTCAAAATCGTTATTTTAGGTGCCCAGAAGTCGATATGTGCATGCATCTTCAGTACCCGTTTATACTTAAATTCAGGCTCAAAACACCCGAAAGTTCGATATTTTGGGGTCCCAGAAGCGATCTGTACATGTGTTAAAGTATTTTCGAATTACAGGCCCAAAACATGCTGAAAATCGATTTTTTAGGTGCCCAAAGTCAATATGTGCATGCATCTTCTGCACCCGTTTATATCTCAAATTCAGGCTCAAAACACCCAAAAATTCGATAATTTGGGGTCCCAGAAACGATCTGTACATGCCTACTCCGTGTTAGAGTATTTTGAAAATATAGGCCCAAAACATGCTAAAAATCGATATTTTAGGTGCCCAAAGTCGATATCTCAAATTCAGGCCCAGAACACCCGAAAATTCGATTTTGGGGGGTCCCAGAAGCGATCTGTACATGACTACTCCGTGTTAGAGTATTTTCATAATACAGGGCCAAAACATACTGAAAATCGATCTTTTAGGTGTCCAAAAGTCGATATGTGCATGCATCTTCTGTACCCGTTTATATCTCTTATTCAGGCTCAAAACAACCCGAAAATTCGATATTTTGGGGTCCCAGAAGCGATCTGTACATGTGTTAGAATATTTTCAAAATACAGGCCGAAAACATGCTGAAAATCAATATTTTAGGTGCTCAAAGTCAATATGTGTATGCATCTTCTGAACCCGTTTATATCCCAAATTCAACCTCAAAACACCCGAAAATTCAATATTTTTGGGACCCAGAAGCGGTCTGTACATGCTTAGTCAGTGATAGAATTTTTTCAAAATGTAAGCTCAAAACATGCTAAAAATCGATATTTTAAGTGTCCAAAGTCGATATGTGTATGTATCTTCTGTACCCGTTTATATCTCAAATACAGGCTCAAAACTCCCGAAAATTCGGTATTTTTGGGTCCTAGAAGCGATCTTTACATGCCTACTCCTAGTTAGAATATTTTTAAGATATAGATCCAAAACATGCTCAAAATCGATATTTTAGGTGCCCAAAAGTCGATATGTGAATGCATCTTCAGTACCCGTTTATATCTCAAATTCAGGCTCAAAACACCCGAAAATTCGATATTTTTGGGTCCCAGAAGCGATCTGTACATGCCTACACCGTGTTAGAGTATTATCAAAATACAGGCCCAAAACATACTAAAAATAGATCTTTTAGGTGTCGAGAAGTCGATAAGTGCATGCATCTTCTGTACCCGTTTATAACTCAAATTCAGTCTCCAAACACCCGAAAATTCGATATTTTGGGGTCCCAGAAGCGATCTGTACATGCCTACTCAGATACAGGTACAAAACATGCTGAAAATCGATATTTTAGGTGCCCAAAGTCAATATGTGTATGCATCTTCTGCACACGTTTATATCCCAAATTCAACTTAAAAACACCCGAAAATTCGATATTTTTGGGTCCCAGAAGCGGTCTGTACATACATACTCAGTGCTAGAATGTTTTCAAAATATAGGCTCAAAACATGCTAAAAATCGATATTTTAAGTGTCCAAAGTCGATATGTGAATGCATCTTCAGTACCCGTTTATATCTCAAATTCAGGCTCAAAACACCCGAAAATTCGATATTTTGGGGTCCCAGAAGCAATCTGTCCATGCTAATTCCTTGTTAGAGTATTTTCAAAATACAGGCCCACAACATACTGAAAATCGATATTATAGGTTCCCAAAGTCAATATGTGCATTCGTCTTTTGTACCAGTTTATATCTCAAATTCAGGCTCAAAACACACGAAAATTTGATATTTTTGCGTCCCAGAAGCGGTCTGTACATACATACTCAGTGCTAGAATGTTTTCAAAATATAGGCTCAAAACATGCTAAAAATCGATATTTTAAGTGTCCAAAGTCGATATGTGCATGCATCTTCTGTAACCGTTTATATCTCAAATTCATGCTCAAAACACCCGAAAATACAATATTTTGGGGTCCCAGAAACGATCTGTACATGCCTACTCCGTGTTAGAGTATTTTTAAATTACAGGCCCAAAACATGCTGAAAATCGATATTTTAGGGGCCCAAAGTCAATATGTGCATGCATCTTCTGTACCCGTTTATATCTCAAATTCAGGCTCAAAACACCCGAAAATTCGATATTTTGGGGTCCCAGAAGCGATCTGTACATGCCTACTCAGTGCTAGAATATTTTCAAAATATAGGCCCAAAACATGCTAAAAATCGATGTTTTAGGTGCCTAAAGTCGATATCTCAAATTCAGGCCAAAAACACCCGAAAATTCGACATTTTGGGGTCCCAGAAGCTCTCTGTACATGCCTACTCCGTGTTAGAGTATTTTCATAATACAGGCCAAAAACATACTGAAAATCGATCTTTTAGGTGCCCAAAAGACGATATGTGCATACATCTTCAATACCCGTTTATATCTTAAATTCAGGCTCAAAACACCCGAAAATTCGATATTTTGGGGTCCCAGAAGCGATATGTACATGTGTTAGAGTATTTTCAAAATACAGGCCGAAAACATTCTGAAAATCAATATTTTAGGTGCTCAAAGTCAATATGTGTATGCATCTTCTGCACCCGTTTATATCCCAAATTCAACCTCAAAACACCCGAAAAATCGATATTTTTGGGACCCAGAAGCGGTCTGTACATGCTTAGACAGTGATAGAATGTTTTCAAAATGTAGGCTCAAAACATGCTAAAAATCGATATTTTATGTGTCCAAAGTCGATATGTGTATGCATCTTCTGTACCCGTTTATATCTCAAATACAGGCTCAAAACTCCCGAAAATTCGGTATTTTTGGGTCCTAGAGGCGATCTATACATGCCTACTCCTAGTTAGAATGTTTTCAAGATATAGACCCAAAACATGCTTAAAATCGATATTTTAGGTGCCCAAAAGTCGATATGAGCATGCATCTACAGTACCCGTTTATATCTCAAATTCATGCTCAAAACACCTGAAAATTCGATATTTTGGGGTCCCAAAAGCGATCTGTACATGCCTACTCAGTGCTAGAATATTTTCAAAATATAGGACGAAAACATGCTAAAAATCGATATTTTAGGTGCCCAAAGACGATATCTCAAATTCAGGACCAAAACACCCGAAAATTCGATAATTTGGGGTCCCAGAAGGGATCTGTACATGCCTACACCGTGTTAGAGTATTTTAAAAATACAGGCCTAAAACATACTGAAAATCGATATTTTAGGTGTCCAAAAGTCGATATGTGCATGCATCTTCTGTACCCGTTTATATCTCAAATTCTGGCTCAAAACACCCGAAAATTCGATATTTTGGGGTCCCAGAAGCGATCTGTACAGGCCTACTCCGTGTTAGACTATTTTCTAAATACAGGTCCAAAACATGCTGAAAATCGACATTATAGGTGCCCAAAGTCAATATGTGCATTCATCTTCTGTACCCGTTTATATCTCAAATTCAGGGTCAAAACACACAAAAATTCGATATTTTTGGGTCCCAGAAGCGATATGTACATGCCTACTCAGATACAGACCCAAAACATGTTGAAAATCGATATTTTAGGTGCCCAAAGTCAATATGTGTATGCATCTTCTGCACACGTTTATATCCCAAATTAAACTTAAAAACACCCGAAAATTCGATATTTTTGGGTCCCAGAAGCGGTCTGTACATACATACTCAGTGCTAGAATGTTTTCAAAATATAGGCTCAAAACATGCTAATAATCGATATTTTAAGTGTCCAAAGTCGATATGTGCATGCATCTTCTGTAACCGTTTATATCTCAAATTCATGCTCAAAACACCCGAAAATACAATATTTTGGGGTCCCAGAAGCGATCTGTGCATGCCTACTCCGTGTTAGAGTATTTTTAAATTACAGGCCCAAAACATCCTGAAAATCGGTATTTTAGGTGCCCAAAGTCAATATGTGCATGCATCTTCTGTACCCGTTTATATCTCAAATTCAGCCCAAAAACACCCGAAAATTCGATATTTTGGGGTCCCAGAAGCTATCTGTACATGCCTACTCCGTATTAGAGTATTTTCAAAACACAGGCCAAAAACATACTGAAAATCGATCTTTTAGGTGCCCAAAACTCGATATGTGCATACATCTTCAATACCCGTTTATATCTTAAATTCAGGCTCAAAACACCCGAAAATTCGATATTTTGGGGTCCGTGAAGCGATCTGTACATGTGTTAGAGTATTTTCAAAATACAGGCCGAAAACATGCTGAAAATCAATATTTTAGGTGCTCAAAGTCAATATGTGTATGCATCTTCAGTACCCGTTTATATCTCAAATTCATGCTCAAAACACCTGAAAATTCGATATTTTGGGGTCCCAAAAGCAATCTGTACATGCCTACTCAGTGCTAGAATATTTTCAAAATATAGGACGAAAACATGCTAAAAATCGATATTTTAGGTGCCCAAAGTCGATATCTCAAATTCAGGACCAAAACACCCGAAAATTCGATAATTTGGGGTCCCAGAAGGGATCTGTACCTGCCTACACCGTGTTAGAGTATTTTAAAAATACAGGCCTAAAACATACTGAAAATCGATATTTTAGGTGCCCAAAAGTTGATATGTGCATGCATGTTCTGTACCCGTTTATATCTCAAATTCAGACTCCAAACACCCGAAAATTCGATATTTTGGGGTCCCAGAAGCGATCTGTATATGCTTTCTCAGATTCAGGCCCAAAACATGCTGAAAATCGATATTTTAGGTGCCCAAAGTCAATATGTGTATGCATCTTCTGCATTCGTTTATATCCCAAATTCAACATCAAAACACCCGAAAATTCGATATTTTTGGGTTCCAAAAGCGGCCTGTACATGCCTTCACAGTGCTAGAACGTTTTCAACATATAGGCTCAAAACATGCTAAAAATCGATATTTTAAGTGTCCAAAGTCGATATGTGCATGCATCTTCTGTACCCGTTTATATCTCAAATTCAGGCTCCAAACTCCCTAAAATTCAATATTTTGGGGTCCAAGAAGCGATCTGTACATGCCTACTCAGTGCTAGAATTTTTTTAAAATATAGGGTCAAAACATGCTAAAAATCGATATTTTAAGTGTCCAAAGTCGATATGTGAATGCATCTTCTGTACCCGTTTATATCTCAAATTCAGGCTCAAAACACCCGAAAATTCGGTATTTTTTTGTCCTAGAAGCGATCTGTACATGCCTACTCCTAGTTAGAATGTTTTCAAGATACAGACCCAAAACATGCTCAAAATCGATATTTTAGGTGCCCAAAATTCGATATGTGAATGTATCTTCAGTACCCGTTTATATCTCAAATTCAGGCTCAAAACACTTGAAAATTTGATATTTTGGGGTACCAGAAGCGAATTGTACATGCCTACTCAGTGTTAGAGTATTTTCAAAATACAGGCCCAAAACATGCTCAAAATCGATATTTTAGGTGCCCAAAGTCAATATGTGCATTGAACTTCTGTACCCGTTTATATCTCAAATTCAGGCTCAAAACACCCAAACATTCGATATTTTGGGGTCCCAGAAGCGATCTGTACATGCCTACTCCTTGTTAGAATATTTTAAAAAATACAGGTACAAAACATGCTGAAAATCGATATTTTAGGTGCTCAAAGTCAATATGTGCATGCATCTTCTGTACCCGTTTATATATCAAATTCTGGCTCAAAACACTCTAAAATCGGTATTTTTGGGTCCTAGACGCGATCAGTACATGCCTACTCCTAGTTAGAATGTTTTCAAGATACAGACCCATAACATGCTCAAAATCGATATTTTAGGTGCCCAAAAGTCGATATGTGCATACATCTTCAGTACCCGTTTATATCTCAAATTCAGGCTCAAAACACCCGAAAATTCGATATTTTGGGATCCCAGAAGCGACCTGTACATGAATACTCAGTGCTAGAATATTTTCAAAATATAGGCCCAAAACATGCTAAAAATCGATATTTTAGGTGCCTAAAGTCGATATCTCAAATTCAGGCCCAAAACACCCGCAAATTCGATATTTTGGGGTCCCAGAAGCGATCTGTACATGCTTACTCCGTGGTAGAGTATTTTCAAAATACAGGCCCAAAACATACTGAAAATCAATATTTTAGGTGCTCAAAGTCAATATGTGCATGCATCTTCTGTACCCGTTTATATATCAAATTCAGGCTCAAAACACCCGAAAATCGGTATTTTTGGGTCCTAGAAGCGTTCTGTACATGCCTACTCCGTGATAGAGTATTTTCAAAATACAAGCCCAAAACATGCTGAAAATCGATATTTTAGGTGCCCAAAGTCAATATGTGTATGAATCTTCTGCACCCGTTTATATCCCAAATTCAACCTCAAAACACGTGAAAATTCGATATTTTTGAGTCCCAGAAGCGATCACTACATGCCTACTCAGTGCTAGAATATTTTCAAAATATAATCCAAAATCATGCTAAAAATCGATATTTTAGGTGCCCAAAGTCGATATCTCATATTCAGGCCCACAACACCCGAAAATTTGATATTTTTGGGTCCCAGAAGCGATCTGATCATGCCTACTCCGTGTTAGAGTATTTTCAAAATATAGGCCCAAAACATATTGAAAATCGATCTTTTTGGTGCCCTAAAGTCGATATGTGAATGGATCTTCTGTACCCGTTTATATCTCAAATTCAGGCTCCAAACTCCCGAACATTCGATATTTTGGGGTCCCAGAAGCGATCTGTACATGCCTACTCCTTGTTAGAATATTTTCAAAATACAGGCCCAAAACATGCTGAAAATCAATATTTTAGGTGCTCAAAGTCAATATGTGCATGCATCTTCTGTACCCGTTTATATATCAAATTCAGGCTCAAAACACCCGAAAATCGGTATTTTTGGGTCCTAGAAGCGTTCTGTACATGCCTACTCCTAGTTAGAATGTTTTCAAGATACAGACCCAAAACATGCTCAAAATCGATATTTTAGGTGCCCAAATGTCGATATGTGCATGCATCTTCAGTACCCCTTTATATCTCAAATTCAAGCTCTAAACACCCGAAATATCGATATTTTGGGGTCCCAGAAGCGATCTGTACATGCCTACTTAGTGCTAGAATGTTTTTAAAATACAGGCTCAAAACATGCTAAAAATCGATATTTTAAGTGTCCAAAGTCGATATGTGAATGCTTCTTCTGTACCCGTTTATATCTCAAATTCTGGCTCAAAACACTCGAAAATTCGATATTTTGGGGTCCCCGAAGCGATCTGTACATGTGTTAGAGTATTTTCAAAATACAGGCCGAAAACATGCTGAAAATCAATATTTTAGGTGCTCAAAGTCAATATATGTATGCTTCTTCTGATCCCGTTTATATCCCAAATTCAACCTCAAAACACCCTAAAATTCGATATTTTTGGGACCCAGAAGCGGTCTGTACATGCTTAGTCAGTTATAGAATTTTTTCAACATGTAGGCTCAAAACATGCTAAAAATCGGTATTTTAAGTGTCCAAAGTCGATATGTGTAGGCATCTTCAGTACCCGTTTATATCTCAAATTCAGGCTCAAAACACCCGAAAATTCGATATTTTTGGGTCCCAGAAGCGATCTGTACATGCCTACTCCGTGTTAGAGTATTATCAATATACAGGCCCAAAACATACTGAAAATCGATCTTTTAGGTGTCCAGAAGTCGATATGTGCATGAATCTTCTTTACCCGTTTATATCTCAAATTCAGTCACCAAACACCCGAAAATTCGATATTTTGGGGTCCCAGAAGCGATCTGTACATGCCTACTCAGATACAGGTCCAAAACATGCTGAAAATCGATATTTTAGGTGCTCAAAGTCAATATGTGTATGCACTTTCGGCACCCGTTTATATCCCAAAATCAACCTCAAAACACCCGATAATTCGATATTTTTTGGTCCCAGAAACGATCTGGACATGCCTACTCAGTGCTAGAATGTTTTCAAAATATAGGCTTAAAACATGCTAAAAATCGATATTTTAGGTGCCCAAAAGTCGATATGTGCATGCATCTTCAGTACCCGTTTATATCTCAAATTCAGGCTCAAAATACCCTAAAATTCGATATTTTGGGGTCCCAGAAGCGATCTGTCCATGCTAATTCCTTGTTAGAGTATTTTCAAAATACAGGCCCACAACATACTGAAAATCGATATTATAGGTTCCCAAATTCAATATGTGCATTCGT
Source organism: Petrolisthes cinctipes (assembly GCA_033782935.1). Taxonomy (NCBI): domain Eukaryota; kingdom Metazoa; phylum Arthropoda; class Malacostraca; order Decapoda; family Porcellanidae; genus Petrolisthes; species Petrolisthes cinctipes. The sequence goes on from JAWQEG010000230.1 coordinate 1,877,151, forward strand.
CTTCGGTACCAGTTTATATCTCAAATTCCAGCTCAAAACACACGAAAATTCAATATTTTTGGGTCCCAGAAGCGATTTGTACATGCCTACTCAGATACAGGCCCAAAACATGCTGAAAATCGATATTTTAGGTGCCCAAAGTCAATATGTGTATGCATCTTCTGCACCCATTTATATCCCAAATTCAACCTCAAAACACCCGAAAAATCTATATTTTTGGGTCCTAGAAGATATCTGTACATGCCTACTCCTAGTTAGAATGTTTTCAAGATACAGACCCAAAACATGCACAAAATCGATATTTTAGATGCCCAAAAGTCGATATGTGCATGCATCTTCAGTACCCGTTTATATCTCAAATTCAGGCTCAAAACACCCGAAAATTCGATATTTTGGGGTCCCAGAAGCGATCTGTACAGGCCTACTCCGTGTTAGACTATTTTCTAAATACAGGTCCAAAACATGCTGAAAATCGACATTATAGGTGCCCAAAGTCAATATGTGCATTCATCTTCTGTACCCGTTTATATCTCAAATTCAGGGTCAAAACACACAAAAATTCGATATTTTTGGGCCCCAGAAGCGATATGTACATGCCTACTCAGATACAGACCCAAAACATGTTGAAAATCGATATTTTAGGTGCCCAAAGTCAATATGTGTATGCATCTTCTGCACACGTTTATATCCCAAATTAAACTTAAAAACACCCGAAAATTCGATATTTTTGGGTCCCAGAAGCGGTCTGTACATACATACTCAGTGCTAGAATGTTTTCAAAATATAGGCTCAAAACATGCTAATAATCGATATTTTAAGTGTCCAAAGTCGATATGTGCATGCATCTTCTGTAACCGTTTATATCTCAAATTCATGCTCAAAACACCCGAAAATACAATATTTTGGGGTCCCAGAAGCGATCTGTGCATGCCTACTCCGTGTTAGAGTATTTTTAAATTACAGGCCCAAAACATCCTGAAAATCGATATTTTAGGTGCCCAAAGTCAATATGTGCATGCATCTTCTGTACCCGTTTATATCTCAAATTCAGCCCAAAAACACCCGAAAATTCGATATTTTGGGGTCCCAGAAGCTATCTGTACATGCCTACTCCGTATTAGAGTATTTTCAAAACACAGGCCAAAAACATACTGAAAATCGATCTTTTAGGTGCCCAAAACTCGATATGTGCATACATCTTCAATACCCGTTTATATCTTAAATTCAGGCTCAAAACACCCGAAAATTCGATATTTTGGGGTCCGTGAAGCGATCTGTACATGTGTTAGAGTATTTTCAAAATACAGGCCGAAAACATGCTGAAAATCAATATTTTAGGTGCTCAAAGTCAATATGTGTATGCATCTTCAGTACCCGTTTATATCTCAAATTCATGCTCAAAACACCTGAAAATTCGATATTTTGGGGTCCCAAAAGCAATCTGTACATGCCTACTCAGTGCTAGAATATTTTCAAAATATAGGACGAAAACATGCTAAAAATCGATATTTTAGGTGCCCAAAGTCGATATCTCAAATTCAGGACCAAAACACCCGAAAATTCGATAATTTGGGGTCCCAGAAGGGATCTGTACCTGCCTACACCGTGTTAGAGTATTTTAAAAATACAGGCCTAAAACATACTGAAAATCGATATTTTAGGTGCCCAAAAGTTGATATGTGCATGCATGTTCTGTACCCGTTTATATCTCAAATTCAGACTCCAAACACCCGAAAATTCGATATTTTGGGGTCCCAGAAGCGATCTGTATATGCTTTCTCAGATTCAGGCCCAAAACATGCTGAAAATCGATATTTTAGGTGCCCAAAGTCAATATGTGTATGCATCTTCTGCATTCGTTTATATCCCAAATTCAACATCAAAACACCCGAAAATTCGATATTTTTGGGTTCCAAAAGCGGCCTGTACATGCCTTCTCAGTGCTAGAACGTTTTCAACATATAGGCTCAAAACATGCTAAAAATCGATATTTTAAGTGTCCAAAGTCGATATGTGCATGCATCTTCTGTACCCGTTTATATCTCAAATTCAGGCTCCAAACTCCCTAAAATTCAATATTTTGGGGTCCAAGAAGCGATCTGTACATGCCTACTCAGTGCTAGAATTTTTTTAAAATATAGGCTCAAAACATGCTAAAAATCGATATTTTAAGTGTCCAAAGTCGATATGTGAATGCATCTTCTGTACCCGTTTATATCTCAAATTCAGGCTCAAAACACCCGAAAATTCGGTATTTTTGGGTCCTAGAAGCGATCTGTACATGCCTACTCCTAGTTAGAATGTTTTCAAGATACAGACCCAAAACATGCTCAAAATCGATATTTTAGGTGCCCAAAATTCGATATGTGAATGTATCTTCAGTACCGGTTTATATCTCAAATTCAGGCTCAAAAGACTTGAAAATTTGATATTTTGGGGTACCAGAAGCGAATTGTACATGCCTACTCAGTGTTAGAGTATTTTCAAAATACAGGCCCAAAACATGCTCAAAATCGATATTTTAGGTGCCCAAAGTCAATATGTGCATTGAACTTCTGTACCCGTTTATATCTCAAATTCAGGCTCAAAACACCCAAACATTCGATATTTTGGTGTCCCAGAAGCGATCTGTACATGCCTACTCCTTGTTAGAATATTTTAAAAAATACAGGCCCAAAACATGCTGAAAATCGATATTTTAGGTGCTCAAAGTCAATATGTGCATGCATCTTCTGTACCCGTTTATATATCAAATTCTGGCTCAAAACACTCTAAAATCGGTATTTTTGGGTCCTAGACGCGATCAGTACATGCCTACTCCTAGTTAGAATGTTTTCAAGATACAGACCCATAACATGCTCAAAATCGATATTTTAGGTGCCCAAAAGTCGATATGTGCATACATCTTCAGTACCCGTTTATATCTCAAATTCAGGCTCAAAACACCCGAAAATTCGATATTTTGGGATCCCAGAAGCGACCTGTACATGAATACTCAGTGCTAGAATATTTTCAAAATATAGGCCCAAAACATGCTAAAAATCGATATTTTAGGTGCCTAAAGTCGATATCTCAAATTCAGGCCCAAAACACCCGCAAATTCGATATTTTGGGGTCCCAGAAGCGATCTGTACATGCTTACTCCGTGGTAGAGTATTTTCAAAATACAGGCCCAAAACATACTGAAAATCGATCTTTTAGGTGACCAAAAGTCGATATTTGCATGCATCCTCTGTACCCGTTTATATCTCAAATTTAGGCTCCAAACACCCGAAAATTCGATATTTTGGGGTCCCAGAAGCGTTCTGTACATGCCTACTCCGTGATAGAGTATTTTCAAAATACAAGCCCAAAACATGCTGAAAATCGATATTTTAGGTGCCCAAAGTCAATATGTGTATGAATCTTCTGCACCCGTTTATATCCCAAATTCAACCTCAAAACACGTGAAAATTCGATATTTTTGAGTCCCAGAAGCGATCACTACATGCCTACTCAGTGCTAGAATATTTTCAAAATATAATCCAAAATCATGCTAAAAATCGATATTTTAGGTGCCCAAAGTCGATATCTCATATTCAGGCCCACAACACCCGAAAATTTGATATTTTTGGGTCCCAGAAGCGATCTGATCATGCCTACTCCGTGTTAGAGTATTTTCAAAATATAGGCCCAAAACATATTGAAAATCGATCTTTTTGGTGCCCTAAAGTCGATATGTGAATGGATCTTCTGTACCCGTTTATATCTCAAATTCAGGCTCCAAACTCCCGAACATTCGATATTTTGGGGTCCCAGAAGCGATCTGTACATGCCTACTCCTTGTTAGAATATTTTCAAAATACAGGCCCAAAACATGCTGAAAATCAATATTTTAGGTGCTCAAAGTCAATATGTGCATGCATCTTCTGTACCCGTTTATATATCAAATTCAGGCTCAAAACACCCGAAAATCGGTATTTTTGAGTCCTAGAAGCGTTCTGTACATGCCTACTCCTAGTTAGAATGTTTTCAAGATACAGACCCAAAACATGCTCAAAATCGATATTTTAGGTGCCCAAATGTCGATATGTGCATGCATCTTCAGTACCCCTTTATATCTCAAATTCAAGCTCTAAACACCCGAAATATCGATATTTTGGGGTCCTAGAAGCGATCTGTACATGCCTACTTAGTGCAAGAATGTTTTTAAAATACAGGCTCAAAACATGCTCAAAATCGATATTTTAGGTGCCCAAAAGTCGATATGTGAATGTATCTTCAGTACCCGTTTATATCTCAAATTCTGGCTCAAAACACTTGAAAATTTGATATTTTGGGGTACCAGAAGCGAATTGTACATGCCTACTCAGTGGTAGAGTATTTTCAAAATACAGGCCCAAAACATGCTCAAAATCGATATTTTAGGTGCCCAAAGTCAATATGTGCATTGAACTTCTGTACGCGTTTATATCTCAAATTCATGCTCAAAACACCCAAACATTCGATATTTTGGGGTCCCAGAAGCGATCTGTACATGCCTACTCCTTGTTAGAATATTTTAAAACATACAGGCCAAAAACATGCTGAAAATCGATATTTTAGGTGCTCAAAGTCAATATGTGCATGCATCTTCTGTACCCGTTTATATATCAAATTCTGGCTCAAAACACTCTAAAATCGGTATTTTTGGGTCCTAGATGCGATCAGTACATGCCTACTCCTAGTTAGAATGTTTTCAAGATACAGACCCATAACATGCTCAAAATCGATATTTTAGGTGCCCAAAAGTCGATATGTGCATACATCTTCAGTACCCGTTTATATCTCAAATTCAGGCTCAAAACACCCGAAAATTCGATATTTTGGGATCCCAGAAGCGACCTGTACATGAATACTCAGTGCTAGAATATTTTCAAAATATAGGCCCAAAACATGCTAAAAATCGATATTTTAGGTGCCTAAAGTCGATATCTCAAATTCAGGCCCAAAACACCCGCAAATTCGATATTTTGGGGTCCCAGAAGCGATCTGTACATGCTTACTCCGTGGTAGAGTATTTTCAAAATACAGGCCCAAAACATACTGAAAATCGATCTTTTAGGTGACCAAAAGTCGATATTTGCATGCATCCTCTGTACCCGTTTATATCTCAAATTTAGGCTCCAAACACCCGAAAATTCGATATTTTGGGGTCCCAGAAGCGTTCTGTACATGCCTACTCCGTGATAGAGTATTTTCAAAATACAAGCCCAAAACATGCTGAAAATCGATATTTTAGGTGCCCAAAGTCAATATGTGTATGAATCTTCTGCATCCGTTTATATCCCAAATTCAACCTCAAAAAACGTGAAAATTCGATATTTTTGAGTCCCAGAAGCGATCACTACATGCCTACTCAGTGCTAGAATATTTTCAAAATATAATCCAAAATCATGCTAAAAATCGATATTTTAGGTGCCCAAAGTCGATATCTCATATTCAGGCCCACAACACCCGAAAATTTGATATTATTGGGTCCCAGAAGCGATCTGATCATGACTACTCCGTGTTAGAGTATTTTCAAAATATAGGCCCAAAACATATTGAAAATCGATCTTTTTGGTGCCCTAAAGTCGATATGTGAATGGATCTTCTGTACCCGTTTATATCTCAAATTCAGGCTCCAAACTCCCGAACATTCGATATTTTGGGGTCCCAGAAGCGATCTGTACATGCCTACTCCTTGTTAGAATATTTTCAAAATACAGGCCCAAAACATGCTGAAAATCAATATTTTAGGTGCTCAAAGTCAATATGTGCATGCATCTTCTGAACCCGTTTATATATCAAATTCAGGCTCAAAACACCCGAAAATCGGTATTTTTGAGTCCTAGAAGCGTTCTGTACATGCCTACTCCTAGTTAGAATGTTTTCAAGATACAGACCCAAAACATGCTCAAAATCGATATTTTAGGTGCCCAAATGTCGATATGTGCATGCATCTTCAGTACCCCTTTATATCTCAAATTCAAGCTCTAAACACCCGAAATATCGATATTTTGGGGTCCCAGAAGCGATCTGTACATGCCTACTTAGTGCTAGAATGTTTTTAAAATACAGGCTCAAAACATGCTAAAAATCGATATTTTAAGTGTCCAAAGTCGATATGTGAATGCTTCTTCTGTACCCGTTTATATCTCAAATTCTGGCTCAAAACACCCGAAAATTCGATATTTTGGGGTCCCAGAAGCGATCTGTACATGTGTTAGAGTATTTTCAAAATACAGGCCGAAAACATGCTGAAAATCAATATTTTAGGTGCTCAAAGTCAGTATGTGTATGCTTCTTCTGAACCCGTTTATATCCCAAATTCAACCTCAAAACACCCTAAAATTCGATATTTTTGGGACCCAGAAGCGGTCTGTACATGCTTAGTCAGTGATAGAATTTTTTCAACATGTAGGCTCAAAACATGCTAAAAATCGGTATTTTAAGTGTCCAAAGTCGATATGTGTAGGCATCTTCAGTACCCGTTTATATCTCAAATTCAGGCTCAAAACACCCGAAAATTCGATATTTTTGGGTCCCAGAAGCGATCTGTACATGCCTACTCCGTGTTAGAGTATTATCAATATACAGGCCCAAAACATACTGAAAATCGATCTTTTAGGTGTCCAGAAGTCGATATGTGCATGAATCTTCTGTACCCGTTTATATCTCAAATTCAGTCACCAAACACCCGAAAATTCGATATTTTGGGGTCCCAGAAGCGATCTGTACATGCCTACTCAGATACAGGTCCAAAACATGCTGAAAATCGATATTTAAGGTGCTCAAAGTCAATATGTGTATGCATCTTCGGCACCCGTTTATATCCCAAAATCAACCTCAAAACACCCGATAATTCGATATTTTTTGGTCCCAGAAACGATCTGTACATGCCTACTCAGTGCTAGAATGTTTTCAAAATATAGGCTTAAAACATGCTAAAAATCGATATTTTAGGTGCCCAAAAGTCGATATGTGCATGCATCTTCAGTACCCGTTTATATCTCAAATTCAGGCTCAAAATACCCTAAAATTCGATATTTTGGGGTCCCAGAAGCGATCTGTCCATGCTAATTCCTTGTTAGAGTATTTTCAAAATACAGGCCCACAACATACTGAAAATCGATATTATAGGTTCCCAAATTCAATATGTGCATTCGTCTTCGGTACCAGTTTATATCTCAAATTCCAGCTCAAAACACACGAAAATTCAATATTTTGGGGTCCCAGAAGCGATTTGTACATGCCTACTCAGATACAGGCCCAAAACATGCTGAAAATCGATATTTTAGGTGCCCAAAGTCAATATGTGTATGCATCTTCTGCACCCATTTATATCCCAAATTCAACCTCAAAACACCCGAAAAATCTATATTTTTGGGTCCTAAAAGATATCTGTACATGCCTACTCCTAGTTAGAATGTTTTCAAGATACAGACCCAAAACATGCTCAAAATCGATATTTTAGATGCCCAAAAGTCGATATGTACATGCATCTTCAGTACCCGTTTATATCTCAAATTCAGGCTCAAAACACCCGAAAATTCGATATTTTGGGGTCCCTGAAGCGATCTGTACAGGCCTACTCCGTGTTAGACTATTTTCAAAATACAGGTCCAAAACATGCTGAAAATCGACATTATAGGTGCCCAAAGTCAATATGTGCATTCATCTTCTGTACCCGTTTATATCTCAAATTCAGGGTCAAAACACACAAAAATTCGATATTTTTGGGTCCCAGAAGCGATATGTACATGCCTACTCAGATACAGGCCCAAAACATGTTGAAAATCGATATTTTAGGTGCCCAAAGTCAATATGTGTATGCATCTTCTGCATCCGTTTATATCCCAAATTTAACTTAAAAACACCCGAAAATTCGATATTTTTGGGTCCCAGAAGCGGTCTGTACATGCCTTCTCAGTGCTAGAACGTTTTCAACATATAGGCTCAAAACATGCTAAAAATCGATATTTTAAGTGTCCAAAGTCGATATGTGCATGCATCTTCTGTACCCGTTTATATCTCAAATTCAGGCTCCAAACTCCCGAAAATTCAATATTTTGGGGTCCAAGAAGCGATCTGTACATGCCTACTCAGTGCTAGAATTTTTTTAAAATATAGGCTCAAAACATGCTAAAAATCGATATTTTAAGTGTCCAAAGTCGATATGTGAATGCATCTTCTGTACCCGTTTATATCTCAAATTCAGGCTCAAAACACCCGAAAATTCGGTATTTTTGGGTCCTAGAAGCGATCTCTACATGCCTACTCCTAGTTAGAATGTTTTCAAGATACAGACCCAAAACATGCTCAAAATCGATATTTTAGGTGCCCAAAAGTCGATATGTGAATGTATCTTCAGTACCCGTTTATATCTCAAATTCAGGCTCAAAACACTTGAAAATTTGATATTTTGGGGTACCAGAAGCGAATTGTACATGCCTACTCAGTGTTAGAGTATTTTCAAAATACAGGCCCAAAACATGCTCAAAATCGATATTTTAAGTGCCCAAAGTCAATATGTGCATTGAACTTCTGTTCCCGTTTATATCTCAAATTCAGGCTCAAAACACCCAAACATTCGATATTTTGGGGTCCCAGAAGCGATCTGTACATGCCTACTCCTTGTTAGAATATTTTCAAAATACAGGCCCAAAACATGCTGAAAATCGATATTTTAGGTGCTCAAAGTCAATATGTGCATGAATCTTCTGTACCCGTTTATATATCAAATTCTGGCTCAAAACACTCTAAAATCCGTATTTTTGGGTCCTAGACGCGATCAGTACATGCCTACTCCTAGTTAGAATGTTTTCAAGATACAGACCCATAACATGCTCAAAATCGATATTTTAGGTGCCCAAAAGTCGATATGTGCATACATCTTCAGTACCCGTTTATATCTCAAATTCAAGCTCCAAACACCCGAAAATTCGATATTTTGGGATCCCAGAAGCGACCTGTACATGAATACTCAGTGCTAGAATATTTTCAAAATATAGGCCCAAAACATGCTAAAAATCGATATTTTAGGTGCCTAAAGTCGATATCTCAAATTCAGGCCCAAAACACCCGCAAATTCGATATTTTGGGGTCCCAGAAGCGATCTGTACATGCTTACTCCGTGGTAGAGTATTTTCAAAATACAGGCCCAAAACATACTGAAAATCGATCTTTTAGGTGACCAAAAGTCGATATTTGCATACATCCTCTGTACCCGTTTATATCTCAAATTTAGGCTCCAAACACCCGAAAATTCGATATTTTGGGGTCCCAGAAGCGATCTGTACATGCCTACTCCGTGATAGAGTATTTTCAAAATACAAGCCCAAAACATGCTGAAAATCGATATTTTAGGTGCCCAAAGTCAATATGTGTATGAATCTTCTGCACCCGTTTATATCCCAAATTCAACCTCAAAACACGTGAAAATTCGATATTTTTGAGTCCCAGAAGCGATCACTACATGCCTACTCAGTGCTAGAATATTTTCAAAATATAATCCAAAATCATGCTATAAATCGATATTTTAGGTGCACAAAGTCGATATCTCATATTCAGGCCCACAACACCCGAAAATTCGATATTTTTGGGTCCCAGAAGCGATCAGATCATGCCTACTCCGTGTTAGAGTATTTTCAAAATATAGGCCCAAAACATATTGAAAATCGATCGTTTTGGTGCCCTAAAGTCGATATGTGAATGGATCTTCTGTACCCGTTTATATCTCAAATTCAAGCTCCAAACTCCCGAACATTCGATATTTTAGGGTCCCAGAAGCGATCTGTACATGCCTACTCCTAGTTAGAATGTTTTCAGGATACAGATCCAAAACATGCTCAAAATCGATATTTTAGGTGCCCAAAAGTCGATATATGCATGCACCTTCAGTACCCGTTTATATCTCAAATTCAGGCTCAAAACACCCGAACATTCGATATTTTGGGGACCCAAAAGCGATCTGTACATGCCTACTCCTTGTTAGAATATTTTCAAAATACAGGCCCAAAACATGCTGAAAATCGATATTTTAGGAGCTCAAAGTCAATATGTGCATGCATCTTCTGTACCCGTTTATATATCAAATTCAGGCTCAAAACACCCTAAAATCGGTATTTTTGTGTCCTAGAAGCGATCTGTACATGCTTACTCCTAGTTAAAATGTTTTCAAGATACAGACCCAAAACATGCTCAAAATCGATATTTTAGGTGCCCAAAAGTCGATATGTGCATACATCTTCAGTACCCCTTTGTATCTTAAATTCAGGCTCAAAACACCCGAAATATCGATATTTTGGGGTCCCAGAAGCGATCTGTACATGCCTACTCAGTGCTAGAATGTTTTTAAAATATAGGCCCAAAACATGCTAAAAATCGATATTTTAAGTGTCCAAAGTCGATATGTGAATGCATCTTCTGTACCCGTTTATATCTCAAATTCAGGCTTAAAACACCCGAAAATTCGGTATTTTTTGGTCCTAGAAACGATCTGTACATGCCTACTTCTAGTTAGAATGTTTTCAAGATACAGACCCAAAACATGCTTAAAATCGATATTTTAGGTTCCCAAAAGTCGATATGTGCATGCATCTTCAGTACCCGTTTATATCTCAAATTCAAGCTCAAAACACCCAAAAATTCGATATTTTGGGGTCCCAGAATCGATCTGTACATGCCTACCCCGTGTTAGAGTATTTTCAAAATACAGGCCCAAAACATGCTGAAAATCGATATTTTAGGTGCTCAAAGTCAATATGTGCATGCATCTTCTGTACCCGTTTATATATCAAATTCTGGCTCAAAACACTCTAAAATCCGTATTTTTGGGTCCTAGACGCGATCAGTACATGCCTACTCCTAGTTAGAATGTTTTCAAGATACAGACCCATAACATGCTCAAAATCGATATTTTAGGTGCCCAAAAGTCGATATGTGCATACATCTTCAGTACCCGTTTATATCTCAAATTCAAGCTCCAAACACCCGAAAATTCGATATTTTGGGATCCCAGATGCGACCTGTACATGAATACTCAGTGCTAGAATATTTTCAAAATATAGGCCCAAAACATGCTAAAAATCGATATTTTAGGTGCCTAAAGTCGATATCTCAAATTCAGGCCCAAAACACCCGCAAATTCGATATTTTGGGGTCCCAGAAGCGATCTGTACATGCTTACTCCGTGGTAGAGTATTTTCAAAATACAGGCCCAAAACATACTGAAAATCGATCTTTTAGGTGACCAAAAGTCGATATTTGCATACATCCTCTGTACCCGTTTATATCTCAAATTTAGGCTCCAAACACCCGAAAATTCGATATTTTGGGGTCCCAGAAGCGATCTGTACATGCCTACTCCGTGATAGAGTATTTTCAAAATACAAGCCCAAAACATGCTGAAAATCGATATTTTAGGTGCCCAAAGTCAATATGTGTATGAATCTTCTGCACCCGTTTATATCCCAAATTCAACCTCAAAACACGTGAAAATTCGATATTTTTGAGTCCCAGAAGCGATCACTACATGCCTACTCAGTGCTAGAATATTTTCAAAATATAATCCAAAATCATGCTATAAATCGATATTTTAGGTGCACAAATTCGATATCTCATATTCAGGCCCACAACACCCGAATATTCGATATTTTTGGGTCCCAGAAGCGATCAGATCATGCCTACTCCGTGTTAGAGTATTTTCAAAATATAGGCCCAAAACATATTGAAAATCGATCGTTTTGGTGCCCTAAAGTCGATATGTGAATGGATCTTCTGTACCCGTTTATATCTCAAATTCAAGCTCCAAACTCCCGAACATTCGATATTTTAGGGTCCCAGAAGCGATCTGTACATGCCTACTCCTAGTTAGAATGTTTTCAGGATACAGATCCAAAACATGCTCAAAATCGATATTTTAGGTGCCCAAAAGTCGATATATGCATGCACCTTCAGTACCCGTTTATATCTCAAATTCAGGCTCAAAACACCCGAACATTCGATATTTTGGGGACCCAAAAGCGATCTGTACATGCCTACTCCTTGTTAGAATATTTTCAAAATACAGGCCCAAAACATGCTGAAAATCGATATTTTAGGAGCTCAAAGTCAATATGTGCATGCATCTTCTGTACCCGTTTATATATCAAATTCAGGCTCAAAACACCCTAAAATCGGTATTTTTGTGTCCTAGAAGCGATCTGTACATGCTTACTCCTAGTTAAAATGTTTTCAAGATACAGACCCAAAACATGCTCAAAATCGATATTTTAGGTGCCCAAAAGTCGATATGTGCATACATCTTCAGTACCCCTTTGTATCTTAAATTCAGGCTCAAAACACCCGAAATATCGATATTTTGGGGTCCCAGAAGCGATCTGTACATGCCTACTCAGTGCTAGAATGTTTTTAAAATATAGGCCCAAAACATGCTAAAAATCGATATTTTAAGTGTCCAAAGTCGATATGTGAATGCATCTTCTGTACCCGTTTATATCTCAAATTCAGGCTTAAAACACCCGAAAATTCGGTATTTTTTGGTCCTAGAAACGATCTGTACATGCCTACTTCTAGTTAGAATGTTTTCAAGATACAGACCCAAAACATGCTTAAAATCGATATTTTAGGTTCCCAAAAGTCGATATGTGCATGCATCTTCAGTACCCGTTTATATCTCAAATTCAAGCTCAAAACACCCAAAAATTCGATATTTTGGGGTCCCAGAATCGATCTGTACATGCCTACCCCGTGTTAGAGTATTTTCAAAATACAGGCCCAAAACATGCTGAAAATCGATATTTTAGGTGCTCAAAGTCAATATGTGCATGCATCTTCTGTACCCGTTTATATATCAAATTCTGGCTCAAAACACTCTAAAATCCGTATTTTTGGGTCCTAGACGCGATCAGTACATGCCTACTCCTAGTTAGAATGTTTTCAAGATACAGACCCATAACATGCTCAAAATCGATATTTTAGGTGCCCAAAAGTCGATATGTGCATACATCTTCAGTACCCGTTTATATCTCAAATTCAAGCTCCAAACACCCGAAAATTCGATATTTTGGGATCCCAGAAGCGACCTGTACATGAATACTCAGTGCTAGAATATTTTCAAAATATAGGCCCAAAACATGCTAAAAATCGATATTTTAGGTGCCTAAAGTCGATATCTCAAATTCAGGCCCAAAACACCCGCAAATTCGATATTTTGGGGTCCCAGAAGCGATCTGTACATGCTTACTCCGTGGTAGAGTATTTTCAAAATACAGGCCCAAAACATACTGAAAATCGATCTTTTAGGTGACCAAAAGTCGATATTTGCATACATCCTCTGTACCCGTTTATATCTCAAATTTAGGCTCCAAACACCCGAAAATTCGATATTTTGGGGTCCCAGAAGCGATCTGTACATGCCTACTCCGTGATAGAGTATTTTCAAAATACAAGCCCAAAACATGCTGAAAATCGATATTTTAGGTGCCCAAAGTCAATATGTGTATGAATCTTCTGCACCCGTTTATATCCCAAATTCAACCTCAAAACACGTGAAAATTCGATATTTTTGAGTCCCAGAAGCGATCACTACATGCCTACTCAGTGCTAGAATATTTTCAAAATATAATCCAAAATCATGCTATAAATCGATATTTTAGGTGCACAAATTCGATATCTCATATTCAGGCCCACAACACCCGAATATTCGATATTTTTGGGTCCCAGAAGCGATCAGATCATGCCTACTCCGTGTTAGAGTATTTTCAAAATATAGGCCCAAAACATATTGAAAATCGATCGTTTTGGTGCCCTAAAGTCGATATGTGAATGGATCTTCTGTACCCGTTTATATCTCAAATTCAAGCTCCAAACTCCCGAACATTCGATATTTTAGGGTCCCAGAAGCGATCTGTACATGCCTACTCCTAGTTAGAATGTTTTCAGGATACAGATCCAAAACATGCTCAAAATCGATATTTTAGGTGCCCAAAAGTCGATATATGCATGCACCTTCAGTACCCGTTTATATCTCAAATTCAGGCTCAAAACACCCGAACATTCGATATTTTGGGGACCCAAAAGCGATCTGTACATGCCTACTCCTTGTTAGAATATTTTCAAAATACAGGCCCAAAACATGCTGAAAATCGATATTTTAGGAGCTCAAAGTCAATATGTGCATGCATCTTCTGTACCCGTTTATATATCAAATTCAGGCTCAAAACACCCTAAAATCGGTATTTTTGTGTCCTAGAAGCGATCTGTACATGCTTACTCCTAGTTAAAATGTTTTCAAGATACAGACCCAAAACATGCTCAAAATCGATATTTTAGGTGCCCAAAAGTCGATATGTGCATACATCTTCAGTACCCCTTTGTATCTTAAATTCAGGCTCAAAACACCCGAAATATCGATATTTTGGGGTCCCAGAAGCGATCTGTACATGCCTACTCAGTGCTAGAATGTTTTTAAAATATAGGCCCAAAACATGCTAAAAATCGATATTTTAAGTGTCCAAAGTCGATATGTGAATGCATCTTCTGTACCCGTTTATATCTCAAATTCAGGCTTAAAACACCCGAAAATTCGGTATTTTTTGGTCCTAGAAACGATCTGTACATGCCTACTTCTAGTTAGAATGTTTTCAAGATACAGACCCAAAACATGCTTAAAATCGATATTTTAGGTTCCCAAAAGTCGATATGTGCATGCATCTTCAGTACCCGTTTATATCTCAAATTCAAGCTCAAAACACCCAAAAATTCGATATTTTGGGGTCCCAGAATCGATCTGTACATGCCTACCCCGTGTTAGAGTATTTTCAAAATACAGGCCCAAAACATGCTCAAAATCGATATTTTAGGTGCCCAAAGTCAATATGTGCATGCATCTTCTGTACCCGTTTATATCTCAAATTCAGGCTCCAAACACCCGAAAATTCGATATTTTTTGGTCTAGAAGCGATTTGTACATGCCTACTCAGATACAGGCCCAAAACATGCTAAAAATCGATATTTTTGGTGCCCAAAGATAATATGTGTATTTATCTTCTGCACCCGATTATATCCCAAATTCAACATCAAAACACCTGAAAATTCGATATCTGTGGGTCCCAGAAGCGGCCTGTACATGCCTACTCAGTGCTAGAATGTTTTCAAAATATAGGCTCAAAACATGCTAAAAATCGATATTTCAAGTGTCCAAAGTCAATATGTGCATGCATCTTCTGTACCCGTTTATATCTCAAATTCAGGCTCAAAACACCTGATAATTCGGTATTTTTGGGTCGTATAAACGATCTGTACATGCCTACTCCTAGTTAGAATGTTTTCAAGATACAGACCCAAAACATGCTCAAAATCGATATTTTAGGTTCCCAAAAGTCGATATGTGCATGCATCTTCAGTACCCGTTTATATCTCAAATTCAAGCTCAAAACACCCGAAAATTCGATATTTTGGGGTCCCAGAAGCAATCTGTACATGTGTTAGAGTATTTTCAAAATACAGGCCCGAAACATGCTGATAATCGATATTTTAGGTGCCCAAAATCAAAATGTGAATGCATCTTCTCTACCGTGTTTATATCTCAAATTCAGGCTCAAAACACCCGAAAATTCGATATTTTGGGGTCCCAGAAGCGATCTGTACATGCCTACTCCGTGTTAGAGTATTTTAAAAATACAGGCCCAAAACATACTGAAAATCGATTTTTTAGGTGTCCAAAAGTCGATATGTGCATTCATCTTCTGTTACCGTTTATATCTCAAATTCAGGCTCCAAACACCCGAAAATTCGATATTTTGGGGTCCCAGAAGGGATCTGTACATGCCTTCTCAGATACAGGGTCAAAACATGTTCAATATCCTTATCTTAGGTGCCCAAAGTTAATATGTGTATGCATCTTCTGCACCAGTTTATATCCCAAATTCAACCTCAAAACACCCGAAAATTTGACATTTTTGGGTCCCAGAAGTGGTCCGTACATGCGCACTCAGTCCAAGAATTTTTTCAAAATATAGGCTCAAAACATGCTAGAAATCGATATTTTAAGTGTCCAAAGTCGATATGTGCATTAATCTTCTGTACCCGTTTATATCTCAATTTCAGGCTCAAAACACCCGAAAATTCAATATTTTTGGGTCCCAGAAGCGATCAGTACATGCCTACTACGTGACAGAGTATTTTCAAAATATAGGCCCAAAACATGTTGAAAATCGATATTTTATGTGCCTATAGTCAATAATATGTGTATGCATCTTCTGTACCCGTTTATATCTCAAATTCAGGCTCAAAACACCCGAAAATTCGATATTTTGGGGTCCCAGAAGCGATCTGTATATGCCTACTCAGTGCTAGAATATTTTCATATTATAGGTCCAAAACATGCTAAAAATCGATATTTCAAGTGTCCAAAGTCAATATGTGCATGCATCTTCTGTACCCGTTTATATCTCAAATTCAGGCTCAAAACACCCGATAATTCGGTATTTTTGGGTCGTATAAACGATCTGTACATGCCTACTCCTAGTTAGAATGTTTTCAAGATACAGACCCAAAACATGCTCAAAATCGATATTTTAGGTGCCCAAAAGTCGATATGTGCATGCATCTTCAGTACCCGTTTATATCTTAAATTCAGGCTCAAAACACCCGAAAATTCGATATTTTGGGGTCCCAGAAGCAATCTGTACATGTGTTAGAGTATTTTCAAAATACAGGCCCAAAACATGCTGATAATCGATATTTTAGGTGCCCAAAATCAAAATGTGAATGCATCTTCTCTACCGTGTTTATATCTCAAATTCAGGCTCAAAACACCCGAAAATTCGATATTTTGGGGTCCCAGAAGCGATCTGTACATGCCTACTCCGTGTTAGAGTATTTTAAAAATACAGGCCCAAAACATACTGAAAATCGATTTTTTAGGTGTCCAAAAGTCGATATGTGCATTCATCTTCTGTTACCGTTTATATCTCAAATTCAGGCTCCAAACACCCGAAAATTCAATATTTTGGGGTCCCAGAAGGGATCTGTACATGCCTTCTCAGATACAGGGTCAAAACATGTTCAATATCCTTATCTTAGGTGCCCAAAGTTAATATGTGTATGCATCTTTTGCACCAGTTTATATCCCAAATTCAACCTCAAAACACCCGAAAATTTGACATTTTTGGGTCCCAGAAGTGGTCCGTACATGCGCACTCAGTCCAAGAATTTTTTCAAAATATAGGCTCAAAACATGCTAGAAATCGATATTTTAAGTGTCCAAAGTCGATATGTGCATTAATCTTCTGTACCCGTTTATATCTCAATTTCAGGCTCAAAACACCCGAAAATTCAATATTTTTGGGTCCCAGAAGCAATCTGTACATGCCTACTCCGTGACAGAGTATTTTCAAAATATAGGCCCAAAACATGTTGAAAATCGATATTTTATGTGCCTATAGTCAATAATATGTGTATGCATCTTCTGTACCCGTTTATATCTCAAATTCAGGCTCAAAACACCCGAAAATTCGATATTTTGGGGTCCCAGAAGCGATCTGTACATGCCTACTCAGTGCTAGAATATTTTCATATTATAGGTCCAAAACATGCTAAAAATCGATATTTAGGTGCCCAAAGTCGATATCTCAAATTCAGGCCCAGAACACCCGAAAATTCAATTTTTAGGGGTCCCAGAAGCGATCTGTACATGCCTACTCCGTGTTAGAGTATTTTCAATATACAGGGCCAAAACATACTGAAGATAGATCTTTTCGGTGTCCAAAAGTCGATATGTGCATGCATCTTCTGTACCCGTTTATATCTCAAATTCAGGCTTCAAACACCCGAAAACTCAATATTTTTGGGTCCCAGAAGCGATTTGTACATGCCTACTCAGATACAGGCCCAAAACATGCTAAAAATCGATATTTTAGGTGCCCAAAGTCAATATGTGTATTTATCTTCAGCACCCGTTTATATCCCAAATTCAACCTCAAAACACCTGAAAATTCGATATTTTTGGGTCACAGAAGCGGTTTGTACATGCCTACTCAGTGCTATAATGTTTTCAATATATTGGCTCAAAACATGCTAAAAATCGATATTTCAAGTGTCCAAAGTAGATATGTGCATGCATCTTCTGTACCCGTTTATATCTCAAATTCAGGCTCAAAACACCCGAAAATTCGGTATTTTTGGGTCGTATAAACGATCTGTACATGCCTACTCCTAGTTAGAATGTTTTCAAGATACAGACCCAAAACATGCTCAAAATCGATATTTTAGGTGCCCAGAAATCGATATGTGCATGCATCTTCCGTACCCGTTTATATCTCAAATTCAGGCTCAAAACACCCGAAAGTTCGATAATTTGGGGTCCCAGAAGCGATCTGTACATGTGTTAAAGTATTTTCAAAATACAGGCCAAAAACATGCTAAAAATCGATTTTTTGGGTGCCCAAAGTCAATATGTGCATGCATCTTCTGTACCCGTTTATATCTCAAATTCAGGCTCAAAACACCCCAAAATTCGATAATTTGGGGTCCCAGAAACGATCTGTACATGCCTACTCCGTGTTAGAGTATTTTCAAAATATAGGCCCAAAACATGCTAAAAATCGATATTTTAGGTGCCCAATGTCGATATCTCAAGTTCAGGCCCAAAACACCCGAAAATTCGATATTTTGGGGTCCCAGAAGCGATCTGTACATGCCTACTCCGTGTTAGAGTATTTTTAAAATACAGGCCCAAAACATACAGAAAATCGATCTTTTAGGTGTCCAAAAGTCGATATGTGTATGCATCTTCTGTACCCGCTTATATCTCGAATTCAGGCTCAAAACACCCAAAAATTCGATATTTTGGGGTCCTTGAAGGGATCTGTACATGCCTTCTCAGATACAGGCGCAAAACATGCTCAATATCGATATCTTAGGTGCCCAAAGTTAATATGTGTATGCATCTTCTGCACCAGTTTATATCCCAAATTCAACCTAAAAACACCCGAAAATTCGATATTTTTGGGTCCCAGAAGCGATCTGTACATGCCTACTCCGTGATAGAATATTTTCAAAATAATGGCCCAAAACATGCTGAAAATCGATATTTTAGGTTCCCAAAGTCAATATGTGTATTTATCTTCTGCACCCGTTTATATCCCAAATTCAACCTCAAAACACCTGAAAATTCGATATTTTTGGGTCCCAGAAGTGGTCTGTACATGCCTACTCAGTGCTAGAATGTTTTCAAAATATAGGCTCAAAGCAAGCTAAAAATCGATATTTTAGGTGCCCAAAGTCGATATCTCAAATTCAGGCCCAGAACACCCGAAATTTCGATTTTTTGGGGTCCCAGAAGCGATCTGTACATGCCTACTCTGTGTTAGAGTATTTTCATAATACAGGGCCAAAACATACTGAAAATCGATCTTTTAGGTGTCCAAAATTCGATATGTGCATGTATCTTCTGTACCCGTTTATATCTCAAATTCAGGCTCAAAACACCCGAAAATTCGATATTTTGGGGTCCCAGAAGCGATCTGTACATGTGTTAGAGCATTTTCAAAATACAGGCCGAAAACATGCTGAAAATCAATATTTTAGGTGCTTAAAGTCAATATGTGTATGCTTCTTCTGCACACGTTTATATCCCAAATTCAACCTCAAAACACCCGCAAATTCGATATTTTGGGGTCCCAGAAGCGATCTGTACATGCCTACCCAGATACAGGCCCAAAACAAGCTGAAAATCGATATTTTAGGTTCCCAAAGTCAATATGTGTATTTATCTTCGGCACCCGTTTATATCTTAAAATCAACCTCAAAACACCCGATAATTCGATAATTTTGGGTCCCAGAAACGATCTGTACATGCCTACTCAGTGCTAGAATGTTTTCAAAATATAGGCTTAAAACATGCTAAAAATCGATATTTTAGGTGCCCAAAAGTCGATATGTGCATGCATCTTCAGTTCCCGTTTATATCTCAAATTCAGGCTCAAAACACCCGAAAATTCGGTATTTTTGGGTCCTAGAAGCGATCTTTACATGCCTACTCCTAGTTAGAATGTTTTTAAGATATAGATCCAAAACATGCTCAAAATCGATATTTTAGGTGCCCAAAAGTCCATATGTGCATGCATCTTCAGTACCCGTTTATATCTCAAATTCAGGCTCAAAACACCCGAAAATTCTATATTTTTGGGTCCCAGAAGCGATCTGTACATGCCTACTCCGTGTTAGAGTATTATGAAAATACAGGCCCAAAACATACTGAAAATCGATATTTTAGGTGCCCAAAGTCAATATGTGTATGCATCTTCGGCACCCGTTTATATCTCAAATTCAGTCTCCAAACACCCGAAAATTCGATATTTTTGGGTCCCAGAAGCGATCTGTACATGCCTACTCAGTGCTAGAATGTTTTCAAAATATAGGCTTAAAACATGCTAAAAACCGATTTTTAGGTGCCCAAAAGTCGATATGTGCATGCATCTTCAGTACCCGTTTATATCTCAAATTCAGGCTCAAAACACCCGAAAATTCGATATTTTGGGGTCCCAGAAGCGATCTGTCCATGCTAACTCCTTTGTAGAGTATTTTTAAAATACAGGCCCACAACATACTGAAAATCGATCTTTTAGTTGCCCTAAAGCCGATATGTGCATGCATCTTCTGTACCCGTTTATATCTCAAATTCAGGCTCCAAACAACCTAATATTTGATATATTTGGGTCCCAGAAGCAATCTGTACATGCCTACTCCGTTTTAGAGTATTTTCAAAATACTAACCCAAAACATGCTAAAAATCGATATTATAGGTTCCCAATGTCAATATGTGCATTCGTCTTCTGTACCAGTTTATATCTCAAATTCAGGCTCAAAACACACGAAAATTTGATATTTTGGCGTTTCAGAAGCAATCTGTACATGCCTACTCAGTGCTAGAATATTTTCACAATATAGGCACAAAACATGCAACAAATCGATATTTTAGGTGCCCAAAGTCGATATCTCAAATTCAGGCACAAAACACCCGAAAATTCGATATTTTGGGGTTCCAGAAGCGATCTGTACATGCCTACTCCGTGTAAGAGTATTTTCATAATACAGGCCCAAAACATACTGAAAATCGATATTTTAAGTGTCCAAAGTCGATATGTGCATTAATCTTCTGTACCTGTTTATATCTCAAATTCAGGCTTTAAACACCCGAAAATTCGATATTTTGGGGTCCCAGAAGCGATTTGTAGATGCCTACTCAGATACAGGCCCAAAACATGCTGAAAATCGATATTTTAGGTGCCCAAAGTCATTATGTGTATGCATCTTCTGCACCCATTTATATCCCAAATTCAACCTCAAAACACCCGAAAAATCTATATTTTTGGGTCCTGGAAGAGATCTGTACATGCCCACTCCTAGTTAGAATGTTTTCAAGATACAGACCCAAAACATGCTCAAAATCGATATTTTAGATGCCCAAAAGTCGATATGTGCATGCATCTTCAGTACCCGTTTATATCTCAAATTCAGGCTTAAAACACCCGAAAATTCGATATTTTGGGGTCCCAGAAGCGATCGGTACAGGGCTACTCCGTGTTAGACTATTTTCAAAATACAGGTCCAAAACATGCTGAAAATCGATATTATAGGTGCCCAAAGTCAATATGTGCATTCATTTTCTGTACCCGTTTATATCTTAAATTCAGGCTCAAAACACACTAAAATTCGATATTTTTGGGTCCCAGAAGCGATCTGTACATGCCTACTCAGATACAGGCCCAAAACATGTTGAAAATCGATATTTTAGGTGCCCAAAGTCAATATGTGTATGCATCTTCTGCACACGTTTATATCCCAAATTCAACTTAAAAACACCTGAAAATTCGATATTTTGGGGTCCCAGAAGTGATCTGTACATGCCTACTCCGTGTTAGAGTATTTTTAAATTACAGGCCAAAAACATGCTGAAAATCGATATTTTAGGTGCCCAAAGTCAATATGTGCATGCATTTTCTGTACCCGTTTATATCTCAAATTCAGGCTCAAAACACCCGAAAATTCGATATTTTGGGGTCCCAGAAGCGATCTGTACATGCCTACTCGGTGCTAGAATATTTTCAAAATATAGGCCCAAAACATGCTAAAAATCGATATTTTAGGTGCTTAAAGTCGATATCTCAAATTCAGGCCAAAAACACCCGAAAATTCGATATTTTGGGGTCCCAGAAGCTATCTGTACATGCCTACTCCGTGTTAGAGTATTTTCAAAATACAGGCCAAAAACATACTGAAAATCGATCTTTTAGGTGCACACAAGTCGATATGTGCATACATCTTCAATACCCGTTTATATCTTAAATTCAGGCTCAAAACACCCGAAAATTCGATATTTTGGAGTCCCAGAAGCGATCTGTACATGTGTTAGAGTATTTTCAAAATACAGACCGAAAATATGCTGAAAATCAATATTTTAGGTGCTAAAAGTCAATATGTGTATGCATCTTCTGCACCCGTTTATATCCCAAATTCAACCTCAAAACACCCGGAAATTCGATATTTTTGGGACCCAGAAGGGGTCTGTACATGCTTAGTCATTGATACAATGTTTTCAAAATGTAGGCTCAAAACATGCTAAAAATCGATATTTTAAGTGTCCAAAGTCGATATGTGTATGCATCTTCTGTACCCGTTTATATCTCAAATACAGGCTCAAAACTTCCGAAAATTCGGTATTTTTGGGTCCTAGAAGCCATCTGTACATGCCTACTCCTAGTTAGAATATATTTAAGATATAGATCCAAATCATGCTTAAAATCGATATTTTAGGTGCCTAAAAGTCGATATGTGCATGCATCTTCAGTACCCGTTTATATCTCAAATTCAGGCTCCAAACACCCGAAAATCCGATATTTTTGGGTCCAAGAAGCGATCTGTACATGCCTACTCAGATACATGCCCAAAACATGTTGAAAATCAATATTTTAGGTGCCCAAAGTCAATATGTGTATGCATCTTCTGCACACGTTTATATCCCAAATTCAACTTCAAAACACCCGAAAATTCGATTTTTTTGGGTCCCAGAAGTGGTCTGTACATGCCTACTCAGTGCTAGAATGTTTTCAAAATATAGGCTCAAAACATGCTAAAAATCGATATTTTAAGTGTCCAAAGTCGATATGTGCACACTACATCTTCTGTAACTGTTTATATCTCAAATTCAGGCTCAAAACACCCGAAAATACAATATTTTGGGGTCCCAGAAGCGATCTGTACATGCCTACTCAGTGCTAGAATATTTTCAAATTATAGGACCAAAACATGCTAAAAATCGATATTTTAGGTGCCCAAAGTCGATATCTCAAATTCAGGACCAAAACACCCGAAAATACGATAATTTGGGGTCCCAGAAGGGATCTGTACATGCTTACACCGTGTTAGAGTATTTTCAAAATACAAGCCCAAAACATGCTGAAAATCGATATTTTAGGTGCCCAAAGTCAATATGTGTATGAATCTTCTGCACCCGTTTATATCCCAAATTCAACCTCAAAACACGTGAAAATTCGATATTTTTGAGTCCCAGAAGCGATCACTACATGCCTACTCAGTGCTAGAATATTTTCAAAATATAATCCAAAATCATGCTATAAATCGATATTTTAGGTGCACAAATTCGATATCTCATATTCAGGCCCACAACACCCGAATATTCGATATTTTTGGGTCCCAGAAGCGATCAGATCATGCCTACTCCGTGTTAGAGTATTTTCAAAATATAGGCCCAAAACATATTGAAAATCGATCGTTTTGGTGCCCTAAAGTCGATATGTGAATGGATCTTCTGTACCCGTTTATATCTCAAATTCAAGCTCCAAACTCCCGAACATTCGATATTTTAGGGTCCCAGAAGCGATCTGTACATGCCTACTCCTAGTTAGAATGTTTTCAGGATACAGATCCAAAACATGCTCAAAATCGATATTTTAGGTGCCCAAAAGTCGATATATGCATGCACCTTCAGTACCCGTTTATATCTCAAATTCAGGCTCAAAACACCCGAACATTCGATATTTTGGGGACCCAAAAGCGATCTGTACATGCCTACTCCTTGTTAGAATATTTTCAAAATACAGGCCCAAAACATGCTGAAAATCGATATTTTAGGAGCTCAAAGTCAATATGTGCATGCATCTTCTGTACCCGTTTATATATCAAATTCAGGCTCAAAACACCCTAAAATCGGTATTTTTGTGTCCTAGAAGCGATCTGTACATGCTTACTCCTAGTTAAAATGTTTTCAAGATACAGACCCAAAACATGCTCAAAATCGATATTTTAGGTGCCCAAAAGTCGATATGTGCATACATCTTCAGTACCCCTTTGTATCTTAAATTCAGGCTCAAAACACCCGAAATATCGATATTTTGGGGTCCCAGAAGCGATCTGTACATGCCTACTCAGTGCTAGAATGTTTTTAAAATATAGGCCCAAAACATGCTAAAAATCGATATTTTAAGTGTCCAAAGTCGATATGTGAATGCATCTTCTGTACCCGTTTATATCTCAAATTCAGGCTTAAAACACCCGAAAATTCGGTATTTTTTGGTCCTAGAAACGATCTGTACATGCCTACTTCTAGTTAGAATGTTTTCAAGATACAGACCCAAAACATGCTTAAAATCGATATTTTAGGTTCCCAAAAGTCGATATGTGCATGCATCTTCAGTACCCGTTTATATCTCAAATTCAAGCTCAAAACACCCAAAAATTCGATATTTTGGGGTCCCAGAATCGATCTGTACATGCCTACCCCGTGTTAGAGTATTTTCAAAATACAGGCCCAAAACATGCTCAAAATCGATATTTTAGGTGCCCAAAGTCAATATGTGCATGCATCTTCTGTACCCGTTTATATCTCAAATTCAGGCTCCAAACACCCGAAAATTCGATATTTTTTGGTCTAGAAGCGATTTGTACATGCCTACTCAGATACAGGCCCAAAACATGCTAAAAATCGATATTTTTGGTGCCCAAAGATAATATGTGTATTTATCTTCTGCACCCGATTATATCCCAAATTCAACATCAAAACACCTGAAAATTCGATATCTGTGGGTCCCAGAAGCGGCCTGTACATGCCTACTCAGTGCTAGAATGTTTTCAAAATATAGGCTCAAAACATGCTAAAAATCGATATTTCAAGTGTCCAAAGTCAATATGTGCATGCATCTTCTGTACCCGTTTATATCTCAAATTCAGGCTCAAAACACCTGATAATTCGGTATTTTTGGGTCGTATAAACGATCTGTACATGCCTACTCCTAGTTAGAATGTTTTCAAGATACAGACCCAAAACATGCTCAAAATCGATATTTTAGGTTCCCAAAAGTCGATATGTGCATGCATCTTCAGTACCCGTTTATATCTCAAATTCAAGCTCAAAACACCCGAAAATTCGATATTTTGGGGTCCCAGAAGCAATCTGTACATGTGTTAGAGTATTTTCAAAATACAGGCCCGAAACATGCTGATAATCGATATTTTAGGTGCCCAAAATCAAAATGTGAATGCATCTTCTCTACCGTGTTTATATCTCAAATTCAGGCTCAAAACACCCGAAAATTCGATATTTTGGGGTCCCAGAAGCGATCTGTACATGCCTACTCCGTGTTAGAGTATTTTAAAAATACAGGCCCAAAACATACTGAAAATCGATTTTTTAGGTGTCCAAAAGTCGATATGTGCATTCATCTTCTGTTACCGTTTATATCTCAAATTCAGGCTCCAAACACCCGAAAATTCGATATTTTGGGGTCCCAGAAGGGATCTGTACATGCCTTCTCAGATACAGGGTCAAAACATGTTCAATATCCTTATCTTAGGTGCCCAAAGTTAATATGTGTATGCATCTTCTGCACCAGTTTATATCCCAAATTCAACCTCAAAACACCCGAAAATTTGACATTTTTGGGTCCCAGAAGTGGTCCGTACATGCGCACTCAGTCCAAGAATTTTTTCAAAATATAGGCTCAAAACATGCTAGAAATCGATATTTTAAGTGTCCAAAGTCGATATGTGCATTAATCTTCTGTACCCGTTTATATCTCAATTTCAGGCTCAAAACACCCGAAAATTCAATATTTTTGGGTCCCAGAAGCGATCAGTACATGCCTACTACGTGACAGAGTATTTTCAAAATATAGGCCCAAAACATGTTGAAAATCGATATTTTATGTGCCTATAGTCAATAATATGTGTATGCATCTTCTGTACCCGTTTATATCTCAAATTCAGGCTCAAAACACCCGAAAATTCGATATTTTGGGGTCCCAGAAGCGATCTGTATATGCCTACTCAGTGCTAGAATATTTTCATATTATAGGTCCAAAACATGCTAAAAATCGATATTTCAAGTGTCCAAAGTCAATATGTGCATGCATCTTCTGTACCCGTTTATATCTCAAATTCAGGCTCAAAACACCCGATAATTCGGTATTTTTGGGTCGTATAAACGATCTGTACATGCCTACTCCTAGTTAGAATGTTTTCAAGATACAGACCCAAAACATGCTCAAAATCGATATTTTAGGTGCCCAAAAGTCGATATGTGCATGCATCTTCAGTACCCGTTTATATCTTAAATTCAGGCTCAAAACACCCGAAAATTCGATATTTTGGGGTCCCAGAAGCAATCTGTACATGTGTTAGAGTATTTTCAAAATACAGGCCCAAAACATGCTGATAATCGATATTTTAGGTGCCCAAAATCAAAATGTGAATGCATCTTCTCTACCGTGTTTATATCTCAAATTCAGGCTCAAAACACCCGAAAATTCGATATTTTGGGGTCCCAGAAGCGATCTGTACATGCCTACTCCGTGTTAGAGTATTTTAAAAATACAGGCCCAAAACATACTGAAAATCGATTTTTTAGGTGTCCAAAAGTCGATATGTGCATTCATCTTCTGTTACCGTTTATATCTCAAATTCAGGCTCCAAACACCCGAAAATTCAATATTTTGGGGTCCCAGAAGGGATCTGTACATGCCTTCTCAGATACAGGGTCAAAACATGTTCAATATCCTTATCTTAGGTGCCCAAAGTTAATATGTGTATGCATCTTTTGCACCAGTTTATATCCCAAATTCAACCTCAAAACACCCGAAAATTTGACATTTTTGGGTCCCAGAAGTGGTCCGTACATGCGCACTCAGTCCAAGAATTTTTTCAAAATATAGGCTCAAAACATGCTAGAAATCGATATTTTAAGTGTCCAAAGTCGATATGTGCATTAATCTTCTGTACCCGTTTATATCTCAATTTCAGGCTCAAAACACCCGAAAATTCAATATTTTTGGGTCCCAGAAGCAATCTGTACATGCCTACTCCGTGACAGAGTATTTTCAAAATATAGGCCCAAAACATGTTGAAAATCGATATTTTATGTGCCTATAGTCAATAATATGTGTATGCATCTTCTGTACCCGTTTATATCTCAAATTCAGGCTCAAAACACCCGAAAATTCGATATTTTGGGGTCCCAGAAGCGATCTGTACATGCCTACTCAGTGCTAGAATATTTTCATATTATAGGTCCAAAACATGCTAAAAATCGATATTTAGGTGCCCAAAGTCGATATCTCAAATTCAGGCCCAGAACACCCGAAAATTCAATTTTTAGGGGTCCCAGAAGCGATCTGTACATGCCTACTCCGTGTTAGAGTATTTTCAATATACAGGGCCAAAACATACTGAAGATAGATCTTTTCGGTGTCCAAAAGTCGATATGTGCATGCATCTTCTGTACCCGTTTATATCTCAAATTCAGGCTTCAAACACCCGAAAACTCAATATTTTTGGGTCCCAGAAGCGATTTGTACATGCCTACTCAGATACAGGCCCAAAACATGCTAAAAATCGATATTTTAGGTGCCCAAAGTCAATATGTGTATTTATCTTCAGCACCCGTTTATATCCCAAATTCAACCTCAAAACACCTGAAAATTCGATATTTTTGGGTCACAGAAGCGGTTTGTACATGCCTACTCAGTGCTATAATGTTTTCAATATATTGGCTCAAAACATGCTAAAAATCGATATTTCAAGTGTCCAAAGTAGATATGTGCATGCATCTTCTGTACCCGTTTATATCTCAAATTCAGGCTCAAAACACCCGAAAATTCGGTATTTTTGGGTCGTATAAACGATCTGTACATGCCTACTCCTAGTTAGAATGTTTTCAAGATACAGACCCAAAACATGCTCAAAATCGATATTTTAGGTGCCCAGAAATCGATATGTGCATGCATCTTCCGTACCCGTTTATATCTCAAATTCAGGCTCAAAACACCCGAAAGTTCGATAATTTGGGGTCCCAGAAGCGATCTGTACATGTGTTAAAGTATTTTCAAAATACAGGCCAAAAACATGCTAAAAATCGATTTTTTGGGTGCCCAAAGTCAATATGTGCATGCATCTTCTGTACCCGTTTATATCTCAAATTCAGGCTCAAAACACCCCAAAATTCGATAATTTGGGGTCCCAGAAACGATCTGTACATGCCTACTCCGTGTTAGAGTATTTTCAAAATATAGGCCCAAAACATGCTAAAAATCGATATTTTAGGTGCCCAATGTCGATATCTCAAGTTCAGGCCCAAAACACCCGAAAATTCGATATTTTGGGGTCCCAGAAGCGATCTGTACATGCCTACTCCGTGTTAGAGTATTTTTAAAATACAGGCCCAAAACATACAGAAAATCGATCTTTTAGGTGTCCAAAAGTCGATATGTGTATGCATCTTCTGTACCCGCTTATATCTCGAATTCAGGCTCAAAACACCCAAAAATTCGATATTTTGGGGTCCTTGAAGGGATCTGTACATGCCTTCTCAGATACAGGCGCAAAACATGCTCAATATCGATATCTTAGGTGCCCAAAGTTAATATGTGTATGCATCTTCTGCACCAGTTTATATCCCAAATTCAACCTAAAAACACCCGAAAATTCGATATTTTTGGGTCCCAGAAGCGATCTGTACATGCCTACTCCGTGATAGAATATTTTCAAAATAATGGCCCAAAACATGCTGAAAATCGATATTTTAGGTTCCCAAAGTCAATATGTGTATTTATCTTCTGCACCCGTTTATATCCCAAATTCAACCTCAAAACACCTGAAAATTCGATATTTTTGGGTCCCAGAAGTGGTCTGTACATGCCTACTCAGTGCTAGAATGTTTTCAAAATATAGGCTCAAAGCAAGCTAAAAATCGATATTTTAGGTGCCCAAAGTCGATATCTCAAATTCAGGCCCAGAACACCCGAAATTTCGATTTTTTGGGGTCCCAGAAGCGATCTGTACATGCCTACTCTGTGTTAGAGTATTTTCATAATACAGGGCCAAAACATACTGAAAATCGATCTTTTAGGTGTCCAAAATTCGATATGTGCATGTATCTTCTGTACCCGTTTATATCTCAAATTCAGGCTCAAAACACCCGAAAATTCGATATTTTGGGGTCCCAGAAGCGATCTGTACATGTGTTAGAGCATTTTCAAAATACAGGCCGAAAACATGCTGAAAATCAATATTTTAGGTGCTTAAAGTCAATATGTGTATGCTTCTTCTGCACACGTTTATATCCCAAATTCAACCTCAAAACACCCGCAAATTCGATATTTTGGGGTCCCAGAAGCGATCTGTACATGCCTACCCAGATACAGGCCCAAAACAAGCTGAAAATCGATATTTTAGGTTCCCAAAGTCAATATGTGTATTTATCTTCGGCACCCGTTTATATCTTAAAATCAACCTCAAAACACCCGATAATTCGATAATTTTGGGTCCCAGAAACGATCTGTACATGCCTACTCAGTGCTAGAATGTTTTCAAAATATAGGCTTAAAACATGCTAAAAATCGATATTTTAGGTGCCCAAAAGTCGATATGTGCATGCATCTTCAGTTCCCGTTTATATCTCAAATTCAGGCTCAAAACACCCGAAAATTCGGTATTTTTGGGTCCTAGAAGCGATCTTTACATGCCTACTCCTAGTTAGAATGTTTTTAAGATATAGATCCAAAACATGCTCAAAATCGATATTTTAGGTGCCCAAAAGTCCATATGTGCATGCATCTTCAGTACCCGTTTATATCTCAAATTCAGGCTCAAAACACCCGAAAATTCTATATTTTTGGGTCCCAGAAGCGATCTGTACATGCCTACTCCGTGTTAGAGTATTATGAAAATACAGGCCCAAAACATACTGAAAATCGATATTTTAGGTGCCCAAAGTCAATATGTGTATGCATCTTCGGCACCCGTTTATATCTCAAATTCAGTCTCCAAACACCCGAAAATTCGATATTTTTGGGTCCCAGAAGCGATCTGTACATGCCTACTCAGTGCTAGAATGTTTTCAAAATATAGGCTTAAAACATGCTAAAAACCGATTTTTAGGTGCCCAAAAGTCGATATGTGCATGCATCTTCAGTACCCGTTTATATCTCAAATTCAGGCTCAAAACACCCGAAAATTCGATATTTTGGGGTCCCAGAAGCGATCTGTCCATGCTAACTCCTTTGTAGAGTATTTTTAAAATACAGGCCCACAACATACTGAAAATCGATCTTTTAGTTGCCCTAAAGCCGATATGTGCATGCATCTTCTGTACCCGTTTATATCTCAAATTCAGGCTCCAAACAACCTAATATTTGATATATTTGGGTCCCAGAAGCAATCTGTACATGCCTACTCCGTTTTAGAGTATTTTCAAAATACTAACCCAAAACATGCTAAAAATCGATATTATAGGTTCCCAATGTCAATATGTGCATTCGTCTTCTGTACCAGTTTATATCTCAAATTCAGGCTCAAAACACACGAAAATTTGATATTTTGGCGTTTCAGAAGCAATCTGTACATGCCTACTCAGTGCTAGAATATTTTCACAATATAGGCACAAAACATGCAACAAATCGATATTTTAGGTGCCCAAAGTCGATATCTCAAATTCAGGCACAAAACACCCGAAAATTCGATATTTTGGGGTTCCAGAAGCGATCTGTACATGCCTACTCCGTGTAAGAGTATTTTCATAATACAGGCCCAAAACATACTGAAAATCGATATTTTAAGTGTCCAAAGTCGATATGTGCATTAATCTTCTGTACCTGTTTATATCTCAAATTCAGGCTTTAAACACCCGAAAATTCGATATTTTGGGGTCCCAGAAGCGATTTGTAGATGCCTACTCAGATACAGGCCCAAAACATGCTGAAAATCGATATTTTAGGTGCCCAAAGTCATTATGTGTATGCATCTTCTGCACCCATTTATATCCCAAATTCAACCTCAAAACACCCGAAAAATCTATATTTTTGGGTCCTGGAAGAGATCTGTACATGCCCACTCCTAGTTAGAATGTTTTCAAGATACAGACCCAAAACATGCTCAAAATCGATATTTTAGATGCCCAAAAGTCGATATGTGCATGCATCTTCAGTACCCGTTTATATCTCAAATTCAGGCTTAAAACACCCGAAAATTCGATATTTTGGGGTCCCAGAAGCGATCGGTACAGGGCTACTCCGTGTTAGACTATTTTCAAAATACAGGTCCAAAACATGCTGAAAATCGATATTATAGGTGCCCAAAGTCAATATGTGCATTCATTTTCTGTACCCGTTTATATCTTAAATTCAGGCTCAAAACACACTAAAATTCGATATTTTTGGGTCCCAGAAGCGATCTGTACATGCCTACTCAGATACAGGCCCAAAACATGTTGAAAATCGATATTTTAGGTGCCCAAAGTCAATATGTGTATGCATCTTCTGCACACGTTTATATCCCAAATTCAACTTAAAAACACCTGAAAATTCGATATTTTGGGGTCCCAGAAGTGATCTGTACATGCCTACTCCGTGTTAGAGTATTTTTAAATTACAGGCCAAAAACATGCTGAAAATCGATATTTTAGGTGCCCAAAGTCAATATGTGCATGCATTTTCTGTACCCGTTTATATCTCAAATTCAGGCTCAAAACACCCGAAAATTCGATATTTTGGGGTCCCAGAAGCGATCTGTACATGCCTACTCGGTGCTAGAATATTTTCAAAATATAGGCCCAAAACATGCTAAAAATCGATATTTTAGGTGCTTAAAGTCGATATCTCAAATTCAGGCCAAAAACACCCGAAAATTCGATATTTTGGGGTCCCAGAAGCTATCTGTACATGCCTACTCCGTGTTAGAGTATTTTCAAAATACAGGCCAAAAACATACTGAAAATCGATCTTTTAGGTGCACACAAGTCGATATGTGCATACATCTTCAATACCCGTTTATATCTTAAATTCAGGCTCAAAACACCCGAAAATTCGATATTTTGGAGTCCCAGAAGCGATCTGTACATGTGTTAGAGTATTTTCAAAATACAGACCGAAAATATGCTGAAAATCAATATTTTAGGTGCTAAAAGTCAATATGTGTATGCATCTTCTGCACCCGTTTATATCCCAAATTCAACCTCAAAACACCCGGAAATTCGATATTTTTGGGACCCAGAAGGGGTCTGTACATGCTTAGTCATTGATACAATGTTTTCAAAATGTAGGCTCAAAACATGCTAAAAATCGATATTTTAAGTGTCAAAAGTCGATATGTGTATGCATCTTCTGTACCCGTTTATATCTCAAATACAGGCTCAAAACTTCCGAAAATTCGGTATTTTTGGGTCCTAGAAGCCATCTGTACATGCCTACTCCTAGTTAGAATATATTTAAGATATAGATCCAAATCATGCTTAAAATCGATATTTTAGGTGCCCAAAAGTCGATATGTGCATGCATCTTCAGTACCCGTTTATATCTCAAATTCAGGCTCCAAACACCCGAAAATCCGATATTTTTGGGTCCAAGAAGCGATCTGTACATGCCTACTCAGATACATGCCCAAAACATGTTGAAAATCAATATTTTAGGTGCCCAAAGTCAATATGTGTATGCATCTTCTGCACACGTTTATATCCCAAATTCAACTTCAAAACACCCGAAAATTCGATTTTTTTGGGTCCCAGAAGTGGTCTGTACATGCCTACTCAGTGCTAGAATGTTTCAAAATATAGGCTCAAAACATGCTAAAAATCGATATTTTAAGTGTCCAAAGTCGATATGTGCACACTACATCTTCTGTAACTGTTTATATCTCAAATTCAGGCTCAAAACACCCGAAAATACAATATTTTGGGGTCCCAGAAGCGATCTGTACATGCCTACTCAGTGCTAGAATATTTTCAAATTATAGGACCAAAACATGCTAAAAATCGATATTTTAGGTGCCCAAAGTCGATATCTCAAATTCAGGACCAAAACACCCGAAAATACGATAATTTGGGGTCCCAGAAGGGATCTGTACATGCTTACACCGTGTTAGAGTATTTTAAAAATACAGGCCTAAAACATACTGAAAATCGATATTTTAGGTGCCCAAAAGTTGATATGTGCATGCATGTTCTGTACCCGTTTATATCTCAAATACAGGCTCCAAACACCCGAAAATTCGATATTTTGGGGTTCCAGAAGCGATCTGTACATGGCTTCTCAGATTCAGGCCCAAAACATGCTGAAAATCGATATTTTAGGTGCCCAAAATCAATATGTGTATGCATCTTCTGCACCCGTTTATATCCCAAATTCAACCTCAAAACACCTGAAAATTCGATATTTTTGGGTTCCAGAAGCGGCCTGTACATGCCTTCTCAGTGCTAGAACGTTTTCAACATATAGGCTCAAAACATGCTAAAAATCGATATTTTAAGTGTCCAAAGTCGATATGTGCATGCATCTTCTGTACCCGTTTATATCTCAAATTCAGGCTCAAAAAAATCCGAAAATTCGGTATTTATGGGTTTTAGAAGCGATCTGTACATGCCTACTCCTAGTTAGAATGTTTTCAAGATACAGGCCCAAAGCATGCTAAAAATCGATATTTTAGGTGCCCAAAAGTCGATATGTGCATGCATCTTCAGTACCCGTTTATATCTCAAATTAAGACTAAAAAAACAACTGAAAATTCGATATTTTGGGGTCCCAGAAGCGATCTGTACATGTGTTAGAGTATTTTCAAAATACAGTCACAAAACATGCTGAAAATCGATATTTTAGGTGCCCAAAGTCAATATGTGCATGCATCTTCTGTACCCGTTTATAATTCAAATTCAGGCTCAAAACACTCGAAAATTCGATATTTTGGAGTCCCAGAAGCGATCTGTACATGCCTACTCAGTGCTAGAATATTTTCTAAATATAGGCCCAAAACATGCTAAATATCGATATTTTAGGTGCCGAAAGTCGATATCTCAAATTCAGGCCCAAAACACCCGAAAATTCGATATTTTGGGGTCCCAGAAGCGATCTGTACATGCCTACTCCGTGTTAGAGTATTTTCAAAATACAGGCCTAAAACATGCTCAAAATCGATATTTTAGGTGCCCAAAAGTCGATATGTGCATACATCTTCAATACCCGTTTATATCTTAAATTCAGGCTCAAAACACCCGAAAATTCGATATTTTGGGGTCCCAGAAGCGATCTGTACATGTGTTAGAGTATTTTCAAAATACAGACCGAAAATATGCTGATAATCAATATTTTAGGTGCTAAAAGTCAATATGTGTATGCATCTTCTGCACCCGTTTATATCCCAAATTCAACCTCAAAACACCCGAAAATTCGATATTTTTGGGACCCAGAAGGGGTCTGTACATGCTTAGTCAGTGATACAATGTTTTCAAAATATAGGCTCAAAACATGCTAAAAATCGATATTTTAAGTGTCCAAAGTCGATATGTATATGCATCTTCTGTACCCGTTTATATCTCAAATACAGGCTCAAAACTTCCGAAAATTCGGTATTTTTGGGTCCTAGAAGCCATCTGTACATGCCTACTCCTAGTTAGAATATATTTAAGATATAGATCCAAATCATGCTTAAAATCGATATTTTAGGTGCCCAAAAGTCGATATGTGCATGCATCTTCAGTACCCGTTTATATCTCAAATTCAGGCTCCAAACACCCAAAAATCCGATATTTTTGGGTCCAAGAAGCGATCTGTACATGCCTACTCAGATACATGCCTAAAACATGTTGAAAATCAATATTTTAGGTGCCCAAAGTCAATATGTGTATGCATCTTCTGCACACGTTTATATCCCAAATTCAACTTCAAAACACCCGAAATTTCGATTTTTTTGGGTCCCAGAAGTGGTCTGTACATGCCTACTCAGTGCTAGAATTTTTTCAAAATATAGGCTCAAAACATGCTAAAAATCGATATTTTAAGTGTACAAAGTCGATATGTGCATACTACATCTTCTGTAACTGTTTATATCTCAAATTCAGGCTCAAAACACCCGAAAATACAATATTTTGGGGTCCCTGAAGCGATCTGTACATGCCTACTCCGTGTTAGAGTATTTTCAAAATACAGGCCTAAAACATGCTCAAAATCTATATTTTAGGTTCCCAAAAGTCGATTTCTGCATGCATCTTCTGTACCAGTTTATATCTCAAATTCAGGCGCCAAATACTCAAAAATTCGATATTTTGGGGTCCCAGAAGCAATCTGTACATGTGTTAGAGTATTTACAAAATACAGGCCCAAAACATGCTGAAAATCTATATTTTAGGTGCCAAAAGTCAATATGTGCATGGATCATCTGCACCCGTTTATATCCCATATTCAACCTCAAAACACCCGAAAATTCGATATTTTTGGGTTCAAGAAGCGGTCTGTACATGCCTACTCAGTGCTAGAATGTTTTCAAAATATAGGCTCAAAACATGCTAAAAATTGATATTTTAAGTGTCCAATGTCGATATGTGCATGCATCTTCTGTACCCGTTTATATCTCAAATTCAGGCTTAAAACACACGAAAATTCGTTTTTTTTGTGTCCTAGAAGCGATCTGTACATGCCTACTCCTAGTTAGAATGTTTTCAAGATACAGACCCAAAACATGCTTATAATCGATATTTTAGGTGCCCAAAAGTCAATATGTGCATGCATCTTCAGTACCCGTTTATATCTCAAATTCAGGCTCAAAACACCCGAAAATTCGATATTTTGGGGTCCCAGAAGCGATCTGTACATGCCTACTCGGATACAGGCCTAAAACATGCTGAAAATCGATATTTTAGGTGCCCAAAGACAATATGTGTATGCATCTTCTGCACCCGTTTATATCCTAAATTCAACCTCAAAACACTCGAAAATTCGATATTTTGGGGTCCCAGAAGCGATCTGTACATGCGTACTCAGTGCTAGAATATTTTCAAAATATAGGACCAAAACATACTAAAAATCGATATTTTAGTTGCCCAAAGTCGATATCTCAAATTAAGGACCAAAACTCTCGAAAATTCGATATTTTGGGGTCCCAGAAGGGATCTGTACATGCCTACACCGTGTTAGAGTATTTTCAAAATACAGGCCCAAAACATACTGAAAATCGATCTTTTAGGTGCCCAAAAGTCGATATGTGCATGCATCTTCTGTACCATTTTATATCTCAAATTCAGGCTCCAAACACCCGAAAATTCGATATTTTGGGGTCCCAGAAGCGATCTGTTCATGTGTTAGAGTATTTTCAAAATACAGGCCCAAAACATGCTGAAAATCGATATTTTAGGTTCCCAAAGTCAATATGTGTATGCATCATCTGCACCCATTTATTTTCCATATTCAACCTCAAAACACCTGAAAATTCGATATTTGGGGGTCCAAGAAGCGATCTGTACATGCCTACTCAGTGCTAGAATATTTTCAAAATATAGGCTCAAAACATGCTAAAAATCGATATTTTAAGTGCCCAAAGTCAATATCTCAAATTCAGGCTCGAAACACCCGAAAATTCGATGTTTTGGTGTCCCAGAAGCGATCTGTACATGTGTTAGAGTATTTTCAAAATACATGCCCAAAACATACTGAAATTCGATATTTTAGGTGCACAAAAGTCGATATGTGCATGCAACTTCAATACCCGATTATATCTCAAATTCAGGTTCAAAACACCCGAAAATTTGATATTTTGGGGTCCCAGAAGCGATCTGTACATGCCTACTCAGTGCTAGAATGTTTTCAAAGTATAGGCTCAAAACATACTAAAAATCGATATTTTAAGTGTCCAAAGTCGATATGTGCATGCATCTTCTGTACCCGTTTATATTCCAAATTCAACCTAAAAACACCCGAAAATTCGATATTTTTGGGTCCTAGAAGCGGTCTGTACATGCCTACTCAGTGCTAGAATGTTTTCAAAATATAGGCTCAAAACATGCTAGAAATCGATATTTTGGGTGCCCTAAAGTCGATATGTGCATGAATCTTCAGTACCAATTTATATTTCAAATTCAGGCTCAAAACACCCGAAAATTCGATATTTTGGGGTCCCAAAAGCAATCTGTACATGCTTACTCCGTGTTAAAGTTTTTTCAATATACAGGCCCAAAACATGCTGACAATCGATATTTTAGGTGCCCAAAGTCAATATGTGCATTTATCTTATGTACCCGTTTATATCTCAAATTCAGGCTCAAAACACCCGAAAATTTGATATTTTGGGGTCCCATAAGCGATCTGTACATGCCTACTTAATGCTAGAATATTTTCAAAATATAGGCCCACAACATGCTAAAAATCGATATTTTAGGTGCCGAAAGTCGATATCTCAAATTCAGGCCCAAAACACCCGAAAATTCGATATTTTGGGGTCCCAGAAGCGATCTGTACATGCCTACTCCGTGATAGAGTATTTTCAAAATACAGGCCTAAAACATGCTCAAAATCTATATTTTAGGTTCCCAAAAGTCGATTTCTGCATGCATCTTCTGTACCAGTTTATATCTCAAATTCAGGCTCCAAATACTCAAAAATTCGATATTTTGGGGTCCCAGAAGCAATCTGTACATGTGTTAGAGTATTTACAAAATACAGGCCCAAAACATGCTGAAAATCTATATTTTAGGTGCCAAAAGTCAATATGTGCATGCATCATCTGCACCCGTTTATATCCCATATTCAACCTCAAAACACCCGAAAATTCGATATTTTTGGGTTCAAGAAGCGGTCTGTACATACCTACTCAGTGCTAGAATGTTTTCAAAATATAGGCTCAAAACATGCTAAAAATTGATATTTTAAGTGTCCAAAGTCGATATGTGCATGCATCTTCTGTACCCGTTTATATCTCAAATTCAGGCTTAAAACACACGAAAATTCGTTTTTTTTGTGTCCTAGAAGCGATCTGTACATGCCTACTCCTAGTTAGAATGTTTTCAAGATACAGACCCAAAACATGCTTATAATCGATATTTTAGGTGCCCAAAAGTCAATATGTGCATGCATCTTCAGTACCCGTTTATATCTCAAATTCAGGCTCAAAACACCCGAAAATTCGATATTTTGGGGTCCCAGAAGCGATCTGTACATGCCTACTCGGATACAGGCCTAAAACATGCTGAAAATCGATATTTTTGGTGCCCAAAGTCAATATGTGTATGCATCTTCTGCACCCGTTTATATCCTAAATTCAACCTCAAAACACTCGAAAATTCGATATTTTGGGGTCCCAGAAGCGATCTGTACATGCGTACTCAGTGCTAGAATATTTTCAAAATATAGGACCAAAACATACTAAAAATCGATATTTTAGTTGCCCAAAGTCGATATCTCAAATTAAGGACCAAAACTCCCGAAAATTCGATATTTTGGGGTCCCAGAAGGGATCTGTACATGCCTACACCGTGTTAGAGTATTTTCAAAATACAGGCCCAAAACATACTGAAAATCGATCTTTTAGGTGCCCAAAAGTCGATATGTGCATGCATCTTCTGTATCAGTTTATATCTCAAATTCAGGCTCCAAACACCCGAAAATTCGATATTTTGGGGTCCCAGAAGCGATCTGTACATGTGTTAGAGTATTTTCAAAATACAGGCCCAAAACATGCTGAAAATCGATATTTTAGGTTCCCAAAGTCAATATGTGTATGCATCATCTGCACCCATTTATTTTCCATATTCAACCTCAAAACACCCGAAAATTCGATATTTGGGGGTCCCAGAAGCGATCTGTACATGCCTACTCAGTGCTAGAATATTTTCAAAATATAGGCTCAAAACATGCTAAAAATCGATATTTTAAGTGCCCAAAGTCAATATCTCAAATTCAGGCTCGAAACACCCGAAAATTCGATATTTTGGTGTCCCAGAAGCGATCTGTACATGTGTTAGAGTATTTTCAAAATACATGCCCAAAACATACTGAAATTCGATATTTTAGGTGCACAAAAGTCGATATGTGCATGCAACTTCAATACCCGATTATATCTCAAATTCAGGTTCAAAACACCCGAAAATTTGATATTTTGGGGTCCCAGAAGCGATCTGTACATGCCTACTCAGTGCTAGAA
Organism: Petrolisthes cinctipes; assembly: GCA_033782935.1. Classification (NCBI taxonomy): domain Eukaryota; kingdom Metazoa; phylum Arthropoda; class Malacostraca; order Decapoda; family Porcellanidae; genus Petrolisthes; species Petrolisthes cinctipes. Next base: position 1,916,625 of record JAWQEG010000230.1, read on the forward strand.
TGTTTTCAAAGTATAGGCTCAAAACATGCTAAAAATCGATATTTTAAGTGTCCAAAGTCGATATGTGCATGCATCTTCTGTACCCATTTATATTCCAAATTCAACCTAAAAACACCCGAAAATTCGATATTTTTGGGTCCTAGAAGCGGTCTGTACATGCCTACTCAGTGCTAGAATGTTTTCAAAATATAGGCTCAAAACATGCTAGAAATCGATATTTTGGGTGCCCTAAAGTCGATATGTGCATGAATCTTCAGTACCAATTTATATTTCAAATTCAGGCTCAAAACACCCGAAAATTCGATATTTTGGGGTCCCAAAAGCAATCTGTACATGCTTACTCCGTGTTAAAGTTTTTTCAATATACAGGCCCAAAACATGCTGACAATCGATATTTTAGGTGCCCAAAGTCAATATGTGCATTTATCTTATGTACCCGTTTATATCTCAAATTCAGGCCCAAAACACCCGAAAATTCGATATTTTGGGGTCCCAGAAGCGAACTGTACATGCCTACTCGGATACAGGTCTAAAACATGCTGAAAATCGATATTTTAGGTGCCCAAAGTCAATATGTGCATGCATCTTCTGTACCCGTTTATATCTCAAATTTAGGCTCAAAACACCCGAAAATTCGGTATTTTTGGGTCCCAGAAGCGATCTGTACATGCCTACTCCTAGTTAGAATGTTTTCAAGATACAGACCAAAAACATGCTCAAAATCGATATTTTAGGTGCCCAAAAGTCGATCTGTGCATGCATCTTCATTACCCGTTTATATCTCAAATTTAGGCCCAAAACACCCGAAAATTCGATATTGTGGGGTCCCAGAAGCAATCTGTACATGCCTACTCCGTGTTAGAGTATTTTCAAAATACAGGCCCAAAACATACTGAAATTCGATATTTTAGGTGCCCAAAGTCGATGTGTGCATGCATCTTCTGTAACCGTTTATATCTCAAATTCAGGCTCAAAACACCCGAAAATTCGGTATTTTTGGGTTCTAGAAGCGATCTGTAGATGCCTACTCTTAGTTAGAATGATTTCAAGATACAGACCCAAAACATCCTGAAAATCGATATTTTAGGTGCCCAAAAGTCGATGCGTGCATGCATCTCCAGTACCAGTTTATATGTCAAATTCAGGTTCAAAACCCCCGAAAATTCGATATTTTGGGGTCCCAGAAGCAATCTGTACATGCTTACTCCGTGTTAAAGTATTTTCAATATACAGGCCCAAAACATGCTGGAAATCGATATTTTAGGTGCCCAAAGTCAATATGTGTATTCATCTTCTGTACCCGTTTATATCTCAAATTCAGGCTCAAAACACCCGAAAATTCGATATTTGGGGGTCCCAGAAGCGATCTGTACATGCCTACTCGGTGCTAGAATATTTTCAAAATATAGGCCCAAAACATGCTAAAAATCGATATTTTAGGTGCCCAAAGTCGATATCTCAAATTCAGGCCCAAATCACCCGAAAATTCGATACTTAGTGGTCCTAGAGGCGATCTGTACATGCCTAATAAGTGTTAGAGTATTTTCTAAATACATGCCCAAAACATACTGAAAATCGATCTTTTAGGTTTCCAAAAGTCGATATGTGCATGAATCTTCTGTACCCGTTTATATCTCAAATTCAGGCTTAAAACACCCGAAAATTCGATATTTTGGGGTCCCAGAAGCGATCTGTACATGCCTACTCCGTGTTAGAGTATTTTCAAAATACAGGCCCAAAACATATTGAAAATCGATATTTTAGGTGCACAAAAGTCGATATGTGCATGCATCCTAAGTACCCGTTTATATCTCAAATTTAGGCTCAACACACCCGAAAATTCGATATTTTTGGGTCCCAGAAGCGATCTGACCCGAAAATTCGGTATTTTTGGGTCCCAGAAGCGATCTGTACATGCCTACTCCTAGTTAGAATGTTTTCAAGATACAGACCAAAAACATGCTCAAAATCGATATTTTAGGTGCCCAAAAGTCGATCTGTGCATGCATCTTCAGTACCCGTTTATATCTCAAATTCAAGCTCAAAACACCCGAAAATTCGATATTTTGGGGTCCCAGAAGCGATCTGTACATGCCTACTCAGTGCTAGAATATTTTCAAAATATAGGCTTAAAACATACTGAAAATCGATCTTTTAGGTGCCCAAAAGTCGATATGTGCATGCATCTTCTGTACCCGTTTATATCTCAAATTCAAGCTCCAAACACCCGAAAATTCGATATTTTTGGGTCCCAGAAGCGATCTGTACATGTCTACTCAGTGCTAGAATATTTTCAAAATATATGCCCAAAACATGCTAAAAATCGAAATTTTAGGTGCCCAAAGCCGATATCTCAAATTCAGGCCCAAAACACCCGAAAATTCGATATTGTGGGGTCCCAGAAGCAATCTGTACATGCCTACTCCGTGTTAGAGTATTTTCAAAATACAGGCCCAAAACATACTGAAATTCGATATTTTAGGTGCCCAAAGTCGATGTGTGCATGCATCTTCTGTAACCGTTTATATCTCAAATTCAGGCTCAAAACACCCGAAAATTCGGTATTTTTGGGTTCTAGAAGCGATCTGTAGATGCCTACTCCTAGTTAGAATGTTTTCAAGATACAGACCCAAAACATCCTGAAAATCGATATTTTAGGTGCCCAAAAGTCGATGCGTGCATGCATCTCCAGTACCAGTTTATATGTCAAATTCAGGTTCAAAACACCCGAAAATTCGATATTTTGGGGTCCCAGAAGCAATCTGTACATGCTTACTCCGTGTTAAAGTATTTTCAATATACAGGCCCAAAACATGCTGGAAATCGATATTTTAGGTGCCCAAAGTCAATATGTGTATTCATCTTCTGTACCCGTTTATATCTCAAATTCAGGCTCAAAACACCCGAAAATTCGATATTTGGGGGCCCCAGAAGCGATCTGTACATGCCTACTCGGTGCTAGAATATTTTCAAAATATAGGCCCAAAACATGCTAAAAATCGATATTTTAGGTGCCCAAAGTCGATATCTCAAATTCAGGCCCAAATCACCCGAAAATTCGATACTTAGGGGTCCTAGAGGCGATCTGTACATGCCTAATAAGTGTTAGAGTATTTTCTAAATACATGCCCAAAACATACTGAAAATCGATCTTTTAGGTTTCCAAAAGTCGATATGTGCATGAATCTTCTGTACCCGTTTATATCTCAAATTCAGGCTCAAAACACCCGAAAATTCGATATTTTTGGGTCCCAGAAGCGATCTGTACATGCATACTCAGTGCTAGAATATTTTCAAAATATAGGTCCAAAACATGCTAAAAATCGATATTTTAGGTGCCCAAAGACGATATCTCAAATTCAGGCCCAAATCACCCGAAAATTCGATACTTAGGGGTCCTAGAAGCGATCTGTACATGCCTAATATGTGTTAGAGTATTTTCTAAATACTGGCCCAAAACATACTGAAAATCGATCTTTTAGGTGCCCAAAAGTCGATATGTGCATGCATCTTCTGTACCCGTTTATATCTCAAATTCAGGCTCCAAACACCCGAAAATTCAATGTTTTGGGGTTCCAGAAACGATCTGTACATGCCTACTCAGTACTAGAATATTTTCAAAATATAGGCCCAAAACATGCTAAAAATCGATATTTTAGGTGCCCAAAGACGATATCTCAAATTCAGACCCAAAACACCCGAAAATTCGATATTTTGGGGTCCCAGAAGCGATCTGTACATGCCTACTCCGTGTTAGAGTATTTTCAAAATACAGGCCCAAAACATACTGAAAATCGATATTTTAGGTGCACAAAAGTCGATATGTGCATGCATCCTAAGTAACCGTTTATATCTCAAATTTAGGCTCAACACACCCGAAAATTCGATATTTTTGGGTCCCAGAAGCGATCTGACCCGAAAATTCGGTACTTTTGGGTCCCAGAAGCGATCTGTACATGCCTACTCCTAGTTAGAATGTTTTCAAAATATAGGCTTAAAACATACTGAAAATCGATCTTTTAGGTGCCCAAAAGTCGATATGTGCATGCATCTTCTGTACCCGTTTATATCTCAAATTCAAGCTCCAAACACCCGAAAATTCGATATTTTTGGGTCCCAGAAGCGATCTGTACATGTCTACTCAGTGCTAGAATATTTTCAAAATATATGCCCAAAACATGCTAAAAATCGAAATTTTAGGTGCCCAAAGCCGATATCTCAAATTCAGGCCCAAAACACCCGAAAATTCGATATTGTGGGGTCCCAGAAGCAATCTGTACATGCCTACTCCGTGTTAGAGTATTTTCAAAATACAGGCCCAAAACATACTGAAATTCGATATTTTAGGTGCCCAAAGTCGATGTGTGCATGCATCTTCTGTAACCGTTTATATCTCAAATTCAGGCTCAAAACACCCGAAAATTCGGTATTTTTGGGTTCTAGAAGCGATCTGTAGATGCCTACTCCTAGTTAGAATGTTTTCAAGATACAGACCCAAAACATCCTGAAAATCGATATTTTAGGTGCCCAAAAGTCGATGCGTGCATGCATCTCCAGTACCAGTTTATATGTCAAATTCAGGTTCAAAACCCCCGAAAATTCGATATTTTGGGGTCCCAGAAGCAATCTGTACATGCTTACTCCGTGTTAAAGTATTTTCAATATACAGGCCCAAAACATGCTGGAAATCGATATTTTAGGTGCCCAAAGTCAATATGTGTATTCATCTTCTGTACCCGTTTATATCTCAAATTCAGGCTCAAAACACCCGAAATTCCGATATTTGGGGGCCCCAGAAGCGATCTGTACATGCCTACTCGGTGCTAGAATATTTTCAAAATATAGGCCCAAAACATGCTAAAAATCGATATTTTAGGTGCCCAAAGTCGATATCTCAAATTCAGGCCCAAATCACCCGAAAATTCGATACTTAGGGGTCCTAGAGGCGATCTGTACATGCCTAATAAGTGTTAGAGTATTTTCTAAATACATGCCCAAAACATACTGAAAATCGATCTTTTAGGTTTCCAAAAGTCGATATGTGCATGAATCTTCTGTACCCGTTTATATCTCAATTTCAGGCTCAAAACACCCGAAAATTCGATATTTTTGGGTCCCAGAAGCGATCTGTACATGCATACTCAGTGCTAGAATATTTTCAAAATATAGGTCCAAAACATGCTAAAAATCGATATTTTAGGTGCCCAAAGACGATATCTCAAATTCAGGCCCAAATCACCCGAAAATTCGATACTTAGGGGTCCTAGAAGCGATCTGTACATGCCTAATATGTGTTAGAGTATTTTCTAAATACTGGCCCAAAACATACTGAAAATCGATCTTTTAGGTGCCCAAAAGTCGATATGTGCATGCATCTTCTGTACCCGTTTATATCTCAAATTCAGGCTCCAAACACCCGAAAATTCAATGTTTTGGGGTTCCAGAAACGATCTGTACATGCCTACTCAGTACTAGAATATTTTCAAAATATAGGCCCAAAACATGCTAAAAATCGATATTTTAGGTGCCCAAAGACGATATCTCAAATTCAGGCCCAAAACACCCGAAAATTCGATATTTTGGGGTCCCAGAAGCGATCTGTACATGCCTACTCCGTGTTAGAGTATTTTCAAAATACAGGCCCAAAACATACTGAAAATCGATATTTTAGGTGCACAAAAGTCGATATGTGCATGCATCCTAAGTACCCGTTTATATCTCAAATTTAGGCTCAACACACCCGAAAATTCGATATTTTTGGGTCCCAGAAGCGATCTGACCCGATAATTCGGTATTTTTGGGTCCCAGAAGCGATCTGTACATGCCTACTCCTAGTTAGAATGTTTTCAAGATACAGACCAAAAACATGCTCAAAATCGATATTTTAGGTGCCCAAAAGTCGATCTGTGCATGCATCTTCAGTACCCATTTATATCTCAAATTCAAGCTCAAAACACCCGAAAATTCGATATTTTGGGGTCCCAGAAGCGATCTGTACATGCCTACTCAGTGCTAGAATATTTTCAAAATATAGGCCCAAAACATACTGAAAATCGATCTTTTAGGTGCCCAAAAGTCGATATGTGCATGCATCTTCTGTACCCGTTTATATCTCAAATTCAAGCTCCAAACACCCGAAAATTCGATATTTTTGGGTCCCAGAAGCGATCTGTACATGTCTACTCAGTGCTAGTATATATTCAAAATATATGCCCAAAACATGCTAAAAATCGAAATTTTAGGTGCCCAAAGCCGATATCTCAAATTCAGGCCCAAAACACCCGAAAATTCGATATTGTGGGGTCCCAGAAGCAATCTGTACATGCCTACTCCGTGTTAGAGTATTTTCAAAATACAGGCCCAAAACATACTGAAATTCGATATTTTAGGTGCCCAAAGTCGATGTGTGCATGCATCTTCTGTAACCGTTTATATCTCAAATTCAGGCTCAAAACACCCGAAAATTCGGTAATTTTGGGTTCTAGAAGCTATCTGTAGATGCCTACTCCTAGTTAGAATGTTTTCACGATACAGACCCAAAACATCCTGAAAATCGATATTTTAGGTGCCCAAAAGTCGATGCGTGCATGCATCTCCAGTACCAGTTTATATGTCAAATTCAGGTTCAAAACACCCGAAAATTCGATATTTTGGGGTCCCAGAAGCAATCTGTACATGCTTACTCCGTGTTAAAGTATTTTCAATATATAGGCCCAAAACATGCTGGAAATCGATATTTTAGGTGCCCAAAGTCAATATGTGTATTCATCTTCTGTACCCGTTTATATCTCAAATTCAGGCTCAAAACACCCGAAAATTCGATATTTGGGGGCCCCAGAAGCGATCTGTACATGCCTACTCGGTGCTAGAATATTTTCAAAATATAGGCCCAAAACATGCTAAAAATCGATATTTTAGGTGCCTAAAGTCGATATCTCAAATTCAGGCCCAAATCACCCGAAAATTCGATACTTAGGGGTCCTAGAGGCGATCTGTACATGCCTAATAAGTGTTAGAGTATTTTCTAAATACATGCCCAAAACATACTGAAAATCGTTCTTTTAGGTTTCCAAAAGTCGATATGTGCATGAATCTTCTGTACCCGTTTATATCTCAAATTCAGGCTCAAAACACCCGAAAATTCGATATTTTTGGGTCCCAGAAGCGATCTGTACATGCATACTCAGTGCTAGAATATTTTCAAAATATAGGTCCAAAACATGCTAAAAATCGATATTTTAGGTGCCCAAAGACGATATCTCAAATTCAGGCCCAAATCACCCGAAAATTCGATACTTAGGGGTCCTAGAAGCGATCTGTACATGCCTAATATGTGTTAGAGTATTTTCTAAATACTGGCCCAAAACATACTGAAAATCGATCTTTTAGGTGCCCAAAAGTCGATATGTGCATGCATCTTCTGTACCCGTTTATATCTCAAATTCAGGCTCCAAACACCCGAAAATTCAATGTTTTGGGGTTCCAGAAACGATCTGTACATGCCTACTCAGTACTAGAATATTTTCAAAATATAGGCCCAAAACATGCTAAAAATCGATATTTTAGGTGCCCAAAGACGATATCTCAAATTCAGACCCAAAACACCCGAAAATTCGATATTTTGGGGTCCCAGAAGCGATCTGTACATGCCTACTCCGTGTTAGAGTATTTTCAAAATACAGGCCCAAAACATACTGAAAATCGATATTTTAGGTGCACAAAAGTCGATATGTGCATGCATCCTAAGTACCCGTTTATATCTCAAATTTAGGTTCAACACACCCGAAAATTCGATATTTTTGGGTCCCAGAAGCGATCTGACCCGAAAATTCGGTATTTTTGGGTCCCAGAAGCGATCTGTACATGCCTACTCCTAGTTAGAATGTTTTCAAGATACAGACCAAAAACATGCTCAAAATCGATATTATTAGGTGCCCAAAAGTCGATCTGTGCATGCATCTTCAGTACCCATTTATATCTCAAATTCAAGCTCAAAACACCCGAAAATTCGATATTTTGGGGTCCCAGAAGCGATCTGTACATGCCTACTCAGTGCTAGAATATTTTCAAAATATAGGCCCAAAACATACTGAAAATCGATCTTTTAGGTGCCCAAAAGTCGATGTGTGCATGCATCTTCTGTACCCGTTTATATCTCAAATTCAAGCTCCAAACACCCGAAAATTCGATATTTTTGGGTCCCAGAAGCGATCTGTACATGTCTACTCAGTGCTAGTATATATTCAAAATATATGCCCAAAACATGCTAAAAATCGAAATTTTAGGTGCCCAAAGCCGATATCTCAAATTCAGGCCCAAAACACCCGAAAATTCGATATTGTGGGGTCCCAGAAGCAATCTGTACATGCCTACTCCGAGTTAGAGTATTTTCAAAATACAGGCCCAAAACATACTGAAATTCGATATTTTAGGTGCCCAAAGTCGATGTGTGCATGCATCTTCTGTAACCGTTTATATCTCAAATTCAGGCTCAAAACACCCGAAAATTCGGTAATTTTGGGTTCTAGAAGCTATCTGTAGATGCCTACTCCTAGTTAGAATGTTTTCAAGATACAGACCCAAAACATCCTGAAAATCGATATTTTAGGTGCCCAAAAGTCGATGTGTGCATGCATCTCCAGTACCAGTTTATATGTCAAATTCAGGTTCAAAACACCCGAAAATTCGATATTTTGGGGTCCCAGAAGCAATCTGTACATGCTTACTCCGTGTTAAAGTATTTTCAATATATAGGCCCAAAACATGCTGGAAATCGATATTTTAGGTGCCCAAAGTCAATATGTGTATTCATCTTCTGTACCCGTTTATATCTCAAATTCAGGCTCAAAACACCCGAAAATTCGATATTTGGGGGCCCCAGAAGCGATCTGTACATGCCTACTCGGTGCTAGAATATTTTCAAAATATAGGCCCAAAACATGCTAAAAATCGATATTTTAGGTGCCCAAAGTCGATATATCAAATTCAGGCCTAAATCACCCGAAAATTCGATACTTAGGGGTCCTAGAGGCGATCTGTACATGCCTAATAAGTGTTAGAGTATTTTCTAAATACATGCCCAAAACATACTGAAAATCGATCTTTTAGGTTTCCAAAAGTCGATATGTGCATGAATCTTCTGTACCCGTTTATATCTCAAATTCAGGCTCAAAACACCCGAAAATTCGATATTTTTGGGTCCCAGAAGCGATCTGTACATGCATACTCAGTGCTAGAATATTTTCAAAATATAGGTCCAAAACATGCTAAAAATCGATATTTTAGGTGCCCAAAGACGATATCTCAAATTCAGGCCCAAATCACCCGAAAATTCGATACTTAGGGGTCCTAGAAGCGATCTGTACATGCCTAATATGTGTTAGAGTATTTTCTAAATACTGGCCCAAAACATACTGAAAATCGATCTTTTAGGTGCCCAAAAGTCGATATGTGCATGCATCTTCTGTACCCGTTTATATCTCAAATTCAGGCTCCAAACACCCGAAAATTCAAAGTTTTGGGGTTCCAGAAACGATCTGTACATGCCTACTCAGTACTAGAATATTTTCAAAATATAGGCCCAAAACATGCTAAAAATCGATATTTTAGGTGCCCAATGACGATATCTCAAATTCAGACCCAAAACACCCGAAAATTCGATATTTTGGGGTCCCAGAAGCGATCTGTACATGCCTACTCCGTGTTAGAGTATTTTCAAAATACAGGCCCAAAACATACTGAAAATCGATATTTTAGGTGCACAAAAGTCGATATGTGCATGCATCCTAAGTACCCGTTTATATCTCAAATTTAGGTTCAACACACCCGAAAATTCGATATTTTTGGGTCCCAGAAGCGATCTGACCCGAAAATTCGGTATTTTTGGGTCCCAGAAGCGATCTGTACATGCCTACTCCTAGTTAGAATGTTTTCAAGATACAGACCAAAAACATGCTCAAAATCGATATTTTAGGTGCCCAAAAGTCGATCTGTGCATGCATCTTCAGTACCCATTTATATCTCAAATTCAAGCTCAAAACACCCGAAAATTCGATATTTTGGGGTCCCAGAAGCGATCTGTACATGCCTACTCAGTGCTAGAATATTTTCAAAATATAGGCCCAAAACATACTGAAAATCGATCTTTTAGGTGCCCAAAAGTCGATATGTGCATGCATCTTCTGTACCCGTTTATATCTCAAATTCAAGCTCCAAACACCCGAAAATTCGATATTTTTGGGTCCCAGAAGCGATCTGTACATGTCTACTCAGTGCTAGTATATATTCAAAATATATGCCCAAAACATGCTAAAAATCGAAATTTTAGGTGCCCAAAGCCGATATCTCAAATTCAGGCCCAAAACACCCGAAAATTCGATATTGTGGGGTCCCAGAAGCAATCTGTACATGCCTACTCCGAGTTAGAGTATTTTCAAAATACAGGCCCAAAACATACTGAAATTCGATATTTTAGGTGCCCAAAGTCGATGTGTGCATGCATCTTCTGTAACCGTTTATATCTCAAATTCAGGCTCAAAACACCCGAAAATTCGGTAATTTTGGGTTCTAGAAGCTATCTGTAGATGCCTACTCCTAGTTAGAATGTTTTCAAGATACAGACCCAAAACATCCTGAAAATCGATATTTTAGGTGCCCAAAAGTCGATGTGTGCATGCATCTCCAGTACCAGTTTATATGTCAAATTCAGGTTCAAAACACCCGAAAATTCGATATTTTGGGGTCCCAGAAGCAATCTGTACATGCTTACTCCGTGTTAAAGTATTTTCAATATATAGGCCCAAAACATGCTGGAAATCGATATTTTAGGTGCCCAAAGTCAATATGTGTATTCATCTTCTGTACCCGTTTATATCTCAAATTCAGGCTCAAAACACCCGAAAATTCGATATTTGGGGGCCCCAGAAGCGATCTGTACATGCCTACTCGGTGCTAGAATATTTTCAAAATATAGGCCCAAAACATGCTAAAAATCGATATTTTAGGTGCCCAAAGTCGATATCTCAAATTCAGGCCCAAATCACCCGAAAATTCGATACTTAGGGGTCCTAGAGGCGATCTGTACATGCCTAATAAGTGTTAGAGTATTTTCTAAATACATGCCCAAAACATACTGAAAATCGATCTTTTAGGTTTCCAAAAGTCGATATGTGCATGAATCTTCTGTACCCGTTTATATCTCAAATTCAGGCTCAAAACACCCGAAAATTCGATATTTTTGGGTCCCAGAAGCGATCTGTACATGCATACTCAGTGCTAGAATATTTTCAAAATATAGGTCCAAAACATGCTAAAAATCGATATTTTAGGTGCCCAAAGACGATATCTCAAATTCAGGCCCAAATCACCCGAAAATTCGATACTTAGGGGTCCTAGAAGCGATCTGTACATGCCTAATATGTGTTAGAGTATTTTCTAAATACTGGCCCAAAACATACTGAAAATCGATCTTTTAGGTGCCCAAAAGTCGATATGTGCATGCATCTTCTGTACCCGTTTATATCTCAAATTCAGGCTCCAAACACCCGAAAATTCAATGTTTTGGGGTTCCAGAAACGATCTGTACATGCCTACTCAGTACTAGAATATTTTCAAAATATAGGCCCAAAACATGCTAAAAATCGATATTTTAGGTGCCCAAAGACGATATCTCAAATTCAGACCCAAAACACCCGAAAATTCGATATTTTGGGGTCCCAGAAGCGATCTGTACATGCCTACTCCGTGTTAGAGTATTTTCAAAATACAGGCCCAAAACATACTGAAAATCGATATTTTAGGTGCACAAAAGTCGATATGTGCATGCATCCTAAGTACCCGTTTATATCTCAAATTTAGGCTCAACACACCCGAAAATTCGATATTTTTGGGTCCCAGAAGCGATCTGACCCGAAAATTCGGTATTTTTGGGTCCCAGAAGCGATCTGTACATGCCTACTCCTAGTTAGAATGTTTTCAAGATACAGACCAAAAACATGCTCAAAATCGATATTTTAGGTGCCCAAAAGTCGATCTGTGCATGCATCTTCAGTACCCATTTATATCTCAAATTCAAGCTCAAAACACCCGAAAATTCGATATTTTGGGGTCCCAGAAGCGATCTGTACATGCCTACTCAGTGCTAGAATATTTTCAAAATATAGGCCCAAAACATACTGAAAATCGATCTTTTAGGTGCCCAAAAGTCGATATGTGCATTCATCTTCTGTACCCGTTTATATCTCAAATTCAAGCTCCAAACACCCGAAAATTCGATATTTTTGGGTCCCAGAAGCGATCTGTACATGTCTACTCAGTGCTAGTATATATTCAAAATATATGCCCAAAACATGCTAAAAATCGAAATTTTAGGTGCCCAAAGCCGATATCTCAAATTCAGGCCCAAAACACCCGAAAATTCGATATTGTGGGGTCCCAGAAGCAATCTGTACATGTCTACTCCGTGTTAGAGTATTTTCAAAATATAGGCCCAAAACATGCTAAAACTCGATATTTTAGGTGCCCAAAGTCGATATCTCAAATTCAGGCCCAAATCACCCGAAAATTCGATTCTTAGGGGTCCTAGAGGCGATCTGTACATGCCTAATAAGTGTTAGAGTATTTTCTAAATACATGCCCAAAACATACTGAAAATCGATCTTTTAGGTTTCCAAAAGTCGATATGTGCATGAATCTTCTGTACCCGTTTATATCTCAAATTCAGGCTCAAAACACCCGGAAATTCGATATTTTGGGGTCCCAGAAGCGATCTGTACATGCCTACTCCGTGTTAGAGTATTTTCAAAATACAGGCCCAAAACATACTGAAAATCGATATTTTAGGTGCACAAAAGTCGATATGTGCATGCATCCTAAGTACCCGTTTATATCTCAAATTTAGGCTCAACACACCCGAAAATTCGATATTTTTGGGTCCCAGAAGCGATCTGACCCGAAAATTCGGTATTTTTGGGTCCCAGAAGCGATCTGTACATGCCTACTCCTAGTTAGAATGTTTTCAAGATACAGACCAAAAACATGCTCAAAATCGATATTTTAGGTGCCCAAAAGTCGATCTGTGCATGCATCTTCAGTACCCGTTTATATCTCAAATTCAAGCTCAAAACACCCGAAAATTCGATATTTTGGGGTCCCAGAAGCGATCTGTACATGCCTACTCAGTGCTAGAATATTTTCAAAATATAGGCTTAAAACATACTGAAAATCGATCTTTTAGGTGCCCAAAAGTCGATATGTGCATGCATCTTCTGTAACCGTTTATATCTCAAATTCAGGCTCAAAACACCCGAAAATTCGGTATTTTTGGGTTCTAGAAGCGATCTGTAGATGCCTACTCCTAGTTAGAATGTTTTCAAGATACAGACCCAAAACATCCTGAAAATCGATATTTTAAGTGCCCAAAAGTCGATGCGTGCATGCATCTCCAGTACCAGTTTATATGTCAAATTCAGGTTCAAAACCCCCGAAAATTCGATATTTTGGGGTCCCAGAAGCAATCTGTACATGCTTACTCCGTGTTAAAGTATTTTCAATATACAGGCCCAAAACATGCTGGAAATCGATATTTTAGGTGCCCAAAGTCAATATGTGTATTCATCTTCTGTACCCGTTTATATCTCAAATTCAGGCTCAAAACACCCGAAAATTCGATATTTGGGGGCCCCAGAAGCGATCTGTACATGCCTACTCGGTGCTAGAATATTTTCAAAATATAGGCCCAAAACATGCTAAAAATCGATATTTTAGGTGCCCAAAGTCGATATCTCAAATTCAGGCCCAAATCACCCGAAAATTCGATACTTAGGGGTCCTAGAGGCGATCTGTACATGCCTAATAAGTGTTAGAGTATTTTCTAAATACATGCCCAAAACATACTGAAAATCGATCTTTTAGGTTTCCAAAAGTCGATATGTGCATGAATCTTCTGTACCCGTTTATATCTCAAATTCAGGCTCAAAACACCCGAAAATTCGATATTTTTGGGTCCCAGAAGCGATCTGTACATGCATACTCAGTGCTAGAATATTTTCAAAATATAGGTCCAAAACATGCTAAAAATCGATATTTTAGGTGCCCAAAGACGATATCTCAAATTCAGGCCCAAATCACCCGAAAATTCGATACTTAGGGGTCCTAGAAGCGATCTGTACATGCCTAATATGTGTTAGAGTATTTTCTAAATACTGGCCCAAAACATACTGAAAATCGATCTTTTAGGTGCCCAAAAGTCGATATGTGCATGCATCTTCTGTACCCGTTTATATCTCAAATTCAGGCTCCAAACACCCGAAAATTCAATGTTTTGGGGTTCCAGAAACGATCTGTACATGCCTACTCAGTACTAGAATATTTTCAAAATATAGGCCCAAAACATGCTAAAAATCGATATTTTAGGTGCCCAAAGACGATATCTCAAATTCAGGCCCAAAACACCCGAAAATTCGATATTTTGGGGTCCCAGAAGCGATCTGTACATGCCTACTCCGTGTTAGAGTATTTTCAAAATACAGGCCCAAAACATACTGAAAATCGATATTTTAGGTGCACAAAAGTCGATATGTGCATGCATCCTAAGTACCCGTTTATATCTCAAATTTAGGCTCAACACACCCGAAAATTCGATATTTTTGGGTCCCAGAAGCGATCTGACCCGAAAATTCGGTATTTTTGGGTCCCAGAAGCGATCTGTACATGCCTACTCCTAGTTAGAATGTTTTCAAGATACAGACCAAAAACATGCTCAAAATCGATATTTTAGGTGCCCAAAAGTCGATCTGTGCATGCATCTTCAGTACCCATTTATATCTCAAATTCAAGCTCAAAACACCCGAAAATTCGATATTTTGGGGTCCCAGAAGCGATCTGTACATGCCTACTCAGTGCTAGAATATTTTCAAAATATAGGCCCAAAACATACTGAAAATCGATCTTTTAGGTGCCCAAAAGTCGATATGTGCATGCATCTTCTGTACCCGTTTATATCTCAAATTCAAGCTCCAAACACCCGAAAATTCGATATTTTTGGGTCCCAGAAGCGATCTGTACATGTCTACTCAGTGCTAGTATATATTCAAAATATATGCCCAAAACATGCTAAAAATCGAAATTTTAGGTGCCCAAAGACGATATCTCAAATTCAGGCCCAAAACACCCGAAAATTCGATATTGTGGGGTCCCAGAAGCAATCTGTACATGCCTACTCCGTGTTAGAGTATTTTCAAAATACAGGCCCAAAACATACTGAAATTCGATATTTTAGGTGCCCAAAGTCGATGTGTGCATGCATCTTCTGTAACCGTTTATATCTCAAATTCAGGCTCAAAACACCCGAAAATTCGGTAATTTTGGGTTCTAGAAGCTATCTGTAGATGCCTACTCCTAGTTAGAATGTTTTCAAGATACAGACCCAAAACATCCTGAAAATCGATATTTTAGGTGCCCAAAAGTCGATGCGTGCATGCATCTCCAGTACCAGTTTATATGTCAAATTCAGGTTCAAAACACCCGAAAATTCGATATTTTGGGGTCCCAGAAGCAATCTGTACATGCTTACTCCGTGTTAAAGTATTTTCAATATATAGGCCCAAAACATGCTGGAAATCGATATTTTAGGTGCCCAAAGTCAATATGTGTATTCATCTTCTGTACCCGTTTATATCTCAAATTCAGGCTCAAAACACCCGAAAATTCGATATTTGGGGGCCCCAGAAGCGATCTGTACATGCCTACTCGGTGCTAGAATATTTTCAAAATATAGACCCAAAACATGCTAAAAATCGATATTTTAGGTGCCCAAAGTCGATATCTCAAATTCAGGCCCAAATCACCCGAAAATTCGATACTTAGGGGTCCTAGAGGCGATCTGTACATGTCTAATAAGTGTTAGAGTATTTTCTAAATACATGCCCAAAACATACTGAAAATCGATCTTTTAGGTTTCCAAAAGTCGATATGTGCATGAATCTTCTGTACCCGTTTATATCTCAAATTCAGGCTCAAAACACCCGAAAATTCGATATTTTTGGGTCCCATAAGCGATCTGTACATGCATACTCAGTGCTAGAATATTTTCAAAATATAGGTCCAAAACATGCTAAAAATCGATATTTTAGGTGCCCAAAGACGATATCTCAAATTCAGGCCCAAATCACCCGAAAATTCGATACTTAGGGGTCCTAGAAGCGATCTGTACATGCCTACTCCGTGTTAGAGTATTTTCAAAATACAGGCCCAAAACATACTGAAAATCGATATTTTAGGTGCACAAAAGTCGATATGTGCATGCATCTTAAGTACCCGTTTATATCTCAAATTTAGGCTCAACACACCCGAAAATTCGATATTTTTGGGTCCCAGAAGCGATCTGACCCGAAAATTCGGTATTTTTGGGTCCCAGAAGCGATCTGTACATGCCTACTCCGTGTTAGAGTATTTTCAAAATACAGGCCCAAAACATACTGAAAATCGATCTTTTAGGTGTCCAAAAGTCGATATGTGCATGCATCTTCTGTACCCGTTTATATCTTAATTTCAGGCTCAAAACACCCGAAAATTCGATATTTTGGGGTTTCCAGAAGTGATCTGTACATGCCTACTCAGATACAGGCCCAAAACATGCTGAAAATCGATATTGTAGGTGCCCAAAGTCAATATGTGTATGCATCTTCTGCACCCGTTTATATCCCAAATTCAACCTGAAAACACCCCTAAAAATCTATATTTTTGGGTCCCAGAAGCGATCTGTACATGCCTACTCCGTGCTAGAGTATTTTCAAATTACAGGCCTAAAACATGCTGAAAATCGATATTTTAGGTCCCCAAAATCAATATGTGCATGCATCTTCTGTACCCGTTTATATCTCAAATTCAGGCTCAAAACACACGAAAACTCGATATTTTGGGGTCCCACAAGCGATCAGTACATGCCTAGTCTGTATTAGAGTATTTTCAAAATACAAGCCCAAAACATGCTTAAAATCGATATTTTAGTTGCCTAAAATCAATATGTGCATGCATCTTCTGTACCCGTTTATATCTCAAATTCAGGCTCAAAACACCCGAAAATTCGATATTTTGGGGTCCCAGAAGCGATCTGTACATGCCAACTCCGTGTTGGAGTATTTTCAAAATGCAGGCTCAAAACATGCTGAAAATCGATATTTTAGGTGCCCAAAGTCAATATGTGCATGCATCTTCTGTACCCGTTTATATCTCAAATTCAGGCTCCAAACACCCGAAAATTCGATATTTTGGGGTTCCAGAAGCGATCTGTACATGCCTACTCAGATACAGGCCGAAATCAAGCTGAAAATCGATATTTTAGGTGCCCAAAGTCAATATGTGTATGCATCTTCTGCACCCGTTTATTTTCCAAATTCAACCTCAAAACACCCGAAAATTCGATATTTTTGGGTCCCAGAAGTGATCTGTACATGCCTACTCAGTGCTAAAATGTTTTCAAAAAATAGGTTTAAAACATGCTAAAAATCGATATTTTAAGTGTCCAAAGTCGATATGTTCATGCATCTTCTGTACCCGTTTATATCTCAAATTCAGGCTGAAAACACCCGAGAATTCGGTATTTTTGGGTCCTAGAAGCGATCTGTACATGCCTACTCCGTGTTAGAGTATTTTCAAAATACGGGCCCAAAACATACTGAAAATCGATCTTTTAGGTGTCCAAAAGTCGATATGTGCATGCATCTTCTGTACCCGTTTATATCTTAATTTCAGGCTCAAAACACCCGAAAATTCGATATTTTGGGGTCACAGAAGCGATCTGTCCATGCCTACTCAGATACAGGCCCAAAACATGCTGAAAATCGATATTGTAGGTGCCCAAAGTCAATATGTGTATGCATCTTCTGCACCCGTTTATATCCCAAATTCAACCTCAAAACACCCCTAAAAATTTATATATTTTGGACCCAGAAGCGATCTGTACATGCCTACTCCGTGCTAGAGTATTTTCAAAATACAGGCCTAAAACATGCTGAAAATCAATATTTTAGGTGCCCAAAATCAATATGTGCATTCATCTTCTGTACCCGTTTATATCTCAAATTCAGGCTCAAAACACACGAAAATTCGATATTTTGGGGTCCCACAAGCGATCAGTACATGCCTACTCCGTATTAGAGTATTTTCAAAATACAGGCCCAAAACATGCTTAAAATCGATATTTTAGTTGCCCCAAGTCAATATGTGCATGCATCTTCTGTACCCGTTTATATCCCAAATTCAACCTCAAAATATCCGAAAATTCGATTTTTTTGGGTCCTAGAAGCGGTCTGTACATGCCTACTCAATGCTTGAATGTTTTCAAAATATAGGCTCAAAACATGCTAAAAATTGAAATTTTAAGTGTCCAAAGTCGATATGTGCATGCATCTTCTGTAACCGTTTAAATCTCAAATTCAGGCTCAAACCACCCGAAAATTCAGTATTTTTGGGTCGTAGAAGCAATCTGTACATGCCTACTCTTAGTTCGAATGCTTTCAAGATACAGACCCAAAACATGCTCAAAATCGATATTTTAGGTGCCCAAAAGTCGATATGTGCATGCATCTTTAATACCCGTTTATATCTCAAATTCTAGCTCAAAACACCCGAAAATTCGATATTTTGGGGTCCCAGAAGTGATCTGTATATGCCTACACAGAGCCAGAATTTTTTCAAAATATAGGCTCAAAACATCCTAAAAATCGATATTTTAAGTGTCCAAAGTCGATATGTTCATGCATCTTCTGTACCCGTTTATATCTCAAATTCAGGCTGAAAACACCCGAAAATTCGGTATTTTTGGGTCCTAGAAGCGATCTGTACATGCCTACTCCTAGTTAGAATGTTTTCAAGATACAGACCCAAAACATGCTCAAAATCGATATTTTAGATGCCGAAAAGTCGATATGTGCATTCATCTTCAGTACCCGTTTATATCTTAAATTCAGGCTCAAAACGCCCGAAAATTCGATATTTTGTGGTCCCAGAAACGATCTGTACATGCCTACTCCGTGTTAGAGTATTTTCAAAATACAGGCCCAAAACATACTGAAAATCGATCTTTTAGGTGTCCAAAAGTCGATATGTGCATGCATCTTCTGTACCCGTTTATATCTATATTTCAGGATCAAAACACCCGAAAATTCGATATTTTGGGGTCCCAGAAGCGATCTGTACATGCCTACTCAGATACAGGACCAAAATATGCTGAAAATCGATATTTTAGGTTCCCAAAGTCGATATGTGTATGTATCTTCTGCACCCGTTTATATCCCAAATTCAACCTCAAAACACTCGAAAAATCTATATTTTTGGGTCCCAGAAGTGATCTGTACATGCCTACTCAGAGCTAGAATGTTTTCAAAATATAGGCTCAAAACATACTAAAAATCGATATTTTAAGTGTCCAAAGTCGATATGTTCATGCATCTTCTGTACCTGTTTATATCTCAAATTCAGGCTGAAAACACCCGAAAATTAGGTATTTTGGGGACCTAGAAGCGATCTGTATATGCCTACTCCTAGTTAGAATGTTTTCAAGATACAGACCCAAAACATGCTCAAAATCGATATTTTGGATGACCAAAAGTCGATATGTGCATGCATCTTCAGTACCCGTTTATATCTTAAATTCAGGCTCAAAACGCCCGAAAATTCGATATTTTGTGGTCCCAGAAACGATCTGTACATGCCTACTCCGTGTTAGAGTATTTTCAAAGTACAGGCCCAAAACATACTGGAAATCGATCTTTTAGGTGTCCAAAAGTCGATATGTGCATGGATCTTCTGTACCCGTTTATATCTTAATTTCAGGCTCAAAACACCCGAAAATTCGATATTTTGGGGTTTCCAGAAGCGATCTGTACATGCCTACTCAGATACAGGCCCAAAACATGCTGAAAATCGATATTGTAGGTGCCCAAAGTCAATATGTGTATGCATCTTCTGCACCCGTTTATATCCCAAATTCAACTTCAAAACACCCCTAAAAATCTATATTTTTGGGTCCCAGAAGCGATCTGTACATGCCTATTTTCAAAATACAGGCCTAAAACATGCTGAAAATCGATATTTTAGGTGCCCAAAATCAATATGTGCATGCATCTTCTGTACCCGTTTATATCTCAAATTCAGGCTCAAAACACCCGAAAATTCGATATTTTGGGGTCCCAGAAGCAATCTGTACATGCCTACTCCGTGTTAGAGTATTTTCAAAATACAGGCCCAAAACATGCTGAAAATCGATATTTTAGGTGCCCAAAGTCAATATGTGCATGCATCTTCTGTACCCGTTTATATCTCAAATTCAGGCTCAAAACACCCGAAAAAATTCGATATTTTGGGGTCCCAAAAGCGATCTGTACATGCCTACTCAGTGCTAGAATGTTTTCAAATATAGGCCCAAAACATGCTAATAATCGATATTTTTGGTGCCCAAAGTCGATATATCAAATTCAGGACCAAAATACCCGAAAAATTTGATATTTTGGGGTCCCAGAAGCGATCTGTACATGCCTACTCAGATACAGGCCCAAAACATGCTGAAAATCGATATTGTAGGTGCCCAAAGTCAATATGTGTATGCATCTTCTGCACCCGTTTATATCCCAAATTCAACCTCAAAACACCCCTAAAAATTTATATTTTTTGGTCCCAGAAGCGATCTGTACATGCCTACTCCGTGCTAGAGTATTTTCAAAATAAAGGCCTAAAACATGCTGAAAATCGATATTTTAGGTGCCCAAAATCAATATGTGCATGAATCTTCTGTACCCGTTTATATCTCAAATTCAGGCTCAAAACACACGAAAATTCGATATTTTGGGGTCCCACAAGCGATCAGTACATGCCTACTCCGTATTAGAGTATTTTCAAAATAAAGGCCCAAAACATGCTTAAAATCGATATTTTAGTTGCCCAAAGTCAATATGTGCATGCATCTTCTGTACCCGTTTATATCTCAAATTCAGGCTCAAAACACCCGAAAATTCGATATTTTGGGGTCCCAGAAGCAATCTGTACATGCCTACTCCGTGTTAGAGTATTTTCAAAATACAGGCCCAAAACATGCTGAAAATCGATATTTTAGGTGCCCAAAGTCAATATGTGCATGCATCTTCTGTACCCGTTTATATCTCAAATTCAGGCTCAAAACACACGAAAATTCGATATTTTGGGGTCCCAAAAGCGATCTGTACATGCCTACTCAGTGCTAGAATGTTTTCAAAATATAGGCCCAAAACATGCTAATAATCGATATTTTAGGTGCCCAAAGTCGATATATCAAATTCAGGACCAAAATACGCGAAAAATTTGATATTTTGGGGTCCCAGAAGCGATCTGTACATGCCTACTCAGATACAGGCCCAAGACATGCTGAAAATCGATATTTTAGGTGCCCAAAATCAATATGTGCATGCATCTTCTGTACCCGTTTATATCTCAAATTCAGGCTCAAAACACACGAAAATTCGATATTTCGGGGTCCCACAAGCGATCAGTACATGCCTACTCCGTATTAGAGTATTTTCAAAATACAGGCCCAAAACATGCTTAAAATCTATATTTTAGTTGCCCAAAGTCAATATGTGCATGCATCTTCTGTACCCGTTTATATCTCAAATTCAGGCTCAAAACACACGAAACTTCGATATTTTGGGGTCCCAGAAGCAATCTGTACATGCCTACTCCGTGTTAGAGTATTTTCAGAATACAGGCCCAAAACATGCTAAAAATCGATATATTATGTGACCAAAGTCAATATGTGTATTAATCTTCTGCACCCGTTTATATCCCAAATTTAACCTCAAAACACCCGAGAATTCGAAATTTTTGGGTCCCAGAAGTGATCCGTACATGTGTTAGAGTATTTTCAAAGTACAGGCATAAAACATACTTAAAATCGATCTTTTAGGTGCCCAAAAGTCGATATGTGCATGCATCTTAAGTACCCATTTATATGTCGAATTCAGGCTCAAAACACCCGAAAATTCGATATTTTGGGGTCCCAGAAGCGATCTGTACATGTGTTAGAGTATTTTAAAAATACAGGCCCAAAACATGCTGAAAATCAATATTGTAGGTGCAAAAAGTCAATATGTGTATGCATCTTCTGCACCCGTTTATATCCCAAATTCAACCTCAAAATATTCGGAAATTCGATATTTTTGGGTCCTAGAAGCGGTCTGTACATGCCTACTCAATGCTTGAATGTTTTCAAAATATAGGCTCAAAACATGCTAAAAATTGATATTTTAAGTGTCCAAAGTCGATATGTGCATGCATCTTCTGTAACCGTTTATATCTCAAATTCAGGCTCAAAACACCGGAAAATTCAGTATTTTTGGGTCCTAGAAGCAATCTGTACATGCTTACTCTTAGTTAGAATGCTTTCAAGATACAGACCCAAAACATGCTCAAAATCGAAATTTTAGGTGCCCAAAAGTCGATATGTGCATGCATCTTCAGTACCCGTTTATATCTCAAATTCTGGCTCAAAACACCCGAAAATTCGATATTTTGGTGTCCCAGAAGTGATCTGTACATGCCTACTCAGAGCTAGAATGTTTTCAAAATATAGGCTCAAAACATCCTAAAAATCGATATTTTAAGTGTCCAAAGTCGATATGTTCATGAATATTCTGTACCCGTTTATATCTCAAATTCAGGCTGAAAACACCCGAAAATTCGGTATTTTTGGGTCCTAGAAGCGATCTGTACATGCTTACTCCTAGTTAGAATGTTTTCAAGATACAGACCCAAAACATGCTCAAAATCGATATTTTAGATGCCGAAAAGTCGATATGTGCATTCATCTTCAGTACCTGTTTATATCTTAAATTCAGGCTCAAAACGGACGAAAATACGATATTTTGTGGTCCCAGAAACGATCTGTACATGCCTACTCCGTGTTAGAGTATTTTCAAAATACAGGCCCAAAACATACTGAAAATCGATCTTTTAGGTGTCCAAAAGTCGATATGTGAATGCATCTTCTGTACCCGTTTATATCTCAATTTCAGGCTCAAAACACCCGTAAATTCGATATTTTGGGGTCCCAGAAGCGATCTGTACATGCCTACTCAGATACAGGCCCAAAATATGCTGAAAATCGATATTGTAGGTGCCCAAAGTCAATATGTGTATACATCTTCTGCACCCGTTTATATCCCAAATTCAACCTCAAAACACCCCTAAAAATCTATGTTTTTGGGTCCCAGAAGCGATCTGTACATGCCTACTCCGTGCTAGAGTATTTTCAAAATACAGGCCCAAAACATGTTAAAAATCGATATTTTAGGTGCCCAAAATCAATATGTGCATGAATCTTCTGTACCCGTTTATATCTCAAATTCAGGCTCAAAACACACGAAAATTCGATATTTTGGGGTCCCAGAAGCGATCTGTACATGCCTACTCAGATACAGGCCCAAAACATGCTGAAAATCGATATTTTAGGGGCCCAAAGTCAATATGTGTATGCATCTTCTGCACCCGTTTATATCCCAAATTCAACCTCAAAACACCCGAAAAATATAAATTTTGGGTCCCAGAAGTGATCTGTACATGCCTACTCAGTGCTAGAATGTTTTCAAAATATAGGCTCAAAACATACTAAAAATCGATATTTTAAGTGTCCAAAGTCGATATGTGCATGCATTTTCTGTAACCGTTTATATCTCAAATTCAGGCTCAAAACACCCGAAAATTCAGTATTTTTGGGTCCTAGAAGCAATCTGTACATGCCTACTCTTAGTTAGAATGCTTTCAAGATACAGACCCAAAACATGCTCAAAATCGATATTTTAGGTACTCAAAAGTCGATATGTGCATGCATCTTCAGTACCCGTTTATATCTCAAATTCTGGCTGAAAACACCCGAAAATTCGGTATTTTTGGGTCCTAGAAGCGATCTATACATGCCTACTCCTAGTTAGAATGTTTTCAAGATACAGACCCAAAACATGCTAAAAATCGATATTTTAGGTGCCCAAAATCAATATGTGCATGCATCTTCTGTACCCGTTTATATCTCAAATTCAGGCTCAAAACACACGAAAATTCGGTATTTTTGGGTCCTAGAAGCGATCTGTACATGCCTACTCCTAGTTAGAATGTTTTCAAGATACAGACCCAAAACATGCCCAAAATCGATATTTTAGATGCCGAAAAGTCGATATGTGCATTCATCTTCAGTACCCGTTTATATCTTAAATTCAGGCTCAAAACGCCCGAAAATTCGATATTTTGTGGTCCCAGAAACGATCTGTACATGCCTACTCCGTGTTAGAGTATTTTCAAAATACAGGCCCAAAACATGCTGAAAATTGATATTTTAGGTGCCCAAAGTCAATATGTGCATGCATCTTCTGTACCCGTTTATATCTCAAATTCAGGCTCAAAACACCCGAAAATTCAAAAGTTTGGGGTCCCAGAAGCGATCTGTACATGCTTACTCAGATACAGGCCCAAAACAAGCTGAAAATCGATATTTTAGGTTCCCAAAGTCAATATGTGTATGCATCTTCTGCACCCGTTTATATCCCAAATTCAACCTCAAAACACCCGAAAAATCTATATTTTTGGGTCCCAGAAGTGATCTGTACATGCCTACTCAGAGCTAGAATGTTTTCAAAATATAGGCTCAAAACATACTAAAAATCGATATTTTAAGTGTCCAAAGTCGATATGTTCATGCATGTTCTGTACCCGTTTATATCTCAAATTTAGGCTGAAAACACCCGAAAATTAGGTATTTTGGGGTCCTAGAAGCGATCTGTACATGCCTACTCCTAGTTAGAATGTTTTCAAGATACAGACCCAAAACATGCTCAAAATCGATATTTTAGATGACCAAAAGTCGATATGTGCATGCATCTTCAGTACCCGTTTATATCTTAAATTCAGGCTCAAAACGCCCGAAAATTCGATATTTTGTGGTCCCAGAAACGATCTGTACATGCCTACTCAGTGTTAGAGTATTTTCAAAGTACAGGCCCAAAACATACTGAAAATCGATCTTTTAGGTGTCCAAAAGTCGATATGTGCATGCATCTTCTGTACCCGTTTATATCTTAATTTCAGGCTCAAAACACCCGAAAATTCGATATTTTGGGGTTTCCAGAAGCGATCTGTACATACCTACTCAGATACAGGCCCAAAACATGCTGAAAATCGATATTGTAGGTGCCCAAAGTCAATATGTGTATGCATCTTCTGCACCCGTTTATATCCCAAATTCAACTTCAAAACACCCCTAAAAATCTATATTTTTGGGTCCCAGAAGCGATCTGTACATGCCTATTTTCATAATACAGGCCTAAAACATGCTGAAAATCGATATTTTAGGTGCCCAAAATCAATATGTGCATGCATCTTCTGTACCCGTTTATATCTCAAATTCAGACTCAAAACACCCGAAAATTCGATATTTTGCGGTCCCAGAAGCAATCTGTACATGCCTACTCCGTGTTAGAGTATTTTTAAAATACAGGCCCAAAACATGCTGAAAATCGATATTTTAGGTGCCCAAAGTCAATATGTGCATGCATCTTCTGTACCCGTTTATATCTCAAATTCAGGCTTAAAACACCCGAAAATTCGATATTTTGGGGTCCCAGAAGCAATCTGTACATGCCTACTCCGTGTTAGAGTATTTTCAAAATACAGGCCCAAAACATGCTGAAAATCGATATTTTAGGTGCCCAAAGTCAATATGTGCATGCATCTTCTGCACCCGTTTATATCCCAAATTCAACCTCAAAACACCCCTAAAAATTTATATTTTTTGGTCCCAGAAGCGATCTGTACATGCCTACTCCGTGCTAGAGTATTTTCAAAATACAGGCCTAAAACATGCTGAAAATCGATATTTTAGGTGCCTAAAATCAATATGTGCATTAATCTTCTGTACCCGTTTATATCTCAAATTCAGGCTCAAAACACACGAAAATTCGATATTTTGGGGTCCCACAAGCGATCAGTACATGCCTACTCCGTATTAGAGTATTTTCAAAATACTGGCCCAAAACATGCTTAAAATCGATATTTTAGTTGCCCAAAGTCAATATGTGCATGCATCTTCTGTACCCGTTTATATCTCAAATTCAGGCTCAAAACACCCGAAAATTCGATATTTTGGGGTCCCAGAAGCAATCTGTACATGCCTACTCCGTGTTAGAGTATTTTCAAAATACAGGCCCAAAACATGCTGAAAATCGATATTTTAGGTGCCCAAAGTCAATATGTGCATGCATCTTCTGTACCCGTTTATATTTCAAATTCATGCTCAAAACACACGAAAATTCGATATTTTAGGGTCCCAAAAGCGATCTGTACATGCCTACTCAGTGCTAGAATGTTTTCAAAATATAGGCCCAAAACATGCTAATAATCGATATTTTAGGTGCCCAAAGTCGATATATCAAATTCAGGACCAAAATACGCGAAAAATTTGATATTTTGGGGTCCCAGAAGCGATCTGTACATGCCTACTCAGATACAGGCCCAAGACATGCTGAAAATCGATATTTTAGGTGCCCAAAATCAATATGTGCATGCATCTTCTGTACCCGTTTATATCTCAAATTCAGGCTCAAAACACACGAAAATTCGATATTTCGGGGTCCCACAAGCGATCAGTACATGCCTACTCCGTATTAGAGTATTTTCAAAATACAGGCCCAAAACATGCTTAAAATCGACATTTCAGTTGCCCAAAGTCAATATGTGCATGCATCTTCTGTACCCGTTTATATCTCAAAATCAGGCTCAAAACACACGAAAATTCGATATTTTGGGGTCCCAGAAGCAATCTGTACATGCCTACTCCGTGTTAGAGTATGTTCAGAATACAGGCCCAAAACATGCTAAAAATCGATATATTATGTGACCAAAGTCAATATGTGTATTAATCTTCTGCACCCGTTTATATCCCAAATTTATCCTTAAAACACCAGAGAATTCGAAATTTTTGGGTCCAATAAGTGATCCGTACATGTGTTAGAGTATTTTCAAAGTACAGGCATAAAACATACTTAAAATCGATCTTTTAGGTGCCCAAAAGTCGATATGTGCATGCATCTTAAGTACCCGTTTATATGTCGAATTCAGGTTAAAAACACCCGAAAATTCGATATTTTGGGGTCCCAGAAGCGATCTGTACATGTGTTAGAGTATTTTAAAAATACAGGCCCAAAACATGCTGAAAATCAATATTGTAGGTGCAAAAAGTCAATATGTGTATGCATCTTCTGCACCCGTTTATATCCCAAATTCAACCTCAAAATATCCGGAAATTCGATATTTTTGGGTCCTAGAAGCGGTTTGTACATGCCTACTCAATGCTTGAATGTTTTCAAAATATAGGCTCAAAACATGCTAAAAATTGAAATTTTAAGTGTCCAAAGTCGATATGTGCATGCATCTTCTGTAACCGTTTATATCTCAAATTCAGGCTCAAAACACCGGAAAATTCAGTATTTTTGGGTCCTAGAAGCAATCTGTACATGCTTACTCTTAGTTAGAATGCTTTCAAGATACAGACCCAAAACATGCTCAAAATCGATATTTTAGGTGCCAAAAAGTCGATATGTGCATGCATCTTCAGTACCCGTTTATATCTCAAATTCTGGCTCAAAACACCCGAAAATTCGATATTTTGGGGTCCCAGAAGTGATCTGTACATGCCTTCTCAGTGCTAGAATGTTTTCAAAATATAGGCTCAAAACATACTAAAAATCGATATTTTAAGTGTCCAAAGTCGATATGTGCATGCATCTTCTGTACCCGTTTATATCTCAAATTCAGGCTGAAAACACCCGAAAATTCGGTATTTTGTGGTCCCAGAAACGATCTGTACATGCCTACTCCGTGTTAGAGTATTTTCAAAATACTGGCCCAAAACATACTGAAAATCGATCTTTTAGGTGTCCAAAAGTCGATATGTGCATGCATCTTCTGTACCCGTTTTTATCTTAATTTCAGGCTCAAAACACCCGAAAATTCGATATTTTGGGGTTTCCAGAAGCGATCTGTACATGCCTACTCAGATACAGGCCCAAAACATGCTGAAAATCGATATTGTAGGTGCCGAAAGTCAATATGTGTATGCATCTTCTGCACCCGTTTATATCCCAAATTCAACCTCAAAACACCCCTAAAAATCTATATTTTTGGGTCCCAGAAGCAATCTGTACATGCTTACTCCGTGCTAGAGTATTTTCAAAATACAGGCCTAAAACATGCTGAAAATCGATATTTTAGGTGCCCAAAATCAATATGTGCATGCATCTTCCGTACCCGTTTATATCTCAAATTCTGGCTCAAAACACACGAAAATTCGATATTTTGGGGTCCCACAAGCGATCAGTACATGCCTACTCCGTACTAGAGTATTTTCAAAATACAGGCCCAAAACATGCTTAAAATCGATATTTTAGTTGCCTAAAGTCAATATGTGCATGCATCTTCTGTACCCGTTTATATCTCAAATTCAGGCTCAAAACACCCGAAAATTCGAAATTTTTGGGTCTCAGAAGCGATCTGACCCGAAAATTCGGAATCTTTGGGTCCTAGAAGCGATCTTTACCTGCCTACTCCTAGTTAGAATGTTTTCAAGATACAGACCCAAAGCATGCTCAAAATCGATATTTTAGGTGCCCAAAAGTCGATATGTGCATACATCTTCAGTACCCGTTTATATCTCAAATTCAGGCTCAAAACACCCGAAAATTCGATATATTTGGGTCCCAGAAGCGATCTGTACATGCCTACTCCGTGTTAGAGTATTTTCAAAATATTTGCCCAAAGCATACTGAAAATCAATATTTTAGGTACCCAAAAGTCAATATGTGCATGCAGCTTCTGTATCCGTTTATATCTCAAATTCAGGCTGAAAACACCCGAAAATTCGATATTTTTGGGTCCTAGAAGCGATCTGTACATGCCTACTCCTAGTTAGAATGTTTTCAAGATACAGACCCAAAACATGCTCAAAATCGATATTTTAGATGACCAAAAGTCGATATGTGCATGCATCTTCCGTACCCGTTTATATCTTAAATTCAGGCTCAAAACGCCCGAAAATTCGATATTTTGTGGTCCCAGAAACGATCTGTACATGCCTACTCCGTGTTAGAGTATTTTCAAAATACAGGCCCAAAACATACTGAAAATCGATCTTTTAGGTGTCCAAAAGTCGATATGTGCATGCATCTTCTGTACCCGTTTATATCTTAATTTCAGGCTCAAAAGACCCGAAAATTCGATATTTTGGGGTCCCAGAAGCGATCTGTACATGCCTACTCAGATACAGGCCCAAAACATGCTGAAAATCGATATTGTAGGTGCCCAAAGTATATATGTGTATGCATCTTCTGCACCCGTTTATATCCCAAATTCAACCTCAAAACACCCCTAAAAATCTATATTTTTGGGTCCCAGAAGCGATCTGTACATGCCTACTCCGTGCTAGAGTATTTTCAAAATAAAGGCCTAAAACATGCTGAAAATCGATATTTTAGTTGCCCAAAATCAATATGTGCATGCATCTTCTGTACCCGTTTATATCTCAAATTCAGGCTTAAAACACACGAAAATTCGATATTTTGGGGTCCCACAAGCGATCTGTACATGCCAACTCCGTATTAGAGTATTTTCAAAATACAGGCCCAAAACATGCTTAAAATCGATATTTTAGTTGCCTAAAGTCAATATGTGCATGCATCTTCTGTACCCGTTTATATCTCAAATTCAGGCTCAAAACACCCGAAAATTCGATATTTTTGGGACCCAGAAGCGATCTGTACATGCCAAATCCGTGTTAGAGTATTTTCAAAATACAGGCCCAAAACATGCTGAAAATCGATATTTTAGGTGCTAAAAGTCAATATGTGCATGCATCTTCTGTACCCGTTTATATCTCAAATTCAGGCTATAAACAAAAGAAAATTCAATATTTTGGGGTTCCAGAAGCGATCTGTACATGCCTAATCAGTGCTAGAATGTTTTCAAAATATAGGCCCAAAACATGCTAATAATCGATATTTTAGGTGCCCAAAGTCGATATCTCAAATTCAGGACCAAAATACCCGAAAAATTTGATATTTTGGGGTCCCAGAAGCGATCTGTACATGCCTACTCAGATACAGGCCCAAGACATGCTGAAAATCGATATTTTAGGTGCCCAAAGTCAATATGTGTATTTATCTTCTGCACCCGTTTATTTTCCAAATTCAACCTCAAAACACCCAAAAATTCATATTTTGGGGTCCCAGAAGCAATCTGTACATGCCTACTCCGTGTTAGAGTATTTTCAGAATACAGGCCCAAAACATGCTAAAAATCGATATATTATGTGCCCAAAGTCAATATGTGTATTAATCTTCTGCACCCGTTTATATCCCAAATTCAACCTCAAAACACCCGAGAATTCGAAATTTTTGGGTCCCAGAAGTGATCTGTAAATGTGTTAGAGTATTTTCAAAGTACAGGCATAAAACATACTTAAAATCGATCTTTTAGGTGCCCAAAAGTCGATATGTGCATGCATCTTAAGTACCCGTTTATATGTCGAATTCAGGTTCAAAACACCCGAAAATTCGATATTTTGGGGTCCCAGAAGCGATCTGTACATGTGTTAGAGTATTTTAAAAATACAGGCCCAAAACATGCTGAAAATCAATATTGTAGGTGCAAAAAGTCAATATGTGTATGCATCTTATGCACCCGTTTATATCCCAAATTCAACCTCAAAATATCCGAAAATTCGATATTTTTGGGTCATAGAAGCGGTCTGTACATGCCTACTCAATGCTTGAATGTTTTCAAAATATAGGTTTAAAACATGCTAAAAATTGAAATTTTAAGTGTCCAAAGTCGATATGTGCATGCATCTTCTGTAACCGTTTATATCTCAAATTCAGGCTCAAACCACCCGAAAATTCAGTATTTTTGGGTCCTAGAAGCAATCTGTACATGCCTACTCTTAGTTAGAATGCTTTCAAGATACAGACCCAAAACATGCTCAAAATCGATATTTTAGGTGCCCAAAAGTCGATATGTGCATGCATCTTCAGTACCCGTTTATATCTCAAATTCTGGCTCAAAACACCCGAATATTCGATATTTTGGGATCCCAGAAGTGATCTGTACATGCCTACTCAGAGCTAGAATGTTTTCAAATTATAGGCTCAAAACATCCTAAAAATCGATATTTTAAGTGTCCAAAGTCGATATGTTCATGCATCTTCTGTACCCGTTTATATCTCAAATTCAGGCTGAAAACACCCGAAAATTCGGTATTTTTGGGTCCTAGAAGCGATCTGTACATGCCTGCTCCTAGTTAGAATGTTTTCAAGTTACAGACCCAAAACCTGCTCAAAATCGATATTTTAGATGCCGAAAAGTCGATATGTGCATTCATCTTCAGTACCCGTTTATATCTTAAATTCAGGCTCAAAACGCCCGAAAATTCGATATTTTGTGGTCCCAGAAACGATCTGTACATGCCTAGTCCGTGTTAGAGTATTTTCAAAATACAGGCCCAAAACATGCTGAAAATCGATATTTTAGGTGCCCAAAGTCAATATGTGCATGCATGTTCTGTAACCGTTTATATCTCAAATTCAGGCTCAAAACACCCGAAAATTCAAAGATTTGGGGTCCCAGAAGCGATCTGTACATGCCTACTCAGATACAGGCCCAAAACATGCTGAAAATCGATATTTTAGGTGCCCAAAGTCAATATGTGTATGCATTTTCAGCACCCGTTTATATCCCAAATTCAACCTCAAAACACCCGAAAAATCTATGTTTTTGGGTTCCAGAATTGATCTGTACATGCCTACTCAGTGCTAGAATGTTTTCAAAATATAGGCTCAAAATATACTAAAAATCGATATTTTAGGTGTCCAAAGTCGATATGTGCATGCATCTTCTGTACCCGTTTATATCTCAAATTCAGGCTCAAAACACTCGAAAATTCGGTATTTTTGGGTCGTAGAAGCGATCTGTACATGCCTAATCCTAGTTAGAATGTTTTCAAGATACAGACCCAAAACATGCTGAAAATCGATATTTTAGATGCCCAAAAGTCGATATGAGCATGCATCTTCAGAACTCGTTTATATCTCAAATTCAGGCTCAAAACCCCCGAAAATTCGATATTTTGGGGTCCCTTAAGCGATTTGTACATGCCTACCCCGTGTTAGAGTATTATCAAAATACAGGCCCAAAACATACTGAAAATCGATCTTTTAGGTGTCCAGAAGTCGATATGTGCATGCATCTACTGTACCCGTTTATATCTCAAATTCAGTCTCCAAACACCCGAAAATTCGATATTTTGGGGTCCCAGAAGCGATCTGTACATGCCTACTCAGATACAGGTCCAAAACATGCTGAAAATCGATATTTTAGGTGCCCAAAGTCAATATGTGTATGCATCTTCGGAACCCGTTTATATCCCAAAATCAATCTCAAAACACCCGATAATTCGATATTTTTGGGTCCCAGAAGCGATCTGTACATGCCTACTCAGTGCTAGAATGTTTTTAAAATATAGGCTCAAAACATGCTAAAAATCGATATTTTAGGTGCTCAAAAGTCGATATGTGCATGCATCTTCAGTACCCGTTTATATCTCAAATTCAGGCTCAAAACACCCGAAAATTCGATATTTTGGGGTCCCAGAAGCGATCTCTCCATGCTAACTCCTTGTTAGAGTATTAGCAAAATACAGGCCCACAACATACTGAAAATCGATCTCTTAGGTGCCCTAAAGTCGATATGTGCATGCATCTTCTGTACCCGTTTATATCTCAAATTCAGGCTCCAAACACTCTAATATTTGATATATTTGGGTCTCAGAAGCAATCTGTAATTGCCTACTCCGTGTTAGAGTATTTTCAAAATACTGGCCCAAAACATGCTGAAAATCGATATTATAGGTTCCCAAAGTCAATATGTGCATTCGTCTTCTGTACCCTTTTATATCTCAAATTCAGGCTCAAAACAAACGAAAATTTGATTTTTTGGCGTCCCAGAAGAGATCTGTACATGCCTACTCTGTGCTAGAATGTTTTCAAAATATAGGCCCAAAACATGCTAATAATCGATATTTTAGGTGCCCAAAGTCGATATCTCAAATTAAGGACCAAAATACCCAAAAAATTTGATATCTTGGGGTCCCAGAAGCGATCTGTATATGCCTACTCAGGGCTATAATATTTTCAAAATATAGGCACAATACATGCTAAAACTCGATATTTTAGGTGCCCAAAGTCGATATCTCAAATTCAGGCCCAAAACACCCGAAAATTCGATATTTTGGGGTCCCAGAAGCGATCTGTACATACCTACTCCGTGTTAGAGTATTTTCAAAATACTTGCCCAAAGCATACTGAAAATCGATATTTTAGGTGCCCAAAAGTCAATATGTGCATGCAGCTTCTGTATCCGTTTATATCTCAAATTCAGGCTCCAAACACCCGAAAATTCGATATTTTGGCGTTCCAGAAGCGATCTGTACATGCCTACTCAGATACAGGCCCAAAACAAGCTTAAAATCGATATTTTAGGTGCCCAAAGTCAATATGTGTATGCATATTCTGCACCCGTTTATTTTCCAAATTCAACCTCAAAACACCCGAAAAATTCGATATTTTTGGGTCCCAGAAGTGATCTGTACATGCCTACTCAGTGCTAGAATGTTTTCAAAATATAGGCTCAAAACATGCTAAAAATCGATATTTTAAGTGTCCAAAGTCGATATGTTCATGCATCTTCTGTACCCGTTTATATCTCAAATTCAGGCTGAAAACACCCGAAAATTCGGTATTTTTGGGTCCTAGAAGCGATCTGTACATGCCTACTCCTAGTTAGAATGTTTTCAAGATACAGACCCAAAACATGCTCAAAATCGATATTTTAGATGCCCAAAAGTCGATATGTGCATGCATCTTCAGTACCCGTTTATATCTTAAATTCATGCTCAAAACGCCCGAAAATTCGATATTTTGTGGTCCCAGAAACGATCTGTACATACCTACTCCGTGTTAGAGTATTTTCAAAATACAGGCCCAAAACATACTGAAAATCGATCTTTTAGGTGTCCAAAAGTCGATATGTGCATGCATCTTCTGTACCCGTTTATATCTTAATTTCAGGCTCAAAACACCCGAAAATTCGATATTTTGGGGTCCCAGAAGCGATCTGTACATGCCTACACAGATACAGGCCCAAAACATGCTGAAAATCGATATTGTAGGTGCCCAAAGTATATATGTGTATGCATCTTCTGCACCCGTTTATATCCCAAATTCAACCTGAAAACACCCCTAAAAATCTATATTTTTGGGTCCCAGAAGCGATCTGTACATGCCTACTCCGTGCTAGAGTATTTTCAAAATAAAGGCCTAAAACATGCTGAAAATCGATATTTTAGTTGCCCAAAATCAATATGTGCATGCATCTTCTTTACCCGTTTATATCTCAAATTCAGGCTCAAAACACACGAAAATTCGATATTTTGGGGTCCCACAAGCGATCTGTACATGCCAACTCCGTATTAGAGTATTTTCAAAATACAGGCCCAAAACATGCTTAAAATCGATATTTTAGTTGCCTAAAGTCAATATGTGCATGCATCTTCTGTACCCGTTTATATCACAAATTCAGGCTCAAAACACCCGAAAATTCGATATTTTGGGGTCCCAGAAGCGATCTGTACATGCCAAATCCGTGTTAGAGTATTTTCAAAATACAGGCCAAAAACATGCTGAAAATCGATATTTTAGGTGCCCAAAGTCAATATGTGCATGCATCTTCTGTACCCGTTTATATCTCAAATTCAGGCTATAAACACAAGAAAATTCGATATTTTGGGGTTCCAGAAGCGATCTGTACATGCCTTCTCAGATACAGGCCCAAAACCAGCTGAAAATCGATATTTTAGGTGCTTAAAGTCAATATGTGTATGCATCTTCTGCACCCGTTTATTTTCCAAATTCAACCTCAAAACACCCGAAAATTCGATATTTTTGGGTCCCAGAAGTGATCTGTACATGCCTACTCAGTGCTAGAATGTTTTCAAAATATAGGCTCAAAACATGCTAAAAATCGATATTTTAAGTGTCCAAAGTCGATATGTTCATGCATCTTCTGTACCCGTTTATATCTCAAATTCAGGCTGAAAACACCCGAAAATTCGGTATTTTTGGGTCCTAGAAGCGATCTGTACATGCCTACTCCTAGTTAGAATGTTTTCAAGATACAGACCCAAAACATGCTCAAAATCGATATTTTAGATGCCCAAGAGTCGATATGTGCATGCATCTTAAGTACCCGTTTATATCTTAAATTCATTCTCAAAACGCCCGAAAATTCGATATTTTGTGGTCCCAGAAACGATCTGTACATGCCTACTCCGTGTTAGAGTATTTTCAAAATACAGGCCCAAAACATACTGAAAATCGATCTTTTAGGTGTCCAAAAGTCGATATGTGCATGCATCTTCTGTACCCGTTTATATCTTAATTTCAGGCTCAAAACACCCGAAAATATGATATTTTGGGGTCCCAAAAGCGATTTGTACATGCCTACTCAGATACAGGCCCAAAACATGTTGAAAATCGATATTGTAGGTGTCCAAAGTCAATATGTGTATGCATCTTCTGCACCCGTTTATATCCCAAATTCAACCTCAAAACACCCCTAAAAATTTATATTTTTTGGTCCCAGAAGCGATCTGTACATGCCTACTCCGTGCTAGAGTATTTTCAAAATACAGGCCTAAAACATGCTGAAAATCGATATTTTAGGTGCCCAAAATCAATATGTGCATGCATCTTCTGTACCCGTTTATATCTCAAATTCAGGCTCAAAACACACGAAAATTCTATATTATGGGGTCCCACAAGCGATCAGTACATGCCTACTCCGTATTAGAGTATTTTCAAAATACAAGCCCAAAACATGCTTAAAATCGATATTTTAGTTGCCCAAAGTCAATATGTGCATGCATCTTCTGTACCCGTTTATATCTCAAATTCAGGCTCAAAACACCCGAAAATTCGATATTTTGGGGTCCCAGAAGCAATCTGTACATGCCTACTCCGTGTTAGAGTATTTTCAAAATACAGGCCCAAAACATGCTGAAAATCGATATTTTAGGTGCCCAAAGTCAATATGTGTATTAATCGTCTGCACCCGTTTATATCCCAAATTCAACCTCAAAACACCCGAGAATTCGAAATTTTTGGGTCCCAGAAGTGATCTGTAAATGTGTTAGAGTATTTTCAAAGTACAGGCATAAAACATACTTAAAATCGATCTTTTAGGTGCCCAAAAGTCGATATGTGCATGCATCTTAAGTACCCGTTTATATGTCGAATTCAGGTTCAAAACACCCGAAAATTCGATATTTTGGGGTCCCAGAAGCGATCTGGACATGTGTTAGAGTATTTTAAAAATACAGGCCCAAAACATGCTGAAAATCAATATTGTAGGTGCAAAAAGTCAATATGTTTATGCATCTTCTGCACCCGTTTATATCCCAAATTCAACCTCAAAATATCCGAAAATTCGATATTTTTGGGTCCTAGAAGCGGTCTGTACATGCCTACTCAATGCTTGAATGTTTTCAAAATATAGGCTCAAAACATGCTAAAAATTGAAATTTTAAGTGTCCAAAGTCGATATGTGCATGCATCTTCTGTAACCGTTTATATCTCAAATTCAGGCTCAAACCACCCGAAAATTCAGTATTTTTGGGTCCTAGAAGCAATCTGTACATGCCTACTCTTAGTTAGAATGCTTTCAAGATACAGACCCAAAACATGCTCAAAATCGATATTTTAGGTGCCCAAAAGTCGATATGTGCATGCATCTTCAGTACCCGTTTATATCTCAAAATCTGGCTCAAAACACCCGAATATTCGATATTTTGGGGTCCCAGAAGTGATCTGTACATGCCTACTCAGAGCTAGAATGTTTTCAAAATATAGGCTCAAAACATCCTAAAAATCGATATTTTAAGTGTCCAAAGTCGATATGTTCATGCATCTTCTGTACCCGTTTATGTCTCAAATTCAGGCTGAAAACACCCGAAAATTCGGTATTTTTGGGTCCTAGAAGCGATCTGTACATGCCTGCTCCTAGTTAGAATGTTTTCAAGTTACAGACCCAAAACCTGCTCAAAATCGATATTTTAGATGCCGAAAAGTCGATATGTGCATTCATCTTCAGTACCCGTTTATATCTTAAATTCAGGCTCAAAACGCCCGAAAATTCGATATTTTGTGGTCCCAGAAACGATCTGTACATGCCTAGTCCGTGTTAGAGTATTTTCAAAATACAGGCCCAAAACATGCTGAAAATCGATATTTTAGGTGCCCAAAGTCAATATGTGCATGCATGTTCTGTAACCGTTTATATCTCAAATTCAGGCTCAAAACACCCGAAAATTCAAAGATTTGGGGTCCCAGAAGCGATCTGTACATGCCTACTCAGATACAGGCCCAAAACATGCTGAAAATCGATATTTTAGGTGCCCAAAGTCAATATGTGTATGCATTTTCAGCACCCGTTTATATCCCAAATTCAACCTCAAAACACCTGAAAAATCTATGTTTTTGGGTTCCAGAATTGATCTGTACATGCCTACTCAGTGCTAGAATGTTTTCAAAATATAGGCTCAAAATATACTAAAAATCGATATTTTAGGTGTCCAAAGTCGATATGTGCATGCATCTTCTGTACCCGTTTATATCTCAAATTCAGGCTCAAAACCCCCGAAAATTCGATATTTTGGGGTCCCTTAAGCGATTTGTACATGCCTACCCCGTGTTAGAGTATTATCAAAATACAGGCCCAAAACATACTGAAAATCGATCTTTTAGGTGTCCAGAAGTCGATATGTGCATGCATCTACTGTACCCGTTTATATCTGAAATTCAGTCTCCAAACACCCGAAAATTCGATATTTTGGGGTCCCAGAAGTGATCTGTACATGCCTACTCAGATACAGGTCCAAAACATGCTGAAAATCGATATTTTAGGTGCCCAAAGTCAATATGTGTATGCATCTTCGGAACCCGTTTATATCCCAAAATCAATCTCAAAACACCCGATAATTCGATATTTTTGGGTCCCAGAAGCGATCTGTACATGCCTACTCAGTGCTAGAATGTTTTTAAAATATAGGCTCAAAACATGCTAAAAATCGATATTTTAGGTGCCCAAAGTCGATATCTCAAATTAAGGACCAAAATACCCGAAAAATTTGATATCTTGGGGTCCCAGAAGCGATCTGTATATGCCTACTCAGGGCTAGAATATTTTCAAAATATAGGCACAATACATGCTAAAACTTGATATTTTAGGTGCCCAAAGTCGATATCTCAAATTCAGGCCCAAAACACCCGAAAATTCGATATTTTGGGGTCCCAGAAGCGATCTGTACATACCTACTCCGTGTTAGAGTATTTTCAAAATACTTGCCCAAAGCATACTGAAAATCGATATTTTAGGTGCCCAAAAGTCAATATGTGCATGCAGCTTCTGTATCCGTTTATATCTCAAATTCAGGCTCCAAACACTCGAAAATTCGATATTTTGGCGTTCCAGAAGCGATCTGTACATGCCTACTCAGATACAGGCCCAAAACAAGCTTAAAATCGATATTTTAGGTGCCCAAAGTCAATATGTGTATGCATATTCTGCACCCGTTTATTTTCCAAATTCAACCTCAAAACACCCGAAAATTCGATATTTTGGCGTCCCAAAAGCGATCTGTACATGCCTACTCAGTGCTAGAATATTTTCACTATATAGGCCCAAAACATGCAACAAATCGATATTTTAGGTGCCCAAAGTCGATATCTCAAATTCAGGCACAAAACACCCGAAAAATCGATATTTTGGGGTCCCAGAAGCGATCTGTATATGCCTACTCAGGGCTAGAATATTTTCAAAATATAGGCACAATACATGCTAAAAATCGATATTTTAGGTGCCCAAAGTCGATATCTCAAATTTAGGCCCAAAACACCCGAAAATTCGATATTTTGGGGTCCCAGAAGCGATCTGTACATGCCTACTCCGTGCTAGAGTATTTTCAAAATACTGGCCCAAAGCATACAGAAAATCGATATTTTAGGTGCCCAAAAGTCAATATGTGAATGCAGCTTCTGCATCCGTTTAAATCTCAAATTCAGGCTCCAAACACCCGAAAATTCGATATTTTGGGGTTCCAGAAGCGATCTGTACATGCCTACTCAGATACAGGCCCAAAACATGCTGAAAATCGATATTTTAGGTGCCCAAAGTCAATATGTGTATTTATCTTCTGCACCTGTTTATATCCCAAATTCAACCTCAAAACACCCGAAAATTCGATATTTTTGGGTCCCAGAAGCGGTCTGTACGTGCCTACGCAGTGCTTGAATGTTTTCAAAATATAGGCTCAAAACATGCTAAAAATCGATATTTTAAGTGTCCAAAGTCGATAATATTATATGCATGCATCTTCTGTACCTGTTTATATCTCAAATTCAGGCTCAAAACACCGGAAAATTCAATATTTTGGGGTCCCAGAAGTGATCTGTACATGTGTTATAGTATTTTTAAAGTACAGGCA
Source organism: Petrolisthes cinctipes (assembly GCA_033782935.1). NCBI lineage: Eukaryota > Metazoa > Arthropoda > Malacostraca > Decapoda > Porcellanidae > Petrolisthes > Petrolisthes cinctipes. The sequence continues at coordinate 1,956,283 of JAWQEG010000230.1, forward strand.
CAAAAACATACTGAAAATTGATCTTTTAGGTGCCCAAAAGTCGATATGTGCATGCATCTTAAGTACCCGTTTATATATCGAATTCAGGCTCAAAACACCCGCAAATTCGATATTTTGGGGTCCCAGAAGCGATCTGTACATGTGTTAGAGTATTTTCAAAATACAGGCCCAAAACATGCTGAAAATCGATATTGTAGGTGCAAAAAGTCAATATGTGTATGCATCTTCTGCACCCGTTTATATCCCAAATTCAACATCAAAATATCCGAAAATTCGATATTTTTGGGTCCCAGAAGCGGTTTGTATTTCCTACTCAACGCTTGAATGTTTTCAAAATATAGGCTCAAAACATGCTAAAAATTGAAATTTTAAGTGTCCAATGTCGATATGTGCATGCATCTTCTGTACCCGTTTATATCTCAAATTCAGGCTGAAAACACCCGAAAATTCGGTATTTTTGGGTCCTAGAAGCGATCTGTACATGCCTACTCCTAGTTAGAATGTTTTCAAGTTACAGACCCAAAACCTGCTCAAAATCGATATTTTAGATGCCGAAAAGTCGATATGTGCATTCATCTTCAGTACCCGTTTATATCTTAAATTCAGGCTCAAAACGCCCGAAAATTCGATATTTTGTGGTCCCAGAAACGATCTGTACATGCCTACTCCGTGTTAGAGTATTTTCATAATACAGGCCCAAAACATACTAAAAATCAATCTTTTAGGTGTCCAAAAGTCGATATGTGCATGGATCTTCTGTACCCGTTTATATCTCAATTTCAGGCTCAAAACACCCGAAAATTCGATATTTTGGGGTTCCAGAAGCGATCTGTACATGCCAACTCCGTGTTAGAGTATTTTCAAAATACAGGCCTAAAACATGCTGAAAATCGACATTTTAGGTGCCCAAAGTCAATATGTGCATGCATGTTCTGTAACCGTTTATATCTCAAATTCAGGCTCAAAACACACGAAAATTCAAAGATTTGGGGTCCCAGAAGCGATCTGTACATGCCTACTCAGATACAGGCCCAAAACATGCTGAAAATCGATATTTTAGGTGCCCAAAGTCAATATGTGTATGCATTTTCAGCACCCGTTTATATCCCAAATTCAACCTCAAAACACCCGAAAAATCTATATTTTTGGGTTCCAGAATTGATCTGTACATGCCTACTCAGTGCTAGAATGTTTTCAAAATATAGGCTCAAAACATACTAAAAATCGATATTTTAGGTGTCCAAAGTCGATATGTGCATGCATCTTCTGTACCCGTTTATATCTCAAATTCAGGCTCAAAACACTCGAAAATTCGGCATTTTTGGGTCGTAGAAGCGATCTGTACATGCCTAATCCTAGTTAGAATGTTTTCAAGATACAGACCCAAAACATGCTGAAAATCGATATTTTAGATGCCCAAAAGTCGATATGAGCATGCATCTTCAGAACCCGTTTATATCTCAAATTCAGGCTCAAAACCCCCGAAAATTCGATATTTTGGGGTCCCTTAAGCGATTTGTACATGCCTACCCCGTGTTAGAGTATTATCAAAGTACAGGCCCAAAACATACTGAAAATCGATCTTTTAGGTGTCCAGAAGTCGATATGTGCATGCATCTTCTGTACCCGTTTATATCTCAAATTCAGGCTCAAAACACCCGAAAATTCAGTATTTTTGGGTCCTAGAAGCAATCTGTACATGCCTACTCTTAGTTAGAATGCTTTCAAGATACAGACCCAAAACATGCTCAAAATCGATATTTTAGGTGCCCAAAAGTCGATATGTGCATGTATCTTCTGTACCCGTTTAAATCTCAAATTCAGGCTCCAAACACCCGAAAATTCGATATTTTGGGGTCTGAGAAGCGATCTGTACATGCCTACTCAGGTACAGGCCCAAAACATGCTGAAAATCGATATTTTAGGTGCCCAAAGTCAATATGTGTATGCATCTTCTGCACCCGTTTATTTTCCAAATTCAACCTCAAAACACACGAAAATTCGATATTTTGGGGTCCCACAAGCGATCTGTACATGCCTACTCCGTATTAGCGTATTTTCAAAATACAGTCCCAAAACATGCTGAAAATCGATATTTTAGGTGCCCAAAGTCAATATGTGTATGCATTTTCAGCACCCGTTTATATCCCAAATTCAACCTCAAAACACCCGAAAAATCTATATTTTTGGGTTCCAGAATTGATCTGTACATGCCTACTCAGTGCTAGAATGTTTTCAAAATATAGGCTCAAAACATACTAAAAATCGATATTTTAGGTGTCCAAAGTCGATATGTGCATGCATCTTCTGTACCCGTTTATATCTCAAATTCAGGCTCAAAACACTCGAAAATTCGGTATTTTTGGGTCGTAGAAGCGATCTGTACATGCCTAATCCTAGTTAGAATGTTTTCAAGATACAGACCCAAAACATGCTGAAAATCGATATTTTAGATGCCCAAAAATCGATATGAGCATGCATCTTCAGAACCCGTTTATATCTCAAATTCAGGCTCAAAACCCCCGAAAATTCGATATTTTGGGGTCCCTTAAGCGATTTGTACATGCCTACCCCGTGTTAGAGTATTATCAAAGTACAGGCCCAAAACATACTGAAAATCGATCTTTTAGGTGTCCAGAAGTCGATATGTGCATGCATCTTCTGTACCCGTTTATATCTCAAATTCAGGCTCAAAACACCCGAAAATTCAGTATTTTTGGGTCCTAGAAGCAATCTGTACATGCCTACTCTTAGTTAGAATGCTTTCAAGATACAGACCCAAAACATGCTCAAAATCGATATTTTAGGTGCCCAAAAGTCGATATGTGCATGTATCTTCTGTACCCGTTTAAATCTCAAATTCAGGCTCCAAACACCCGAAAATTCGATATTTTGGGGTCTGAGAAGCGATCTGTACATGCCTACTCAGGTACAGGCCCAAAACATGCTGAAAATCGATATTTTAGGTGCCCAAAGTCAATATGTGTATGCATCTTCTGCACCCGTTTATTTTCCAAATTCAACCTCAAAACACACGAAAATTCGATATTTTGGGGTCCCACAAGCGATCTGTACATGCCTACTCCGTATTAGCGTATTTTCAAAATACAGGCCCAAAACATGCTGAAAATCGATATTTTAGGTGCCCAAAGTCAATATGTGCATGAATCTTCTGTACCTGTTTATATCTCAATTTCAGGCTCAAAACACCCGAAAATTCGATATTTTGGGGTCCCAGAAGTGATCTGTACATGCCAACTCCGTGTTAGATTATTTTCAAAATACAGGCCCAAAACATGCTGAAAATCGATATTTTAGGTGCCCAAAGTCAATATGTGCATGTATCTTCTGTACCCGTTTATATCTCAAATTCAGGCTCAAAACACCCGAAAATTCGATATTTTGGGGTCCCAAAAGCGATCTGTACATGTCTACTCAGTGCTAGAATGTTTTCAAAATATAGGCCCAAAACATGATAATAATCGATATTTTAGGTGCCCAAAGTAGATATCTCAAATTCAGGACCAAAATACCCGAAAAATTTGATATTTTGGGGTCCCAGAAGCGATCTGTACATGCCTACTCCGTGTTTGAGTATTTTCAAAATACAGGCCCAAAACATGCTGAAAATCGATGTTTTAGTTGTCCAAAAGTCGATATGTGCATGCATCTTCTGTACCCGTTTATATCTCAAATTCAGGCTCAAAACACCCGAAAATTCGATATTTTGGGGTCCAGAAGCGATCTGTACATGCCTACTCAGATACAGGCCCAAAACATGCTGAAAATCGATATTTTAGGTGCCCAAAGTCAATATGTGTATTTATCTTCTGCACCTGTTTATATCCCAAATTCAACCTCAGAACACCCGAAAATTCGATATTTTTGGGTCCCAGAAGCGGTCTGTACATGCCTACGCAGTGCTAGAATGTTTTCAAAATATAGACTCAAAACAAGCTAAAAATCGATATTTTAAGTGTCCAAAGTCGATAATATTATATGCATGCATCTTCTGTACCTGTTTATATCTCAAATTCAGGCTCAAAACACCCGAAAATTCAATATTTTGGGGTCCCAGAAGCGATCTGTACATGCCTACTCCGTGTTAGAGTATTTTCAAAATACAGGCCCAAAACATACTGAAAATTGATCTTTTAGGTGCCCTAAAGTCGATATGTGCATGCATCTTCTGTACCCGTTTATATCTCAAATTAAGGCTCCAAACACCCTAATATTTGATATATTTGGGTCCCTGATGCAATCTGTACATGCCTACTCCGTGTTAGGGTATTTTCAAAATACTGGCCCAAAACATGCTGAAAATCGATATTATAGGTTCCCAAAGACAATATGTTCATTCGTCTTCTGTACCCTTTTATATCTCAAAGTCAGGCTCAAAACACACGAAAATTTGATATTTTGGCGTCCCAGAAGCGACCTGTACATGCCTACTCAGTGCTAGAATATTTTCACAATATAGGCCCAAAACATGCAACAAATCGATATTTTAGGTGCCCAAAGTCGATATCTCAAATTCAGGCACAAAACACCCGAAAAATCGATATTTTGGGGTTCCAGAAGCGATCTGTACATGCCTACTCAGGGCTAGAATATTTTTAAAATATAGGCACAATACATGCTAAAAATCGATATTTTAGGTGCCCAAAGTCGATATCTCAAATTCAGGACCAAAATACCCGAAAAATTTGATATTTTGGGGTCCCAGAAGCGATCTGTACATGCCTACTCCGTGTTAGAGTATTTTCAAAATACAGGCCCAAAACATGCTGAAAATCGATGTTTTAGGTGTCCAAAAGTCGATATGTGCATGCATCTTCTGTACCCGTTTATATCTCAAATTCAGGCTCAAAACACCCGAAAATTCAATATTTTGGGGTCCCAGAAGCGATCTGTACATGCCTACGCCGTGTTAGAGTATTTTCAAAATACAGGCCCAAAACATGCTGAAAATCGATGTTTTAGGTGTCCAAAAGTCGATATGTGCATGCATCTTCTGTACCCGTTTATATCTCAAATTCAGGCTCAAAACACCCGAAAATTCGATATTTTGGGGTTCCAGAAGCGATCTGTACATGCCTACTCAGATACAGGCCCAAAACATGCTGAAAATCGATATTTTAGGTGCCCAAAATCAATATGTGTATTAATTTTCTGCACACGTTTATATCCCAAATTCAACCTCTAAACACCCGAGAATTCGATATTTTTGGGTCCCAGAAGTGATCTGTAGATGTGTTAGAGTATTTTCAAAGTACAGGCACAAAACATACTGAAAATCGATCTTTTAGGTGCCCAAAAGTCGATATGTGCATGCATCTTAAGTACCCGTTTATATATCGAATTCAGGCTCAAAACACTCGCAAATTCGATGTTTTGGGGTCCCAAAAGCGATCTGTTCATGTGTTAGAGTATTTTCAAAATACAGGCCCAAAACATGCTGATAATCGATATTGTAGGTGCAAAAAGTCAATATGTGTATGCATCTTCTGCACCCGTTTATATCCCAAATTCAACCTCAAAATATCCGAAAATTCGATATTTATGGGTCCCAGAAGCGGTTTGTACATGCCTACTCAATGCTTGAATGTTTTCAAAAGATAGGTTCAAAACATGCTAAAAATTGAAATTTTAAGTGTCCAAAGTCGATATGTGCATGCATCTTCAGTACCCGTTTATATCTTAAATTCAGGCTCAAAACACCCGAAAATTCGATATTTTGTGGTCCTAGAAACGATCGGTACATGCCTACTCCGTGTTAGAGTATTTTCAAAATACAGGCCCAAAACATACTGAAAATTGATCTTTTAGGTGCCCTAAAGTCGATATGTGCATGCATCTTCTGTACCCGTTTATATCTCAAATTAAGGCTCCAAACACCCTAATATTTGATATATTTGGGTCCCTGATGCAATCTGTACATGCCTACTCCGTGTTAGAGTATTTTCAAAATACTGGCCCAAAACATGCTGAAAATCGATATTATAGGTTCCCAAAGTCGATATGTGCATTCATCTTCTGAACCCGTTTATATCTCAAATTCAGGCTCAAAACACCCGAAAATTCGATATTTTGGGGTCCCACAAGCGGTCTGTACATGCCTACTCCGTGCTAGAGTATTTTCAAAATTCAGGCCCAAAACATGCTGAAAATCGATATTTTAGGTGCCCAAAATCAATATGTGCATGCATCTTCTGTACCCGTTTATATCTCAAATTCAGGCTCAAAACACACGAAAATTCGATATTTTGGGGTCCCACAAGCGATCCGTACATGCCTACTCCGTATTAGAGTATTTTCAAAATACAGGCCCAAAACATGCTTAAATATCGATATTTTAGGTGCCCAAAGTCAATATGTGCATGCATCTTCTGTACCCGTTTATATCTCAAATTCAGGCTCAAAACACCCGAAAATTCGATATTTTGGGGTCCCAGAAGCGATCTGTACATGCCAACTCCGTGTTAGAGTATTTTCAAAATACAGGCCCAAAACATGCTAAAAATCGATATTTTAGGTGCCCAAAGTCAATATGTGCATGCATCTTCTGTACCCGTTTATATCTCAAATTCAGGCTCAAAACACCCGAAAATTCGATATTTTGGGGTCCCAAAAGCGATCTGTACATGCCTACTCAGTGCTAGAATGTTTTCAAAATATAGGCCCAAAACATGCTAATAATCGATATTTTAGGTGCCCAAAGTCGATATCTCAAATTCAGGACCAAAATACTCGAAAAATTTGATATTTTGGGGTCCCAGAAGCGATCTGTACATACCTACTCCGTGTTAGAGTATTTTCAAAATACAGGCCCAAAACATACTGAAAATCGATCTTTTAGGTGTCCAAAAGTCGATATGTGCATTCATCTTCTGAACCCGTTTATATCTCAAATTCAGGCTCAAAACACCCGAAAATTCGATATTTTGGGGTCCCAGAAGCGATCTGTACATCAGATACAGACCCAAAACATGCTGAAAATCGATATTTTAGGTGCCCAAAGTCAATATGTGTATTTATCTACTTCACTTGTTTATATCCCAAATTCAACCTCAAAACAACCGAAAATTCGATATTTTTGGGTCCCAGAAGCGGTCTGTATATGCCTACGCAGTGCTAGAATGTTTTCTAAATATAAGCTCAAAACAAGCTAAAAATCGATATTTTAAGTGTCCAAATTCGATAATATTATATGCATTCATCTTTTGTGCCTGTTTATATCTCAAATTCAGGCTCAAAACACCCGAAATTTCAATATTTTGGGGTCCCAGAAACGATCTGTACATGCCTACTCCGTGTTAGAGTATTTTCAGAATACAGGCCCAAAACATGCTAAAAATTGATATTTTATGTGCCCAAAATCAATATGTGCATGCATCTTAAGTACCCGTTTATATATCGAATTCAAGCTCAAAACACCCTAAAATTCGATATTTTGGGGTCCCAGAAGCGATCTGTACATGTGTTAAAGTATTTTCAAAAAACAGGCCTAAAACATGCTGAAAATCGATATTGTAGGTGCAAAATGTCAAAATGTGTATGCATCTTCTGCACCCGTTTATATCCCAAATTCAACCTCAAAATACCCGAAAATTCGATATTTTGGGGTCCCAGAAACGATCTGTACATGCCTACTCCGTGTTAGAGTATTTTCAAAATACAGGCCCAAAACATACTGAAAATCGATCTTTTAGGTGTCCAAAAGTCGATATGTGCATGCATCTTCTGTACCCGTTTATATCTCAATTTCAGGCTCAAAACACCCGAAAATTCGATATTTTTTTTGGGTCCCAGAAGCGATCTGTACATGCCTACTCAGATACAGGCCCAAAACATGCTGAAAATCGATATTGTAGGTGCCGAAAGTCAATATGTGTATGCACCTTCTGCACGCGTTTATATCCCAAATTCATCCTCAAAACACCCCTAAAAATCTATATTTTTGGGTCCCAGAAGCGATCTGTACATGCCTACTCCGTGCTAGAGTATTTTCAAAATACTGGCCCAAAACATGCTGAAAATCGATATTATAGGTTCCCAAAGTCGATATGTGCATTCATCTTCTGAACCCGTTTATATCTCAAATTCAGGCTCAAAACACCCGAAAATTCGATATTTTGGGGTCCCACAAGCGGTCTGTACATGCCTACTCCGTGCTAGAGTATTTTCAAAATTCAGGCCCAAAACATGCTGAAAATCGATATTTTAGGTGCCCAAAATCAATATGTGCATGCATCTTCTGTACCCGTTTATATCTCAAATTCAGGCTCAAAACACACGAAAATTCGATATTTTGGGGTCCCACAAGCGATCAGTACATGCCTACTCCGTATTAGAGTATTTTCAAAATACAGGCCTAAAACATGCTTAAAAATCGATATTTTAGGTGCCCAAAGTCAATATGTGCATGCATCTTCTGTACCCGTTTATATCTCAAATTCAGGCTCAAAACACCCGAAAATTCGATATTTTGGGGTCCCAGAAGCGATCTGTACATGCCAACTCCGTGTTAGAGTATTTTCAAAATACAGGCCCAAAACATGCTAAAAATCGATATTTTAGGTGCCCAAAGTCAATATGTGCATTCATCTTCTGTACCCGTTTATATCTCAAATTCAGGCTCAAAACACCCGAAAATTCGATATTTTGGGGTCCCAAAAGCGATCTGTACATGCCTACTCAGTGCTAGAATGTTTTCAAAATATAGGCCCAAAAAATGCTAATAATCGATATTTTAGGTGCCCAAAGTCGATATCTCAAATTCAGGACCAAAATACTCGAGAAATTTGATATTTTGGGGTCCCAGAAGCGATCTGTACATACCTACTCCGTGTTAGAGTATTTTCAAAATACAGGCCCAAAACATACTGAAAATCGATCTTTTAGGTGTCCAAAAGTCGATATGTGCATTCATCTTCTGAACCCGTTTATATCTCAAATTCAGGCTCAAAACACCCGAAAATTCGATATTTTGGGGTCCCAGAAGCGATATGTACATCAGATACAGGCCCAAAACATGCTGAAAATCGATATTTTAGGTGCCCAAAGTCAATATGTGTATTTATCTACTTCACTTGTTTATATCCCAAATTCAACCTCAAAACAACCGAAAATTCGATATTTTTGGGTCCCAGAAGCGGTCTGTATATGCCTACGCAGTGCTAGAATGTTTTCTAAATATAAGCTCAAAACAAGCTAAAAATCGATATTTTAAGTGTCCAAATTCGATAATATTATATGCATTCATCTTTTGTGCCTGTTTATATCTCAAATTCAGGCTCAAAACACCCGAAATTTCAATATTTTGGGGTCCCAGAAACGATCTGTACATGCCTACTCCGTGTTAGAGTATTTTCAGAATACAGGCCCAAAATATGCTAAAAATTGATATTTTATGTGCCCAAAATCAATATGTGCATGCATCTTAAGTACCCGTTTATATATCGAATTCAAGCTCAAAACACCCGAAAATTCGATATTTTGCGGTCCCAGAAGCGATCTGTACATGTGTTAGAGTATTTTCAAAAAACAGGCCTAAAACATGCTGAAAATCGATATTGTAGGTGCAAAATGTCAAAATGTGTATGCATCTTCTGCTCCCGTTTATATCCCAAATTCAACCTCAAAATACCCGAAAATTCGATATTTTGGGGTCCCAGAAACGATCTGTACATGCCTACTCCGTGTTAGAGTATTTTCAAAATACAGGCCCAAAACATACTGAAAATCGATCTTTTAGGTGTCCAAAAGTCGATATGTGCATGCATCTTCTGTACCCGTTTATATCTCAATTTCAGGCTCAAAACACCCGAAAATTCGATATTTTGGGGTCCCAGAAGCGATCTGTACATGCCTACTCAGATACAGGCCCAAAACATGCTGAAAATCGATATTGTAGGTGCCGAAAGTCAATATGTGTATGCACCTTCTGCACCCGTTTATATCCCAAATTCATCCTCAAAACACCCCTAAAAATCTATATTTTTGGGTCCCAGAAGCGATCTGTACATGCCTACTCCGTGCTAGAGTATTTTCAAAATACAGGCCCAAAACATGCTAAAAATCGATATTTTAGGTGCCCAAAATCAATATGTGCATGCATCTTCTGTAATCGTTTATATCTCAAATTCAGGGTCAAAACACACGAAAATTCGATATTTTGGGGTCCTACAAGCGATCTGTACATGCCTACTCCGTATTAGAGTATTTTCAAAATACAGGCGCAAAACATGCTAAAAAATCGATATTTTAGGTGCCCAAAGTCAATATGTGCATGCATCTTCTGTACCCGTTTATATCTCAAATTCAGGCTCAAAACACCCGAAAATTCGATATTTTGGGGTCCCAGAAGCGATCTGTACATGCCAACTCCGTGTTAGAGAATTTTCAAAATACAGGCCCAAAACATGCTGAAAATTGATATTTTAGGTGCCCAAAGTAAATATGTGCATGCATCTTCTGTACCCGTTTATATCTCAAATTCAGGCTCAAAACACCCGAAAATTCGATATTTTGGGGGTCCCAGAAGCGATCTGTACATGCCTACTCAGATACAGGTCCAAAACATGCTGAAAATTGATATTATAGGTGCCCAAAGTCAATATGTGTATGCATCTTCGGCACCCGTTTATATCCCAAAATCAACCTCAAAACACCCGATAATTCGATATTTTTGGGTCCCAGAAGCGATCTGTACATGCCTACTCAGTGCTAGAATGTTTTTAAAATATAGGCTCAAAACATGCTAAAAATCGATATTTTAGGTGCCCAAAAGTCGATATGTGCATGCATCTTCAGTACCCGTTTATATCTCAAATTCAGGCTCATAACACCCGAAAATTCGATATTTTGGGGTCCCAGAAGCGATCTGTCCATGCTAACTCCTTGATAGAGTATTTTCAAAATACAGGCCCAAAACATTATGAAAATCGATCTTTTAGGTGTCCTAAAGTCGATATGTGCATGCATCTTCTGTACCCGTTTATATCTCAAATTCAGGCTCCAAACACCCTTATATTTGATATATTTGGGTCCCAAAAGCAATCTGTACATTGCTACTCCGTGTTACAGTATTTTCAAAATACTGGCCCAAAACATGCTGAAAATCGATATTATAGGTTCTAAAAGTCAATATGTGCATTCGTCTTCTGTACCAGTTTATATCTCAAATTCAGGCTCAAAACACACGAAAATATGATATTTTGGCGTCCCAGAAGCGATCTGTACATGCCTACTCAGTGCTAGAACATTTTCGCAATATAGGCCCAAAACATGCAACAAATCGATATTTTTGGTGCCCAAAGTCGATATCTCAAATTCAGGCACAAAACACCCGAAAAATCGATATTTTGGGGTTCCAGAAGCGATCTGTACATGCCTACTCCGTGTTAGAGTATTTTCATAATACAGGCCCAAAACATACTGAAAATCGATATTTTAGGTGTCCAAAAGTCGATATGTGCATGCATCTTCTGTACCCTTTTATATATCAAATTAAGGCTCTAAACACCCGAAAATTCGATATTTTGGGGTCCCAAAAGCGATCTGTACATGCCTACTCAGTTCTAGAATATTTTTAAAATATAGGCCCAAAACATGCTAAAAATCGATATTTTAGGTGCCCAAAGTCGATATCTCAAATTCAGGACGAAAAGACCCGAAAATTTGATATTTTGGGGTTCCAGAAGCGATCTGTACATGCCTACTCCGTGTTAGAGTATTTTCAAAATACAGGCCTAAAACATGCTGAAAATCGATGTTTTGGTGTCTAAAAGTCGATATGTGCATGCATCTTCTGTACCCGTTTATATCTCAAATTCAGGTTTTAAACACCCTAAAATTTGATATTTTTGGGTCCCATTATCGATCTGTACATGCCTACTCAGATACAGGTCCAAAACATGCTGAAAATCGATATTTTAGGTGCCCAAAGTCAATATGTGTATGCATCTTCGGCACCCGTTTATATCCCAAAATCAACCTCAAAATATCCGAAAATTCGATATTTATGGGTCCCAGAAGCGGTTTGTACATGCCTACTCAATGCTTGAATGTTTTCAAAAGATAGGTTCAAAACATGCTAAAAATTGAAATTTTAAGTGTCCAAAGTCGATATGTGCATGCATCTTCAGTACCCGTTTATATCTTAAATTCAGGCTCAAAACACCCGAAAATTCGATATTTTGTGGTCCTAGAAACGATCTGTACATGCCTACTCCGTGTTAGAGTATTTTCAAAATACAGGCCCAAAACATACTGAAAATTGATCTTTTAGGTGCCCTAAAGTCGATATGTGCATGCATCTTCTGTACCCGTTTATATCTCAAATTAAGGCTCCAAACACCCTAATATTTGATATATTTGGGTCCCTGATGCAATCTGTACATGCCTACTCCGTGTTAGAGTATTTTCAAAATACTGGCCCAAAACATGCTGAAAATCGATATTATAGGTTCCCAAAGTCAATATGTGCATTCGTCTTCTGTACCAGTTTATATCTCAAATTCAGGCTCAAAACACACGAAAATTTGATATTTTGGCGTCCCAGAAGCGATCTGTACATGCCTACTCAGTGCTAGAACATTTTCACAATATAGGCCCAAAACATGCAACAAATCGATATTTTTATTGCCCAAAGTCGATATCTCAAATTCAGGCACAAAACACCCGAAAAATCGATATTTTGGGGTTCCAGAAGCGATCTGCACATGCCTACTCCGTGTTAGAGTATTTTCATAATACAGGCCCAAAACATACTGAAAATCGATATTTTAGGTGTCCAAAAGTCAATATGTGCATGCATCTTCTGTACCCGTTTATATATGAATTTAAGGCTCCAAACACCCGAAAATTCGATATTTTGGGGTCCCAGAAGCGATCTGTACATACCTACTCAGTGCTAGAATATTTTTATAATATAGGCCCAAAACATGCTAAAAATCGATATTTTAGGTGCCCAAAGTCGATATCTCAAATTCAGGACGAAAAGACCCGAAAATTTGATATTTTGGGGTTCCAGAAGCGATCTGTACATGCCTACTCCGTGTTAGAGTATTTTCAAAATACAGGCCCAAAACATGCTGAAAATCGATGTTTTGGTGTCTAAAAGTCGATATGTGCATGCATCTTCTGTACTCGTTTATATCTCAAATTCAGGTTTTAAACACCCTAAAATTTGATATTTTTGGGTCCCAAAATCGATCTGTACATGCCTACTCCGTGTTAGAGTATTTTCAAAATACAGGCCCAAAACATGCTGAAAATTTATATTATAGGTTCCCAAAGTCAATATGTGCATTCGTCTTCTGTACCAGTTTATATCTCAAATTCAGGCTCAAAACACACGAAAATATGATATTTTGGCGTCCCAGAAGCGATCTGTACATGCCTACTCAGTGCTAGAACATTTTCGCAATATAGGCCCAAAACATGCAACAAATCGATATTTTTGGTGCCCAAAGTCGATATCTCAAATTCAGGCACAAAACACCCGAAAAATCGATATTTTGGGGTTCCAGAAGCGATCTGTACATGCCTACTCCGTGTTAGAGTATTTTCATAATACAGGCCCAAAACATACTGAAAATCGATATTTTAGGTGTCCAAAAGTCGATATGTGCATGCATCTTCTGTACCCTTTTATATATCAAATTAAGGCTCTAAACACCCGAAAATTCGATATTTTGGGGTCCCAAAAGCGATCTGTACATGCCTACTCAGTTCTAGAATATTTTTAAAATATAGGCCCAAAACATGCTAAAAATCGATATTTTAGGTGCCCAAAGTCGATATCTCAAATTCAGGACGAAAAGACCCGAAAATTTGATATTTTGGGGTTCCAGAAGCGATCTGTACATGCCTACTCCGTGTTAGAGTATTTTCAAAATACAGGCCTAAAACATGCTGAAAATCGATGTTTTGGTGTCTAAAAGTCGATATGTGCATGCATCTTCTGTACCCGTTTATATCTCAAATTCAGGTTTTAAACACCCTAAAATTTGATATTTTTGGGTCCCATTATCGATCTGTACATGCCTACTCAGATACAGGTCCAAAACATGCTGAAAATCGATATTTTAGGTGCCCAAAGTCAATATGTGTATGCATCTTCGGCACCCGTTTATATCCCAAAATCAACCTCAAAATATCCGAAAATTCGATATTTATGGGTCTCAGAAGCGGTTTGTACATGCCTACTCAATGCTTGAATGTTTTCAAAAGATAGGTTCAAAACATGCTAAAAATTGAAATTTTAAGTGTCCAAAGTCGATATGTGCATGCATCTTCAGTACCCGTTTATATCTTAAATTCAGGCTCAAAACACCCGAAAATTCGATATTTTGTGGTCCTAGAAACGATCTGTACATGCCTACTCCGTGTTAGAGTATTTTCAAAATACAGGCCCAAAACATACTGAAAATTGATCTTTTAGGTGCCCTAAAGTCGATATGTGCATGCATCTTCTGTACCCGTTTATATCTCAAATTAAGGCTCCAAACACCCTAATATTTGATATATTTGGGTCCCTGATGCAATCTGTACATGCCTACTCCGTGTTAGAGTATTTTCAAAATACTGGCCCAAAACATGCTGAAAATCGATATTATAGGTTCCCAAAGTCAATATGTGCATTCGTCTTCTGTACCAGTTTATATCTCAAATTCAGGCTCAAAACACACGAAAATTTGATATTTTGGCGTCCCAGAAGCGATCTGTACATGCCTACTCAGTGCTAGAACATTTTCACAATATAGGCCCAAAACATGCAACAAATCGATATTTTTATTGCCCAAAGTCGATATCTCAAATTCAGGCACAAAACACCCGAAAAATCGATATTTTGGGGTTCCAGAAGCGATCTGCACATGCCTACTCCGTGTTAGAGTATTTTCATAATACAGGCCCAAAACATACTGAAAATCGATATTTTAGGTGTCCAAAAGTCAATATGTGCATGCATCTTCTGTACCCGTTTATATATGAATTTAAGGCTCCAAACACCCGAAAATTCGATATTTTGGGGTCCCAGAAGCGATCTGTACATACCTACTCAGTGCTAGAATATTTTTATAATATAGGCCCAAAACATGCTAAAAATCGATATTTTAGGTGCCCAAAGTCGATATCTCAAATTCAGGACGAAAAGACCCGAAAATTTGATATTTTGGGGTTACAGAAGCGATCTGTACATGCCTACTCCGTGTTAGAGTATTTTCAAAATACAGGCCCAAAACATGCTGAAAATCGATGTTTTGGTGTCTAAAAGTCGATATGTGCATGCATCTTCTGTACTCGTTTATATCTCAAATTCAGGTTTTAAACACCCTAAAATTTGATATTTTTGGGTCCCAAAATCGATCTGTACATGCCTACTCCGTGTTAGAGTATTTTCAAAATACAGGCCCAAAACATGCTGAAAATTTATATTATAGGTTCCCAAAGTCAATATGTGCATTCGTCTTCTGTACTTGTTTATATCTCAACTTCAGGCTCAAAACACCCGAAAAAATCGATATTTTGGGGTTCCAGAAGTGATCTGTACATGCCTACTCCGTGTTAGAGTATTTTCAAAATACAGGCCCAAACATGCTGAAAATCGATATTATAGGTGCCCAAAGTCAATATGTGCATTTATCTTCTGTACCCGTTTATATCTCAAATTCTGGCTCAAAACACACGAAAATTCAATATTTTGGTGTCACAAAAGCGATCTGTACATGCCTACTCAGATCCAGGCCCAAAACATGCTGAAAATCGATATTATAGGTTCCCAAAGTCAATATGTGTATGCATCTTCTGCACCCGTTTATATCCGAAATTCAACCTCAAAACACCCGAAAATTCGATATTTTTGGGTACCAGAAGTGATCTGTACATGCCTACTCAGTGCTAGAATGTTTCAAAATATAGGCTCAAAACATGCTAAAAATCGACATTTTAAGTGTCCAAAGTAGATATGTGCATGCATCTTCTGTTCCCGTTTATATCTCAAATTCAGGCTGAAAACACCCGAAAATTCGGTATTATTGAATCCTAGAAGCGATCTGTACATGCCTACTCCTAGTTAGAATGTTTTCAAGATACAGACCCAAAACATGCTCAAAATCAATTTTTAGATGACCAAAAGTCGATATGTGCATGTATCTTCAGTACCCGTTTATATCTCAAATTCAGGATCACAACACCCGAAAATTCGATATTTTGGGGTCCCAGAAGCGATCTGTACATGCCTACTCAGTGTTAGACTATTTTCAAAATACAGGCCCAAAACATGCTGAAAATCGATATTATAGGTGCCCAAAGTCAATATGTGCATTCATCTTCTGGACCCGTTTATTTCTCAAATTCAGGCTCAAAACACACGAAAATTCGATATTTTGGGGTCCCAGAAGCGATATGTACATGCCTACTCAGATACAGGCCCAAAACATTCTGAAAATCGATAATTTAGGTACCCAAAGTCAATATGTTTATGAATCTTCAGCACCCGTTTATATCTCAAATTCAGGCTCAAAACGCCCGAAATATCGGTAATTTTGTGTCCTAGAAGCGATCTGTACATGCCTACTCCTAGATAGAATGTTTTCAAGATACAGACCCAAAACATGCTCGAAATCGATATTTTAGGTGCCCAAAAGTCGATATGTGCATGCATCTTCAGTACCCGTTTATATCTGAAATTCAAGCTCAAAACACCCGAAAATTCAATATTTTGGGGTCCCAGAAGCAATCTGTACATGCCTACTCAGTGCTAGAATATTTTCAATATATAGGCCCAAAACATGCTAAAAAACGATATTTTAGGTGCCAAAGTCGATACCTCAAATTCAGGCTCAAAACACCCGTAAATTCGGTATTTTTAAGTCCTAGAAGCGATCTGTACATGCCTACTCCTAGTTAGAATGTTTTCAAGACACAGACCCAAAACATGTTTAAAATCGATATATTAGGTGCCCAAAAGTCAATATGTGGATGCATCTTCAGTACCCGTTTATATCTCAAATTCAGGTTCAAAACACCCAAAAATTCGATATTTTGGGGTCCCACAAGCGATCTCTTCATGCCTACTCCGTGTTAGAGTATTTTCAAAATACAGGCCCAAGACATGGTAAAAATCGATATTTTAGGTGCCCAATGTTAATTAATATGTGCATGCATCTTCTGTACCCGTTTATATCTCAAATTCAGGCTCAAAACATCCGAAAATTCGATATTTTGGGGTCCCAGAAGCGATCTATACATGCCTACTGCGTGTTAGAGTATTTTTAAAATATAGGCTCAAAACATGCTGAAAATCGTTCTTTTAGGTGTCCTAAAGTCGATATGTACATGCATCTTCTGTACCCGTTTATATCTCAAATTCAGGCTCCAAACACCCTTATATTTGATATATTTGGGTCCCAAAAGCAATCTGTACATTGCTACTCCGTGTTACAGTATTTTCAAAATACTGGCCCAAAACATGCTGAAAATCGATATTATAGGTTCCCAAAGTCAATATGTGCATTCGTCTTCTGTACCAGTTTATATCTCAAATTCAGGCTCAAAACTCACTAAAATTTGATATTTTGGCGTCCCAGAAGCGATCTATACATGCCTACTCAGTGCTAGAACATTTTCACAATATAGGCCCAAAACATGCAACAAATCGATATTTTTATTGCCCAAAGTCGATATCTCAAATTCAGGCACAAAACACCCGAAAAATCGATATTTTGGGGTTCCAGAAGCGATCTGTACATGCCTACTCCGTGTTAGAGTATTTTCATAATACAGGCCCAAAACATACTGAAAATCGATATTTTAGGTGTCCAAAAGTCGATATGTGCATGCATCTTCTGTACCCGTTTATATATGAATTTAAGGCTCCAAACACCCGAAAATTCGATATTTTGGGGTCCCAAAAGCGATCTGTACATACCTACTCAGTGCTAGAATATTTTTAAAATATAGGCCCAAAACATGCTAAAAATCGATATTTTAGGTGCCCAAAGTCGATATCTCAAATTCTGGACGAAAAGACCCGAAAATTTGATATTTTGGGGTTCCAGAAGCGATCTGTACATGCCTACTCCGTGTTAGAGTATTTTCAAAATACAGGCCCAAAACATGCTGAAAATCGATGTTTTGGTGTCTAAAAGTCGATATGTGCATGCATCTTCTGTACCCGTTTATATCTCAAATTCAGGTTTTAAACACCCTAAAATTTGATATTTTTGGGTCCCAAAATCGATCTGTACATGCCTACTCCGTGTTAGAGTATTTTCAAAATACAGGCCCAAAACATGCTGAAAATTTATATTATAGGTTCCCAAAGTCAATATGTGCATTCGTCTTCTGTACTTGTTTATATCTCAACTTCAGGCTCAAAACACCCGAAAAAATCGATATTTTGGGGTTCCAGAAGTGATCTGTACATGCCTACTCCGTGTTAGAGTATTTTCAAAATACAGGCCCAAAACATGCTGAAAATCGATATTATAGGTGCCCAAAGTCAATATGTGCATTCATCTTCTGTACCCGTTTATTTCTCAAATTCAGGCTCAAAACACACGAAAATTCGATATTTTGGGGTCCCAGAAGCGATATGTACATGCCTACTCAGATACAGGCCCAAAACATTCTGAAAATCGATAATTTAGGTACCCAAAGTCAATATGTGTATAAATCTTCAGCACCCGTTTATATCTCAAATTCAGGCTCAAAACGCCCGAAATATCGGTAATTTTGTGTCCTAGAAGCGATCTGTACATGCCTACTCCTAGATAGAATGTTTTCAAGATACAGACCCAAAACACGCTCGAAATCGATATTTTAGGTGCCCAAAAGTCGATATGTGCATGCATCTTCAGTACCCGTTTATATCTCAAATTCAGGCTCAAAACACCCGAAAATTCAATATTTTGGGGTCCCAGAAGCAATCTGTACATGCCTACTCAGTGCTAGAATATTTTCAATATATAGGCCCAAAACATGCTAAAAAACGATATTTTAGGTGCCAAAGTCGATACCTCAAATTCAGGCTCAAAACACCCGTAAATTCGGTATTTTTAAGTCCTAGAAGCGATCTGTACATGCCTACTCCTAGTTAGAATGTTTTCAAGACACAGACCCAAAACATGCTTAAAATCGATATATTAGGTGCCCAAAAGTCAATATGTGGATGCATCTTCAGTACCCGTTTATATCTCAAATTCAGGTTCAAAACACCCAAAAATTCGATATTTTGGGGTCCCACAAGCGATCTCTTCATGCCTACTCCGTGTTAGAGTATTTTCAAAATACAGGCCCAAGACATGGTAAAAATCGATATTTTAGGTGCCCAATGTTAATATGTGCATGCATCTTCTGTACCCGTTTATATCTCAAATTCAGGCTCAAAACATCCGAAAATTCTATATTTTGGGGTCCCAGAAGCGATCTATACATGCCTACTGCGTGTTAGAGTATTTTTAAAATATAGGCTCAAAACATGCTGAAAATCAATATTTTAGGTGCCCAAAGTCAATATGTGCATGCATCTTCAGTACCCGTTTATATCTCAAATTCAAGCTCCAAACATCCGAAAATTCGATATTTTGGGGTCCCAGAAGCGATCTGTACATGCCTACTCCATGCTAGAGTAAATTCAAAATAAAGGCTCAAAACATGCTGAAAATCGATATTTTAGGTGCCCAAAGTCAATATGTTCATGCATCTTCTGTATCCGTTTATATCTCAAATTCAGGCTGAAAACACCCGAAAATTCGATATTTTGGAATCCCAGAAGCGATCTGTACATGCTTACTCCGTGTTAAAGTATTTTCAATATACAGGCCCAAAACATGCTGAAAATCGATATTTTAGGTGCCCAAAGTCATTATGTGCATGCATCTTCTGTACCCGTTTATATCTCGAATTCAGGCTACAAACACCCGAAAATTCGATATTTTGGGGTTCCAGAAGCGATCTGTACATGCCTACTCAGTGCTAGAATATTTTCAAAATATAGGCCCAAAACATGCTATAAATCGATATTTTAGGTGCCCAAAGTCGATATCTCAAATTCAGGCCCAAAACACCCGAAAATTCGATATTTTGGGGTCCCAGAAGCGATCTGTACATGCCTACTCCGTGTTAGAGTATTTTTAAAATACAGGTTTAAAACATACTGAAAATCAATATTTTAGGTGCCCAAAAGTCGATATGTGCATGCATCTTCTGTACCCGTTTATATCTCAAATTCAGGCTCCAAACATCCGAAAATTCGATATTTTGGGGTCCCAGAAGCGATATGTACATGCCTACTCAGATACAGGCCCAAAACATTCTGAAAATCGATATCTTAGGTACCCAAAGTCAATATGTGTATGAATCTTCAGCACCCGTTTATATCTCAAATTCAGGCTCAAAACACCCGAAATATCGGTAATTTTGTGTCCAAGAAGCGATCTGTACATGCCTACTCCTAGATAGAATGTTTTCAAGATACAGAAACAAAACATGCTCGAAATCGATATTTTAGGTGCCCAAAAGTCGATATGTGCATGCATCTTCAGTACCCGTTTATATCTCAAATTCAGGCTCAATACACCCAAAAATTCGATATTTTGGGGTCCCAGAAGCGATCTGTCCATGCTAACTCCTTGTTAGAGTATTTTCAAAATACAGGCCCGAAACATACTTATAATCGATCTTTTAGGTGCCCTAAAGTCGATATGTGCATCCATCTTCTGTACCCGTTTATATCTCAAATTCAGGCTCAAAACACCCGAAAATTCAATATTTTGGGGTCCCAGAAGCAATCTGTACATGCCTACTCAGTGCTAGAATATTTTCAAAATATAGGCCCAAAACATGCTAAAAAACGATATTTTAGGTGCCAAAGTCGATACCTCAAATTCAGGCTCAAAACACCCGTAAATTCGGTATTTTTAGGTCCTAGAAGCGATCTGTACATGCCTACTCCTAGTTAGAATGTTTTCAAGACACAGACCCATAACATGCTTAAAATCGATATTTTAGGTGCCCAAAAGTCGATTTGTGGATGCATCTTCAGTACCCGTTTATATCTCAAATTCAGGTTCAAAACACCCAAAAATTCGATATTTTTGGGTCCCACAAGCGATCTCTTCATGCCTACTCCGTGTTAGAGTATTTTCAAAATACAGGCACAAAACATGCTAAAAATCGATATTTTAGGTGCCCAATGTCAATATGTGCATGCATCTTCTGTACCCGTTTATATCTCAAATTCAGGCTCAAAACACCCGAAAATTCTATATTTTGGGGTCCCAGAAGCGATCTGTACATGCCTACTCCGTGTTAGAGTATTTTTAAAATATAGGCTCAAAACATGCTGAAAATCAATATTTTAGGTGCCCAAAGTCAATATGTGCATGCATCTTCAGTACCCGTTTATATCTCAAATTCAGGCTCCAAACATCCGAAAATTCGATATTTTGGGGTCCCAGAAGCGATCTGTACATGCCTACTCCATGCTAGAGTAAATTCAAAATAAAGGCTCAAAACATGCTGAAAATCGATATTTTAGGTGCCCAAAGTCAATATGTTCATGCATCTTCTGTATCCGTTTATATCTCAAATTCAGGCTGAAAACACCCAAAAATTCGATATTTTGGAATCCCAGAAGCGATCTGTACATGCTTACTCCGTGTTAAAGTATTTTCAATATTCAGGCCAAAAACATGCTGAAAATCGATATTTTAGGTGCCCAAAGTCATTATGTGCATGCATCTTCTGTACCCGTTTATATCTCGAAATCAGGCTACAAACACCCGAAAATTCGATATTTTGGGGTTCCAGAAGCGATCTGTACATGCCTACTCAGTGCTAGAATATTTTCAAAATATAGGCCCAAAACATGCTATAAATCGATATTTTAGGTGCCCAAAGTCGATATCTCAAATTCAGGCCCAAAACACCCGAAAATTCGATATTTTGGGGTCCCAGAAGCGATCTGTACATGCCTACTCCGTGTTAGAGTATTTTTAAAATACAGGTTTAAAACATACTGAAAATCAATATTTTAGGTGCCCAAAAGTCGATATGTGCATGCATCTTCTGTACCCGTTTATATCTCGAATTCAGGCTCCAAACACCCGAAAATTCGATATTTTGGGGTTCCAGAAGCGATCTGTACATGCCTACTCAGTGCTAGAATATTTTCAAAATATAGGCCCAAAACATGCTATAAATCGATATTTTAGGTGCCCAAAGTCGATATCTCAAATTCATGCCCAAAACGCTCGAAAACTCGATATTTTGGGGTCCCAGAAGCGATCTGTACATGACTACTCCGTGTTAGAGTATTTTCAAAATACAGGCCCAAAACATACTGAAAATCGATCTTTTAGGTGCCCAAAGGTGGATATGTGCATGCATCTTCTGCACCCGTTTATATCCCAAAATCAACCTCAAAACACCCGAAAATTCGATTTTTTTGGGTCCCAAAAGCGGTCTGTACATGCCTACTCAGTGCTAGAATGTTTTCAAAATATAGGCTCAAAACATGCTTAAAATCGATATTTTAAGTGACCAAAGTCGATATGTGCATGCATCTTCTGTACCCGTTTATTTCTCAAATTCAGGCTAAAAACACACGAAAATTCGATATTTTGGGGTCCCAGAAGCGATATGTACATGCCTACTCAGATACAGGCCCAAAACATTCTGAAAATCGATATTTTAGGTACCCAAAGTCAATATATGTATGAATCTTCAGCACCCGTTTATATCTCAAATTCAGGCTCAAAACACCCGAAATATCGGTAATTTTGTGTCCAAGAAGCGATCTGTACATGCCTACTCCTAGATAGAATGTTTTCAAGATACAGAAACAAAACATGCTCGAAATCGATATTTTAGGTGCCCAAAAGTCGATATGTGCATGCATCTTCAGTACCCGTTTATATCTCAAATTCAGGCTCAATACACCCAAAAATTCGATATTTTGGGGTCCCAGAAGCGATCTGTCCATGCTAACTCCTTGTTAGAGTATTTTCAAAATACAGGCCCGAAACATACTGATAATCGATCTTTTAGGTGCCCTAAAGTCGATATGTGCATCCATCTTCTGTACCCGTTTATATCTCAAATTCAGGCTCAAAACACCCGAAAATTCAATATTTTGGGGTCCCAGAAGCAATCTGTACATGCCTACTCAGTGCTAGAATATTTTCAAAATATAGGCCCAAAACATGCTAAAAAACGATATTTTAGGTGCCAAAGTCGATACCTCAAATTCAGGCTCAAAACACCCGTAAATTCGGTATTTTTAGGTCCTAGAAGCGATCTGTACATGCCTACTCCTAGTTAGAATGTTTTCAAGACACAGACCCAAAACATGCTTAAAATCGATATTTTAGGTGCCCAAAAGTCGATATGTGGATGCATCTTCAGTACCCGTTTATATCTCAAATTCAGGTTCAAAACACCCAAAAATTCGATATTTTTGGGTCCCACAAGCGATCTCTTCATGCCTACTCCGTGTTAGAGTATTTTCAAAATACAGGCACAAAATATGCTAAAAATCGATATTTTAGGTGCCCAATGTCAATATGTGCATGCATCTTCTGTACCCGTTTATATCTCAAATTCAGGCTCAAAACACCCGAAAATTCTATATTTTGGGGTCCCAGAAGCGATCTGTACATGCCTACTCCGTGTTAGAGTATTTTTAAAATATAGGCTCAAAACATGCTGAAAATCAATATTTTAGGTGCCCAAAGTCAATATGTGCATGCATCTTCAGTACCCGTTTATATCTCAAATTCAGGCTCCAAACATCTGAAAATTCGATATTTTGGGGTCCCAGAAGCGATCTGTACATGCCTACTCCATGCTAGAGTAATTTCAAAATACAGGCTCAAAACATGCTGAAAATCGATATTTTAGGTGCCCAAAGTCAATATGTTCATGCATCTTCTGTATCCGTTTATATCTCAAATTCATGCTGAAAACACCCGAAAATTCGATATTTTGGGATCCAAGAAGCGATTTGTACATGCTTACTCCGTGTTAAAGTATTTTCAATATACAGGACCAAAACATGCTAAAAATCGATATTTTAGGTGCCCAAAGTCGATATCTCAAATTCAAGACCATAACACCAGAAAGTTCGATATTTTGGGGTCCCAGAAGCGATATGTACATGCCTACTCTGTGTTAGAGTATTTTCAAATTACAGGCCCAAAACATACTGAAAATCGACCTTTTAGGTGCCCAAAAGTCGATATGTGCATGCATCTTCTGCGCCCGTTTATATCCCAAAATCAACCTCAAATCACCCGAAAATTCGATTTTTTAGGGTCCCAAAAGCGGTCTGTACATGCTTACTCAGTGCTAGAAAGTTTTCAAAATATAGGCTCAAAACATGCTTAAAATCGATATTTTAAGTGTCCAAAGTCGATATGTGCATGCATCTTCTATACCCGTTTATATCTCAAATTCAGGCTCAAAACACCCGAAAATTTGGTATTTTTGGGTCCTAGAATCGATCTGTACATGCCTACTCCTAGTTAGAATGTTTTCAAGATACAGACCCAAAACATGCTCAAAATGGATAATTTAGGTGCCCAAAAGTCGATATGTGCATGAATCTTCAGTACCCGTTTATATCTCAAATTCAGGCTGAAAACACACGAAAATACGATATTTTGGGGTCCCAGAAACGATCTGTACATGCCTTCTCAGAAACAGGCCCAAAACATACTCAAAATCGATTTTTTAGGTGCCCAAAAGTCAATATGTGCATGCATTTTCAGTACCCGTTTATATCTCAAAATCTGGCTCTAGACTCCCGAAAATTTGATATTTTGGGGTACCAGAAGCGATCTGTACATGTGTTAGAGTATTTTCAAAATACAGTCCCAAAACATGCTGAAAATCGATATTTTAAGTGTCCAAAGTCGATATATGCATGCATCTTCTGTACCCGTTTATATCTCAAATTTAGGCTCAAATAACCCGAAAAATCGATATTTTTGGGTCCCAGAAGCGATCTGTACATGCCTACTCCGTGTTAGAGTATTTTCAAAATATAGGCCCAAAACATGATAAAAATCGTCGATATTTTAAGTGTCCAAAGTCAATAATATAATGTGCATGCATCTTCTGTACCTGTTTATATCTCAAATTTAGGCTCAAAACACCCGAAAATTCAATATTTTGGGGTCCCAGAAGCGATCTGTACATGCCTACTCCGTGTTAGAGTATTTTTAAAATACAGGCCCAAAACATGCTAAAAATCGATATTTTATGTGCCCAAAGTCGATATCTCAAATTCAGGCCCAAAACACCCGAAAATTCGATATTTTGGGGTCCCAGAAGCGATCTGTACATGCCTACTCCGTGTTAGAGTATTTTCAAAATATAGGCCCAAAACATGCTGAAAATCGATATTTTAGGTGCCTAAAGTCAATATGTGCATTCATCTTCTGTACCCGTTTATAACTCAAATTCAGGCTCAAAACCCCAAAAAATTCGATATTTTGGGGTACCAGAAGCGATCTGTACATGCCTACTCAGTACTAGAATATTTTCAAAATATAGGCCCAAAACATGCTAAAAATCGATATTTTAGGTGCCCAAAGTCGATATCTCAAATTCAAGACCATAACACCCGAAAATTCGATATTTTGGGGTCCCAGAAGCAATATGTACATGCCTACTCCGTGTTAGAGTATTTTCAAATTACAGGCCCAAAACATACTGAAAATCGATCTTTTAGGTGCCCAAAAGTCGATATGTGCATGCATCTTCTGTACCCGTTTATATCTCAAATTCAGGCTTCAAACAACCGAAAATTCAATATTTTGGGGTCCCAGAAGCGATTTGTACATGCCTAGTCAGATACACGCCCAAAACATGCTAAAAATCGATATTTTAGGTGCCCAAAGTCAATATGTGTATATATCTTCTGCACCCGTTTATATCCCAAATTCAACCTCAAAACACCCGAAAATTCGATATTTTTGGGTCCCAGAAGCGGTCTGTACATGCCTACTCAGTGCTAGAATGTTTTCAAAATATAGGCTCAAAACATGCTAAAAATCGATATTTTAAGTGTCCAAAGTAGAAAATATATTGTGCATGCATCTTCTGTACCTGTTTATATCTTAAATTCAGGCTCAAAACACCCGAAAATTCAATATTTTGGGGTCCCAGAAGCGATCTGTACATGCCTACTCCGTGTTAGAGTATTTTCAAAATACAGGCCCAAAACATGCTAAAAATCTATATTTTATGTGCCTAAAGTCAATATGGGTATTATTCTTCTGCACCCGTTTATATCCCAAATTCAACCTCAAAACACCCGAGAATTCGATATTTTTGGGTCCCAGAAGTGATCTGTACATGTGTTAGAGTATTTTTTTTAAAATACAGGCCCAAAACATACTGAAAATCGATCTTTTAGGTGCCCAAAAGTCGATATGTGAATGCATCTTCAGTACCCGTTTATATATCGAATTCAGGCTCAAAACACCCAAAAATTCGATATTTTGGGGTCCCAGAAGCGCTCTGTACATGTGTTAGAGTATTTTCAAAATACAGGCCCAAAACATGCTGAAAATCGATATTGTAGTTGCCAAAAGTCAATATGTGTATGCATCTTCTGCACCCGTTTATTTCCTAAATTCAACCTCAAAATAACCGAAAATTCGATATTTTTGGGTCCCAGATGCGGTCTGTACATGCCTACTCAATACTTGAATGTTTTCAAAATATAGGTTTAAAACATGCTAAAAATCGAAATTTTAAGTGTCCGAAGTCGATATATGCATGCATCTTCTGTAACCGTTTATATCTCAAATTCTGGCTCAAAACACCAGAAAATTCGGTATTTTTGGGTCCTAGAAGCAATCTGTACATGCTTACTCCGTGCTAGAGTATTTTCAAAATACAGGCCCAAAACATGCTGAAAATCGATATTTTAGGTGCCCAAAGTCAATATGTGCATGCATCTTCTGTACCCGTTTATATCTCAAAGTCACTCTCGAAACACCCGAAAATTCGATATTTTGGGTTCCCAGAAGCGATCTGTACATGCCTACTCAGGGCAAGAATATTTTCAAAATATAGGCACAATACATGCTAAAAATCGATATTTTAAGTGCCCAAAGTCGATATCTCAAATTCAGCCCCAAAACACCCGAAAATTCAATATTTTGGGGTCCCAGAAGCGATCTGTACATGCCTACTCCGTGTTAGAGTATTTTCAAAATACTGGCCCAAAGCATACTGAAAATCGATATTTTAGGTGCCCAAAAGTCGATATGTGCATGCAGCTTCTATACCCTTTTATTTATAAAAATTCAGGCTCCAAACACCCGAAAATTCGATATTTTGGGGTCCCAGAAGCGATCTGTACATGCCTACTCAGATACAGGCCCAAAACAAGCTGAAAATCGATATTTTAGGTGCCCATAGTCAATATGTGTATGCATCTTCTGCACCCGTAAATTTCCAAATTCAACCTTAAAACACCCGAAAATTCGATATTTTGGGGTCCCAGAAGTGACCTGTACATGCCTACTCTTAGTTAGAATGTTTTCAAGATACAAACCTAAAACATGCTCAAAATCGATATTTTAGATGCCCAAAAGTCGATATGTGCATGCATCTTCAGTACCCGTTTATATCTTAAATTCAGGCTCAAAACGCCCGAAAATCCAATATTTTGGGGTCCCAGAAGCAATCTGTACATGTCTACTCTGTGTTAGAGTATTTTCAAAATACAGCCCAAAACATGCTGAAAATCGATACTATAGGTTCCCAAAGTCAATATGTGCATTCGTCTTCTGTACCCGTTTATATCTCAAATTCAGGCTCAAAACACACGAAAATTCGATATTTTGGGGTCCCACAAGCGATCTGTACATGCCTACTACGTGTTAGAGTATTTTCAAAATACAGGCCCAAAACATGCTAAAAAACCGATATTTTAGGTGCACAAAGTCAATATGTGCATGCATCTTCTGTACCCGTTTATATCTCAAATTCAGGCTCAAAACACCCGAAAATTCGATATTTTGGGGTCCCAGAAGCGATCTGTACATGATAACTCCGTGTTGTAGTATTTTCAAAATACAGGCCCAAAAAATGCTGAAAATCGATATTTTAGCTGCCCAAAGTCAATATGTGCATGCATCTTCTGTACCCGTTTATATCTCAAATTCAGGCTCAAAACTCCCGAAAATTCGATATTTTGGGGTCCCAAAAGCAATCTGTACATGCCTTCTCAGTGCTAGAATGTTTTCAAAATATAGGCCCAAAATATACTAATAATCGATATTTTAGGTGCCCAAAGTCGATATCTCAAATTTGGGCTCCAAACAGCAGAAAATTCGATATTTTGGGGACCCAGAAGCGATCTGTACATGCCTACTCAGATGCAGGCTCAAAACATGCTGAAAATCGATATTTTAGGTGCCCAAAGTCAATATGTGTATGCATCTATTGCACCCGTTTATATCCCAAATTCAACCTCAAAACACCCGAAAAATCTATATTTTTGGGTCCCAGAAGCGATCTCTTCATGCCTACTCAGTGCTAAAATGTTTTCAAAATATAGGCTCAAAACATGCTAAAAATCGATATTTTAAGTGTCAAAAGTCGATATGTGCATGCATCTTCTGTACCCGTTTATATCTCAAATTCAGGCTCAAAACACCCAAAAATTCGGTATTTTTGGGTCCTAGAAGCGATCTGTACATGCCTACTCCTAGTTAGAATGTTTTCAAGATACAGACCTAAAACATGCTCAAAATCGATATTTTAGTTGCCCAAAAGTCGATATGACAATGCTTCTTCAGTACCCGATTATATCTCAAATTCAGGATCAAAACACCCGAAAATTCGATATTTTGGGGTCCCAGAAGCGATCTGTACATGCCTACTCCGTGTTAGAGTAATATCAAAATACAGGCCCAAAACATACTGAAAATCGATCCTTTAGGTGTCCATAAGTCGATATGTGCATGCATCTTCTGTACCCGTTTATATCTCAAATTCAGTCTCCAAACACCCGAAAATTCGATATTTTGAGGTCCCAGAAGCGCTCTGTACATGCCTACTCAGATACAGGTCCAAAACATGCTGAAAATCGATATTTTAAGTGCCCAAATTCAATACGTGTATGCATCTTCGGCACCCGTATATATCCCAAAATCAACCTCAAAACACCCGATAATTCGATATTTTTGGGTCCCAGAAGCGATCTGGACATGCCTACTCAATGCTAGAATGTTTTCAAAATAAAGGCTCAAAACATGCTAAAAATCGATATTTTAGGTGCCCAAAAGTCGATATGTGCATGCATCTTCAGTACCCGTTTATATCTCAAATTCAGTCTTAAAACACATGAAAATTCGATATTTTGGGGTCCCAGAAGCGATCTGTCCATGCTAACTCCTTGTTAGAGTATTTTCAAAATACAGGCCCAAAACATACTGAAAATTGATCTTTTAGGTGCCCTAAAGTCGATATGTGCATGCATCTTCTGTACCCGTTTATATCTCAAATTCAGGCTCCAAACACCCGAAAATTCGATATTTTGTGGTCCTAGAAGCGATCTGTACATGCCTACTCAGGGCTAGAATATTTTCAAAATATAGGCACAATACATGCTAAAAATCGATATTTTAGGTACCCAAAGTCGATATCTCAAATTCAGCCCCAAAACACCCGAAAATTCGATATTTTGGGGTCCCAGAAGCGATCTGTACATTCCTACTCCGTGTTAGAGTATTTTCGAAATACTGGCCCAAAGCATACTGAAAATCGATACTATAGGTTCCCAAAGTCAATATGTGCATTCGTCTTCTGTACCCGTTTATATCTCAAATTCAGGCTCAAAACACACGAAAATTCGATATTTTGGGGTCCCACAAGCGATCTGTACATGCCTACTCCGTGTTAGAGTATTTTCAAAATACAGGCCCAAAACATGCTAAAAAACCGATATTTTAGGTGCCCAAAGTCAATATGTGCATGCATCTTCTGTACCCGTTTATATCTCAAATTCAGGCTCAAAACACCCGAAAATTCGATATTTTGGGGTCCCAGAAGCGATCTGTACATGATAACTCCGTGTTGGAGTATTTCCAAAATACAGGCCCAAAAAATGCTGAAAATCGATATTTTAGCTGCCCAAAGTCAATATGTGCATGCATCTTCTGTACCCGTTTATATCTCAAATTCAGGCTCAAAACTCCCGAAAATTCGATATTTTGGGGTCCCAAAAGCAATCTGTACATGCCTTCTCAGTGCTAGAATGTTTTCAAAATATAGGCCCAAAATATACTAATAATCGATATTTTAGGTGCCCAAAGTCGATATCTCAAATTTGGGCTCCAAACACCAGAAAATTCGATATTTTGGGGACCCAGAAGCGATCTGTACATGCCTACTCAGATGCAGGCTCAAAACATGCTGAAAATCGATATTTTAGGTGCCCAAAGTCAATATGTGTATGCATCTATTGCACCCGTTTATATCCCAAATTCAACCTCAAAACACCCGAAAAATCTATATTTTTGGGTCCCAGAAGCGATCTGTACATGCCTACTCAGTGCTAAAATGTTTTCAAAATATAGGCTCAAAACATGCTAAAAATCGATATTTTAAGTGTCAGAAGTCGATATGTGCATGCATCTTCTGTACCCGTTTATATCTCAAATTCAGGCTCAGAATACCCAAAAATTCGGTATTTTTGGGTCCTAGAAGCGATCTGTACATGCCTACTCCTAGTTAGAATGTTTACAAGATACAGACCTAAAACATGCTCAAAATCGATATTTTAGTTGCCCAAAAGTCGATATGACAATGCTTCTTCAGTACCCGATTATATCTCAAATTCAGGATCAAAACACCCGAAAATTCGATATTTTGGGGTCCCAGAAGCGATCTGTACATGCCTACTCCGTGTTAGAGTAATATCAAAATACAGGCCCAAAACATACTGAAAATCGATCCTTTAGGTGTCCAAAAGTCGATATGTGCATGCATCTTCTGTACCCGTTTATATCTCAAATTCAGTCTCCAAACACCCGAAAATTCGATATTTTGAGGTCCCAGAAGCGCTCTGTACATGCCTACTCAGATACAGGTCCAAAACATGCTGAAAATCGATATTTTAAGTGCCCAAATTCAATACGTGTATGCATCTTCGGCACCCGTATATATCCCAAAATCAACCTCAAAACACCTGATAATTCGATATTTTTGGGTCCCAGAAGCGATCTGTACATGCCTACTCAGTGCTAGAATGTTTTCAAAATATAGGCTCAAAACATGCTAAAAATCGATATTTTAGGTGCCCAAAAGTCGATATGTGCATGCATCTTCAGTACCCGTTTATATCTCAAATTCAGTCTTAAAACACATGAAAATTCGATATTTTGTGGTCCCAGAAGCGATCTGTACATGCCTACTCAGGGCTAGAATATTTTCAAAATATAGGCACAATACATGCTAAAAATCGATATTTTAGGTACCCAAAGTCGATATCTCAAATTCAGCCCCAAAACACCCGAAAATTCGATATTTTGGGGTCCCAGAAGCGATCTGTACATTCCTACTCCGTGTTAGAGTATTTTCAAAATACTGGCCCAAAGCATACTGAAAATCGATATTTTAGGTGCCCAAAATTCGATATGTGCATGCAGCTTCTGTACCCGTTTATATCTCAAATTCAGGCTCAAAACACACGAAAATTCGATATTTTGGGGTCCCACAAGCGATCTGTACATGCCTACTCAGATACAGGCCCATAACAAGCTGAAAATCGATATTTTAGGTGCCTAAAGTCAATATGTGTTTGCATCGTCTGCACCCGTTTATTTTCCAAATTCAACCTCAAAACACCCGAAAATTCGATATTTTTGGGTCCCAAAAGTGACCTGTACATCCCTACTCAGTGCTAGAATGTTTTCAAAATATAGGCTCAAAACATGCTAAAAATCGATATTTTAAGTGTCCAAAGTCGATATGTTCATGCATCTTCCGTACCCGTTTATATCTCAAATTCAGGCTGAAAACACCCGAAAATTCGATATTTTTCGGTCCTAGAAGCAATCTGTATATGCCTACTCCTAGTTAGAATGTTTTCAAGATACTGACCCAAAACATGCTCAAAATCGATATTTTAGATGCAGAAAAGTCGATATGTGCATGCATCTTCAGTACCCGTTTATATCTTAAATTCAGGCTCAAAACGCCCGAAAATTCGATATTTTGTGGTCCCAGAAACGATCTGTACATGTGTACTCTGTGTTAGAGTATTTTCAAAATACAGCCCAAAACATGCTGAAAATCGATATTTTAGGTTTCCAAAGTGAATATGTGCATTTTTCTTCTGTACCCGTTTATATCTCAAATTCAGGCCCAAAACACCCGAAAATTCGATATTTTGGGGTCCCAGAAGCGATCTGTACATGCCTACTCAGACACAGGCCCAAAACATGCTGAAAATCGATATTGTAGGTGCCCAAAGTCAATATGTGTATGCATCTTCTGCACCCGTTTATATCCCAAATTTAACCTCAAAACACCCTTAAAAATCTATATTTTTGGGTCCCAGAAGCGATCTGTACATGTCTACTCCGTGTTAGAGTATTTTCAAAATACAGGCCCAAAACATGCTGAAAATCGATATTTTAGGTCCCCAATGTCAATATATGAATGCATCTTCTGTACCCGTTTATATCTCAAATTCAGGCTCAAAACACACGAAAATTCGATATTTTGGGGTCCCACAAGCGATCTGTACATGCCTAGTCCGTGTTAGAGTATTTTCAAAATACAGGCCCAAAACATGCAAAAAAACCGATATTTTAGGTGCCCAAAGTCAATATGTGCATGCATCTTCTGTACCCGTTTATATCTCAAATTCAGGCTCAAAACACCCGAAAATTCGATATTTTGGGGTCCCAGAAGCGATCTATACATACCAACTCCGTGTTAGAGTATTTTCAAAATACAGGCCCAAAACATGCTGAAAATCGATATTTTAGGTGCCCAAAGTCAATATGTGTATGCATCTTCTGCATCCGTTTATATCCCAAATTCAACCTCAAAACACCCGAAAAATCTATATGTTTAGGTCCCAGAAGCGATCTGTACATGCCTACTCAGTGCTAAAATGTTTTCAAAATATAGGCTCAAAACATGCTAAAAATCGATATTTTAAGTGTCAAAAGTCGATATGTGCATGCATCTTCTGTACCCGTTGATATCTCAAATTCAGGCTCAAAACACCCAAAAATTCGGTATTTTTGGGTCCTAGAAGCGATCTGTACATGCCTACTCCTAGTTAGAATGTTTTCAAGATACAGACCTAAAACATGCTCAAAATCGATATTTTAGTTGCCCAAAAGTCGATATGACAATGCTTCTTCAGTACCCGATTATATCTCAAATTCAGGATCAAAACACCCGAAAATTCGATATTTTGGGGTCCCAGAAGCGATCTGTACATGCCTACTCCGTGTTAGAGTAATATCAAAATACAGGCCCAAAACATACTGAAAATCGATCCTTTAGGTGTCCATAAGTCGATATGTGCATGCATCTTCTGTACCCGTTTATATCTCAAATTCAGTCTCCAAACACCCGAAAATTCGATATTTTGAGGTCCCAGAAGCGCTCTGTACATGCCTACTCAGATACAGGTCCAAAACATGCTGAAAATCGATATTTTAAGTGCCCAAATTCAATACGTGTATGCATCTTCGGCACCCGTATATATCCCAAAATCAACCTCAAAACACCTGATAATTCGATATTTTTGGGTCCCAGAAGCGATCTGTACATGCCTACTCAGTGCTAGAATGTTTTCAAAATATAGGCTCAAAACATGCTAAAAATCGATATTTTAGGTGCCCAAAAGTCGATATGTGCATGCATCTTCAGTACCCGTTTATATCTCAAATTCAGTCTTAAAACACATGAAAATTCGATATTTTGTGGTCCCAGAAGCGATCTGTACTTGCCTACTCAGGGCTAGAATATTTTCAAAATAAAGGCACAATACATGCTAAAAATCGATATTTTAGGTACCCAAAGTCGATATCTCAAATTCAGCCCCAAAACACCCGAAAATTCGATATTTTGGGGTCCCAGAAGCGATCTGTACATTCCTACTCCGTGTTAGAGTATTTTCAAAATACTGGCCCAAAGCATACTGAAAATCGATATTTTAGGTGCCCAAAATTCGATATGTGCATGCAGCTTCTGTACCCGTTTATATCTCAAATTCAGGCTCAAAACACACGAAAATTCGATATTTTGGGGTCCCACAAGCGATCTGTACATGCCTACTCAGATACAGGCCCATAACAAGCTGAAAATCGATATTTTAGGTGCCTAAAGTCAATATGTGTTTGCATCGTCTGCACCCGTTTATTTTCCAAATTCAACCTCAAAACACCCGAAAATTCGATATTTTTGGGTCCCAAAAGTGACCTGTACATGCATACTCAGTGCTAGAATGTTTTCAAAATATAGGCTCAAAACATGCTAAAAATCGATATTTTAAGTGTCCAAAGTCGATATGTTCATGCATCTTCCGTACCCGTTTATATCTCAAATTCAGGCTGAAAACACCCGAAAATTCGATATTTTTCGGTCCTAGAAGCAATCTGTATATGCCTACTCCTAGTTAGAATGTTTTCAAGATACAGACCCAAAACATGCTCAAAATCGATATTTTAGATGCCCAAAAGTCGATATGTGCATGCATCTTCAGTACCCGTTTATATCTTAAATTCAGGCTCAAAACGCCCGAAAAATCGATATTTTGTGGTCCCAGAAACGATCTGTACATGTGTACTCTGTGTTAGAGTATTTTCAAAATACAGCCCAAAACATGCTGAAAATCGATATTTTAGGTTCCCAAAGTGAATATGTGCATTTTTCTTCTGTACCCGTTTATATCTCAAATTCAGGCCCAAAACACCCGAAAATTCGATATTTTGGGGTCCCAGAAGCGATCTGTACATGCCTACTCAGACACAGGCCCAAAACATGCTGAAAATCGATATTGTAGGTGCCCAAAGTCAATGCATCTTCTGCACCCGTTTATATCCCAAATTTAACCTCAAAACACCCTTAAAAATCTATATTTTTGGGTCCCAGAAGCGATCTGTACATGCCTACTCCGTGTTAAAGTATTTTCAAAATACAGGCCCAAAACATGCTGAAAATCGATATTTTAGGTCCCCAAAGTCAATATATGAATGCATCTTCTGTACCCGTTTATATCTCAAATTCAGGCTCAAAACACACGAAAATTCGATATTTTGGGGTCCCACAAGCGATCTGTACATGCCTACTCCGTGTTAGAGTATTTTCAAAATACAGGCCCAAAACATGCTAAAAAACCGATATTTTAGGTGCCCAAAGTCAATATGTGCATGCATCTTCTGTACCCGTTTATATCTCAAATTCAGGCTCAAAACACCCTAAAATTCGATATTTTGGGGTCCCAGAAGCGATCTATACATACCAACTCCGTGTTAGAGTATTTTCAAAATACAGGCCCAAAACATGCTGAAAATCGATATTTTAGGTGCCCAAAGTCAATATGTGTATGCATCTTCTGCACCCGTTTATATCCCAAATTCAACCTCAAAACACCCGAAAAATCTATATGTTTGGGTCCCAGAAGCGATCTGTACATGCCTACTCAGTGCTAAAATGTTTTCAAAATATAGGCTCAAAACATGCTAAAAATCGATATTTTAAGTGTCAAAAGTCGATAAGTGCATGCATCTTCTGTACCCGTTGATATCTCAAATTCAGGCTCAAAACACCCAAAAATTCGGTATTTTTGGGTCCTAGAAGCAATTTGTACATGCCTACTCCTAGTTAGAATGTTTTCAAGATACAGACCTAAAACATGCTCAAAATCGATTTTTTAGATGCCCAAAAGTCGATATGACCATGCATCTTTAGTACCCGTTTATATCTCAAATTCAGGCTCAAAACACACGAAAATTCGATATTTTGGGGTCCCACAAGCGATCTGTACATGCCTACTCCGTGTTTGAGTATTTTCAAAATACAGGCCCAAAACATGCTAAAAAACCGATATTTTAGGTGCCCAAAGTCAATATGTGCATGCATCTTCTGTACCCGTTTATATCTCAAATTCAGGCTCAAAACACCCGATAATTCGATATTTTTGGGTCCCAGAAGCGATCTGTACATGCCAACTCAGTGCTAGAATGTTTTGAAAATATAGGCTCAAAACATGCTAAAAATCGATATTTTAGGTGCCCAAAAGTCGATATGTGCATGCATCTTCAGTACCCGTTTATATCTCAAATTCAGGCTCAAAACACCTGAAAATTCGATATTTTGGGGTTCCAGAAACGATCTGTCCATGCTAACTCCTTGTTAGAGTATTTTCAAAATACAGGCCCAAAACATACTGAAAATCGATCTTTTAGGTGCCCTAAAGTCGATATGTGCATGCAGCTTCTGTACCCGTTTATATCTCAAATTCAGGCTCAAAACGCCCGAAAATTCGATATTTTGTGGTCCCAGAAACGATCTGTACATGTGTACTCTGTGTTAGAGTATTTTCAAAATACAGCCCAAAACATGCTGAAAATCGATATTTTAGGTTCCCAAAGTGAATATGTGCATTTTTCTTCTGTACCCGTTTATATCTCAAATTCAGGCCCAAAACACCCGAAAATTCGATATTTTGGGGTCCCAGAAGCGATCTGTACATGCCTACTCAGACACAGGCCCAAAACATGCTGAAAATCGATATTGTAGGTGCCCAAAGTCAATATGTGTATTCATCTTCTGCACCCGTTTATATCCCAAATTTAACCTCAAAACACCCTTAAAAATCTATATTTTTGGGTCCCAGAAGCGATCTGTACATGCCTACACCGTGTTAGAGTATTTTCAAAATACAGGCCCAAAACATGCTGAAAATCGATATTTTAGGTCCCCAAAGTCAATATATGAATGCATCTTCTGTACCCGTTTATATCTCAAATTATGGCTCAAAACACACGAAAATTCGATATTTTGGGGTCCCACAAGCGATCTGTACATGCCTACTCCGTGTTAGAGTATTTTCAAAATACAGGCTCAAAACATGCTAAAAAACCGATATTTTAGGTGCCCAAAGTCAATATGTGCATGCATCTTCTGTACCCGTTTATATCTCAAATTCAGGCTCAAAACACCCGAAAATTCGATATTTTGGGGTCCCAGAAGCGATCTATACATACCAACTCCGTGTTAGAGTAATTTCAAAATACAGGCCCAAAACATGCTGAAAATCGATATTTTAGGTGCCCAAAGTCAATATGTGTATGCATCTTCTGCACCCGTTTATATCCCAAATTCAACCTCAAAACACCCGAAAAATCTATATGTTTGGGTCCCAGAAGCGATCTGTACATGCCTACTCAGTGCTAAAATGTTTTCAAAATATAGGCTCAAAACATGCTAAAAATCGATATTTTAAGTGTCAAAAGTCGATATGTGCATGCATCTTCTGTACCCGTTGATATCTCAAATTCAGGCTCAAAACACCCAAAAATTCGGTATTTTTGGGTCATAGAAGCAATTTGTACATGCCTACTCCTAGTTAGAATGTTTTCAAGATACAGACCTAAAACATGCTCAAAATCGATATTTTAGATGCCCAAAAGTCGATATGACCATGCATCTTCAGTACCCGTTTATATCTCAAATTCAGGCTCAAAACACACGAAAATTCGATATTTTGGGGTCCCACAAGCGATCTGTACATGCCTACTCCGTGTTTGAGTATTTTCAAAATACAGGCCCAAAACATGCTAAAAAACCGATATTTTAGGTGCCTAAAGTCAATATATGCATGCATCTTCTGTACCCGTTTATATCTCAAATTCAGGCTCAAAACACCCGATAATTCGATATTTTTGGGTCCCAGAAGCGATCTGTACATGCCTACTCAGTGCTAGAATGTTTTGAAAATATAGGCTCAAAACATGCTAAAAATCGATATTTTAGGTGCCCAAAAGTCGATATGTGCATGCATCTTCAGTACCCGTTTATATCTCAAATTCAGGCTCAAAACACCTGAAAATTCGATATTTTGGGGTCCCAGAAACGATCTGTCCATGCTAACTCCTTGTTAGAGTATTTTATAAATACAGGCCCAAAACATACTGAAAATCGATCTTTTAGGTGCCCTAAAGTCGATATGTGCATTCATCTTCTGTACCCGTTTATATCTCAAATTCATGCTCCAAACACCCGAAAATTCAATATTTTGGGGTCCCAGAAGCGATCTGTACATGCCTACTCAGGGCTAGAATATTTTCAAAATATAGGCACAATACATGCTAAAAATCGATATATTAGGTGCCCAAAGTTGATATCTCAAATTCAGCCCCAAAACACCCGAAAATTCGATATTTTTGGGTCCTAGAAGCGATCAGTACATTCCTAATCCGTGTTAGAGTATTTTCAAAATACTGGCCCAAAGCATACTGAAAATCGATATTTTAGGTGCCCAAAAGTCGATATGTGCATGCAGCTTCTGTACCCGTTTATATCTCAAATTCAGGCTCCAAACACCCGAAAATTCTATATTTTGGGGTCCCAGAAGCGATATGTACATGCCTACTCAGATACAGGCCCAAAACAAGCTGAAAATCGATATTTTAGGTGCCCAAAGTCAATATGTGTATGCATCTTCTGCACCCGTATATTTTCCAAATTCAACCTCAAAACACCCGAAAATTCGATATTTTTGGGTCCCAAAAGTGACCTGTACATGACTACTCAGTGCTAGAATGTTTTCAAAATATAGGATCAAAACATGCTAAAAATCGATATTTTAAGTGTCCATAGTCGATATGACCATGCATCTTCTGTACCCGTTTATATCTCAAATTCAGGCTCAAAACACCCGAAAATTCGGTATTTTTCGGTCCTACAAGCCATCTGTACATGCCCACTCCTAGTTAGAATGTTTTCAAGATACAGACCCAAAACATGCTCAAAATCGATATTTTAGATGCCCAAAAGTCGATATGTGCATGCATCTTCAGTACCCGTTTATATCTTAAATTCAGGCTCATAACGCTCTAAAATTCGATATTTTGGGATCCAAAAGCGATCTGTACATGCCTAATCCGTGTTAGAGTATTTTCAGAATACAGGCCCAAAACATGCTAAAAGAACCTATATTTTAGGTGCCCAAAGTCAATATGTGCATGCATCTTCTGCAGCCGTTTATATCTCAAATTCAGGCTCAAAACACAAGAAAATTCGATATTTTAGGGTCCCAGAAGCGATCTGTACATGCCAACTCCGTGTTAAAGTATTTTCAAAATACAGGCCCAAAACATTCTGAAAATTGATATTTTAGGTGCCCAAAGTCAATATGTGCATGCAACTTCTGTACCCGTTTATATCTCAAATTCAGGCTCAAAACACACGAAAATTCGATATTTTGGGGTCCCACAAGCGATCTGTACATGCCTACTCCGTGTTAGAGTATTTTCAAAATACAGGCCCAAAACATGCTGAAAATCGATATTTTAGGTGCCCAAAGTCAATATGTGCATGCATCTTCTGTACCCGTTTATATCTCAAATTCAGGCTCAAAACACCCGAAAATTCGATATTTTGGGGTCCCAGAAGCGATCTGTACATGCCAATTCTGTGTTAGAGTATTTTCAATATACAGGCCCAAAACATGCTGAAAATCGATATTTTAGGTGCCCAAAGTCAATATGTGCATGCATCTTCTGTACCCGTTTATATCTCAAATTCAGGCTCAAAACACCCGAAAATTCGATATTTTGGGGTCCCAAAAGCGACGTGTACATGCCTTCTCAGTGCTAGAATTTTTTCAAAATATAGGCCCAAAACATGCTAATAATCGATATTTTAGGTGCCCAAAGTCGATATCTCAAATTCGGGCTCCAAACACCCGAAAATTCTATATTTTGGGGTCCCAGAAGCGATCTGTACATGCCTACTCAGATACAGGCCCAAAACATGCTGAAAATCGATCTTTTAGGTGCCCTAAAGTCGATATGTGCATGCATCTTCTATACCCGTTTATATCTCAAATTCAGGCTCCAAACACCCTAAAATTTGATATTTTTGGGTCCCAGAAGCGATCTGTACATGCCTACTCCGTGTTAGAGTATTTTTAAAATACAGGCACAAAACATGCTGAAAATCGATATTATAGGTTCACAAAGTCAATATGTGCATTAGTCTTCTGTACCCGTTTATATATCAAATTCAGGCTCAAAACACACGAAAATTTGATATTTTGGCGTCCTAGAAGCGATCTGTACATGCCTACTCAGTGCTAGAATATTTTCACAATATAGGCCCAAAACATGCAACAAATCGATATTTTAGGTGCCCAAAGTCGATATCTCAAATTCAGGCACAAAACACCCGGAAATTCGATATTTTGGGGTTCCAGAAGCGATCTGTACATGCCTACTCCGTGTTAGAGTATTTTCATAATACAGGCCCGAAACATACTGAAAATCGATATTTTAGGTGTCCAAAAGTCGATATGTGCATGCATCTTCTGTACCCGTTTATATCTCAAATTCAGGCTCCAAACACCCGAAAATTCGATATTTTGGGGTCCCAGAAGCGATCTGTACATGCCTACTCAGATACAGGCCCAAAACATGCTGAAAATCGATATTTTAGGTGCCCAAAGTCAATACGTGTATGCATCTTCTGCACCCATTTATATCCCAAATT
Organism: Petrolisthes cinctipes; assembly: GCA_033782935.1. Taxonomy (NCBI): domain Eukaryota; kingdom Metazoa; phylum Arthropoda; class Malacostraca; order Decapoda; family Porcellanidae; genus Petrolisthes; species Petrolisthes cinctipes. The sequence goes on from JAWQEG010000230.1 coordinate 1,997,059, forward strand.
CAACCTCAAAACACCAGAAAAATCGACATTTTGGGGTCCCAGAAGCGATCTGTACAGGCCTAGTCCGTGTTAGACTATTTTCAGAGTACAGGCCCAAAACATGCTAGAATATTTTCAAAATATAGGCCCAAAACATGCTAAAAATCAATATATTAGGTGCCCAAAAGTCGATATGTGCATACATCTTCAGTACCCGTTTATATCTCAAATTCAGGCTCAAAACACCTGAAAATTCGATATTTTGGAGTCCCAGTAGCGATCTGTCCATGATAACTCCTTGTTAGAGTATTTTCAAAATACAGGCCCAAAACATACTGAAAATCGATCTTTTAGGTGCCCTAAACTCGATATGTGCATGCATCTTCTGTACCCGTTTATATCTCAAATTCAGGCTCCAAACACCCTAAAATTTGATATTTTTGGGTCCCAGAAGCGATCTGTACATGCCTACTCCGTGTTAGAGTATTTTCAAAATACAGGGCCAAAACATGCTGAAAATCGATATTATAGGTTCCCAAAGTCAATATGTGCATTAGTCTTCTGTACCCGTTTATATCTCAAATTCAGGCTCAAAACAAACGAAAATTTGATATTTTGGCGTCCCAGAAGCGATCTGTACATGCTTACTCAGATACAGGCCCAAAATATGCTGAAAATCGATATTTTAGGTGCCCAAAGTCAGTATGTGTATGCATCTTCTGCACCCATTTATATCCCAAATTCAACCTCAAATCCCCCGAAAAATCTATATTTTTGGGTGTCAGAAGCGATTTGTACATGCCTACTCAGTGCTAGAATGTTTTCAAAATATTGGCTCATAACATGCTAAAAATCGATATTTTAAGTGTCCAAAGTCGATATGTGCATGCATCTTCTGTACCCGTTTATATCTCAAGTTCAGGCTCAAAACACCCGAAAATTCGGTATATATGGGTCCTAGAAGCGATCTGTACATACCTACTCCTAGTTAGAATGTTTTAAAGATACAGATCCAAAACATGCTCAAAATAGATATTTTTGATGCCCAAATGTCGATATGTGCATGCATCTTCAGTACCCGTTTATATCTCAAATTCAGGCTCAAAACACACAAAAATTCGATATTTTGGGGTCCCAGAAGCGATCTGTACATGCCTACTCAGTGCTAGAATATTTTCAAAATATAGGCCCAAAACATGCTAAAAATCAATATATTAGGTGCCCAAAGTCAATATCTCAAATTCAGGCACAAAACACCCGAAAAATCGATATTTTGGGGTTCCAAAAGTGATCTGTACATGCCTACTCAGTGCTAGAATGTTTTCAAAATATAGGCTCAAAACATGCTGAAAATCGATATTATAGGTGCCCAAAGTCAATATGTGCATTCATCTTCTGTACCCGTTTATATCTCTAATTCAGGCTCAAAACACACAAAAATTCAATATTTTGGGGTCCCAGAAGCGATCTGTACATGCCTACTCAGTGCTAGAATATTTTCAAAATATAGGCCCAAAACATGCTAAAAATCAATATATTAGGTGCCCAAAGACAATATCTTAAATTCAGGCACAAAACACCCGAAACATCGATATTTTGGGGTCCCAGAAGCGATCTGTACATGCCTACTCCGTGTTAGAGTATTATCAAAATACAGGCCCAAAACATACTGAAAATCGATCTTTTACGTGTTCAAAAGTCGATATGTGCATGCATCTTCTGTACCCGTATATATTTCAAATTCAGTCTCCAAACACCCGAAAATTCAATATTTTGGGGTTCCAGAAGCGATCTGTACATGACTACTCAGATACAGGCCCAAAACATGCTGAAAATCTATATTATAGGTTCCCAAAGTCAATATGTGCATTCGTCTTCTGTACCCGTTTATATCTCAAATTCAGGCTCAAAACACCCGAAAAAATCGATATTTTGGGGTTCCAGAAGCGATCTGTACATGCCTACTCCGTGTTAGAGTATTTTCATAATACAGGCCCAAAACATACTGAAAATCGATATTTTAGGTGTCCAAAAGTCAATATGTGCATGCAACTTCAGTACCCGTTTATATCTCAAATTCAGGCTCAAAACACCCGAAAATTCGATATTTTGGGGTCCCAAAAGCGATGTGTACATGCCTTCTCAGTGCTAGAATGTTTTCAAAATATAGGCCAAAAACATGCTAATAATCGATATTTTAGGTGCCCAAAGTCGATATCTCAAATTCGTGCTCCAAACACCCGAAAATTCGATATTTTGGGGTCCCAGAAGCGATCTGTACATGCCTACTCAGATACAAGCCCAAAACATGCTGAAAATCGATATTTTAGGTGCCCAAAGTCAATATGTGTATGCATCTACTGCACCCGTTTATATCCCAAATTCAACCTCAAACCACCCGAAAAATCTATATTTTTGGGTCCCAGAAGCGATCTGTACATGCCTACTCAGTGCTAAAATGTTTTCAAAATATAGGCGCAAAACATGCTAAAAATCGATATTTTAAGTGTCAAAAGTCGATATGTGCATGCATCTTCTGTACCCGTTTATATCTCAAATTCAGGCTCAAAACACCCGAAAATTTGGTATATATGGGTCCTAGAAGCGATCTGTACCTGCCTACTCCTAGTTAGAATGTTTTCAAGATACAGACCCAAAACATGCTCAAAATCGATATTTTTGATGCCCAAATGTCGATAAGTGCATGCATCTTCAGTACCTGTTTATATCTCATATTCAGGCTCAAAACACCCGAAAATTCGATATTTTGGGGTCCCAAAAGCGATGTGTACATGCCTTCTCAGTGCTAGAATGTTTTCAAAATATAGGCCAAAAACATGCTAATAATCGATATTTTAGGTGCCCAAAGTCGATATCTCAAATTCGGGCTCCAAACACCCGAAAATTCGATATTTTGGGGTCCCAGAAGCGATCTGTACATGCCTACTCAGATACAGGCCCAAAACATGCTGAAAATCGATATTTTAGGTGCCCAAAGTCAATATGTGTATGCATCTTCTGCACCCATTTATATCCCAAATTCAACCTCAAAACACCCGAAAAAATCTATATTTTTGGGTCCCAGAAGCGATCTGTACATGCCTACTCAGTGCTAGAATGTTTTCAAAATATAGGCTCAAAACATGCTAAAAATCGATATTTTAAGTGTCCAAAGTCGATATGTGCATGCATCTTCTGTACCCGTTTATATCTCAAATTCAGGTTCAAAACACCTGAAAATTCGGTATTTTCAGGTCCTAGAAGCGATCTGTACATGCCTACTCCTAATTAGAATGTTTTCACGATACAGACCCAAAACATGCTCAAAATCGATATTTTAGGTGCCCAAAAGTCGATATGTGGATGCATCTTCAGTACCCGTTTATATCTCAAATTCAGGCTCAAAACACCCGAAAATTCGATATTTTGGGGTCCCAAAAGCGATGTGTACATGCCTTCTCAGTGCTAGAATGTTTTCAAAATATAGGCCAAAAACATGCTAATAATCGATATTTTAGGTGCCAAAGTCGATATCTCAAATTCGGGCTCCAAACACCCGAAAATACGATATTTTGGGGTCCCAAAAGCGATCTGTACATGCCTACTCAGATACAGGCGCAAAACATGCTGAAAATCGATATTTTAGGTGCCCAAAGTCAATATGTGTATGCATCTTCTGCACCCGTTTATATCCCAAATTCAACCTCAAAACACCCGAAAAATCTATATTTTTGGGTCCCAGAAGCGATCTGTACATGCCTACTCAGTGCTAAAATGTTTTCAAAATATAGGCTCAAAACATGCTAAAAATCGATATTTTAAGTGTCAAAAGTCGATATGTGCTTGCATCTTCTGTACCCGTTTATATCTCAAATTCAGGCTCAGAACACCCTAAAATTCGGTATTTTTGGGTCCTAGAAGCGATCTGTACATGCCTACTCCTAGTTAGAATGTTTTCACGATACAGACCCAAAAAATGCTCAAAATCCATATTTTAGATGCTTAAAAGTCGATATGACCATGCATCTTCAGTACCCGTTTATATCTCAAATTCAGGCTCAAAACACCCGAAAATTCGATATTTTGGGGTCTCAGAAGCGATCTGTACATGCCTACTCCGTGTTAGAGTAATATCAAAATACAGGCCCAAAACATACTGAAAATCGATCTTTTAGGTGTCCAGAAGTCGATATGTGCATTCATCTTCTGTACCCTTTTATATATCAAATTCAGTCTCCAAACACCCTAATATTCGATATTTTGCGGTCCCATAAGCGATCTGTACATGCCTACTCAGATACAGGTCCAAAACATGCTGAAAATCGATATTTTAGGTGCCCAAAGTCAATATGTTTATGCATCTTCGGCACCCGTTTATATCCCAAAATCAACCTCAAAACACCCGATAATTCGATATTTTTGGGTCCCAAAAGCGATCTGTACATGCCTACTCAGTGCTAGAATGTTTTCAAAATATAGACTCAAAACATGCTAAAAATCGATATTATAGGTGCCCAAAAGGCGATATGTGCATGCATCTTCAGTACCCGTTTATATCTCAAATTCAGGCTCAAGACACCCTAAAATTTGATATTTTTGGGTCCCAGAAGCGATCTGTACATGCCTACTCCGTGTTAGAGTATTTTCAAAATACAGGGCCAAAACATGCTGAAAATCGATATTATAGGTTCCCAAAGTCAATATGTGCATTAGTCTTCTGTACCCGTTTATATCTCAAATTCAGGCTCAAAACACACGAAAATTCGATATTTTGGCGTCCCAGAAGCGATCTGTACATGCCTACTCAGTGCTAGAATATTTTCAAAATATAGGCCCAAAACATGCTAAAAATCAATATATTAGGTGCCCAAAGTCAATATCTCAAATTCAGGCACAAAACACCCGAAAAATCGATATTTTGGGGGTTCCAGAAGCGATCTGTACATGCCTACTCCGTGTTAGAGTATTTTCATAATACAGGCCCAAAACATACTGATAATCGATATTTTAAGTGTCCAAAAGTCGATATGTGCATGCATCTTCTGTACCCGTTTATATCTCAAATTGAGGCTCCAAACACCCGAAAATTCGATATTTTGGGGTCCCAGAAGCGATCTGTACATGCCTACTCAGAAACAGGCCCAAAACATGCTGAAAATCGATACTTTAGGTGCCCAAAGTCAATATGTGTATGCATCTTCTGCACCCATTTATATCCCAAATTCAACCTCAAAAAACCCGAAAAATCTATATTTTTGGGTGTCAGAAGCAATCTGTACATGCCTACTCAGTGCTAGAATGTTTTCAAAATATTGGCTCATAACATGCTTAAAATCGATATTTTAAGTGTCCAAAGTCGATATGTGCATGCATCTTCTGTACCCGTTTATATACCTCAAGTTCAGGCTCAAAACACCCGAAAATTCGGTATATTTGGGTCCTAGAAGCGATCTGTACATGCCTACTCCTAGTTAGATTGTTTTCAAGATACAGACCTAAAACATGCTCAAAATCGATATTTTTGATGCCCAAAAGTCGATATGTGCATGCATCTTCAGTACCCGTTTATATCTCAAATTCAGGCTCAAAACACCCGAAAATTCGATATTTTGGGGTCCCAGAAGCGATCTGTACAGGCCTACTCCGTGTTAGATTTTATTCAAAATACAGGCCCAAAACATACTGAAAATCGATATTTTAGGTGTCCAAAAGTCAATATGTGCATGCATCTTCTGTACCCGTTTATATCTCAAATTCAGGATCCAAACTCCCGGAAATTCGATATTTTGGGGTCCCAGAAGCGATCTGTACATGCCTACTCAGATACAGGTCCAAAACATGCTGAAAATCGATATTTTAGGTGCCCAAAGTCAATATGTGTATCCATCTTCTGCACCCATTTATATCCCAAATTCAACCTCAAAACACCCGAAAATTCGATATTTTGGGGTCCCACAAGCCATCTGTACATGCCTACTCCGTGTTAGACTATTTTCAAAATACAGGCCCAAAACATGCTAAAAATCGATATTATAGATGCCCAAATTAAATATGTGCATTCATCTTCTGTACCCGTTTATATCTCAAATTCAGGCTCAAAACACACAAAAATTCGATATTTTGAGGTCCCAGAAGCGATCTGTACATGCCTACTCAGTGCTAGAATATTTTCAAAATATAGGCCCAAAACATGCTAAAAATCAATATATCAGGTGCCCAAAGTCAATATCTCAAATTCAGGCACAAAACACCTGAAAAATAGATATTTTGGGGTCCCAGAAGCGATCTGTACATGCCTACTCCGTGTTAGAGTGTTATCAAAATACAGGCCCAAAACACACGAAAATTCGATACTTTGGGGTCCCAGAAGCGATCTGTACATGCCTATTCTGACACAGGCCCAAAACATGCTGAAAATCGATATTTTAGGTGCCCAAAGTCAATATGTGTATGCAACTTCTGCACCCGTTTATATTCCAAATTTAACCTCAAAACACCCCTAAAAATCTATATTTTTGGGTCCCAGAAGCGATCTGTACATGCCTACTCCGTGTTAGAGTATTTTTAAAATACAGGCCCAAAACATGCTGAAAATCGATATTTTAGGTTTTTAAAGTCAATATGTGCATGCATCTTCTGTACCCGTTTATATCTCAAATTCAGGCTCAAAACACACGAAAATTCGATATTTTGGGGTCCCACAAGCGATCTGTACATGCCGACTCCGTGTTAGAGTATTTTCAAAATACAGGCCCAAAACATTCTGAAAATCGATATTTTAGGTGCCCAAAGTCAATATGTGCATGCATCTTCTGTACCCGTTTATATCTCAAATTCAGGCTCAAAACACCCGAAAATTCGATATTTTGGGGTCCCAGAAGCGATCTGTACATGCCTACTCCGTGTTAGAGTATTTTCAAAATACAGGCCCAAAACATGCTGAAAATCGATATTTTAGGTGCCCAAAGTCAATATGTGCATATATCTTCTGTACCCGTTTATATCTCAAATTCAGGCTCAAAACACCCGAAAATTCGATATTTTGGGGTCCCAAAAGCGATGTGTACATGCCTTCTCAGTGCTAGAATATTTTCAAAATATAGGCCAAAAACATGCTAATAATCGATATTTTAGGTGCCCAAAGTCGATATCTCAAATTCGGGCTCCAAACACCCGAAAAATCTTTATTTTTGGGTCCCAGAAGCGATCTGTACATGCCTACTCAGTGCTAAAATGTTTTCAAGATACAGTCCCAAAATATGCTCAAAATCCATATTTTAGATGCCTAAAAGTCGATATGACCATGTATCTTCAGTACCCGTTGATATCTCAAATTCAGGCTCAAAACACCCGAAAATTCGATATTTTGGGGTCCCAGAAGCGATCTGTACATGCCTACTCCGTGTTAGAGTAATATCAAAATACAGGCCCAAAACATACTGAAAATCGATCTTTTAGGTGTCCAGAAGTCGATATGTGCATGCATCTTCTGTACCCTTTTATATATCAAATTCAGTCTCCAAACACCCGAAAATTCGATATTTTGGGGTCCCAGAAGCGTTCTGTACATGCCTACTCAGATACAGGTCCAAAACATGCTGAAAATCGATATTTTAGGTGCCCAAAGTCAATATGTGTATGCATCTTCGGCACCCGTTTATATCCCAAAATCAACCTCAAAACACCCGATAATTCGATATTTTTGGGTCCCAGAAGCGATCTGTACATGCCTACTCCGTGTTAGAGTATTTTCAAAATACAGGCCTAAAACATGCTGAAAATCGATATTATAGGTTCCCAAAGTCAATATGTGCATTAGTCTTCTGTACCCGTTTATATCTCAAATTCAGGCTCAAAACACACGAAAATTTGATATTTTGGCGTCCCAGAAGCGATTTGTACATGCCAACTCAGTGCTAGAATATTTTCACAATATAGGCTCAAAACATGCAACAAATCGATATTTTAGGTGCCCAAAGTCGATATCTCAAATTCAGGCACAAAACACCCGAAAAATCGATATTTTGGGGTTCCAGAAAGCGATCTGTACATGCCTACTCCATGTTAGAGTATTTTCATAATACAGGCCCAAAACATACTGAAAATCGATATTTTAGGTGTCCAAAAGTCGATATGTGCATGCATCTTCTGTACCCGTTTATATCTCAAATTCAGGCTCCAAACACCCGAAAATTCGATATTTTTGGGTCCCAGAAGCGATCTGTACATGCCTACTCAGATACAGGCCCAAAACATGCTGAAAATCGATATTTTAGGTGCCCAAAGTCAATATGTGTATGCATCTTCTGCACCCATTTATATCCCAAATTCAACCTCAAAACACCCGAAAAATCTATATATTTTGGTGTCAGAAGCGATCTGTACATGCCTACTAATAGCTAGAATGTTTTCAAAATATTGGCTCATAACATGCTAAAAATCGATATTTTAAGTGTCCAAAGTCGATATGTGCATGCATCTTCTGTACCCGTTTATATCTCAAGTTCAGGCTCAAAACACCCGAAAATTCGGTATATTTGGGTCCTAGAAGCGATCTGTACATGCCTACTCCTAGTTAGAATGTTTTCAAGATACAGACCCAAAACATGCTCAAAATCGATATTTTTGATGCCCAAAAGTCGATATGTGCATGCAATTTCAGTACCCGTTTATATCTCAAATTCAGGCTCAAAACACCCGAAAATTCAATATTTTGGGGTCCCAGAAGCGATCTGTACAGGCCTTCTCCGTGTTAGACTATTTTCAAAATACAGGCCCAAAACATGCTGAAAATCGATATTATAGGTGCCCAAAGTCAATATGTGCATTCATCATCTGTACCCGTTTATATCTCAAATTCAGGCTCAAAACACACAAAAATTCGATATTTTGGGGTCCCAGAAGCGATCTGTACATGCCTACTCAGTGCTAGAATATTTTCAAAATACAGGACCAAAACATGCTAAAAATCAATATATTAGGTGCCCAAAGTCAATATCTCAAATTCAGGCACAAAACACCCGAAAAATCGATATTTTGGGGTTCCAGAAGCGATCTGTACATGCCTACTCCGTGTTAGAGTATTTTCATAATACAGGCACAAAACATACTGAAAATCGATATTTTAGGTGTCCAAAAGTCGATATGTGCATGCATCTTCTGTACCCGTTTATATACTCAAATTGAGGCTCCAAACACCTGAAAATTCGATATTTTGGGGTCCCAGAAGCAATCTGTACATGCCTACTCCGTGTTAGAGTATTATCAAAATACAGGCCCAAAACATACTGAAAATCGATCCTTTAGGTGTCCAAAAGTCGATATGTGCATGAATCTTCTGTACCCGTTTATATCTCAAATTCAGGCTCAAAACACACGAAAATTTGTTATTTTTGCGTCCCAGAAGCGATCTGTACATGCCTACTCAGATACAGGCCCAAAAAATGCTGAAAATCGATATTTTAGGTGCCCAAAGTTGATAGGTGCATGCATCTTCTGTACCCGTTTATATCTCAAATTCAGGATCCAAACACCCTAAAATTTGATATTTTTGGGTCCCAGAATCGATCTGTACATGCCTACTCCGTGTTAGAGTATTTTCAAAATACAGACCCAAAACATGCTGAAAATCGATATTATATGTTCCCAAAGTCAATATGTGCATTCGTCTTCTGTACCTGTTTATATCTCAAATTCAGGCACAAAACACCCGAAAAATCGATATTTTTGGGTCCCAGAAGCGATCTGTACATGCCTACTCCGTGTTAGAGTATTATCAAAATACAAGCCCAAAACATACTGAAAATCGATCTTTTAGGTGTCCAAAAATCGATATGTGCATGCATCTTCTGTAGCCGTATATATTTCAAATTCAGTCTCCAAACACCCGAAAATTCGATATTTTGGGGACCCAGAAGCGATCTGTACATGCCTACTCAGATACAGGCCCAAAACATGCTGAAAATCGATATTTTAGTTGCCCAAAGTCAATATGTTTATGCATCTTCTGCAGCCATTTATATCCCAAATTCAACCTCAAAACACCCGAAAAAATCTATATTTTTGGGTCCCAGAAGCGATCTGTACATGCCTACTCAGTGCTAGAATGTTTTCAAAATATAGGCTCAAAACATGCTCAAAATCGATATTTTAATTGTCCAAAGTCGATACGTGCATGCATCTTCTGTACCCGTTTATATCTCAAATTCAGGCTCAAAACACCGGAAAATTCGGTATTTTTAGGTCCTAGAAGCGATCTGTACATGCCTACTCCTAGTTAGAATGTTTTCAAGATACAGACCCAAAACATGCTCAAAATCGATATTTTAGGTGCCCAAAAGTCGATATGTGGATGCATCTTCAGTACCCGTTTATATCTCAAATTCAGGCTCAAAACACCCGAAAATTCGATATTTTGGGGTCCCACAAGACATCTGTACATGCCTACTCCGTGTTAGACTATTTTCAAAATACTGGCCCAAAACATGCTGAAAATCGATATTATAGGTGCCTAAAGTCAATATGTGCATTCATCTTCTGTACCCGTTTATATCTCAAATTCAGGCTCAAAACACACAAAAATTCGATATTTTGGGGTCCCAGAAGCGATCTGTACATGCCTACTCAGTGCTAGAATATTTTCAAAATATAGTCCCAAAACATGCTAAAAATCAATATATTAGGTGCCCAAAGTCAATATCTCAAATTCAGGCTCCAAACACCCGAAAATTCGATATTTTGGGGTCCCAGAAGCGATCTGTACATGCCTACTCAGATACAGGTCCAAAACATGCTGAAAATCGATATTTTAGGTGCCCAAAGTCTATATGTGTATGCATCTTCGGCACCCGTTTATATCCCAAAATCAACCTCAAAACACCCGATAATTCGATATTTTTAGGTCCAAGAAGCGATCTGAACATGCCTACTCTGTGCTAGAATGTTTTCAAAATATAGGCTCAAAACATGCTAAAAGTCGATATTTTAGGTGCCCAAAAGTCGATATGTGCATGCATCTTCTGTACCCGTTTATATCTCAAATTCAGGCTCAAAAGACACGAAAATTCAATATTTTAGGGTCACAAAAGCGATCTTTACATTCCTACTCAGTTCTAGAATATTTTCAAAATATAGGCCCAAAACATGCTAAAAATCGATATTTTAGGTGCCCAAAGTCGATATCTCAAATTCAGGCCCAAAACACCCGAAAATTTGATATTTTGGGGTCCCAGAAGCGATCTGAACTTGCCTACTCCGTGTTAGAGTATTTTCACAATACTGGCCCAAAACATACTGAAAATCGATATTTTAGGTGCCCAAAAGTCGATATGTGCCTGCATCTTCTGTACCCGTTTATATCTCAAATTCAGGCTCAAAACACCCGAAAATTCGATATTTTGGGGTCCCAGAAGCGATCTGTCCATGCTAACTCCTTGTTAGAGTATTTTCAAAATACAGGCACAAAACATACTGATAATCGATCTTTTAGGTGCCCTAAAGTCGGTATGTGCATGCATCTTCTGTACCCGTTTATATCTCAAATTCAGGCTCAAAACACACAAAAATTCGATATTTTGGGGTCCTAGAAGCGATCTGTACATGCCTACTCAGTGCTAGAATATTTTCAAAATATAGGCCCAAAACATGCTAAAAATCAATATATTAGGTGCCCAAAGTCAATATATCAAATTCAGGCACAAAACACCCGAAAAATCGATATTTTGGGGTCCCAGAAGCGATCTGTACATGCCTACTCCGTGTTAGAGTATTTTCAAAATACAGACCCAAAACATGCTGAAAATCGATATTATAGGTTCAAAAGTCAATATGTGCATTTGTCGTCTGTACCTGTTTATATCTCAAATTCAGGCTCAAAACACCCGAAAAAATCGATATTTTGGGGTTCCAGAAGCGATCTGTACATGCCTACTCCGTGTTAGAGTATTTTTAAAATACAGGCCCAAAACATACTGAAAATCGATATTTTAGGTGTCCAAAAATCGATATGTGCATGCATCTTTTGTACCCGTTTATATCTCATATTCAGGCTCCAAACACCCAAAAATTCGATATTTTGGGGTCCGAGAAGCGATCTGTACATGCCTACTCAGATACAGGCCCAAAACATGCTGAAAATCGATATTTTAGGTGCCCAAAGTCAATATATGTATGCATCTTCTGCACCCATTTATATCCCAAATTCAACCTCAAAACACCCGAAAAAATCTATATTTTTGGGTCCCAGAAGCGATCTGTACATGCCTACTCAGTGCTAGAATGTTTTCAAAATATAGGCTCAAAACATGCTAAAAACTCGATATTTTAAGTGTCCAAAGTCGATATGTGCATGCATCTTCTGTACCCGTTTATATCTCGAATTCAGGCTCAAAACACCCGAAAATTTGGTATTTTTAGGTCCTAGAAGCGATCTGTACATGCCTACTCCTAGTTAGAATGTTTTCAAGATACAGACCCAAAACATGCTCAAAATCGATATTTTTGGTGCCCTAAAGTCGATATGTCGATGCATCTTCAGTACCCGTTTATAACTCAAATTCAGGCTCAAAACCCCCGAAAATTCGATATTTTGGGGTCTCAGAAGCGATCTGTACATGACTACTCAGATACAGGCCCAAAACATGCTGAAAATCGATCTTTTAGGTCTCCAAAAGTCGATATGTGCATGCATCTTCTGTACCCGTATATATTTCAAATTCAACCTCAAAACACCCGAAAATTCTATATTTTTGGGTCCTAGAAGCCATCTGTACATGCCTACTCCTAGTTAGAATTATTTCAAGATACAGACCCAAAACATGCTCAAAATCGATATTTTAGGTGAACAAAAGTCGATATGTGCATGCATCTTCAGTACCCGTTTATATCTCAAATTCAGGCTCAAAACACCGAAAATTCGATATTTTGGGGTCCCAGAAGCCATCTGTACATGCCTACTCCGTGTTAGAGTATTTTCAAAATACAGGACCAAAACGTGCTGAAAATCGATATTTTAGGTTCCCAAAGTCAATATGTGCATGCATCTTCTGTACCCGTTTATATCTCAAATTCAGGCTCAAAACAAACGAAAATTCGATATTTTGGGGTCCCAGAAGCGATCTGTACATGCCTACTCCGTGTTAGAGTATTTTCAAATTACCGACCCAAAACATGCTGAATATCGATATTATAGGTGCCCAAAGTCAATATCACCGTGCATTCATCTACTGTACCCGTTTATTTCTCAAATTCAGGCTCAAAACACACGAAAATTCGATGCTTTTGGGTCCCAGAAGCGATCTGTACATGCCTACTCAGTGTTAGAATATTTTCAAAATATAGGCCCAAAACATGCTAAAATCGATATTTTAGGTGCTCAAAGTCGATATCTCAAATACAGGCACAAAACACCCGAAAAATCGATATTTTGGGGTCCCAGAAGAGATCTGTACATGCCTACTCCGTATTAGTGTATTATCAAAATATAGACCCAAAACATACTGAAAATCGATCTTTTAGGTGCCCTAAAGTCGATATGTGCATGCATCTTCTGTACCCGTTTATATCTCAAATTCAGGCTCAAAACACCCGAAATATCGGTATTTTTGTGTCCTAGAAGCGATCTGTACATGCCTAGATAGAATGTTTTCAAGATACAGACCCAAAACATGCTCGAAATCGATATTTTAGGTGCCCAAAAGTCGATATGTGCATGCATCTTCAGTACCCGTTTATATCTCAAATTCATGCTCAAAACATCCGAAAATTCGATATTTTGGGGTCCCAGAAGCGATCTGTCCATGCTAACTCCTTGTTAGAGTATTTTCAAAATACAGGCCCAAAACATACTAATAATCGATCTTTTAGGTGCACAAAAGTCGATATGTGCATGCATCTTCTGTACCCGTTTATATCTCAAATTCAGGCTCAAAACACCCGAAATTCGATATTTTGGGGTCCCAGAAGCGATCTGTACATGCCTACTCAGTGCTAGAATATTATCAAAATATAGGCCCAAAACATGCTAAAAATCGATATTTTAGGTGCCCAAAGTCGATATCTCAAATTTAGAACCAAAACTCCCGAGAATTCGATATTTTGGGGTCCCAGAAGCAATCTGTACATGCCTACTCCGTGTTAGAGTATTTTCTAAATACAGGCTCAAAACACACTGAAAATCGATCTTTTAGTTGCCCAAAAGTCGATATGTGCATGCATCTTCTGTACCCGTTCATATCTCAAATTCAGGCTCCAAACACCCGAAAATTCGGTATTTTGGGGTCCCAGAAGCGATCTGTACATGCCTACTCAGATACAGGCCCAAAACCTGCTGAAAATCGATATTTTAGGTGCCCAAATTCAATATGTGTATGCATATTGTGCACCCGTTTATATCCAAAATTCAACATCAAAACACCCGAAAATCCGATATTTTTGGGTCCCACAAGCGATCTGTACATGCCTAATCAGTGCTAGAATGTTTTCAAAATATAGGCCCAAAACATGCTGAAAATCGATATTTTAGGTGCCCAAAGTCAATATGTGCATGCATCTTCTGTACCCGTTTATATCTCAAATTTAGGCTCCAAACACCCGAAAATTCGATATTTTGGGGTCCCAGAAGCGATCTGTACATGCCTACTCCGTGTTAGAGTATTTTCAAATTTCAGGCCCAAAACATGCTGAAAATCAATATTTTAGGTGCCCAAAGTCAATATGTGCATGCATCTTCTGTACCCGTTTATATCTCAAATTCAGGCTCCAAACACCCGAAAATTCAATATTTTGGGGTCCCAGAAGCGATCTGTACATGCCTACTCAGATACAGGCCTAAAACATTCTAAAAATCGATATATTAGGTGCCCAAAGACAATATGTGTATGCATCTTCTGCACCCGTTTATATCACAAATTCAACCTCAAAACACCCGAAAATTCGATATTTTTTGGTCCCTGAAGTGATCTGTACTTGCCTACTCAGTAGTAGAATGTTTTAAAAATATAGGCTCAAAACATGCTAAAAATCGATATTTTAGGTGCCCAAAGTCGATATCTCAAATTCAGGACCAAAAAACCCGAGAATTCGATATTTTGTGGTCCCAGAAGCGATCTGTACATGCCTACTCCGTGTTAGAGTATTTTCTAAATACAGGCCCAAAACACACTGAAAATCGATCTTTTAGGAGCCCAAAGGTCGATATGTGCATGCATCTTCAGTACCCGTTTATGTCTCAAATTCAGGCTCCAAACACCCGAAAATTCGATATTTTGGGGTCCCAGAAGCAATCTGTACATGCCTACTCCGTGTTAGAGTATTTTCTAAATACAGGCCCAAAACACACTGCAAATCGATCTTTTAGGTGCCCAAAAGTCGATATGTGCATGCATCTTCTGTACCCGTTCATATCTCAAATTCAGGCTCCAAACACCCGAAAATTCGGTATTTTGGGGTCCCAGAAGCGATCTGTACATGCCTACTCAGATACAGGCTCAAAACCAGCTGAAAATCGATATTTTAGGTGCCCAAATTCAATATGTGTATGCATATTCTGCACCCGTTTATATCCCAAATTCAACATCAAAACACCCGAAAATTCGATATTTTTGGGTCCCACAAGCGATCTGTACATGCCTAGTCCGTGTTAGAGTATTTTCAAAATATAGGCCCAAAACATGCTGAAAATCAATATTTTAGGTGCCCAAAGTCAATAAGTGCATGCATCTTCTGTACCCGTTTATATCTCAAATTCAGGCTCCAAACACCCGAAAATTCGATATTTTGGGGTCCCAGAAGCGATCTGTACATGCCTACTCCGTGTTAGAATATTTTCAAAATACAGGCCCAAAACATACTGAAAATCGATCTTTTAGGTGCCCAAAAGTCGATACACATTGTGCATGCATCATCTGTACCCATTTATATCCCAAATTCAGGCTCCAAACACCCGAAAATTCGGTATTTTGGGGTCCCAGAAGCGATCTGTACATGCCTACTCAGATACAGGCCCAAAACTTGCTGAAAATCGATATTTTAGGTGCCCAAATTCAATATGTGTATGCATATTCTGCACCCGTTTATATTCCAAATTCAACATCAAAACACCCAAAAATTCGATATTATTGGGTCATAGAAGCAATCTGTACATGCCTACTAATAGTTAAAATGTTTTCAAGATACAGACCCAAAACATGCTCAAAATCGATATTTTAAGTGCCCAAAAGTCGATATGTGCATGCATCTTAAGTAACCGTTTATATCTCAAATTCAGGCTCCTAACACCCGAAAAGTCGATATTTTGGGGTTCCAGAAGCGATCTGTACATGCCTACTCCGTGATAGAGTATTTTTAAAATACAGGCCCAAAACATGCTGAAAATCGATATTTTAGGTGCCCAAAGTCAATATGTGCATGCATCTTCTGTACCCGTTTATATCTCAAATTCAGGCTCAAAACACCCGAAAATTCGATATTTTTGGGTCCTAAAAGCGATCTGTACATGCCTACTCAGTGCTAGAATATTTTTAAAATATAGGGCCAAAACATGCTAAAAATCGATATTTTAGGTGCCCAAAGTCGATATCTCAAATTCAGGCCCAAAACACCCGAAAAATCAATATTTTGGGGTCCCAGAAGCGATCTGTACATGCCTACTCCGTGTTAGAATATTTTCAAAATACAGGCCCAAAACATACTGAAAATCGATCTTTTAGGTGTCCAAAAGTTGATATGTGCATGCATCATCTGTACCCATTTATATCCCAAATTCAGGCTCCAAACACCAGAAAATTCGATATTTTGGGGTACCAGAAGCGATCTGTACATGCCTACTCAGTGCTAGAATGTTTTCAAAATAAAGGCTCAAAACATGCTAAAAATCTATATTTTAAGTGTCCAAAGTCGATATGTGCATGCATCTTCTGTACCCGTTTATATCTCAAATTCAGGCTCAAAACACCCGAAAATTCGGTATTTTTGGGTCCTAGAAGCGATCTGTACATGCCTACTCCTAGTTAGAATGTTTGCAAGATACAGACCCAAAACATGCTCAAAATCGATATTTTAGGTGCCCAAAGTCAATATGTGTATGCATCTTCTGCAACCGTTTATATCCCAAATTCATCCTCAAAACACCCGAAAATTCGATATTTTGGGTCCCAGAAGCGATCTGTACATGCCTAATCAGTGCTAGAAAGTTTTCAAAATATAGTCTTAGAACATGCTAAAAATCGATATTTAAAGTGTCCAAAGTCGATATGTGCATGCATCTTCTGTACCCGTTTATATCTCAAATTCAGGCTTAAAACACGCGAAAATTCGACATTTTGGGGTCCCAGAAGCGATCTGTACATGCCTACACCGTGTTAGAGTATTTTTAAAATACAGGCCCAAAACATGCTGAAAATCGATATTTTAGGTGCCCAAAGTCAATATGTGCATACATCTTCTGTACTTGTTTATATCTCAAATTTAGGCTCAAAACACCCGAAAATTCGATATTTTGGGGTCCCAGAAGCAATCTGTACATGTCTACTCCGTGTTAGAGTATTTTTAATATACAGGCCCAAAACATGCTGAAAATCGATATTTCAGGTGCCCAAAGTCAATATGTGCATGCATCTTCTGTACCCGTTTATATCTCAAATTCAGGCTTAAAACACCCGAAAATTCGATATTTTGGGGTCCCAGAAGCGATCTGTACATGCCTACTCAGTGCTAAAATATTTTCAAAATATAGGCCCAAAACATGCTAAAAATCGATATTTTAGGAGCCCAAGGTCGATATCTCAAATTCAGGCTCAAAACACTCGAAAATTCGGTATTTTTGGGTCCTAGAAGCGATCTGTACATGCCTACTTCGTGTTAGAGTATTTTCAAGATACAGGCCCAAAACATGCTCAAAATCAATATTTTAGGTGCCCAAAAGTCGATATGTGCATGCATCTTCAGTACCCGTTTATATCTCAAATTCAGGCTCAAAAAACCCGAAAATTCTATATTTTGGGGTTCCAGAAGCGATCTGTACATGCCTACTCCGTGATAGAGTATTTTTAAAATACAGGCCCAAAAATGCTGAAAATCGATATTTCAGGTGCCCAAAGTCAATATATATGTGCATGCATCTTCTGTACCCGTTTATATCTCAAATTCTGGTTTAAAACACCCGAAAATTCGATTTTTTGGGGTCCCAGAAGCGATCTGTACATGCCTACTACCTGTTAGAGTATTTTTGAAAATACAGGCCCAAAACATGCTGAAAATCGATATTTTAGGTGCCCAAAGTCAATATGTGCATGCATCTTCTGTACTTGTTTATATCTCAAAATCAGGCTCAAAACACCCGAAAAGTCGATATTATGGGGTCCCAGAAGCGATCTGTACATGTCTACTCCGTGTTAGAGTATTTTTAATATATAGGCCCAAAACATGCTGAAAATCGATATTTCAGACGCCCAAAGTCAATATGTGCATGTATCTTCTGTACCCGTTTATATCTCAAATTCAGGCTCAAAACACCCGAAAATTCGATATTTTGGGGTCCCAGAAGCGATTTGTACATGCCTACTCAGTGCTAAAATATTTTCAAAATATAGGCCCAAAACATGCTAAAAATCGATATTTTAGGAGCTCAAGGTCGATATCTCAAATTCAGGCTCAAAACACTCGAAAATTCGGTATTTTTGGGTCCTAGAAGCGATCTGTACATGCCTACTTTGTGTTAGAGTATTTTCAAGATACAGACCCAAAACATGCTGAAAATCGATATTTTAGGTGCCCAAAGTCAATATGTGAATGTATCTTCTGCACCCGTTTATATCCCAAATTCATTCTCAAAACACTCGAAAATTCGATATTTTGGGGTCCTAGAAGTGATCTGTACATGCCTACTCCTAGTTAGAATGTTTTCAAGATACAGACCCAAAACATGCTCAAAATCGATATTTTAGGTGCCCAAAAGTCGATATGTGAATGCATCTTCAGTACCCGTTTATATCTCAAATTCAGGCACAGAACACCCGAAAATTCGATATTTTGGGGTCCCAGAAGCAATCTGTACATGCCTACTCCGTGTTAGAGTATTTTTAAAATACAGGCCCAAAACATGCTGAAAATCGATATTTTAGGTGCCCAAAGTCAATATGTGCATGCATCTTCTGTACTTGTTTATATCTCAAATTCAGGCTCAAAACACCCGAAAAGTCGATCTTTTGGGGGCCCAGAAGCGATCTGTACATGGCTACTCCGTGTTAGAGTATTTTTTATATACAGGCCCAAAACATGCTGAAAATCGATATTTCAGGTGCCTAAAGTCAATATGTGCATGCATCTTCTGTACCCGTTTATATCTCAAATTGAGGCTTCAAACACTCGAAAATTCGATATTTTGGGGTCCCAGAAGAGATCTGTACATGCCTACTCAGTTATAGAATATTTTCAAAATATAGGCCCGAAACATGCAAAAATTCGATATTTTAGGTGCCCAAGGTCGATATCTCAAATTCAGGCTCAAAACACTCAAAAATTCGGTATTTTTGGGTCATATAAGCGATCTGTACATGCCTACTTCGTGTTAGAGTATTTTCAAAATACAGGCCTAAAACATGCTGAAAATCGATATTTTAGGTGCTCAAAGTCAATATGTGAATGCATCTTCTGCACCCGTTTATATCCCAAATTCATGCTCGAAACACCCGAAAATTCGATATTTTGGGTTCTAGAAGCGATCTGTACATGCCTACTCAGTGCCAGAATGTTTTCAAAATATAGGCTTAAAACATGCTAAAAATCGATATTTTAAGTGTCCATAGTCAATATGTGCATGCATCTTCTATACCCGTTTATATCTCAAATTCAGGCTCAAAACATTCGAAAATTCGGTATTTTGGGTCCTAGAAGCAATCTGTACATGCCTACTCCTAGTTAGAATATTATCAAAATATAGGCCCAAAACATGCTAAAAATCAATATTTTAGGTGCCCAAGGTTGATATCTCAAATTCAGGCCCAAAACACCCGAAAATTCGATATTTTGGGGTCCCAGAACTGATATATACATACCTACTACATTTTAGAGTATTTTCAAAATACAGGCCAATAACATACTGCAAATCGATCATTTAGGTGCTCAAAAGTCGATATGTGCCTGCATCATCTGTACCCGTTTATATCTCAAATTCAGGCTTCAAACACCCTAAAATTCGATATTTTGGGGTCCCAGAAGCGATCTGTACATACCTACTCAGATACAGGCCCAAGACATGCTGAAATTCGATAATTTAGGTGCCCAAAGTCAATATGTGTATGCATCTTCGGCACCCGTTTATAACCCTAATTCAACCGCAAAACACCCGAAAATTCGATATATTTGGGTCCCAGAAGCGATCTGTACATGCCTACTCAGTGCTAGAATGTTTTCAAAATATAGGCTCAAAACATGCTAAAAATCGATATTTTAAGTGTCCAAAGTCGATATGTGCATGCATCTTCTGTACCCGTTTATATCTCAAATTTAGGCTCAAAATACCTGAAAATTCGGTATTTTTGGGTCCTAGAAGCGATCTGTACATGCCTACTCCTAGTTAGAATGTTTTCAAGATAAAGACCCAAAACATGCTCAAAATCAATATTTTAGGTGCCCAAAGTCAATATGTGAATGTATCTTCTGCACCCGTTTATATCCCAAATTCATGCTCAAAACACTCGAAAATTCGATATTTTGTGGTCCAAGAAGTGATCTGTACATGCCTACTCCTAGTTAGAATGTTTTCAAGATACAGACCCAAAACATGCTCAAAATCGATATTTTAGGTGCCCAAAAGTCGATATGTGAATGCATCTTCAGTACCCGTTTATATCTCAAATTCTGGTTTAAAACACCCGAAAATACGATTTTTTGGGGTCCCAGAAGCGATCTGTACATGCCTACTCCGTGTTAGAGTATTTTTGAAAATACAGGCCCAAAATATGCTAAAAATCGATATTTTAGGTGCCCAAAGTCAATATGTGCATTCATCTTCTGTAATCGTTTATATCTCAAATTCAGGCTCAAAACACCCGAAAAGTCGATATTTTGGGGTCCCAGAAGCGATCTGTACATGTCTACTCCGTGTTAGAGTATTTTTAATATACAGGCCCAAAACATGCTGAAAATTGATATTTCAGGTGCCCAAAGTCAATATGTGCATACATCTTCTGTACCCGTTTATATCTCAAATTCAAGCTCCAAGCACCCGAAAATTCGATATTTTGGGATCCCAGAAGCGATCTGTACATGCCTACTCAGTGCTAGAATGTTTTCAAGATACATACCCAAAACATGCTGAAAATCGATATTTTAGGTGCCCAAAGTCAATATGTGAATGCATCTTCTGCACCCGTTTATATCCCGAATTCATGCTCAAAACACCCGAAAATTCGATATTTTTGGGTCCTAGAAGTGATCTGTACATGCCTACTCCTAGTTAGAATGTTTTAAAGATACAGACCCGAAACATGCTCAAAATCGATATTTTAGGTGCCCAAAAGTCGATATGTGCATGCATCTTAAGTACCCGTTTATATCTCAAATTCAGGCTCAGAACACCCGAAAATTCGATATTTTGGGGTCCCAGAAGCGATCTGTACATGCCTACTCCGTGTTAGAGTATTTTTAAAATACAGGCCCAAAACATGCTAAAATCGATATTTTACGTGCCCAAAGTCAATATGTGCATGCATCTTCTGTACTTGTTTATATCTCAAATTCAGGATCCAAACACCCGAAAATTCGATATTTTGGGGTCCCAGAAGCGATCTGTACATGCCTACTCAGTGCTAAAATATTTTCAAAATATAGGCCCAAAACATGCTAAAAATCTATATTTTAGGAGCCCAAGGTCGATATCTCAAATTCAGGCTCAAAACACTCGAAAATTCGGTATTTTTGGGTCCTAGAAGCGATCTGTACATGCCTACTTCGTGTTAGAGTATTTTCAAAATACAGGCCTAAAACATGCTGAAAATCGATATTTTAGGTGCTCAAAGTCAATATGTGAATGCATCTTCTGCACCCGTTTATATCCCAAATTCAGGCTCAAAATACCCGAAAATTCGATATTTTGGGTCCCAGAAGCGATCTGTACATGCCTACTCCTAGGTAGAATATTATCAAAATATAGGCCCAAACCATGCTAAAAATCAATATTCTAGGTGCCCAAGGTTGATATCTCAAATTAAGGCCCAAAACACCCGAAAATTCGATATTTTGGGGTCCCAGAACCGATATGTACATACCTACTACATTTTAGAGTATTTTCAAAATACAGGCCAATAACATACTGCAAATCGATCATTTAGGTGCCCAAAAGTCGATATGTGCATGCATCATCTGTACCCGTTTATATCTCAAATTCAGGCTCCAAACACCCTAAAATTCGATATTTTGGGGTCCCAGAAGCGATCTGTACATACCTACTCAGATACAGGCCCAAGACATGCTGAAATTCGATAATTTAGGTGCCCAAAGTCAATATGTGAATGCATCTTCGGAACCCGTTTATAACCCAAATTCCACCTCAAAACACCCGAAAATTCGATATTTTTGGGTCCCAGAAGCGATCTGTACATGCCTACTCAGTGCTAGAATGTTTTTAAAATATAGGCTTAAAACATGCTAAAAATCGATATTTTAAGTGTCCAAAGTCGATATGTGCATGCATCTTCTGTACCCGTTTATATCTCAAATTCAGGCTCAAAATACCCAAAAATTCGGTATTTTTGGGTCCTAGAAGCGATCTGTACATGCCTACTCCTAGTTAGAATGTTTTCAAGAAAAAGACCCAAAACATGCTCAAAATCAATATTTTAGGTGCCCAAAAGTCGATATGTGCATGCATCCTCAGTACCCGTTTATATCTCAAATTCAGGCTAAAAAACCCCGAAAATTCTATATTTTGGGGTTCCAGAAGCGATCTGTACATGCCTACTCCGTGATAGAGTATTTTTAAAATACAGGCCCAAAACATGCTGAAAATCGATATTTCAGGTGCCCAAAGTCAATATGTGCATGCATCTTCTGTACCCGTTTATATCTCAAATTCAGGCTCAAAACACACGAAAATTAGATATTTTGGGGTCCTAGAAGCGATCTGTACATGCCTACTTAGTGCTAGAATATTTTTAAAATATAGGCCCAAAACATGCTAAAAATCGATATTTTAGGTGCCCAAATTCGATATCTCAAATTCAGGCCCAAAACACCAGAAAATTCAATAATTTGTGGTCACAGAAGAGATTTGTACATGCCTACTCCGTGTTAGAGTATTTTCAAAATACAGGCCCAAAACATACTGAAAATCGATCGTTTAGGTGCCCAAAAGTCGAGATGTGCATGCATCATCTGTACCCATATATATCTCAAATTCAGGCTCAAAACACCCGAAAATTCGATATTTTGGGGTCCTAGAAGCGATCTGTACATGCCTACTCAGTGCTAGAATATTTATAAAATATAGGACCAAAACATGCTAAAAATCGATATTTTAGGTGCCCAAAGTCCATATCTCAAATTCAGGCCCAAAACACCCGAAAATTCAATATTTTGGGGTCCCAGAAGAGATCTGTACATGCCTACTCCGTGTTAGAGTATTTTCAAAATACAGGCCTAAAACATACTGAAAATCGATCTTTTAGGTGCCCAAAAGTCGATATGTGCATGCATCATCTGTACCCATTTATATCACAAATTCAGGCTCCAAACACCCGAAAATTCGATATTTTGTGGTATCAGAAGCGATCTGTACATGCCTACTCAGTGCTAGAATGTTTTCAAAATATAGGCTCAAAACATGCTAAAAATCTATATTTTAAGTGTCCAAAGTCGATTTGTGCATGCATCTTATGTACCCGTTTATATCTCAAATTCAGGCTCAAAACCCCGGAAAATTCGGTATTTTTGGGTCCTAGAAGCGATCTGTACATGCCTACTCCTAGTTAGAATGTTTTCAAGATACAGACCCAAAACATGCTGAAAATCGATATTTTAGGTGCCCAAAAGTTGATATGTGCATTCATCTTCTGCACCCGTTTATATCCCAAATTCATCCTCAAAACACCAAAAAGTTCGATATTTTAGGTCCCAGAAGCGATCTGTACATGCCTACTCAGTGCTAGAAAGTTTTCAAAATATAGGCTTAGAACATGCTAAAAATCGATATTTAAAGTGTCCAAAGTCGATATGTGAATGCATCTTCTGTACCCGTTTATATCTCAAATTCAGGCTCAAAATACCCGAAACTTTGGTATTTTTTGGTTCTAGAAGCGATCTATACATGCCTTCTCCTAGTTAGAATGTTTTCAAAATACACACCCAAAACATGCTCAAAATCGATATTTTAGGTGCCCAAAAGTCGATATGTTCAAGCATCTTAAGCACCCGTTTATATCTCAAATTCAGGCTTAAAACTCCCGAAAATTCGATATTTTGGGGTCCCAGAAGCGATATGTACATGCCTACTTCCTGTTAGAGTATTTTCGAAATACAGGCCAAAAACATGCTGAAAATCGATATTTTAGGTGCCCAAAGTCAATATATATGTGCATGCATCTTCTGTACCCGTTTATATCTCAAATTCTAGCTCCAAACACCCAAAAATTCGATATTTTGGGGTCCCAGAAGCGATCTGTACATGCCTGCTCAGTGCTAGAATGTTTTCAAGATACAGACCCAAAACATGCTGAAAATCGATATTTTAAGTGCCCAAAATCAATATATGAATGCATCTTCTGCACCCGTTTATATCCCAAATTCATGCTCAAAACACCCAACAATTCGATAATTTTGGGTCCTAGAAGTGATCTGTACATGCCTACTCAGTGCTAGAATGTTTTCAAAATATAGGCTTAAAACATGCTAAAAATCCATATTTTAAGTGTCCTAAGTCGATATGTGCATGCATCTTCTGTACCCGTTTATATCTCAAATTCAGGCTCAAAACACCCGAAAATACGGTATTTTTGGGTCCTAGAAGCGATCTGTACATGCCTACTCCTAGTTAGAATGTTTTCAAGATACGGACCCAAAACATGCTCTAAATCGATATTTTTGGTGCCCAAAAGTCGATATGTGGATGCATCTTCAGTACCCGTTTATATCTCAAATTCAGGCTCAAAACTTCCAAAAATTCGATATTTTGGGGTCCCAGAAGCGATCTGTACATGCCTACTCTGTGTTAGAGTATTTTTAAAATACAGGCCCAAAACATGCTGAAAATTGCTATTTTAGGTGCCCAAAGTCAATATGTGCATGCATCTTCTGTATTTGTTTATATCTTAAATTCAGGCTCAAGACACCCGAAAATTCGATATTTTGGGGTCCCAGAAGCGATCTGTACATGCCTAATCAGTGCTAGAATATTTTCAAAATATAGGCCCAAAACATGCTAAAAATCGATATTTTAGGTGCCCAAGGTAGATATCTCAAATTCAGGCTCAAAACACTAAAAAATTCGGTATTTTTGGGTCATAGAAGCGATCTGTACATGCCTACTCCGTGTTAGAGTATTTTCAAAGTACAGGCCCAAATCATACTGAAAATCGATCTCTTAGGTGCCCAAAAGTCGATATGTGCATGAATCTTCTGTACCCGTTTATATCTCAAATTCAATCTCAAAACACCCGAAAATTCGGTATTGTTTTGTCCTAGAAGCGATCTGTACATGCCTACTCCTACTTAGAATGTTTTTCAAGATACAGACCCAAAACATGCTCAAAATCGATATTTTAGGTGCCCAAAAGTCGATATGTGCAAGCATCTTCAGTACCCATTTATATCTCAAATTCGGGCTCAAAACACCCGAAAATTCGATATTTTGGGCTACCAGAAGTGATCTGTACATGCCTACTCCGTGTTAGAGTATTTTCAAATTACAGGCCCAAAACATGCTGAAAATCGATATTTTAGGTGCACAAAGTCAATATGTGCATGCATCTTCTGTACCCGTTTATAACTCAAATTCAGGCTCAAAACACCCGAAAATTAGATATTTTGGGGTCCCAGAAGCGATCTGTACATGCCTACTTAGTGCTAGAATATTTTCAAATTATAGGGAAAAAAACATGCTAAAATCGATATTTTAGGTGCCCAAAGTCGATATCTTATATTCAGGCCCAAAAACACCCGAAAATTCGATATTTTGGGGACCCAGAAGCGATCTGTACTTGTTTACTCAGTGTTAGAGTTTTTTCAAAATACAGGCCCAAAACATGCTGAAAATCGATATTTTAGGTGACCAAAGTCAATATGTGCATGCATCTTCTGTACCCGTTTATATCTCAAATTCAGGCTCAAAACACCCGAAAATTCGATATTTTGGGGTCCCAGAAGTTATCTGTACATGCCTACTCAGTGTTAGAGTATTTTCAAAATACAGGCCCAAAACATGCTGAAAATCGATATTTTAGGTGAACAAAGTCAATATGTGCATGCATCTTCTGTACCCGTTATATCTCAAATTCAGGCTCAAAACACCCGAAATTTTGGTATTTTTGGGTCGTAGAATCGATCTGTACATGCCTACTCCTAGTTAGAATGTTTTCAATATACAGACCCAAAACATGCTGACAATCGATATTTTAGGTCCCCAAAAGTCGATATGTGCATGCATTTTCAGTACCCCTTACATCTCAAATTAAGGCTCAAAACATCCGAAAATTCGATACTTTGGGATCCTAGAAGCGATCTGTACATGCCTACTCCGTGTTAGAGTATTTTCAAAATACAGGCCCAAAACATGCTGAAAATCGATATTTTAGGTGAACAAAGTCAATATGTGCATGCATCTTCTGTACCCGTTTATATCTCAAATTCAGGTTGAAAACATCCGAAAATTAGATATTTTGGGGTCCCAGAAGCGATGTGTACATGCCTACTCAGTGCAAGAATATTTTCAAAATATAGTCCCAAAACATCCTAAAAAATAGATATTTTAGGTGCCCAAAGTCGATATCTCAAATTCAGGCCCAAAACACCCGAAAATTCGATATTTTAGGGTCCCAGAAGCGATCTGTACATGCCTACTCCGTGTTAGAGTATTTTTTAAATACAGTCCCAAAACATACTGAAAATCGATCTTTTAAGTGCCCAAAAGTCGATATGTGCATGCATCTTCTGTACCCGTGTATATCTCAAAATCTGGCTCCAAACACCCGAAAATTCGATATTTTGGGGTCCCAGAAGTGATCTGTACATGCCTACTCAGTGCTAGAATGTTTTCAAAATATAGGCTTAAAACATGCTAAAAATCGATATTTTAAGTGTCCAAAGTCGATATGTGCATGCATCTTCTGTACCCGTTTATATCTCAAATTCAGGCTCAAAACACCCGAAAATTCGGTATTTTTGGGTCCTAGAAGCGATCTGTACATGCCTACTCCTAGTTAGAATGTTTTTAAGATACGGACCCAAAACATGCTGACAATCGATATTTTAAGTGCCCAAAAGTCGATATGTGCATGCATCTTCAGTACCCGTTTATATCTCAAATTCAGGCTCAAAATACCCAAAAATTCGATATTTTGGGGTCCCAGAAGCGATCTGTACATGTCTTTTCGGTGTTAGAGTATTTTTAATATACAGGCACAAAACATGCTATAAATCGAAATTTCAGGTGCCCAAAGTCAATATGTGCATGCATCTTCTGTACCCGTTTATATCTCAAATTCAGGCTCCAAACACCCGAAAATTCGATATTTTGGGGTCCCAGAAGCGATCTGTACATGCCTAATCAGTGCTAGAATATTTTCAAAATATAGGCCCAAAACAAGCTAAAAATCGATATTTTAGGTGCCCAAGGTAGATATCTCAAATTCAGGCTCAAAACACTCAAAAATTCGGTATTTTTGGGTCATAGAAGCGATCTGTACATGCCTACTCCGTGTTAGAGTATTTTCAAAATACAGGCCCAAAACATACTGAAAATCGATCTTTTATGTGCCCAAAAGTCGATATGTGCATGAATCTTCTGTACCCGTTTATATCTCAAATTCAATCTCAAAACACCCGAAAATTCGGTATTGTTTTGTCCTAGAAGCGATCTGTACATGCCTACTCCTACTTAGAATGTTTTTCAAGATACAGACCTAAAACATGCTCAAAATCGATATTTTAGGTTCCCAAAAGTCGATATGTGCATGCATCTTCAGTACCCGTTTATATCTCAAATTCAGGCTCAAAACACCCGAAAATTAGATATTTTGGGGTCCCTGAAGCGATCTGTACATGCCTACTTAGTGCTAGAATATTTTCAAAAAATAGGCAAAAAAACATGCTAAAATCGATATTTTAGGTGCCCAAAGTCGATATCTCAAATTCAGGCCCAAAAACACCCGAAAATTCGATATTTTGGGGTCCCAGAAGCGATCTGTACATGCATACTCCGTGTTAGAGTTTTTTCAAAATACAGGCCCAAAACATGCTGAAAATCGATGTTTTAGGTGCCCAAAGTCAATATATGCATGCATCTTCTGTACCCGTTTATATCTCAAATTCAGGCTCAAAACACCCGAAAATTCGATATTTTTGGGACCCAGAAGCTATCTGTACATGCCTACTCAGTGTTACAGTATTTTCAAAATACAGGCCCAAAACATGCTGAAAATCGATATTTTAGGTGCCCAAATTCAATATGTGCATGAATCTTCTGTACCCGTTTATATCTCAAATTCAGGCTCAAAACACCCGAATTTTAGATATTTTGGGGTCCCAGAAGCGATCTGTACATGCCTACTTAGTGCTAGAATATTTTCAAAATATAGGCCCAAAACATGCTAAAATCGATATTTTAGGTGCCCAAAGTCGATATCTCAAATTAAGGCCCAAAATACCCGAAAATTCGATATTTTGGGGTCCCAGAAGCGATCTGTACATGCCTACTCCGTGTTAGAGTATTTTCAAAATACAGGCCCAAAACATGCTGAAAATCGATATTTTAGGTGCCTAAAGTCAATATGTGCATGCATCTTCTGTACCCGTTATATCTCAAATTTTAGGCTCAAAACACCCGAAAATTCGATATTTTGGGGTCCCAGAAGCTATCTGTACATGCCTACTCAGTGCTATAATGTTTTCAAAATATAGGCTCAAAACATGCTTAAAATCGTTATTTTAAGTATCCAAAGTCGATATGTGCATGCATCTTCTGTACCCGTTTATATCTCAAATTCATGCGCAAAACATCCGAAAATTCGATATTTTGGGGTCACAGAAGCGATCTGTACATGCCTACTCCGTGTTAGAGTATTTTCAAAATACAGGCCAAAAACATGCTGAAAATCGATATTTTATGTGCCCAAAGTCAATATGTGCATGCATCTTCTGAACCCGTTTATATCTCAAATTCAGGTCCAAACACTCAAAAATTCGATGTTTTGGGATCCCAGAAGCGATCTGTACATGCCTACTCCTAGTTAGAATGTTTTCAAGATACAGACCTAAAACATGCTCAAAATCGATATTTTTGGGCACAATATGTGTATGCATCTTCTGCACCCGTTTATATAAAAAAAATCAACCTCAAAACACCCGAAAATTCGATATTTTTGGGTCCCAAAAGCGATCTGTACATGCCTACTCAGTGCTAGAATGTTTTCAAAATGTAGGCTAAAAACATGCTAAAAATCGAAATTTTATGTGTCCAAAGTCGATATGTGCATGCATCTTCTGTACCCGTTTATATCTCAAATTCAGGCTCAAAACACCCGAAAAATCGATATTTTGGGTTCCCAGAAGCGATCTATACATGCCTACTCAGTGCTAGAATATTTTCAAAATATAGGCCCAAAACATCCTAAAAAATAGATATTTGAAGTGCCCAAAGTCGATATCTCAAATTTAGGCCCAAAACACCCGGAAATTCGATATTTTAGGGTCCCAGAAGCGATCTGTACATGCCTACTAAGTGTTAGAGTATTTTCAAAATACAGGCCCAAAACATGCTGAAAATCGATCTTTTAAGTGCCCAAAAGTCGATATGTGCATTCATCTTCTGTACCCGTTTATATCTCAAAATCTGGCTCCAAACACCCGAAAATTAGATATTTTGGGGTCCCAGAAGCGATTTGTACATGCCTACTCCGTGAAAGAGTATTTTCAAAATACAGGCCCAAAACATGCTGAAAATCGATATTTTATGTGTCCAAAGTCGATATGTGCATGCATCTTCTGTACCCGTTTATATCTCAAATTCAGGCTCAAAACACCCGAAATTTTGGTATTTTTGGGTCGTAGAATCGATCTGTACATGCCTACTCCTAGTTAGAATGTTTTCAAGATACAGACCCAAAACATGATGAGAATCGATATTTTATGTCCCCAAAAGTCGATATGTGCATGCATCTTCAGTACCCCTTTACATCTCAAATTAAGGCTCAAAATATCCGAAAATTCGATACTTTGGGGTCCTAGAAGCGATCTGTACATGCCTACTCCGTGTTAGAGTATTTTCAAAATACAGGCCCAAAACATGCTGAAAATCGATATTTTAGGTGCCCAAAGTCAATATGTGCATGCATCTTCAGTACCCGTTTATATCTCAAATTCAGTTTGAAAACACCCGAAAATTAGATATTTTAGGGTCCCAGAAGCGATCTGTACATGCCTACTCCGTGTTAGAGTATTTTTTAAATACAGTCCCAAAACATACTGAAAATCGATCTTTTAAGTGCCCAAAAGTCGATATGTGCATGCATCTTCTGTACCCGTTTATATCTCAAAATCTGGCTCCAAACACCCGAAAATTAGATATTTTGGGGTCCCAGAAGCGATCTGTACATGCCTACTTCGTGTTAGAGTATTTTCAAAATACAGGCCCAAAACATGCTGAAAATCGATATTTTAAGTGTTTAAAGTCGATATGTGCATACTTTTTCAGTACCCGTTTATATCTCAAATTCAGGCTCAATCACCCGAAATTTCGGTATTTTTGGGTCCTTGAAGCGATCTGTACATGTTTACTCCTAGTTAGAATGTTTTCAAGATACAGACCCAAAACATGCTCAAAATCGATATTTTAGGTGCCCAATGTCAATATGAGCATGCATCTTCTGTACCCGTTTATATCTCAAATTCAGGCTCAAAACACCCGAAAATTAGATATTTTGGGTTCCAGAAGCGATCTGTACATCCCTACTTAGTGGTAGAATATTTAAAAAAAAAAAAAACCCAAAACATGATAAAATCGATATTTTAGGTGCCCAAAGTCGATATCTCAAATTCAGGCACAAAAAACACCCAAAAATTCGATATTTTGGGGTCCCAGAAGCGATCTGTACATGCCTACTCTGTGTTAGAGTATTTTCAAAATACAGGCCCAAAACATGCTGAAAATCGATATTTTAGGTGCTTAAAGTCAATATGTGCATGCATCTTCTGTTCCTGTTTATATCTCAAATTCAGGCTGAAAACACCCGAAAATTCGATATTTTGGGGTCCCTGAAGTTATCTGTACATGCCTACTGAGTGTTAGAGTATTTTCAAAATACAGGCCCAAAACATGCTGAAAATCGATATTTTAGGTGCCCAAAGTCAATATGTGCATGCATCTTCTGTACCCGTTTATATCTCAAATTCCGGCTCAAAACACCCGAAAATTAGATATTTTGGGGTCCCAGAAGCGATCTGTACATGCCTACTCCGTGTTAGAGTATTTTTTTAAAATACAGGCCCAAAACATGCTGAAAATCGATATTTTAGGTGCCCAAAGTCAATATGTGCATGCATCTTCTGTACTCGTTTATATCTAAAATTCAGGCTCCAAACACTCGAAAATTCGATGTTTTAGGATTCATGAAGCGATCTGTACATGCCTACACACTGCTAGAATATTTTCAAAATATAGGCCCAAAACATGTTAAAAATCGATATTTTAGGTGCCCTTGGTCGATATCTCAAATTCACGCCCAAAACAGCCGAAAATTCGATATTTTAGGGTCCCAGAAGCGATCTGTACATGCATACTCCGTGTTAGAGTATTTTTAAAATGCAGGCCCAAAACATACTGAAAATCGATCTTAAGGTGCCCAAAAGTCGATATGTGCATGCATCTTTTGTACCCGTTTATATCTCAAATTCAGGCTCCAAACACCCGAAAATTCGATATTTTGGGGTCCCAGAAGCGATCTGTACATGCCTACCCCGTGTTAGAGTATTTTCAAAATACAGGCCCAAAACATGCTGAAAATCGATATTTTAAGTGTCCAAAGTCAATATGTGCATGCATCTTCAGTACCAGTTTATATCTCAAATTCAGGTTGAAAACACCCGAAAATTAGATATTTTAGGGTCCCAGAAGCGATCTGTACATGCCTACTACGTGCTAGAGTATTTTTTAAATACAGTCCCAAAACATACTGAAAATCGATCTTTTAAGTGCCCAAAAGTCGATATGTGCATGCATCTTCTGTACCCGTTTATATCTCAAAATCTGGCTCCAAACACCCGAAAATTAGATATTTTGGGGTCCCAGCAGCGATCTGTACATGCCTACTTCGTGTTAGAGTATTTTCAAAATACAGGCCCAAAACATGCTGAAAATCGATATTTTAAGTGTTTAAAGTCGATATGTGGATACATTTTCAGTACCCGTTTATATCTCAAATTCAGGCTCAATCACCCGAAATTTCGGTATTTTTGGGTCCTAGAAGCGATCTGTACATGTTTACTCCTAGTTAGAATGTTTTCAAGATACAGACCCAAAACATGCTCAAAATCGATATTTTAGGTGCCCAATGTCAATATGAGCAGGCATCTTCTGTACCCGTTTATATCTCAAATTCAGGCTCAAAACACCCGAAAATTAGATATTTTGGGATCCCAGAAGCGATCTGTACATCCCTACTTAGTGGTAGAATATTTTCAAAATATAGGCCCAAAACATGATAAAATCAATATTTTAGGTGCCCAAAGTCGATATCTCAAATTTAGGCCCAAAACACCCGAAAATTCGATATTTTGTGGTCCCAGTAGCGATCTGTACATGCCTACTCCGTGTTAGAGTATTTTCAAAATACAGGCCCAAAACATGCTGAAAATCGATATTTTAGGTGCCCAAAGTCAATATGTGCATGCATCTTCTGTACCCGTTTATATATCAAATTCAGGCTCAAAACACCCGAAAATTCGATATTTTGGGGTCCCTGAAGTTATCTGTACATGCCTACTGAGTGTTAGAGTATTTTCAAAATACAGGCCCAAAACATGCTGAAAATCGATATTTTAGGTGCCCAAAGTCAATAAGTGCATGCATCTTCTGTACTCGTTTATATCTCAAATTCCGGCTCAAAACACCCGAAAATTAGATATTTTGGGGTCCCAGAAGCGATCTGTACATGCCTACTACATGTTAGAGTATTTTTTAAATACAGTCCCAAAACATACTGAAAATCGATCTTTTAAGTGCCCAAAAGTCGATATGTGCATGCATCTTCTGTACCCGTTTATATCTCAAAATCTGGCTCCAAACACCCGAAAATTAGATATTTTGGGGTCCCAGAAGCGATCTGTACATGCCTACTTCGTGTTAGAGTATTTTCAAAATACAGGCCCAAAACATGCTGAAAATCGATATTTTAAGTGTTTAAAGTCGATATGTGCATACATTTTCAGTACCCGTTTATATCTCAAATTCAGGCTCAATCACCCGAAATTTCGGTATTTTTGGGTCCTAGAAGCGATCTGTACATGTTTACTCCTAGTTAGAATGTTTTCAAGATACAGACCCAAAACATGCTCAAAATCGATATTTTAGGTGCCCAATGTCAATATGAGCATGTATCTTCTGTACCCGTTTATATCTCAAATTCAGGCTCAAAACACCCGAAAATTAGATATTTTGGGATCCCAGAAGCGATCTGTACATCCCTACTTAGTGGTAGAATATTTTCAAAATATAGGCCCAAAACATGCTGAAAATCGATATTTTAGGTGCCCAAAGTCAATAAGTGCATGCATCTTCTGTACCCGTTTATATCTCAAATTCCGGCTCAAAACACCCGAAAATTAGATATTTTGGGGTCCCAGAAGCGATCTGTACATGCCTACTTAGTGCTAGAATATTTTCAAAATATAGGCCCAAAACATGCTAAAATCGATATTTTAGTTGCCCAAAGTCGATATCTCAAATTCAGGCCCAAAACAACCGAAAATTCGATATTTTAGGGTCCCACAAGCGATCTGTACATGCCTACTCCTTGTTAGAGTATTTTGAAAATTCTCGCCCAAAACATGCTTACAATCGATATTTTAATTGTCCAAAGTCGATATGTGCATGCATCTTCTGTACCCGTTTATATCTCAAATTCATGCGCAAAACTTCCGAAAATTCGATATTTTGGGGTCCCAAAAGCGATCTGTACATGCCTACTCCGTGTTAGAGTATTTTCAAAATACAGGCCCAAAACATGCTGAAAATCGATATTTTAGGTGCCCAAAGTCAATATGTGGATGCATCTTCTGTACTCGTTTATATCTAAAATTCAGGCTCCAAACACTCGAAAATTCGATGTTTTAGGATCCATGAAGCGATCTGTACATGCCTACACACTGCTAGAATATTTTCAAAATATAGGCCCAAAACATGTTAAAAATCGATATTTTAGGTGCCCTTGGTCGATATCTCAAATTCAGGCCCAAAACACCCAAAAATTCGATATTTTAGGGTCCCAGAAGCGATCTGTACATGCCTACTCCGTGTTAGAGTATTTTTAAAATGCAGTCCCAAAACATACTAAAAATCGATCTTTTAGGTGCCCAAAAGTCGATATGTGCATGCATCTTTTGTACCCGTTTATATCTCAAATTCAGGCTACAAACACCCGAAAAATCGATATTTTGGGGTCCCAGAAGC
Organism: Petrolisthes cinctipes; assembly: GCA_033782935.1. Classification (NCBI taxonomy): domain Eukaryota; kingdom Metazoa; phylum Arthropoda; class Malacostraca; order Decapoda; family Porcellanidae; genus Petrolisthes; species Petrolisthes cinctipes. The sequence continues at coordinate 2,031,908 of JAWQEG010000230.1, forward strand.
GATCTGTACATGCCTACCCCGTGTTAGAGTATTTTCAAAATACAGGCCCAAAACATGCTGAAAATCGATATTTTAAGTGTCCAAAGTCGATATGTGCATGCATCTTCAGTACCCGTTTATATCTCAAATTCAGGTTGAAAACACCCGAAAATTAGATATTTTAGGGTCCCAGAAACGATCTGTACATGCCTACCCAGTGTTAGAGTATTTTTTAAATACAGTCCCAAAACATACTGAAAATCGATCTTTTAAGTGCCCAAAAGTCGATATGTGCATGCATCTTCTGTACCCGTTTATATCTCAAAATCTGGCTCCAAACACCCGAAAATTAGATATTTTGGGGTCCCAGAAGCGATCTGTACATGCCTACTTCGTGTTAGAGTATTTTCAAAATACAGGCCCAAAACATGCTAAAAATCGATATTTTAAGTGTTTAAAGTCGATATGTGCATACATTTTCAGTACCCGTTTATATCTCAAATTCAGGCTCAATCACCCGAAATTTCGGTATTTTTGGGTCCTAGAAGCGATCTGTACATGTTTACTCCTAGTTAGAATGTTTTCAAGATACAGACCCAAAACATGCTCAAAATCGATATTTTAGGTGCCCAATGTCAATATGAGCATGCATCTTCTGTACCCGTTTATATCTCAAATTCAGGCTCAAAACACCCGAAAATTCGATATTTTCGGGTCCCAGAAGCGATCTGTACATCCCTACTTAGTGGTAGAATATTTTCAAAATATAGGCCCAAAACATGATAAAATCGATATTTTAGGTGCCCAAAGTCGATATCTCAAATTCAGGCCCAAAACACCCGAAAATTCGATATTTTGGGGTCCCAGAAGCGATCTGTACATGCCTACTCCGTGTTAGAGTATTTTCAAAATACAGGCCCAAAACATGCTGAAAATCGATATTTTAGGTGCCCAAAGTCAATATGTGCATGCATCTTCTGTACCCGTTTATATCTCAAATTCATGCGCAAAACTTCTGAAAATTCGATATTTTGGGGTCCCAAAAGCGATCTGTACATGCCTACTCCGTGTTAGAGTATTTTCAATATACAGGCCCAAAACATGCTGAAAATCGATATTTTAGGTGCCCAAAGTCAATATCTGCATGCATCTTCTGTACTCGTTTATATCTAAAATTCAGGCTCCAAACACTCGAAAATTCGATGTTTTAGGATCCAAGAAGCGATCTGTACATGCCTACACACTGCTAGAATATTTTCAAAATATAGGCCCAAAACATGTTAAAAATCGATATTTTAGGTGCCCTTGGTCGATATCTCAAATTCAGGCCCAAAACACCCGAAAATTCGATACTTTAGGGTCCCAGAAGCGATCTGTACATGCCTACTCCGTGTTAGAGTATTTTTAAAATGCAGGCCCAAAACATACTGAAAATCGATCTTTTAGGTGCCCAAAAGTCGATATGTGCATGCATCTTTTGTACCCGTTTATATCTCAAATTCAGGCTCCAAACACCCGAAAATTCGATATTTTGGGGTCCCAGAAGCGATCTGTACATGCCTACCCCGTGTTAGAGTATTTTCAAAATACAGGCCCAAAACATGCTGAAAAAACGATATTTTAAGTGTCCAAAGTCGATATGTGTATGCATCTTCTGTACCCGTTTATATCTCAAGATCAGGCTCAAAACACCCGAAATTTCGGTATTTTTGGGTCCTCGAAGCGATCTGTACATGCCTACTCCTAGTTAGAATGTTTTCAAGATACAGACCCAAAACATGCTCAAAATCTATATTTTAGGTGCCCAAAAGTCAATATGTGCATGGATCTTCAGTACCCGTTTATATCTCAAATTCTGGCTCAAAACACCCGAAAATTCGATATTTTGGGGTCCCAGAAGCGATCTGTACATGCCTACTCCTAGTTAGAATGTTTTCAAGATAGAGACCCAAAACATGCTCATAATCGATATTTTAGGTGCTTAAAGTCAATATGTGCATGCATCTTCTGTACCCGTTTATATCTCAAATTCAGGCTCAAAACACCCGAAAATTCGATATTTTCGGGTCCCAGAAGCGATCTGTACATGCCTACTCAGTGCTAGAATATTTTCAAAATATAGGCCCAAACATGCTAAAAATCGATATTTTAGGTGCCCTAGGTCGATATCTCAAATTCAGGCCCAAAACACCCAAAAATTCGATATTTTAGGGTCCCAGAAGCGATCTGTACATGCCTACTTCGTGTTAAAGTATTTTCAAAATACAGGCCCAAAACATGCTGAAAATCGATATTTTAAGTGTCCAAAGTCGATATGTGCATGCATCTTCTGTACCCGTTTATATCTCAAATTCAGGCTCAAAACACCCGAAATTTTGGTATTTTTGGGTCCTATAAGCGATCTGTACATGCCTACTCCTAGTTAGAATGTTTTCAAGATACAGACCCAAAACATGCTCAAAATCGATATTTTAGGTGCCCAAAGTCAATATGTGTATGCATCTTCTGCACCCGTTTATATCCCAAATTCAACATCAAAACATCCGAAAATTCAATATTTTTGGGTCCTAGAAGCGATCTGTACATGCCTACTCAGTGCTAGAATATTTTCAAAATATAGGCCCAAAACATGCTAAAATCGATATTTTAGGTGCCCAAAGTCGATATCTCAAATTCAGGCTCAAAACACCCGAAAATTCAATATTTTGGGGTCCCAGAAGCGATCTGTACATGCCTACTCCGTGTTAGAGTATTTTCAAAATACTGTCCCAAAACCTACTGAAAATCGATCTTTTATGTGCCCAAAAGTCGATATGTGCATGCATCTTCTATACCCGTTTATATCTCAAATTCAGGCTCAAAAGACCCGACAATTCGGTATTTCTGGGTCCTAGAAGCGATCTGTACATGCCTACTCCGTGTTAGAATGTTTTCAAAATACAGACCCAAAACATGCTCAAAATCAGTATTTTAGGTGCCCAAAAGTCGATATGTGCATGCATCTTCTGTACCCGTTTATATCTCAAATTCAGGCTCAAAACACCCGAAAATTCAATATTTTGGGGCCCCAGAAGCGACCTGTACATGCCTAGTCCGTAATAGAGTATTTTCAAAATGCAGGCCCAAAAAATGCTGAAAATCGATATTTTAGGTACCCAAAGTCAATATGTGCAAGCATCTTCTGTAGCCGTTTATATCTCAAATTCAGGCTCAAAACACCCGAAAATTTGATATTTTGGGAGTTGCAGAAGCGATCTGTATATGCCAACTCAGTGCTAGAATATTTTCAAAATACAGGCCCAAAACATGCTAAAAATCGATATTTTAGGTGCCCAAAGTCAATATGTGCATGTATCTTCTGTACCCGTTTATATCTCAAATTCAGGCTCCAAAAACCCGAAAATTCGATATTTTGGGATCCCTGAAGCGATCTGTAAATGCCTACTCAGTGCTAGAATATTTTCACAATATAGGCCCAAAACATGTTAAATATCGATATTTTAGGTGCCCAGAGTCGATATCTCAAATTCAAGCCCAAAACACCCGAAAATTTGATATTTTGGGGTCCCAGAAGCGATCTGTACATGCCTACTCCGTGTTAGAGTATTTTTTGAAATACATGCCAAAAACATGCTGAAAATCGATATTTTAAGTATCCAAAGTCGATATGTGCATGCATCTTTTGTACCCGTTTATATCTCAAATTCATGCTTAAAACACCCGAAAATTTGATATTTTGGGGTACCAGAAACGATCTGTACATGCCTACTCCGTGTTAGAGTATTTTCAAAATACAGGCCCAAAACATGCTGAAAATCGATATTTTAGGTGCCCAAAGTCAATATGTGCATGCATCTCCTGTTCCCGTTTATATCTCAAATTCAGGCCCAAAACACCCGAAAATTCTATATTTTAGGGTCGCAGAAGCAATCTGTACATGCCTACTCCGTGTTAGAGTATTTTAAAAATGCAGGCCCAAAACATACTGAAAATCGATCTTTTATGTGCCCAAAAGTCGATATGTGCATGCATCTTCTGTACCCGTTTAAATCTCAAATTCAGGCTCCAAACACCCGAAAATTCGATATTTTGGGGTCCCAGAAGCAATCTGTACATGCCTAATACTTGTTAGAGTATTTTCAAAATACAGGCCAAAAACATGCTGAAAATCGATATTTTAAATGTCCAAAGTCGATATGTGCATGCATCTTCTGTACCCGTTTATATCTCTAATTCAGGCTCCAAACACCCGAAATTTCGGTATTTTTGGGTCCTAGAAGCGATCTGTACATGCCTACTCCTAGTATGAATGTTTTCAAGATACAGACCCAAAACATGCTCAAAATCGATATTTTAGGTGCCCAAAGTCAATATGTGTATGCATCTTCTGCACCCGTTAATATCCCAAATTCAACCTCAAAACATCCAAAAATTCAATATTTTTGGGTCCCAGAAGCGATCTGTACATGCCTACTCAGTGCTAGAATGTTTTTAAAATATAGGCTAAAAACATGCTAAAAATCAATATTTTAAGTGTTCAAAGTCGATATGTGCATGCATCTTCTGTACTAGTTTATATCTCAAATTCAGGTTCAAAACACCCGAAAATTCGGTATTTTTGGGTCCTAGAAGCGATCTGTACATGTCTACTCCTAGTTAGAATGTTTTCAAGATACAGACCCAAAACATGCTCAAAATCGATATTTTAGGTTCCCAATGTCAATATGTGCATTCATCTTCTGTACCCGTTTATATCTCAAATTCAGGCTCAAAACACCCGAAAATTCGATATTTTGGGATCCCAGAAGCGATCTGTACATGCCTACTCAGTCCTAGAATATTTTCAAAATATAGGCCCAAAACATGCTAAAAAACGATATTTTAGGTGCCCAAAGTCGATATCTCAAATTCAGGCCCAAAACACCCGAAAATTCGATATTTTGGGGTCCCAGAAGCGATCTGTACATGCCTACTCCGTGTTAGAGTATTTTCAAAATACTGTCCCAAAACATACTGAAAATCGATCTTTTAGGTGCCCACAAGTTGATATGTGCATGCATCTTCTATACCCGTTTATATATCAAGTTCTGGCTCAAAAGACCCGACAATTCGGTATTTTTGGGTCCTAGAAGCGATCTGTACATGCCTACTCCTATTTAGAATGTTTTCAAGATACAGACCCAAAACATGCTCAAAATCAATATTTTAGGTGACCAAAAGTCAATATGAGCATGCATCTTCTGTACCCGTTTATATCTCAAATTCAGGCTCAAAACACCCGAAAATTCGATATTTTGGGAGTTGCAAAAGCGATCTGTACATGCCTACTCAGTGCTAGAATATTTTCACAATATAGGCCCAAAACATGTTAAAAATCGATATTTTAGGTGCAGAGAGTCGATATCTCAAATTCAGGCCCAAAACACCCGAAAATTCGATATTTTGGGGTCCCAGAAGCGATCTGTACATGCCTACTCCGTGTTAGAGTATTTTCAAGATACAGGCCCAAAACATGCTGAAAATCGATATTTCTGGTGCCCAAAGTCAATATGTGCATGCATCTTCTGTACTTGTTTATATCTCAAATTCAGGCTTAAAACACCCGACAATTCGGTATTTCTGGGTCCTAGAAGCGATCTGTACATGCCTACTCCGTGTTAGAATGTTTTCAAGATACAGACCCAAAACATGCTCAAAATCAATATTTTAGGTGCCCAAAAGTCAATATGTGCATGCATCTTCTGTACCCGTTTATATCTCAAATTCAGGCTCAAAACACCCGAAAATTCGATATTTTGGGAGTTGCAAAAGCGATCTGTACATGCCTACTCAGTGCTAGAATATTTTCACAATATAGGCCCAAAACATGTTTAAAATCGATATTTTAGGTGCAGAGAGTCGATATCTCAAATTCAGGCCCAAAACACCCGAAAATTCGATATTTTGGGGTCCCAGAAGCGATCTGTACATGCCTACTCCGTGTTAGAGTATTTTCAAAATACAGGCCCAAAACATGCTGAAAATCGATATTTCAGGTGCCCAAAGTCAATATGTGCATGCATCTTCTGTTCTTGTTTATATCTCAAATTCAGGCTCAAAACACCCGAAAATTCGATATTTTAGGGTCCCAGAAGCGATCTGTACATGTCTAATCCGTTTTAGAGTATTTTTAAAATACAGGCCCAAAACATGCTAAAAATTGATATTTCATGTGCCCAAATTCAATATGTGCATGCATCTTCTGTACCCGTTTATATCTCAAATTCAGGCTCAAAACACCCTAAAATTCGATATTTTGAGGTCCCAGAAGCGATCTGTACATGACCACTCAGTGCTAGAATATTTTCATAATATAGGCTCAAAACATGCTAAAAATCGATATTTTAGGTGCCCCAGGTCGATATCTTAAATTCAGGCCCAAAACACCCGAAAATTCGATATTTTAGAGTCCCAGAAGCGATCAGTACATACCTACTCAGATACAGGCCGAAGACATGCTGAAATTCGATATTTTAGGTGCCCAAAGTCAATATGTGTATGCATCTTCTGTACCCGTTTCTATATCAAATTCTGGCTCCAAACATCGAAAATTCGATATTTTGGGGTCCCAAAAGCGATCTGTACATGCCTACTCAGTGCTAGAATGTTTAAAAAAAAAAAGGTTCAAAACATGCTAAAAATCTATATTTTAAGTGTCCAAAGTCGATATGTGCATGCATCTTCATTACCCGTTTTTATCTCTAATTCAGGCTCAAAACAACCGAAAATTCGATATTTTGGGGTCCCAGAAGCGATCTGTACATGCCTACTCCGTGTTAGAGTATTTTCAAAATACAGGCCCAAAACATGCTGAAAATCGATATTGTAAGTGTCCAAAGTCGATATGTGCATGCGTCTTCTGTACCCGTTTATATCACAAATTCATGCTCAAAACACCCGAAAATTCGATATTTTGAGGTACCAGAAGCGATCTGTACATGCCTACTCCGTGTTAGAGTATTTTTAAAATACAGGCCCAAAACATGCTGAAAATCGATATTTCAGGTGCTCAAATTCAATATGTGCATGCATCTTCTGTACCCGTTTATATCTCAAATTCAGGCTCAAAACACCCGAAAATTCGATATTTTGGGGTCCAGAAACGATCTGTACATGCCTACTCAGTGCTAGAATATTTTCAAAATATAGGCCCAAAACATCCTAAAAATCGATATTTTAGGTGCCCAGGGTCAATATCTCAAATTCAGGCCCAAAACACCCGAAAATTCGATATTTTGGGATCCCAGAATCGATCTGTACATACCTACTCCGTTTTAGAGTATTTTCAAAATACAGGCCCATAACATACTGCAAATCGATCATCTAGGTTACAAAAAGTCGATATGTGCATGCATCATCTGTATCCGTTTATATCTCAAATTCAGGCTCCAAACACCCGAAAATTCGATATTTTGGGGTCTCAGAAGCGATCTGTACATGCCTACTCAGTGCTAGAATGTTTTCAAAATATAGGCTCATAACATGCTAAAAATCTATATTTTAAGTTTCCAAAGTCGATATGTGCATGCATCTTCTGTACCCGTTTATATCTCAAATTCAGGCTCAAAACACCCGAAAATTCGGTATTTTTGGGTCCTAGAAGCGATCTGTACATGCCTACTCCTAGTTAGAATGTTTTGAAGATACAGACCCAAAACATGCTCAAAATCGATATTTTAGGTGCCCAAAAGTCGATATGTGCATGCATCTTCTGTACCCGTTTATATCTCAAATTCAGGCTCAAAACACCCGAAAATTCGATATTTTGGGGTCCCAGAAGCGATCTGTACATGCCTACTCAGTGCTAGAATATTTTCAGAATATAGGCCCAAAACATGCTAAAAATCGATATTTTAGGTGCCCCAGGTCGATATCTTAAATTCAGGCCCAAAACACCCGAAAATTCGATATTTTAGAGTCCCAGAAGCGATCTGTACATGTCTACTCCGTGTTAGAGTATTTTCAAAATACAGGCCAAAAACATGCTGAAAATCGATATTTCAGGTGCCCAAAGTCAATATGTGCATCCATCTTCTGTACCCGTTTATATCTCAAATTCAGGCCCAAAACACCCGAAAATTCGATATTTGGGGTCCCAGAAGCGATCTGTACATGCCTACTCAGTGCTAGAATATTTTCAGAATATAGGCCCAAAACATGCTAAAAATCGATATTTTAGGTGCCCCAGGTCGCTATCTCAAATTCAGGCCCAAAACACCCGAAAATTCGATATTTTAGAGTCCCAGATGCGATCTGTACATGCCTCCTCCGTGTTAGAGTATTTTCAAAATACTGTACCAAAACATACTGAAAATCGATCTTTTAGGTGCCCAAAAGTCGATATGTGCATGCATCTTCTATACCCGTTTATATCTCAAGTTCAGGCTCAAAAGCCCCGATAATTCGGTATTTTTGGGTCCTAGAAGCAATCTGTACATGCCTACTCGTAGTTAAAATGTTTTCAAGATACAGACCCAAAACATGCTCAAAATGAATATTTTAGGTGCCCAAAAGTCGATATGTGCATGCATCTTCTGTACCCGTTTATATCTCAAATTCAGGCTCAAAACACCCGAAAATTCGATATTTTGGGGTCCCAGAAGCGATCTGTACATGCATACTCCGTGTTAGAGAATTTTCAAAATGCAGGCCCAAAACATGCTGAAAATCAATATTTTAGGTGCCCAGGTTAATATGTGCATGCATCTTCTGTACCAGTTTATATCTCAAATTCAGGCTCAAAACACCCGAAAATTCAATATTTAGGGAGTTGCAGAAGCGATCTGTACATGCCTACTCAGTGCTAGAATTTTTTCAAAATACAGGCCCAAAATATGCTAAAAATCGATATTTTTGGTGCCCAAGTGCATGCATCTTCTGTACCCGTTTATATCTCTAATTCAGGCTCAAAACACCCGAAAATTCGATATTTTGGGGACCCAGAAGCGATCTGTACATGTCTACTCCGTTTTAGAGTATTTTTAAAATACAGGCCCAAAACATGCTGAAAATCGATATTTCAGGTGCCCAAATTCAATATGTGCATGCATCTTCTGTACCCGTTTATATCTCAAATTCAGGCTCAAAACACCCGAAAATTCGATATTTTGGGGTCCCAGAAGCGATCTGTACATGCCTACTCAGTGCTAGAATATTTTCAAAATATAGGCCCAAAACATGCTAAAAATCGATATTTTAGGTGCCCAGGGTCAATATCTCAAATTCAGGCCCAAAACACCCGAAAATTCGATATTTTGGGGTCCCAGAAGCGACCTGTACATGCCTACTCAGTGCTAGAATATTTTCGAATATAAGCCCAAAACCAGTTTAAAATAGATATTTAAGGTGCAGAGAGTCGATATCTCAAATTCAGCCCCAAAACACCCGAAAGTTCGATATTTTGGGGACCCAGAAGCTATCTGTACATGTATACTCCGTGTTAGAGTATTTTCAAAATACAGGCCCAAAACATGCTGAAAATCGATATTTCAGGTGCCCAAAGTCAATATGTGCATGCATCTTCTGTACTTGTTTATATCGCAAATTCAGGCTCAAAACACCCGAAAATTCGATATTTTGGGGACCCAGAAGCGATCTGTACATGTCTACTCCTTTTTAGAGTATTTTTAAAATACAGGCCCAAAACATGCTGAAAATCGATATTTCTGGTACCCAAATTCAATATGTGCATGCATCTTCTGTACCCGTTTATATCTCAAATTCAGGCTCAAAACACCCGAAAATTCGATATTTTGGGGTCCCAGAAGCGATCTGTACATGCCTACTCAGTGCTAGAATATTTTCACAATATAGGCCCAAAACATGCTAAAAATCGATATTTAAGGTGCCCACGGTCAATATCTCAAAATCAGGCCTAAAACACCCGAAAATTCGATATTTTGGGGTCCCAGAATCGATTTGTACATACCTACTCCGTTTTAGAGTATTTTCAAAATACAGGCCCATAACATACTTCAAATCGATCATTTAGGTTCCAAAAAGTCGATATGTGCATGCATCATCTGTACCCGTTTTTATATCAAATTCTGGCTCAAAACACCCTAAAATTCGATATTTTGGGGTCCCAGAAGCGATCTGTACATGCCTACTCCGTGTTAGAGTATTTTCAATATACAGGCCCAAAACATGCTGAAAATCGATATTTCAGGTGCCCAAAGTCAATATGTGCATCCATCTTCTGTACCCGTTTATATCTCAAATTCAGGCTCAAACACCCGAAAATTCGATATTTTGGGGCCCCAGAAGCGATCTGTACATGCCTACTCAGTGCTAGAATATTTTCAGAATATAGGCCCAAAACATGCTAAAAATCGATATTTTAGGTGCCCCAGGTCGCTATCTTAAATTCTGGCCCAAAACACACGAAAATTCGATATTTTAGAGTCCCAGAAGCGATCTGTACATGCCTACTCCGTGTTAGAGTATTTTCAAAATACAGGCCCAAAACATGCTGTAAATCGATATTTCAGGTGCCCAAAGTCAATAGGTGCATCCATCTTCTGTACCCGTTTATATCTCAAATTCAGGCTCAAAACACCCGAAAATTCGATATTTTGGGGTCCCAGAAGCGATCTGTACATGCCTACTCAGTGCTAGAATATTTTCAGAATATAGGCCCAAAATATGCTAAAAATCGATATTTTAGGTGCCCCAGGTCGCTATCTCAAATTCACGCCCAAAACACCCGAAAATTCGATATTTTAGAGTCTCAGAAGCGATCTGTACATGCCTACTCCGTGTTAGAGTATTTTTAAAATGCAGGCCCAAAACATGCTGAAAATTGATCTTTTAGGTGCCCAAAAGTCGATATGTGCATGCATCTTCTGTACCCGTTTATATCTCAAATTCAGTCTCCAAACACACGAAAATTCGATATTTTTGGGTCCCAGAAGCGATCTGTACATGCCTACTCCATGTTAGAGTATTTGCATGATACAGGCCCAAAAAATGCTCAAAATTGAAATTTAAAGTGTCCAAAGTCGATATGTGCATGCATCTTCTGTACCCGTTTATATCTCAAATTCAGGTTCAAAAGAAACGAAAATTCGGTATTTTTGGGTACTAGAAGCGATCTGTATTCAGTGCTATAATATTTTAAAAATACAGGCTCGAAACATGCTGAAAATCGATATTTTAAGTGTCCAAAGTCAATATGTGCATGCATCCTCTGTACCCGTTTATATCTCAAATTCAGGCTCAAAACACCTGAAAATTTGATATTTTGGGGTCCAGAAGCGATCTGTACATGCCTACTCAGTGCTAAAATATTTTCAAAATATAGGCCCAAAACATCCTAAAAATCGATATTTTAGGTGCCCAAAGTCGATATCTCAAATTCAGGCCCAAAACACCCGAAAATTCGATATTTTAGGGTCCCGGAAGCGATCTGTACATGCCTACTCCGTGGAAGAGTATTTTTAAAATACAGTCCCAAAACATACTGAAAATCGATCTTTTAAGTGCCCAAAAGTCGATATGTGCATGCATCTTCTGTACCCGTTTATATCTGAAATTCTGGCTCCAAACACCCGAAAATTCGATATTTTGGGGTCCCAGAAGCGATCTGTACATGCCTACTCAGTACTAGAATGTTTTCAATATATAGGCTCAAAACATGCTAAAAATCTATATTTTAAGTGTCCAAAGTCGATATGTGCATGCATCTTCTGTACCCGTTTATATCTCAAATTTAGGCTCAAAATACCCAAAAATTCGGTATTTTTGGGTCCTAGAAGAGATCTGTACATGCCTACTCCTAGTTAGAATGTTTTCAAGATACAGACCCAAAACATGCTCAAAATCGATATTTTAGGTGCCCAAAAGTTGATATGTGCATGCATCTTCAGTACCCGTTTTTATCTCAAATTCAGGCTCAAAACACACTAAAATTTGATATTTTGGGGCCCCAGAAGCGATCTGTACATGCCTACTCCGTGTTACAGTATTTTCAAAATACAGGCCCAAAACATGCTGAAAATCAATATTTTAGGTGCCCAAAGTCAATATGTGCATGCATCTTCTGTACCAGTTTATATCTCAAATTCAGGCTCAAAACACCAGAAAATTCGATATTTAGGGAGTTGCAGAAGCAATCTGTACATGCCTACTCAGTGCTAGAATATTTTCAAAATACAGGCCCAAAATATGCTAAAAATCGATATTTTAGGTGCCCATGTGCATGCATCTTCTGTACCCGTTTATACCACTAATTCAGGTTCAAAACACCCGAAAATTCGATATTTTGGGGTCCCAGAAGCGACCTGTACATGCCTACTAAGTGCTAGAATATTTTCACAATATAGGCCCAAAACCTGTTAAAAATCGATATTTTAGGTGCAGAGAGTCGATATCTCAAATTCAGGCCCAAAACACCCGAAAATTCGATATTTTGGGGACCCAGAAGCGATCTGTACATGCCTACTCCGTGTTAGAGTATTTTCAAAATACATGCCCAAAACTTGCTGAAAATCGATATTTCAGGTGCCCAAAGTCAATATGTGCATGCATCTTCTGTACTTGTTTATTTCTCAAATTCAGTCTCAAAACACCCGAAAATTCGATATTTTGGGGACCCAGAAGCGATCTGTACATGTCTACTCCGTTTTAGAGTATTTTTAAAATACAGGCCCAAAACATGCTGAAAATCGATATTTCAGGTGCCCAAATTCAATATGTGCATGCATCTTCTGTACCCGTTTATATCTCAAATTCAGGCTCAAAACACCCGAAAATTCGATATTTTGGGGTCCCAGTAGCGATCTGAACATGCCTACTCAGTGCTAGAATATTTTCAAAATTTAGGCCCAAAACATGCTAAAAATCGATATTTTAGGTGCCCAGGGTCAATATCTCAAATTCAGGCCCAAAACACCCGAAAATTCGATATTTTTGGGTCCCAGAATCAATCTGTACATACCTACTCCGTTTTAGAGTATTTTCAAAATACCGGCCCATAACATACTGCAAATCGATCATTTAGGTTCCTAAAAGTCGATATGTGCATACATCATCTGTACCCGTTTATATCTCAAATTCAGGCTCCAAACACCCGAAAATTCGATATTTTGGGGTCTCTGAAGCGATCTGTACATGCCTACCCAGTGCTAGAATGTTTTCAAAATATGGGCTCAAAACATGATAAAAATCTATATTTTAAGTCTCCAAAGTCGATATGTGCATGCATCTTCTGTACCCGTTTATATCTCAAATTTAGGCTCAAAACACCCGAAAATTCGGTATTTTTGGGTCCTAGAAGCGATCTGTACATGCCTACTCCTAGTTAGAATGTTTTCAAGATACAGACCCAAAACATGCTCAAAATCGATATTTTAGGTGCCCATAAGTCGATATGTGTATGCATCTTCAGTAACCGTTTTTATCTCAAATTCAGGCTCAAAACACCCTAAAATTCGATATTTTGGGGTCCCAGAAGCGATCTGTACAGGCCCAAAACATGCTGAAAATCGATATTTCAGGTGCCCAAAGTCAATATGTGCATCCATCTTCTGTACCCGTTTTTATCTCAAATTCAGGCTCAAAACACCCGAAAATTCGATATTTTGGGGTCCCAGAAGCCTACTCAGTGCTAGAATATTTTCTGAATATAGGCCCAAAACATGCTAAAAATCAATATTTTAGGTGCTCCAGTTCGCTATCTCAAATTCAGGCCCAAAACACCCGAAAATTCGATATTTTAGAGTCCCAGAAGCGATCTGTACATGCCTACTCCGTGTTAGAGTATTTTCAAAATACAGGCCCAAAACATGCTGAAAATTGAAATTTCAGGTGCCCAAAGTCAATATGTGCATCTATCTTCTGTACCCGTTTATATCTCAAATTCAGGCTCAAAACACCCGAAAATTCGATATTTTGGGGTCCCAGAAGCGATCTGTACATGCCTACTCAGTGCTAGAATATTTTCAGAATATAGGCCCAAAACATCCTAAAAATCGATATTTTAGGTGCCCCAGGTCGCTACCTCAAATTCAGGCCCAAAACACACGAAAATTCGATATTTTAGAGTCCCAGAAGAGATCTGTACATGCCTACTCCGTGTTAGAGTATTTTCAAAATACGGGCCCAAAACATGCTGAAAATCGATATTTCAGGTGCCCAAAGTCAATATGTGCATCCATCTTCTGTACCCGTTTTTATCTCAAATTCAGGCTCAAAACACCCGAAAATTCGATATTTTGGGGTCCCAGAAGCCTACTCAGTGCTAGAATATTTTCTGAATATAGGCCCAAAACATGCTAAAAATCGATATTTTAGGTGCTCCAGTTCGCTATCTCAAATTCAGGCCCAAAACACCCGAAAATTCGATATTTTAGAGTCCCAGAAGCGATCTGTACATGCCTACTCCGTGTTAGAGTATTTTTAAAATGCAGGCCCAAAACATGCTGAAAATTGATCTTTTAGGTGCCCAAAAGTCGATATGTGCATGCATCTTCTGTACCCGTTTATATCTCAAATTCAGGCTCCAAACACACGAAAATTCGATATTTTTGGGTCCCAGAAGCGATCTGTACATGCCTACTCCGTGTTAGAGTAATTTCAAGATACAGGCCCAAAACATGCTGAAAATCGATATTTTAAGTGTCCAAAGTCGATATGTGCATGCATCTTCTGTACCCGTTTATATCTCAAATTCAGGTTCAAAAGAAACGAAAATTTGGTATTTTTGGGTCCTAGACGCGATCAGTACTCAGTGCTAGAATATTTTCAAAATACAGGCCCAAAACATGCTGAAAATAGATATTTTAAGTATCCAAAGTCGATATGTGCATGCATCTTCAGTACCCGTTTATATCTCAAATTCAGGCTCCAAATACACGAAAATTCGATATTTTTGGGTCCCAGAAGCGATCTGTACATGCCTACTCCGTGTTAGAGTAATTTCAAGATACAGGCCCAAAACATGCTGAAAATCGATATTTTAAGTGTCCAAAGTCGATATGTGCATGCATCTTCTGTACCCGTTTATATCTCAAATTCAGGTTCAAAAGAAACGAAAATTTGGTATTTTTGGGTCTTAGACGCGATCAGTACTCAGTGCTAGAATATTTTCAAAATACAGGCCCAAAACATGCTGAAAATCGATATTTTAAGTATCCAAAGTCGATATGTGCATGCATCTTCAGTACCCGTTTATATCACAAATTCATGCTCAAATCACCCGAAAATTCGATATTTTGGGGTACCAGAAGCGATCTGTACATGTCTACTCCGTGTTAGAGTATTTTCAAAATACAGGCCCAAAACATGCTGATAATCGATATTTTAGGTGCCCAAAGTCAATATGTGCATGCATCTTTTGTACCCGTTTATATCTCAAATTCAGGCTCAAAACACCCGAAAATTTGATATTTTGGGGTCCAGAAGCGATCTGTACATGCCTACTCAGTGCTAGAATATTTTCAAAATATAGGCCCAAAACATCCTAAAAATCGATATTTTAGGTGCCCAAAGTCGATATCTCAAATTCAGGCCCAAAACACCCGAAAATTCGATATTTTAGGGTCCCAGAAGCGATCTGTAGATGCCTACTCCGTGTTAGAGTATTTTTAAAAGACAGTCCCAAAACATACTGAAAATCGATCTTTTAAGTGCCCAAAAGTCGATATGTGCATGCATCTTCTGTACCCGTTTATATCTGAAATTCTGGCTCCAAATACTCGAAAATTCGATATTTTGGGGTCCCAGAAGCGATCTGTACATGCCTACTCAGTGCTAGAATGTTTTCAATATATCGGCTCAAAACATGCTAAAAATCTATATTTTAAGTGTCCAAAGTCGATATGTGCATGCATCTTCTGTACCCATTTATATCTCAAATTTAGGCTCAAAACACCCGAAAATTCGGTATTTTTGGGTCCTAGAAGCGATCTGTACATGCCTACTCCTAGATAGAATGTTTTCAAGATACAGACCCAAAACATGCTCAAAATCGATATTTTAGGTGCCCAAAGTCGATATCTCAAATTCAGGACCAAAACACCCGAAAATTTGATATTTTGGGATCCCAGAAGCGATCTGTACATGCCTACTCCGTGTTAGAATATTTTCAAAATACTGCCCCAAAACATACTGAAAATCGATCTTTTAGGTGCCCAGTAGTCGATATATGCATGCATCTTCTATACCCGTTTATATCTCAAATTCAGGCTCAAAACACCCGACAATTCGGTATTTTTGGATCCTTGAAGCGATCTTTAAATGCCTACTCCTAGTTAGAATGTTTTCAAGATACAGACACAAAACATGCTCAAAATCGATATTTTAGGTGCCCAAAGGTCGATATGTGCATGCATCCTCTGTACCCGTTTATATCTCAAATTCAGGCTCAAAACACCCGAAAATTCGATAGTTTGGGGTCCCAGAAGCGATCTGTACATGCCTACTCCGTGTTAGAGTATTTTCAAATTACAGGCCCAAAACATGCTGAAAATCGATATTTTAGGTGCCCAAAGTCAATATGTGCATGCATCTTCTGTACCCGTTTATATCTCAGATTCAGGCTCAAAACACCCGAAAAATCGATATTTTGGGGTCCCAGAAGCGATCTGTACATGCCTACTCACTGCTAGAATATTTTCAAAATATAGGCCCATAACATGTTAAAAATCGATATTTTAGGTGCAGAGAGTCGATATCTCAAATTCAGACCCAAAACACCCGAAAATTCGATATTTTAGGGTCCCAGAAGCGATCTGTACATGCCTACTCCATGTTAGAGTATTTTTTAAATGCAGGCCCAAAACATACTGAAAATCGATCTTTTAGGTGCCCAAAAGTCGATATGTGCATGCATCTTCTGTACCCGTTTATATCTCAAATTCAGGCTCCAAACACCCGAAAATTCGATATTTTGGGGTCCCAGAAGCGATCTGAAAATGCCTACCCCGTGTTAGAGTATTTTCAAAATACAGGCCCAAAACATGCTGAAAATCGATCTTTTAGGTGCCCAGTAGTCGATATGTGCATGCATCTTCTGTACCCGTTTATATCTCAAATTCAGGCTCAAAACACCCGAAAATTCGATATTTTGGGGTCCCAGAAGCGATCTGAACATGCCTAACCCGTGTTAGAGTATTTTCAAAATACAGGCCCAAAACATGCTGAAAATCGATATTTTAAGTGTCCAAAGTCGATATGTGCATGCATCTTCTGTACCCGTTTATATCTCAAATTCAGGCTCAAAACACCCGAAAATTCGGTATTTTTGGGTCCTAGAAGCGATCTGTACATGCCTACTCCTAGTTAGATCGTTTTAAAGATACAGACCCAAAACATGCTCAAAATCGATTATTTTAGGTGCCCAAAGTCAATATGTGTATGCATCTTCTTCACCCGTTTATATCCCAAATTCAACCTCAAAACATCCGAAAATTCAATATGTTTGGGTCCCAGAAGCGATCTGTACATGCCTACTCAGTGCTAGAATGTTTTCAAAAAATAGGCTAAAAGCATGCTAAAAATCAATATTTTAAGTGTCCAAAGTTGATATGTGCATGCATCTTCTGTACCCGTTTATATCTCAAATTCAGGTTCAAAACACCCGAAAATTCGGTATTTTTGGGTCCTAGAAGCGATCTGTACATGCCTACTCCTAGTTAGATCGTTTTCAAGATACAGACCCAAAACATGCTCAAAATCGATTATTTTAGGTGCCCAAAGTCAATATGTGTATGCATCTTCTGTACCCGTTTATATCTCAAATTCAGGCTCCAAACACCCGAAAATTCAATATTTTGGGGTCCTAGAAGCGATCTGTACATGCCTACTCAGTGCTAGAATATTTTCAAAATATAGGCCCAAAACATGCTAAAAATCGATATTTTAGGTGCCCTAATTCGATATCTCAAATTCAGGCCCAAATCACCCGAAAATTCGATATATTGGGGTCCCATAAGCGATCTGTACATGCCTACTCCGTGTTAGAATATTTTCAAAATACTGTCCCAAAACATACTGAAAATCGATCTTTTAGGTGCCCAAAAGTCGATATGTGCATGCATCTTCTGTACCCGTTTATATCTCAAATGCAGGCTCAAAACACCCGAAAATTCGATATTTTGCGGTCCCAGAAGCTATCTGAACATGCCTACTCCGTGTTAGAGTATTTTCAAAAAGCAGGCCCAAAACATGCTAAAAATCGATATTTTAGGTGCCCAAAGTCAATATGTGCATGCATCTTCTGTACCCGTTTATATCTCAAATTCAGGCTCAAAATACCCGAAAATTCGATATTTTGGGAGTTGCAGAAGCGATCTGTACATGCCTACTCAGTGCTAGAATATTTTCAAAATACAGGCCCAAAACATGCTAAAAATCGATATTTTAGGTGCCCAAAGTCAATATGTGCATGCATCTTCTGTACCCGTTTATATCTCAAATTCATGCTCAAAACACCCGAAAATTCGATATTTTCGGGTTCCAGAAGCGATCTGTACATGCCTACTCAGTGCTAGAATATTTTCACAATATAGGCCCAAAACATGTTAAAATCGATATTTTAGGTGCCCAGAGTCGATATTTTAAATTCAGGCCCAAAACACCCGAAAATTCGAGATTTTAGGGTTCCAGAAGCGATCTGTACATGCTTACTCCGTGTTAGAGTATTTTTTAAAATACAGGCCCAAAACATGCTGAAAATCGATATTTTAAGTGTCCAAAGTTGATATGTGCATGCATCTTCTGTACCCGTTTATATCTCAAATTCAGGTTCAAAACACCCGAAAATTCGGTATTTTTGGGTCCTAGAAGCGATCTGTACATGCCTACTCTTAGTTAGAATGTTTTCAAGATACAGACCCAAAACATGCTCAAAATCAATATTTTAGGTGCCCAATGTCAATACGTGCATGCATCTTATGTACCCGTTTATATCTCAAATTCAGGCTCCAAACACCCGAAAATTCAATATTTTGGGGTCCCAGTAGCGATCTGTACATGCCTAATCAGTGCTAGAATATTTTCAAAATATAGGCCCAAAACATGCTAAAAATCGATATTTTAAGTGCCCTAAGTCGATATCTCAAATTCAGTCCCAAATCACCCAAAAATTCGATATATTGGGGTCCCAGAAGCGATCTGTACATGCCTACTCCGTGTTAGAGTATTTTCAAATTACAGGCCCAAAACATGCTGAAAATCGATATTTTAGGTGCCCAAAGTCAATATGTGCATGCATCTACTGTACCCGTTTATATCTCAGATTCAGGCTCAAAACACCCGAAAAATCGATATTTTGGGGTCCCAGAAGCGATCTGTACATGCCTACTCACTGCTAGAATATTTTCAAAATATAGGCCCAAAACATGTTAAAAATCGATATTTTAGGTGCAGAGAGTCGATATCTCAAATTCAGGCCCAAAACACCCGAAAATTCGATATTTTAGGGTCCTAGAAGCGATCTGTGCATGCCTACTCCATGTTAGAGTATTTTTAAAATGCAGGCCCAAAACATACTGAAAATCGATCTTTTAGGTGCCCAAAAGTCGATATGTGCATGCATCTTCTGTACCCGTTTATATCTCAAATTCAGGCTCCAAACACCCGAAAATTCGATATTTTGGGGTCCCAGAAGCGATCTGTACATGCCTACCCCGTGTTAGAGTATTTTGAAAATACAGGCCCAAAACATGCTGAAAATCGATATTTTAAGTGTCCAAAGTCGATATGTGCATGCTTCTTCTGTACCCGTTTATATCTCAAATTCAGGCTCAAAACACCCGAAAATTCGGTATTTTTGGGTCCTAGAAGCGATCTGTACATGCCTACTCCTAGTTAGATCGTTTTCAAGATACAGATCCAAAACATGCTCAAAATCGATTATTTTAGGTGCCCAAAGTCAATATGTGTATGCATCTTCTTCACCCGTTTATATCCCAAATTCAACCTCAAAACATCCGAAAATTCAATATGTTTGGGTCCCAGAAGCGATCTGTACATGCCTACTCAGTGCTAGAATGTTTTCAAAAAATAGGCTAAAAGCATGCTAAAAATCAATATTTTAAGTGTCCAAAGTTGATATGTGCATGCATCTTCTGTACCCGTTTATATCTCAAATTCAGGTTCAAAACACCCGAAAATTCGGTATTTTTGGGTCCTAGAAGCGATCTGTACATGCCTACTCCTAGTTAGATCGTTTTCAAGATACAGACCCAAAACATGCTCAAAATCGATTATTTTAGGTGCCCAAAGTCAATATGTGTATGCATCTTCTGTACCCGTTTATATCTCAAATTCAGGCTCCAAACACCCGAAAATTCAATATTTTGGGGTCCTAGAAGCGATCTGTACATGCCTACTCAGTGCTAGAATATTTTCAAAATATAGGCCCAAAACATGCTAAAAATCGATATTTTAGGTGCCCTAATTCGATATCTCAAATTCAGGCCCAAATCACCCGAAAATTCGATATATTGGGGTCCCAGAAGCGATCTGTACATGCCTACTCCGTGTTAGAATATTTTCAAAATACTGTCCCAAAACATACTGAAAATCGATCTTTTAGGTGCCCAAAAGTCGATATGTGCATGCATCTTCTGTACCCTTTTATATCTCAAATGCAGGCTCAAAACACCCGAAAATTCGATATTTTGCGGTCCCAGAAGCGATCTGAACATGCCTACTCCTAGTTAGAATGTTTTCAAGATACAGACCCAAAACATGCTCAAAATCAATATTTTAGGTGCCCAATGTCAATACGTGCATGCATCTTATGTACCCGTTTATATCTCAAATTCAGGCTCCAAACCCCCGAAAATTCAATATTTTGGGGTCCCAGTAGCGATCTGTACATGCCTACTCAGTGCTAGAATATTTTCAAAATATAGGCCCAAAACATGCTAAAAATCGATATTTTAAGTGCCCTAAGTCGATATCTCAAATTCAGGCCCAAATCACCCAAAAATTCGATATATTGGGGTCCCAGAAGCGATCTGTACATGCCTACTCCGTGTTAGAATATTTTCAAAATACTGTCCCAAAACATACTGAAAATCGATCTTTTAGGTGCCCAAAAGTCGATATGTGCATGCATCTTCTGTACCCGTTTATATCTCAAATGCAGGCTCAAAACACCCGAAAATTCGATATTTTGCGGTCCCAGAAGCGATCTGAACATGCCTACTCCGTGTTAGAGTATTTTCAAAAAGCAGGCCCAAAACATGCTGAAAATCGATATTTTAGGTGCCCAAAGTCAATATGTGCATGCATCTTCTGTACCCGTTTATATCTCAAATTCAGGCTCAAAATACCCGAAAATTCGATATTTTGGGAGTTGCAGAAGCGATCTGTACATGCCTACTCAGTGCTAGAATATTTTCAAAATACAGGCCCAAAACATGCTAAAAATCGATATTTTAGGTGCCCAAAGTCAATATGTGCATGCATCTTCTGTACCCGTTTATATCTCAAATTCATGCTTAAAACACCCGAAAATTCGATATTTTCGGGTTCCAGAAGCGATCTGTACATGCCTACTCAGTGCTAGAATATTTTCACAATATAGGCCCAAAACATGTTAAAAATCGATATTTTAGGTGCCCAGAGTCGATATCTTAAATTCAGGCCCAAAACACCCGAAAATTCGAGATTTTGGGGTTCCAGAAGCGATCTGTAAATGCTTACTCCGTGTTAGAGTATTTTCAAAATACAGGCCCAAAACATGCTGAAAATCGATATTTTAAGTGTCCAAAGTTGATATGTGCATGCATCTTCTGTACCCGTTTATATCTCAAATTCAGGTTCAAAACACCCGAAAATTCGGTATTTTTGGGTCCTTGAAGCGATCTGTACATGCCTAACTCCTAGTTAGAATGTTTTGAAGATACAGACCCAAAACATGCTCAAAATCAATATTTTAGGTGCCCAATGTCAATACGTGCATGCATCTTCTGTACCCGTTTATATCTCAAATTCAGGCTCCAAACACCCGAAAATTCGATATTTTGGGGTCCCAGAAGCGATCTGTACATGCCTACTCACTGCTAGAAAATTTTTAAAATATAAGCCCTAAACATGTTAAAAATCGATATTTTAGGTGCAGAGAGTCGATATCTCAAATTCAGGCCCAAAACACCCGAAAATTCGATATTTTAGGGTCCCAGAAGCGATCTGTACATGCCTACTCCATGTTAGAGTATTTTTAAAATGCAGGCCCAAAACATACTGAAAATCGATCTTTTAGGTGCCCAAAAGTCGATATGTGCATGCATCTTCTGTACCCGTTTATATCTCAAATTCAGGCTCCAAACACCCGAAAATTTGATATTTTGGGGTCCCAGAAGCGATCTGTACATGCCTACCCAGTGTTAGAGTATTTTCAAAATACAGGCCCAAA